>CAMTDV010000021.1:2400000-3130143 GCA_947069175.1 Scalesia atractyloides | reverse complement strand
ACTTGTTCTTATTTTATAACTTCATTGGCGTCTTGATGCGTTCTTTAGCGTAGCGAATATTTAGTGAATATATATGTAAATACAGTTTGACGTAAACAAGATAACCATTTACATATGATGACGAATAGCATAACACATATCTGCATTATATATATATATATATATATATTTTAATGAAAAGTATAATAGATGTATGTATATTTATACATTTATTGACGAAAAACGGGCAGAGTTCCCCCTGTTTTAGGAGATCCCGACATCACACGTCGTCGTTTAATATTTCAAAACTCAACAATAATTTATCTACAATATACAAATATTCGTATATATTTTCTTTGTAAAGTTAAAACGATGCATAACTATGAAATGTTGGTTCGAGTTCGGCTTTACATTCGAAACTATATATATATATATATATTATCGATATAAAACACATAAATAAACTCATGCCATAAAAGTATTACCGAGCTCGCGTTTGACTGAGTTTGGCCTCAGTTGACTGAAGTTGACCGGGCAGCAACTTTGACCCGAAGTTTGACCGTTTGACCAGATTTGACCCGACGCCAAGGCTGGCCTGAGTTCACCCGCAACAAACCAAAGCTGAAACAACCCTAACCGAGGCTCGGATTGGACTGAAACTCACAGCTGAACCGACGTGCATCTTGAGCCGAACTCGTTGACTGCTTGACTGAACTCGAGCCGAGTCGCAACATGACTTGAACCGAACCAAAACACCCAACCCGAACCGAAACAAAGCTGAAGGAAAGCCAACCAGAACTCGAACCAAACCAGAACCAAAACCGCACCACCTCTGGCCCGAAGCTGAGCCGCATACTAAACCAAACTGAATCTGAGGTGTGTTGACTGCAGTCGACCCGAGCTGGAATGATCGTGACTAAACCAAGATTCGAAGTGAACGAACTGAAACAAGTATAACCACCACTGCTTACCGGAACCCGGATTTGAGCTCCGACAGCCGTCTCTATCGCCGGGAGGGAGCGCGCCCTTCTATCTCTGCCGTTGCGGTCTCTCCCCCACCACAGCATCGCCGATTGTGGTGGTTTTTCCGTTCGTATCGTCCGCCGCCACCAAGTGGTGGTGGTCGGCCGTTCAAGTATTAGCGAGAGAGAGAAGGGTTGAGTGTGTAAGGAGAGAGAGGAGAGGTCCGCCGGAAAGGCAGCTCCGGTCGCCGGTTCTTTTGAGAAAGAGAGATCAGAGAGGGTGAGCGGGTATGTATGACTGCATTGTGTTTAGTGTGTATATAGTTTTAATTAGGTTTAGGGTTTAGTTAGGTTTAGGTGGTGTGTTGGGCCAAGGGCCGTTAACCCGTTCTAACGTTTTTGAGTGGCCCGAACGTACCGACGAGATCTAATTACAAGTTTCATAAAACGTCGGATTAATTTTGTTTATTATTATTATTACTATTGTTATTATTATCTATAAAAATAATACTAAATAAATAATAATATGATAATAAATTAGACAAAAAAATAATTCAGTGGTACGACACGTATTTCCTAAAATAAATTTTTATGGAAACGACGAGGCTTACAGTGTATAAGATACTGATTACTAGGAACCCATAAGCATAATGGCACGAGGATCAACAATTTCTTCAGGTGTGAGATCATCTACATCATTGGCATAACAAATCATTGGATAGAGAAGCGGCCACGTTTTAGTTTGGCGGCTGAAGAACCGGGTAGATAATCTACCAACTCGGTGAAATAATGCGATAATGTGGTGGTCTGTGTCTCTTTGATCCTCTAGAATTCTAGTGCCTTGCCTCAATATTTGATGTGAATATTCATACTCAATCCAAGTTAACTTGACCGTCCATAATTCAAAGTGGCATAACCTCAACTTCGAATACTGAATAATAAGACACACTTGTATACACCAATAAATTCAACCTCAGCTTCTTCATTTACCATAGAGTTGATCGGGAATATTATGGTTATGTTATCTCCCTCTTTTACCGCAATAACCTCGTTTCCTTCCTCGCTCAAAGTGTGTGTTAAATCGCCATAGTACTTGGATTTTGTTGGTTGTAAACTTTCCGGAATTTTCTCCCTTGACCAACTCTCTAAACCCTTTGCACGTGAATATGATGTTTCACATTTCAAAAAAGTCATTGCGCTGGAAGAAAATGGTCAAAACGTCATCACTCATTTCTGTAAAATAATCTTCCATCTTTGTAAAATATCATCTTTTCATCTTTGTTTGTTGTGTGATCTATCATCACATATCATCAATTCAAAGTCATTACTCATTAGCTTTTAACATAAATGTTATTAAGTTGTTATACTTTTGGTGAACATGCGGTCCATTGCAAGGAGTTACCTGGGTTTAAATATCGACATGATTTGGTTAGGGATATTCTTTGTGATGTTCTAAAGCGGGCAGGGATTTTGGCAAAAAAGAGGCTGCGATGAACTTTCTGACGAATCCGCTCGATGGGAGGTCTACTCTTCGGCCTTGGGTGGGCAGGGGGAAAACATGCTTGTGTGGACCTTAAGGAGTGTCACCTCTTGTCAGGCTTATGGATAATGGGTTTGTTGCTGCCATGCGGCATTGAAGGTGGAATCAGGATGGGTCGTTAAACACGGGAAATCTTGGTTAGAGAATCAACATGTGTTTATCTCATTTTCTTTTCATACCTTTGGTTCCTAGCCCCAGAGGTCGTGCAATTAATTCCTGAACATGGTCCAACGGGTCATGAATAGTAATTTCTTGACCTTTAAGAGTCGCTTTGTCTTTGGTAAATGGGTTTTGCAATTCAAAAGAGGATTACGGCACAACTTGTTGCCCGTTTACCTGTCATTTGTTTGTAATTGTTGGTTTAGCACTTTTATGTGTAATGATTACAATGATCTTTGAACATAAGCTAACATAAACTATTAAAAAATGTTGTCATTATTAGCCAACCAAATTTGATATTTGTATCATGGTTGTAGTCCCCCAAAATAAAGAATAATCATAGTTTCACAACTATATTTGTATGAATGTGAGTTGCGGTTGAAGTCACAGAAAGTCATAATTTCCAAATACGATATTAATACACCCCAGCTTCGCATAACAATGTGCGCACTCAAAAACTCAACCCAAAATTAAACTAAACTAGCAGTTGAAGTCACAGAAAGTCTAATCTCAACCCAACATTAAGGGAGTTTTGTAACTATATGTGTTGAGTCAAGCTAACCTCTGTAACCTCAAGTATGTTTAACAACTATCAACTCGTTACAACTATTAGTTATTCAGTTCAGTCTCATTCTTGAAGAACAATTGCGCACTCAAAAACTCTAAAAAAATCTTAAAAATGTACCGTGTGAATCGGGGAAATCCCCTCGTTTTTTATGTTTTCTAAACTCCTTAATCCCCGATATCTCGCCCAATTAGCCCAAATTCCACCCTGTCCCTCCGAATTAAATTTAGCCCTATGACCAAGCCCTTGAACATGGATTTAGCCCAAATTGTGATTTTGGGTTTTTTGGTTTACAAAGAGGTGGGTTTGGGTTCCATATATTTTTTTACCGACTAAAAATCAAACTTCAACATTATAACATTATATCCCCAATAGTCGAAAATATTTTTTTTTGAAAAGAGCCGGTTAAATGAATAAATACTAATCAATTTAAAAACGTTAATTGGACAAGAACAAAATGGTAATGGGGGAAAAGTGGGGGAGGGGGTTTGTGCCACCAGGGTGAAACCCTAAAATTTTTTCCCTTAGGAAGTGAAATTTTTTAAAGGGGGCGTTTGTAAAATTGCTATGAAATTTTTTTGGGCCCCGGGTTTGATTTTGGGTGAGACGGGGGTTTAATTTTTACAATAATTATATTTTTAAAAAGGGTTAAATACTTTTTAGGGGTTTTTAACTAGCGATGAAAAAATGGTCCCAAAAGGTCCCATTAAAAAATGGTTCCAAAATTCCCCCCGAACAACCCCCAAAAAGTCCCTCGAAAAATGGAATCAAAACCCCCAAATGCGCATGACGAAAACCACATGAAAAACGGGAAACCAATTCTATCTAAGCGTGGCGCACAGAAAGTTTTTTTTGGATGCCAAAAAGGGCCCCGTGTCGCCGCCACTTGGAAAGGGGGCTTTTCCACAGCCAAGCATGCCTAGCCTTGCTTACCCCGTGTGGGCGACGGCAAGCCCTAATGACCATGGCGCAGAACTAAAATTTGGGTTTAAATAGAAGGGGTCGGGGCTTTCATTTGCACATTCCTTTCAAAAATTCATCTCGAACACCTTCGTTCTCTTTTCCCGAATCTTCCTCAATTCCAGTGTACGAAACCCAAATCGCTGAAAGATTCCCTTCCGATTGATCAGAAAACTAGAACGAAACCCAAAAGTTCGCCGTTAAGGTGTATTTTTTTAAAACCAATTGCGGTATTGATCCATGTTATCGTTAAAATTTTTGATTTGGTTTTTACACTAATATTTGGGAAATTAGAGTTTTAAAACCCAGGGGTGCTAAACAAAAAATTTAGGGGTTAAGAAAATTATGGTTAAAAAAACTTAGTTTTTAAAGGAAATTTAACAGGGGAAATTTTAATAGCTAAGGAAATTAAAGGTAAGAAAATTGATTGTTAAACAACTAATAATTTTAAAAAAACTAAGAAGTTTAGTTTTAACGGCTAAGTAAGCAATAGCTAAAAAAAATTAAGTAAATTTAATAATTAGGAAACTTAAAGGAAGGAAACTATATAAAGGGGTGTATATGAGGAGATAGCATAGGGATGTGTATATGATAGTAGCAGGGGAAGCTGTAATGAATAATGCATCTGAGGGGTGTATAGGGGGTTAGAAAACTTTGGGGAGGTGTTTTTTGGTAGTAGCACCTGGGGAAGGTGTTATGGGGAGAAGCCCAGGGGAAGGTGTAAGGGGGGAAAGGGAAACTTTCCTAACAAGAAATGCAATGCCTTGCCAATAAATGGGAAAGGGCCTAGGACTTCTTTTTACCTTGCCATTTGTTCTTTCTTCCCCCTAAGTTGGTGTTTAACCAAAAAATGACCGATCGATATTTGTTTTGTTTCCAAAGAGAACCAACCAACCCCGAAGCTTTGCCAAAATTGGTGAGACTTTGTGAATTACGTTGCGGTATTGATCCGTGACCATCGTTGGGTTTGTTTTGGTTTGGTTTTCCTAATACGTATTTACTCTTTAAAGTAGTGTTAATTATTTGAAATCGGGCTGGGATGGGTGTTTTTCCAAATACCTGTACTCGTCCCCCGTACGTAACCCGTCCGATTTTAGGTATTCGGTACATGTATAGTCCCCATTTTTTTTTGATTTTGGTATTCAGATACCTTCTGGTAAATTGGTAAAAAGGGGTAAAAAAACGGGTACTGTCCAATTTTTATATTTTAAAAATTTTTTTTAATTTGAATTTTTACCTTTTTAGGTATTTACAGCTCGAAATTTTTACCAAGGTGCCGTACGATTGGGTACTCCTACAATTTCCCCTTTTTGTTTCATAATTTTTGGTACGATGCAATTTTACCTATTTAAAAACTCGAAGAGTGCTAAAAACAAAATTAAAAACAAATTTTACAAAGCGGTACCAAACAAATAAAACCCTAAAATTTTTCCCCTTTTGTTCAAATTAGGTATTTTGTATTTTTAAAACCGTATGGGTTTGAAACCAAACCATCCACTGGAACATAAAACACTGTTATTGGAATCAAATTTCAAAGGTTTTTAGAATCGGGGAGGCTTTAAAATAGAACATAGTTTAAATTTGAAAATTCTTTTTATAAATATTTTCAAACCCTAAAAGTTTTCCAAGTTCTTATATTTACGGATTAAAAGTTTTTTGTTTTTTTATTAAAAAAACTTTTGTAAGGGGGGGGGTTTTTTTTTTTTTTTATCCTCTTGAAAAAATTTCCTTTTGGGGGAAAATAAACCTGATTCCCACTCAGGGGCGGGGATAAAAATACTAGGGGGTTTTAAATAAAATAAATTAAAAAACCCCTTAAGTTGAAATTTTTGAAATGTCTTTTAAAAACAAAAAGAATGTTCACCATATTTCCCCCTACCCCTTTTTTAATTTTTAAGGGTTTTTACATTTAAATCTAAAAAGAATGTTACCGAACAAAAACCAAAAGGATGGCTTGTTTTTTAAAAAAATTAAGGAATTGTTTAATTTTTTTTTTATTTTATTAAAAAAATTTGGGAAAATGTGTTTTACCCCAAATTTGTAAATTTTTAATTTTTGTTGTAATGGGAATTTTTTTTAAAAACATTTGATAAAAAATTCTGATTGTTTTCAAAATAAACTAATCCAAATGAACTTTTAAAGGCTTCCGCCGGGGTTTGTTCGGGGGGGGACTCCATTTGAATTTTGACCTTTTTAAATTGATATCATTGGTAAACTTTGAAGTTTTCCGCCGGGGGTCAAACAATAAATCGGTTTTTAATTAAAAATTTTAAAACCGAATGTAAAAGGGTTTTCTCTATTGGGTATGGTTTCCTACTCATTTTGGTAAAAAAAAAAATGTAAGTAAACCCCAAGTAAATTTTTAGTTTTTCATTCAAAATTTTTTGGAATTTAAAGGTAAAATTGGGTTTTGTCAAGTGGGAATTAATGTCAAAATTTTAAAAAAGGGTTTCTTGAGCATGGGGGGCCAATTTGGGGAAAAAAAGACTTTAATAAAAATATAGTTGGGTATTATTTTTATTTTAAAAGACCTTTTTATATTCTAAATGGTTTTTTAAATAAATAAAATTATAAAAAAATTAAATTTTTAAACAAACTTAGATGTTTAAAGAAAAAAAAAAGAAAGGCCAAACCTTGTAAAACTAAATGAAAATTTCGCTTTGGAAAAATTTTTACTCACTTTGTTAAAACTTTTGTGGAAAATTTTCCAAACAAGAACGAAACAAACACCGCCTCCTTAATGAAAAAATTTTAAAAATTAAGTTTTGGCAAATGTTTTTGGGTTCTAGGGTTTTTAGTTGGCTTAAAGTAATTCTTTTTAATTTTGTAAAATTTGGTAAGAAAAAAAGTAGTATTTAATTAGTTGGTATTTAAGACGTCTTTTGGGGAAATTTTTGTAGATTCTTTGTTTTCCCCCCCCTTGGTTTTGACCATTTAATTTTTTTTTTCCCTTTTTAAAAAATAAGGTTTTTCCCCGGGGGGGGTTTGGGGGTTTTATTTTATTGATTTTGTCCACGAATTTAATTAAAATTAAGTTAAAAAGTAAGGGTAATGTTGGGATTTTTAAAAAAAATTATTCCCCTTTTATTAATTCTTTGAATTTTTTTTGTCTTTTAATTTTTATTAAAATTAAAAATTAAAATTTTAATTATTTTTTATTTTAAAAAAAAAAAAAAAAACCCCAATCCCCTTAAAGGACAAAATTTTATTGGCCCACAACAACCTTCGGGCTTAAGACCAAACCCACCTGACAACTAGGCCATCTTAAACAGCCCACCCCCAACATCCTACACCGCCATTACCATCCCCCAAAAAAAACCTTTGTGGGCTAAAAACCAAAAATGGACTAAATGCCGGTGGTTTTTGGATTTTGTGGGGGTAAATTTTTTATTTGAACCGGAAAATGTTTCTAGGTTTCAAACACATTGGAGATCCTTCCCGCCTTGAAGAAATGTGGGGGGCGGTTGGGTGGTTCGATCTGAAGGTTTTAATTTTTTTAAAAAGACAATTAAATTGTGGGGGGAAATTTGGGGGAGGGGGGGTGGGCCATTTAGGGATTTTTTTTTTTGGGGTGTTCCCGTCAAGGGGGGTCTTCGATCTGCCGGGGGTTTGTTGGTTGGTTTTCCAAAAAACAGGGTGAGTTAGATCTGCCTTTTTATGGTGGTTTGGGATGGGGTTGGGTGTGGTAATTTCTGGTGGTAAGGGGAAGGTTTTTTGCGGGAAGTTTTTGGTTCTTTGGAGTGGGGAGGTGAGATGTGGTGTGAAAAGGGAGTGGTGTGATGGTTAGAGAAAAAGGGTTTGTTTTGTGAATTAAAAAATTTGGATTGGTTTTTTAAGGTAATTTAAAAATAAATATAGAATTTTGAAAAATTTTTTTAATTTAAAATACTTTGACGGAAAGTAAAAGGCCCTTTTGCTTTCCCCAAAAAAAATTTTAAACGAGTTAAGGGGGAAAATATTAAAAACCAATAAAAAACGGGGGAAAAAAATTTTTAAAGTTTGGGGCCCCTCATTAAAAAGAAAAAACCACGGAAAAAATTGAAAAGGAAGTTAATCTTTGTATGTTGATTCAAAATTTTTAAATTGAACCCTTTTTCATGACAAAGAAATGTTTTTACCGAAAATTTGGGTTATGGGGAGAGACCAAGCAACAAAAAAACCAAGACAACTTAAAATAAACTGAAAAAAGAAAAATAACTAAACACTAGAAAAAAGGGGAAGATTACCCTTTAACAAAAAAAGGTTTTAAACGTAGGAAAAAAAACAAATTTTTTTTACTGAAAGGAAAAATAGAAATATAAATGGGCTTAAAAAAGCACTTCAAAAAATTTACTAAAAATATTCGGGTTGGTTGTTTTTGGTGGGTTTTCAAAAGTGGAGGTTTAAAAAAGGGGAAAGGGTTTCTTTTGGTATCCAAATAAGAATGCGGCTCGGTTATCAAAAAGGGTTTTTGAAAACTTCAACTCATTAAAAAAATAGCATCCTTATTTGGTTTTTTTGACAAAGGGATAGGTCCAAATTTGGATGGAAGTAAAATTTTTGGGTTTACAAAGGGGGAAATCCCGGGGGATATGGGGGGTAGGAAGCGGGTAATTCTTTTAAAATTTTTATTTTTAAAAACTTTTCGGGTTTTAAATTGCGGGATTTCTTAAAGCTAAGTAATGCATCATATACCCCCCGATGATTTTTTTTAATTTTTAAATGTTGGTTCATGTCTTATTTTGCATTTTTGGCCGATTATGTATTTTGGTTTTTTTTTTACGATGTAAAAAATGCTTGTATTTGAAAAACTCTTGTTCAACTTCACATTTATTTGGGGGGTTTATATGGGCATCGGGTAGAATTTTTGTTTGGGGTCTTTGAAAATTAAATAATATTTTGGATGGGTTAGTTGGGTTCCCAGTTTCCGAACTAACCCTTTTAAGAACTTCTTTGGTTAAAAGTTTAGAAGTAAAAGTTTTATTAAGGTTTGGTTTTAAAATTGGGTTGGGTAATTTAATGTTAAATTGGTAAAATTTTGAAATTTTAAATCAATTGAATGTGTTGATTTTTAAAAATATCAATTTTAGAAAAAAACATTAGAATTTTTTTAAAAACCAATTTATTTTTTTTAAAAAAGGTGACCCTTTAAGGGGCGGGTTCCCACAAGAAAGGACCCTCCCCCCTTCTGCCTTCCATTGCAATTTTCCGACTTTCGCCCTTTTTGGGGTGCGAAGAAACAGATCCCTTAAAGATGCCTTAACTAATAACAGAAAAAAAGAGTTTGGAATAAAAAAGTGGTGCAATTTGCTAGTGACGGGGATTTATCGAACTTTAAAAAAGTTTTAAAGCGAACCCAACAACTTTAAATTTTAAAGATTTTAAAATTACGTTTTTTGTCCACGGTTTTGTAAAAATCATTTTTTAGTTTTTTAAAAAATTCAGTTAGTTTTTTTTTTACTTTCTAACCATTTAGTCCACCTCGCAAATTTCAGCCCCTGTTTTACAAATAATATTGAAGGGACAAATGAAACCACAGGGGTGAAAGTTTACAAAATTTAAAAACCCGGCTGAAAAAAAATTTTTAAAATAATTAAATATGTTTTTACAAACCACTAAAAAAAAATTAAAAAACTTTGAAAAATAAAAAAGGGGGTTTTTAACTTAAACAAAAACAAAAAAATATATTTTTAAGGAAAGGGGGGGAAAAATATTTAATCAGTGGCCCATTTGAAAAGAAGAAACATCTTTTTAGTTGGGGGCAAAAAATTTACCAAAAAGGAAAAACCCCGGAAAAATGGCTTTGGGTTTCAATTTGGCGTGCGGGGGGTTATTGTTCTTTTCCCGCCCGGGTCTTGGGGAAACCGAAACAAGAAAAAAAACAAAAGAAAGGGTTTCTGAACTTATTTGAAAAACAGGGAAACCCCATAAAATTTTTTTTAAAATTTTTTTTAAAAATTTCTTTAAAGATGGTTTTAAGGGCTTTTTTTTTTTATGAGTCAATTTAGTTGGGTTTTTTAAACTATTTTTTTATTTTTTTAAAAGGGAAAATTTTAATATTTTTTTTTTAGGTTTGGCAATTAGGAAATTTGGGGGTTTTTAATTTCACTTTTGGGCCGAGGAAATTGTTTTTTTTTCGTTTAAACTTTTGCATCGGTTTTTTTGGTTTTTATCACTCATTTTGAAAAGTTCAGGAGTTCTGACCTTCGTTTTTTTTTGCATGGAATTGTATTTTATTTTGCAAAGGTGTGTGTTTGTTTAAATTTTATGAAAAGGGGGGCAATTGTGGGGAACGTTAGATGCCTTTGTGAAAATAGAATTTGGTTTATTAAGCCAACCCTGAAACTTTATTTAAATTTTCTTTAAAGTCTTTTCCAACAGAATTTTTTTTTCCCAAAGGATTTTAAAAAACTTTTGCTTTAAGCAGGGTAATGAAATATTGTTGCAAAAGGGACTTTTTCGTTTTTTTTGGGTTTAATTTAAAAAGGTTCGTTAAAAATTTCGCCATGTTCCCTTTAACTGACCTCAGAAATTACCGCCTTTTATTAAAATTTGGGGTTTGTCTTTTTTAAAAATTGGTTTTTCGGTTTTTGGGGTTTTAAAATTTCAATGGGATCCTATTGGTTAAATCAAAAAGGGGTTTTTTTGTTTTCCTTTTGTACCGGGGAAACTGGGATTGATTTTGAAACTAATTATAAATGGGTTGTTTTAAATGAAAAAAAAAAAATTTGGGTTTTTTTTCCGGTTTCTTTAATTTTTATCCACATTCCAAAAAAGTGTGGGAAGGGAAATAAGGGTGTGAAATAAGGGGAAATGGTGGGGAAAGAATCTCCTAATTGCTAGCAGGTAACCAATCTTCTAGGTTGGGTTTCGGGTTTGGAGTTAAATTTAAAATGAAAAACAATCCTTTAAAGAAGTATTTAAAATTACTTTTGTTTAAAAAATTTAAAACTTTAATTGGAAATTTTACCTTTTAAAAACCCCACATTTTTGTTGTCAAAGGGATCTTTTCTAAATTAAAAACCTTCTTTGAGACTTTGTCTTTGAGCGAACCCAACGAAAATTTAAAGGAATAAAGATGAAACAAAACAATCTTTTGTCAAACCGTTGGGGTATTTTCACCCCCCCCTTTTTACTAATAATTTTTTTTAATTTTTTTGTATTATATTAAATAAATTTTTATTTTACAAAAGCCCCAAAATTTTTTAAAAGTTAAATTCAACTTTAAAATTTTTCATTTCTTTTTTTTAAATTTTTGGCAAATAAAAATAATAAATTTTAATTTGGATTTATTTTTTTAAAATGAATGGGGGTCCGAAAAAAAAATCCCAAAAAATTAAGCTTAACGGTTTCCCTTTTTTAAACATCTTAATCAAAACCTTTTAAAAAAAACCAAAAGGGGAACAAAAAACTGGTGTTTTTAAAGTCAGAAAGTTTTGGGCTTATTTCCCGAACAAAAGATTAAATTTTGTTTAGTTTGTTTTTTTTCCCTTTTAGTTATAAAAAAAATTTAGTTTATGAAATGTTTCTCAAACTTAAACAAATGTCAAACATGAACCTTTCCTTTCTGTCCGTTCTTTAACTTTAAAAACACGGGCCATAAAATCGAGCAAAATTTTTGTTCAAAATTCGTTCTTAAAAAAATGGCGTGTTTCTTTTCGTTTATTTTGGGGTTCTTTTTTTAAAACCCAAAAACTTTTCAAAAAAGAAAGGGCCCTTGCTTAAAAAGAAATTTAACTTTTCAAATACTTAATAAACCGCAAATGAACTCTTTTTTGTTTTTTTTTAAATGTATAAAATGTGGATCAAAAAAGTGTTTTTTAAAAAGAAATTTTTTTAATGAAAAGTCCAATTACAGTATTTTTTTAAAAAAATGGTTGCCCCCCCCTTTTTTGTTTTAATTGGTAAATTTTACCCATGACTTTTTAAATTAAAATAAATAAACAAAGTAAAATGAAATAAATTTTTTCTGAAAGAAGCAAAAAAGTTTTTCCTTTGTTTTGTTTCTAAAAAAAAAAAAACCCTTCTTTTTCGTGGTTTATTAAAAATAAAGTCAAAAAGTTTTCCCTGAACAAGTTCACGAACGTTCATAATTCGGGGTTTGTTAAGGAAAAAAGCGTTTACCTTTTCCCTTAAAAAAGGGGGGATCCCCCCTTGGGGAAAAAAATGGCGGAGTAATAGGCGAAAAAAAAAGTTAAAAAATGGCTTGGGGAAAATCCAACCTTTTGGTTAATTCGCAAACGCCAAAAACTGGAAGAAAATCTTTTAAAAATTTAATCAAATTTCTGTCTTTTTAAAAATTTTTTTTTTTTTAAATTTGGCGAGTTTAGGGGAAATAATGGAATTTTTTGGCTTGAAAAATGGCCACGTTTGCTATTCCCCAAACCAAGAGCAGGTTGTTTGAGACACGGTTTGGAAGGGTGAATTGTAAAATCCTCACTGGGATGCCGCTGATTCTTTTAAAAATTGGGTTTTTTATTGTTAATAGCCGAAAATTTTTTTCCTGCTTGTTTTTGGTAAATTTCAAACTGGTAATGGTTATCTGTTTATCATAAAATTTTTTGGATCTGAAACCTGTGATTTCTTGGGTTTGATAGGGGTTGATATTATTATTGAACGTTGGGAAACTTCCAAAGGGGATGATACCCTTTTGGGGGGAAATGGTTTTCTGAACAATTTTTTTCAACGTTTTATCAACAAAAAAAGCCAAGTGTGGTCAAGGGAAAATGGGTAAAAAAAAACCCCCTTAGTCCAGGAAAAAATTTTTTGGGGGACAACGGCCCCTTTAAAACGTGATTTTTGCAGGAACCTTATCACACTTTGGTATTTTTTTCATGAAAAAATGTTGATGTAAGTTTGAAATTCAAAATAAAAAACGAAATATTTTTGAACATTAAAAAAAGGGTTAAAATTCCAAAATCTTTCACCGTTTTTTTCAAATTTTATTTCATTGTAAAAATTGTTTCTTTCTAATCCTAATAATCAAAAATCTTTTTAAAAAACTTTCTAAAAGGTAAAACCCTTTAACCCACCCAAAATTTACGAACCCAACACACCGAACCAAAATGTTTCAACATTGAACCCGCCCCAAACCGAAACCCCTTGAGCCCCCCCAGACCTTTCAACAAAATTTTTTTAACTTTTATAATTTTTTTTCTATTAATTTTATAAATTTATTTCTAAAAAAAGGCAAAAAGATTTATACAGTTCTTCCTTTTCTTAGTAATTTTCTTTTTTTAATTATAATTTTGGCTAAAAAAAAATTTTAATTTGTCTCTTTGTAAAAAAATTTAATATTTTATGAATGGTTAAATTTGGGTTCAACCCCCAATCCATTTGGTTAACCCGAACTTGTAAAAGGGGGTTAAACCTGAAACGCCCAACCTTTAACAAAAACCAGTCCCCCCCAACCAAACTTTTACCCAAACCCCCCCCCCCAAACTTCACATTAATAAAAAATGACCCGAATGTTTAGACAAACCAAAAACCCCTTGTTTCTTTTTGGTTGTGGTTCCCGTGGTTCAAAATAACCCCTATTTCCCCCTGAACTTTGTTTTCAAACTTTGGAGAGTGCGGTTTGCTGAATTTTTATGTTTAAAACCCTTTAAAATACCCAAGGGAAAAAATCCGTGGGTTATAAATTTTAGTCAATTTTTTTAATTTATCACGACTTTTGGAAAATTAAAAAGGGTTTTTGTACGGGAAAATTTGTGTCAAAAGGGATTCAATTCTCACTTTAATTTTTCTTTTTTTAGAAAAAGTCCAAAAATCTAAAAATGAATTTTGTTCAAAAAAATCCCACTTTGTTAATTTTTGAAAAAATCGCCAATCTCTTATTTTTTTTTTTGTGTGAAAACACGCATGGCTGCATTAAAAAAAAGGTTGGTTTTTTTCCAAAAAAAACCCAATTAATCAAGGGGCAATTTTTTATTAAACTTTTTATTTTTAAATTTCAGCCCCCGGGATGTTTTGTTTTATTTGAAATTTTTTTACCCAGACTTTTTCCCAATTTTTCAGAAAATTATTTTTTAAATTTTTAAAAAAAGGAAAGAAAATCCCTTTTCGTCCCGAGGTTCAATTTTTCGACTTTTGTCCAAAGGTTTGTTTTTAATTTTAAAAGGTTAAAATTTGCCATTTTTCTTTCCCCAAACTTCAAAATATTTTTTTTTTGTTAAAAGTCAGGGGTATTTTTCGTTTTTTTGTTAAAATTGGTCTTTTTCATTTAGAACAAGCATTTACATAATTACAAAAAGGGATAAAGTGAAAAAGAGGGTTGGGCCCAAATTAAAAAAAAAGTGAAAAAAATTACTAAGGGGAGAAAAAGGGGTGGAGTTAATTTGCGGATGAAAAGGGAAAAGTTATAAACCTTTTATAAAGATGCGGAAAAAAAAACCCTTTGGGACAAAGTGGGGCAAAACTGACCAAAATGGACAAAAAATGTTTTTTGCAAAAAAAAAAAAATCAGAAAGGGGGTAAAACAAAAAAAATTTTGTTTTTTTTTCAATTCGGGAAATTTTTGTGGAAAGTGACGTGGAATTTTGTCATCTGAATGGGTTAAAATGGGCTTGGGCCCAACAAGATCACTTTTATTGGCCCGCTTTTGGCGTTTAAAGTTTTTTTGGGGATATTATGTTTAAAAGCCGATTAAAATTCTTCTAATTCCTTTTTTTTAAAATGGGAGAAAATTTTTTTAGGAAGTAAATAAAAGTTTTTCTTTGTTAAAAAATGTTTTTTCTTTTCTGAAAATTTTTTTTGGTTATTGCCAGGGCGTTTTCAAACTTTCCCCATTTAGTTTAAAGCCTGAAAAAATTCATCAAAATTCTTTTGATTTTCAAAGGGAAAAGGTTGGACTCTTTTTTTGTGGGGAAAATTCGAATAATAAAGTTTTGGACTAAAGTTTTAAAAATGGGTCAAAAGTGCACAACCTATTTAAGGTTGTATTTTTATAACGGATGTCTCTTTTTCCGAAATTTGGGGACGGGCCCCTTGCTTCCAAAAAGTAATGTGGTCCCGGGGTTTTGCACAAAAAAAGGATTTAGTCCCCAACCCAACAAATCAAAAGGGTCAAGGGGTAAGATAGGACTAAATGCTTAAAAGGCAAAAACAATAAACCAGGGTACTTTTTTGTTTTAATTTAAATTCGTTTACAAAAAGTAAAAACCCAAGGGATACTTGTACTTTTGGAAATAGGGGACCAAAAAAATTTTGGAAAAAACCAAGGGGACCAGTGTACACTCATTTGTTATAAAAATGGGCAAATAATTTTAAAAATCAAAAAAAAAACGGACTTCCTATATTTTGAATCTACTTAAAAAAACTGTGTCATTCCAATTTCCGGCCCTTTCAAAAACCCCCCAAAGCGTTTTACCCAAACGAAACGGAACAGTTCAGAACCCGGGGGTTAGCCGATATGAACGTAAGGCCCAAATAAATTTTATTTGGTTTGACCACAAAAGTCCTTTCCGAGAAAAAACCCCAAAAAAAAAAAACCCCACCGTTGCCAATTGGACAAAAACCCCCCAAAAACGAACAGAGAACCCCGGGAAGTGACTTAACCAGGGGATCTAAATCCAAAACTAATGTTAAAACAAGAAAGAAGAAGTTTAAATCCCCCGGGGTGCACCCAACCAGGGTTGTTTTAGCTTGAGGTTTTGTTTTTTACTTTTAATCGAACTGTTTTTTTTCCTTGATCTCTAGGGGGGTTTTTTCTTTTAAAAAAATTTTCCATCAACCCCATTGTTGGAAAAAAAAAAATCGTTTTATCCCAAAATGAAACCAAGACTGTGTCCCAGGAAAATTTTTTAGCTTTCTTAAACTTTCGGTTTATTTAAAAAAAAAAAAGTTTAATCCAATGGGTTCTTTCACGACTTTATGGTTTTAATATAATCCTTCCCGGGGAAATTTTGGGAAAAAAATTGCGTTCGAATTATCGTTAGGCCCGATTTAAAACTGCTTTGGGTTTTGGGAAACTTCTTTTTTAAACAAACCGGTCTATAAAGCATTTTTTTCCTAGGGTAAAAAATTTTTGCATACACCCTCCTCACACCCTCCTTAGTTTGCTTTTTGGGATTTATTGGTTGAATGAGATTACTTTCGTTATTAAGCAACACATGTTATCCAATTAAAATTTTAAACAAATTTCCATTTTAATATTAACAAAATATAATCTGAAAAAAATATTAAAAAATTTCTTTGCTAAAATTTTTAAAAACAGTTTTTTAAGGACCCACCCGGGAGCCCGGGAATACTCACACAATTAGTCGGGTGGATGGGAAATTTTAAATCGTTTCTTTGGCGTTACTTTGGCATTGAAATGGTTTCCCTGGTTTAACCGGGATTTTCAAAATATTTTTTTTTTGTTTAAAAACTTATTTCCCAATTTAATTTATTATTTAGATATGCGTCGGTGTGTAAAGTAGGACTAAAATGAAAAAATTTTTTTCTTTTTTTTAATTTTAAAGGAAGAAAGAAATTTCATTATCGTTTTTCCCTTTAATTATAAATCTAACGTTTGTGCTAATTCTTCATCAAGTCGAAAACTATGTATAAATGAAATAAATAAATTTAAAATAAAATAAAATATATTTATTTATAAAGAAAATCAATAAAAATAGGGGCTTTTGATCTTGAAATTGGAACCTGTAGGACTGATAAAAAAACAAACACTAATGAAATGTCTTTTTTATTTTTAGTCCTTTCTTCATTTAAAATTTTTTCCCTTTATTGTTGGATCCCTGATGTTCTAAAAACTTTAAGAATACTTAATTTCGCAATACCAGATCTTAAACAAGGTTTAAAATCTTGGGTTGGTCCCTTAGTTTAAAAAAAATACAACTTGGTCCTAATTTTTCATAATTACACACTTGGCCCCAGTATTTTAAATTTTTGCACTCGGTGGCCCTTTTCCACTAACCCTTTTTTTGATTTCTTAGTTAAGTATATTGAAATTTACTATATTCCCTTGAATAATTAAAAAAATAAAAAAAAAAAAGAAGAGGGGTCCATACTATTTCTTCCATCATCCTCTCTTTTTTTTTTCAAAAACCCAATCACCCCATCACCTCTCCTTCCCAACCTGAAACCACCACCCCACCCCTATCCCACATTCAGTTGAAAACATTTCTCCAATAAGCTTTGGTACATTTTTCAAATCTTTGATGTCACCCCTGTTTGGAAGCTTGTAAATGGCTTCTGCTACTAGTAAGACACTTCTCCTTACAACTGGATTCATACTTAACAGACTAACTTTTATTTCGCCAATCAAGGGCTTAATGATCTCTGTTTCACAGAAGCAGCTAAGAAACCTTAAAGTTACACCACGAATGTAATCATTTCCGTTAAAGAGATTGTTATTTAAGTTTTGGCATATTAAACTCAAGTCAGGTTTGATCTTTTTCTTGAAATCAATCTTTCTAAAGTTTTCAAGATAAAGAAAGAGTAGCTTTTGAACTTTGTGATCCTCTGAAGGAAGAAGAACATACTGAACGATTGTGATAAAAAGCTGTGGTAGTGATTCCCCATTCAGCAAAAGTATAATTACTTTTTTCATGGCATCTGCCTTTGCAGTATCATCATTTCCTTCAAGAGCTTCCTTGATATCATTGGCATGTGCTGGTGTTCCTTTGTCAAAATGAATAAGTACAGAGCAAGATTTCTCCATATTTCCTGTTGCAAAAGACCAGATTTCTTTTAGTTTAGATCATAGGATTTCATAAGCTAAAACAACACAGTTTGTAATTTTCTCTATTATCTCCTTGGGATTTCAAAGATTCAAGAAGTAACCAATTTTTGTTCTCTATTGTAATAATGGCAGTTCAGTTCAGATGGATAGTTTCATAACTATATTATGTTGTTAACATTAATATCCAGCGAACAAAGCAAAGTGATGACACTTGGAGGTGGTGGGTTGAAGGTGATGGTGGTAGTGGAGGTGGTGAGTTGAAGGTGATGGTGGTAGTGGAGGTGGAGGATGTGGGTATACGTGGAGGTAGAGGCGGTGGTCGAAGGTGACGGCGGAGGAGGTGGGTATACGGTGGAGGTGGTGGTTGCAGGTTGTGAAGGAGATGTGGTGGTGGTGACTGGGTTTTTGAGAGAGAGAGATAGGGGAGGAGTGATGAAGAAGATGAGTAGTGGGCTCCTATTCTTTATGTTTTTATTTTTTAATTATTCAAGGGTAATATAGTAATTTTATGTATACTTAACTAAGAAATCTAAAAAAGGGTTTAGTGGTAAGGACCACCCGAGTGCAAAAATTAAAACTACTAGGACCAAGTGTGTAATTAGTAAACCATTAGGACCAAGTCTGCAATTTTCATAAACTACAGAGACCAACCAAGCATTTAACTCTTAAACAGACATATTCTATATATGTATTAATTTATAAAAAGGTGAGCAATAGTAACTTCCTTGTCCTTTTGTGAGGGTTTTTTTTTATATAGTAAACTCTAGGTTTTCTATTGTCCTTTTGTGAGGTTTTTTTTTATATAGTAACTTTAGGTTTTTCTATTTTTGTAATAAATCAAGAACTTTTTAAAATTATTTTAATACAAAGTTAAATGGATTTAGTTCTTTTATTAGTTTTGGTTTTACGTTTTTTTTCAGATTTTATTAGTTTTGGTTTTACGGTTTTTTTCTTGAAATTTTATTGCCGTTTAGTTGCTACGTAGCATGGTGTTTGATGATTACATTTGGTTCCTCAAGATTTTTTTCCTTTGCGTTGCTACTTAGTACGATATTTGATGCTCACATTTGATCCCTTTGCTCCTGCAATGCTGGTTGCATGTTGTTATGCCCCTACCCGCAACGCGGAGGGCTAAAGACTAGTTTTTCTTCATTCCTCCTAAAAATACACAAACACACATATATATAGGGGTTGGTTAACGTACAATGTTCCTTAATGTACGATGTGTACGCTGGAAAATCATGTTATAAAACCCAAAAACCCTAATCACGCATGTTGAAAACCATAATCACGCATGTTGAAAAAACCATAATCCCGCATGAACATAATCACGCATGTACAAAGTTAGAAATCACGCATGGGGGTAAAAAACCTAATTACGCAGTTATAAAAATAATCACGCATGTTATAATTTCACCAGCGTACACAACGTACGTTAAGCCTAATTGTACAATACACTTCACATATATATATATATATATAAAATATATATATATATATATAAATAATATATTATGTTAAAAAGTATTTATTTTTAAATAAATTACATTTTAAAATAATTTTTTTAAAGAATTAGTATCTAAATGGTGGTCCACCAACTCCATACACCCCAGATCCCCACCCCATAAACTAAAAAGGTGCTAACTAATCTCTTTTAAACTAATCTAAACGTCGCATTATTATATATATTTGGACACTTTAATATAAAATACTATTCTTATATTAACTTCTAAAGATTGTTCTTTTCTATCTTCAAAGATATACAATACTTTTTTATTTCAAATTATTAGTAGGTATTTTGTTTCTCTTGTTTTTATTGTTATATACATTTTTATATTGACGTTATTGAAATTTACAAATTGTTGTCTTGTTTATTAATAAAAAATTAAAGCATGCATTATACCAAGTTACTATCATAAAAGATTAATTCGTTATTTAGACTACAAAGACTAAACTATAAGAATTAGAGACAAATATTGTATTATTGTATGTATTTTGTGTTTTAATAAAAAGGTTAATACAATATAAATCTAAGGAGCTTACTAATTTCATAAGAGAAAACTAGTTAACCCAATTTGTATACTAAAAGTTCGTTATTCAGAATTTTTATATAAAAAAGTAACTATTTACATATTAAAAGTATCAAAATTTGATAAAGTGACATCACACCAATCAAAATATTGACATGGATAACTTTTTTAATGATTCATATTTGTTTTTACTAATTATGAAACTCTAGACGAGAAATTGGTGTTAAATGTTAACAATAGATCTAGAAGTTGCCACAATAAGATTTGTTTTTTTTTTTAACATAGCGTGATCCATGACGCGTAACTCGCTTCTTTTGAAAATTCTTCAATTGTTTTTTCTTGTTCTCTACAATCAAATTATCCTTCTTTTTATTTTCCCTTGCAAAACATAGGCAGCGAATAAAATTGGAGTATTTTATTTGCTAAAGCAAGCGAGCCGAGCTACACACAAGCTACTTTAGCCCGACTCAAAAAAAAGCTCGAAACGATCCGAGCTTAAACGAGCCGAGCTCAAGCCCAAGCCTAAAAATTAGCTCGTTGAGGGGAAACGAGCCCGAGCTTCGCTTATCGAGCTCGAATCGGCTCGCGAGCCTTAAGAAGCCCAATGTTTATATAATTTTTCATTAGCATATTACATTTAAATAACATTTATTATTATTTATAAAATTATAAAAATAACTAAATTATATGTAAAAAAATATAGGTAATAAAATATAAATTAATTAATAAATTAAAAAACGTGCCGAGCCCGAGCCCGAGACGAGTTCGAGCTTGAAAAATAACGTACGAGAGCTCGAGCTTTAGAAAACAAAACTCAAACTCGAGCTTGGCTCGTTTGAACCCCTAAACCCATATATCATTAATATTTTTTATAACCATTCTACAAGTTTCTAAAACTACTAAAAAAATATATTAGTTTTTCATTATATGTGTATTAGTTTCTAACACTACTCAAAAAGATATATTGGTTTTTTCATTACAACAAAATAAACCGGTTAAATAGGGTTTGTAGTAAAAAACCGGTCTCTGTTCCTTCACAGAGACTCCGTTACTCACCCGCCTTTTCCCCTTTCACCTCAATCAAACCCATGTGTTGTCACTCTCACTCTCTCTCTCTCTCTAGATCTCTCTCTCTCTCTCTCTCTCTGTATATATATACACACACACAGAGACACATGTCTAGCGATCCAGTGGCTGTATGCGTGTATGTATTAAATAGCTTAAAAGATTCACCAGACAGGAACGTGAACCAAATGTTCACCATGTGCTTCTAGTCTCATCTTTCTACAGAATCACTTCCAAACTGGTGTTCTTCTATGTCTTATACGGACTGAGATCTCCTTTTGTCAGCACCTGAAGAAGAAGAAGAAGAAGAATGGAGATGAAGAAGAAGAACTATTTCTCACTGTTCCCTCATTTTCATCTTCAGATTCACCTTCCTGAGCTGTGATTCAGCTGTTGCTTCACAGCAAAATGATAAGATCAAACCTATTTTAGGTATTGTATATTGTGTTTGTGGAGTTTGATCTGTATATCAGTATGTTAATGCGTGTTTTATGTGTGAATCTGAGCTTAATTGATGATTATTTAAGTGACATTTAGCATTTGGGGGTTTTTTAACTATACTAATTTGATAAAACTGTTTGATGAGTAATTTTTTTTTATTGTTTTGGTTTAAGGAATTAGGGTTTATGTTCTGCTTTTAATTTACACATTACTTACAATAGCAGTAGGAATTTGATAGGCTGGCTGTTTGTTTCGGCTCTTAATGGTTCAGACCTCTTGCTAGTTGCACACTTTACTGGTTCAGACTGTTTGTTTCGCTAGCAAATGTCTGAATGGTTCAGACATTTGCCTCTGAATGGTTAAGCATTAGGAGCTCTTTGTTTACCTCTTAATGGTTCAGACCTCTTACTGGTTCAACATTATTGATTCAGACTGTTTGTTTCGCGAGTAGATGTCTCAAATGGTTCATACATTTGCCTCTGAATGGTTAAGCGTTATTTCTAAGTCTGAATGGTTAAGACCTCTAATTTGAATTAGTCAGACATTTGCCTCTGAACGGTTAAACATTATACTGGCTCTTAATGGTTCAGACCTCTTACTGGTTTAGCAATTAATGATTCAGACCTCTTACTGGTTTAGCAATTAAATGATTCAGACCTCTTACTGGTTCAGCACTTAACCATTCAGAAGTTGCCAAACAACACCGGTCTGAATGGTTAAGACCTCTTATCTGAATTGGTCCAGACATTTGCCTTTGAATGGTTAAGCATTATACTGAGTTTGAATGGTTTAGACCTCTTATATGAATTGGTACACACATTTGGCTCTTAATGGTTCAGACCTCTTACTGGTTCAGCACTTACCCATTCAGAAGTTACCAAACAGCCAGTGTTGTATGACAATTTATGAGACAAATATGAGGTTTTTTTGTGTGATTTGACTTGAATTGTTGTTAATTTGAATATCAAATGTTTGCTAAATTAAAATTTCTTGAAATGGGCTGGTTGTGATGGAATTTTGAGATTCCATGGAGCAATATGTCGGAAGTTATATGAATTTACATAAATCTGATAATTGTAGGGGAAGAATTTGGTCATTGGAGAGATGGGATATTGAGCTCAACAGCTGAAGCCCCTGGTCCAGCCAATGAACCATCGGGTTGCGCTTGTGTTTGGCAGGTTCCAGAACAAAACGGCCCCGATAATTCTTAAACCGGTTCAGGCGCTATCATGGTGGATGGGACATCACTGATAAGCATTATTGGGCGGTAAGCTAGCTTTCTTTGTGATCAAGATAGGGATACTTTGTTTGTTTATTTCACATTTATCTAGCTAGTTTCTCTTTAGTCCTTACCTACAAACTTATTGATATGCTTATATGCATACTAAACAAATCCCTAAGGCAAAACCCTCAAAATCTTGTTAAAAATATGTATTCTTCTGCTTCCTGAAAGTCCTTGAAACATGATACTTTGTTTTCGATTGAATTTTTTTTTAAAATTAAATTTTTTAATACTTTGGGGTTCAGCTGTGGGGTTTCGGGGGTTTTCTGCTTTTTTCTAGCCGTTTTGGTTTGTGTTGTTGGCTTTCCCATTCTACTCCTGTTGTGGTGGAGAAATATCAAAGGAAAGATTCCCCGGTTTTCCCCAATGATAGTTAATTTTACTTTTTTTTTCACGGGGCTGCAGGAATATCTAAAATTCATATTTACCCAAAAACTAAAAAAAAATGCCCATTGTTATTTTAAATCAATTTGAATTAAACAAAAAAGACATAATTTTAATTTTTTTGGGGAGAAAAAATGCCATTTTGTCCCGGGGGTTTTTACCGTTTGGATTTGTCCAAAAAGGGTTTTTTTTTTCCGCATAGGACCCAAAAGGTTTAAAATCTTGTTTTTTCATTGCTCGTTAACCCACCTTTTTTTTGTCGGGGGGTATTTCTGTCTTTTTTTTTAAAATTTAAAGGGTTTTGGGTCGTTTTGGGGTTTTTTTTTTTAACTTAAAGGGCAATTTGGTTTTTTTTACTAAAGTAAAAAGATCGTTTTCCCTTTAAATTAAAAAAAGGCGGAAATACCCTGATTTAAGGGGAAATGGTGGGTTAACAAATTTTGAAAAGACAAATTTTAAAACCCTTTTTTGGTCCAAGCGGGAAAAACAAACCTTTGGCGAAAGTGCATAAGGGGCCAAAACCTCAGGGCAAAATGGTATTAATTTTTTAAACCTTATTTTTATAATTCAGTTAAAAAAAACATTTCTCATTTTTCAAAAGGTGCATTTATTTCGGGGGGCGGTGAACCTGGTGAAAATTGACACTTTAAATTGTTGTTAACCAACAATTACCCGTTCAGACATGACTAAGCCCTGGATATTTTTCCCCCAAAAAAAAGCATGGGGCCCGTTTTTCTTCCGCGATTTAAAGACGATTGACAAAAAAACAGACCAAACAGATCAGTACTTGGGCGAAAGAGCCAAATACGAAAAAAAAAACCCGTCTTCGTGCTGTGTTGATAAATTTTAAACATGTTACTTTAAGTTTGATCATGAAGTTTCAAGTTTAAAAAAAAAAAAACCCACTGTTTTATTTTTTTTTTTTCAGGGGTGCAGTTACCTTTAATAGAAAGTTTGGTTTAATTTGGGCCCTGAAAATGCTCACGAATTTTTTTTCATCGTTGATTTTTTTTCCAAACCCTTCATAAGGGTGCAAAAAACCCGCGAACACAACAAAAAAACCTTTTGTGTTGTTTGTTAAAAATTATATGGTTATGAAACTTTCGAACGGGTTTTTTTGTTCGTTTTTTAAAGGGGGAAAGGTGTGTTCGTTTTGTTTGGCCCTTTTTAATTTTAGGAACAAAAAAAAACGAAATTAGAACACAAATAATGGCCGAAAAAAATGGAAACAAGAACCAAAAAAGGTTTAGAATGAATATTAATACAAAAACATTAAATATTTTTTTTCGGGAAATTTTTAGGTATGAAAAAAAAAAATATAAATAAAAAAAAATATTTAACTAATAACTAAAGAACATCTTTCCCCAATTTTAAACAATAAAAGAACGAACGAATCTGTTTATGTTGCCCTTAATAAAAAAGAAATTTTTGTTTGTTGTTTGTTTAATAAAGAAAAAACAAACAAATTTCCCGCCCAACGTTTGGTTTTTTTGCAGACCCATAATAATGTCAAAAATTTTTTGGTTTTTTTTAAGATTTTCGTTTTTTGGATAGGAATCAATCCATTTCTTTTTCTTTCTTGTTCTTGTTCTTGGGGGGTATTTTATTTTTTTGGAAAAAAAAAAACATTTTTTGCAGTTCATCATCGGTGGATGGTTGCTTTTTTTTGGGGTTCATCCTTCTGTGGGGGTTTTGTAACCCAAACGTAAGAAAAACCTTAAATTTGAATTTATGAGTTTTTAAATTTTTTAAGAATTTTATCTTAAAAAAAATGGTTTGCTTTACCTAAATAAAAAGCAGTAGTCTCCCCCCTGTTGGCAAGGAAAAGGGTGGTATGAAATGCCGAAACTGCCCTTGCAAAATTTTTTGCGTTTCCAAAAGGACCACGAACCAGATTTTAAAGAGTAAAAAAGGTGACAACGATCTTGGAAAATAGTCAAAGGGTTTTAGGTTTTATCAAATTATATGGGTGGGCCTCGGAAACACAATTTTTAATAATGGGGTTTTCCGTTTTTTTCCCTATGATTTGCAGCCCAAAACGAAAAATTTTGTCCTGTGGTTAATTCAAAGATTTGGAAAAACTTTGTTCTGTCAAATTTACAATTTTCATCTTTAAGTGGGGAAATTGTTATAAAATTGATTGTTTCAGTTTTTAAAATTTTCAGAAAATTTTAAAATATGAAAAAAAGAAAAGTAAAATGAATTTTTGTCCCCGGGGTTGGTAGTTTTTGCGAATTTGTCCAAAGGTTTTTTTTTCCGAAAGGATCCAAAAAGGGTTGAATTTGCCTCTTCGGTCATTAGATCCATTTGTTTTTTCTCCGTTAATCAGGGTATTTTGTCCCCTTTTGTTAATTTAAAGGGCAATTGGGCTTATTTGGGGGGATTTTGTTTTTTACATAAAGTGAAAAGGATTGAATTTCCCCTTTAATTAGCAAAAAGAAAAAAAAGACGAAATACCCTCACAAAACGGAAAAAATGAAAGGAGTTAACGAGCCAGATAAAATGACAATATTTCAAACCCTTTTGTATCAGTGCGGAAAAAAAAACCTTTGGAGTAAGTGCAAAATTTGGCCCAAACTCAAGGTGAAAATGCATTTTTTTTCAAAAAAGGGAAATAGTTACTTCGATAAAATTGAAAAACTTAACCATTTTCCCTTTATCCAATATATTTGTGGTGTGAGAAAACATGTACAGTTTGAATAGGGTTTTTGCACCCCCCCGGAAGATTGCCCCGGAGAACCCGAACTCATGGAGCGGTAAAATAAGTTCGCGCTCAACATTCACGGCCCTTATTAGTTCCAGGACTGCAACTTTGTTTTGGGGTACATTACAAAACCCTCAACCCCCCGCCACTGGCCCCCCTGCCCACAACTGGGATGGGGATCGCGGGGGTTTAGTTTATTTCTGTTTGCATAGTGCTATCTTTTTATTTGGATAGATACGCAAAGCCCCCAAAGGGAGGAAGGGTTTTGCTAAGATCGGTCCCGATTAAAAGGGAAATTAACGGAAGCTTTGTCGTGAGACCCATGTCCAGGGGGTCTCGACAAAAAAAAACCCAAATTTGGGAAAACTTAAATTTCATAATCTTTCG
The DNA here is from genome assembly GCA_947069175.1 of Scalesia atractyloides. Taxonomy (NCBI): domain Eukaryota; kingdom Viridiplantae; phylum Streptophyta; class Magnoliopsida; order Asterales; family Asteraceae; genus Scalesia; species Scalesia atractyloides. The sequence goes on along the minus strand of CAMTDV010000021.1, from coordinate 3,104,025 downwards.
TAAACCCTTTTGTTTCAATGAATTAGAAAACGTTCGCCTTATGTAAAATTAGTTTACAACGTTTTTTTTATTTTTTAAATTAAACCTAATTTAAACAAAAATATATTATGTGTCCAAAATTCCAATTTAGTATTTTTTTTCTCACACAAACCGGTCCCGATAATCGTATCAAAAACCGGTTGAGACGACCCAAAACCGTAAATTAACTAAACTCGGGGACTTCCACCCTAAACCCCGGGGCCCTCCACCCCCTTACATACCATCACCCTCGCCGCCGCCCCGTCATCTCCGTTTTTTTTGTTTACCGCGTACACCCCCTCCAAAAAAAGCCCTATCCGTGAGATGACCCTGGAGTTTCCTCCCCATCGGAAAAATGAATAAAATTCCCCGGTCCAAAAATTTTTTAAAACCCCCAAAGAGGCGAGAAACAGGTGATGTTTTAACTCCGTTTTGATACAAGAAGCAGGACCTCGGCATGCTCCGCGGGCCTTTATGGGCTCCGAAAGTCGGGTTTGCCCCGGTGGGAATATGACTCTGTTTCCCTTTGTTGGTTTTTTCATTGGAACAATAAAAAAACCACTGTTGATGCATAGTTCCCCCTTGTTTCAGTGTTTTTAGTTTCTTGATCAAATTTTTAGGATTTAGTGGTTGTTAGTGTTGGTATAACAAGTAGATACAAATTTAAAAATGTTGTTTTGTACCAATTCGCGTGAATGATTTTGTGTGTGGAATAAAAAAAAAGGGGGATTTTCTTTTTTTACATTAAAAAAAATTTGGTGTGAATTGTTCATGTGGGCCCCATTTTTGAAAAAAAAAAATTTGAAGATAGTAATACTTTTGGGCAGTTTTTATTTGGGAAGTTGAAAGGTTGCCTAAAATTCAATGAGGGCAAGTTGACCCCAAGGGGGGGGTCGAAAAAAGATATACCAAAAAAAAAAAATTTTTAGAACCGAGGGGTCAAAAAAAGGGTTTTACCCAAAAATTTTAAAAGAAAAAATAATATAAAATATACTCGAAAAGTTCGGGGGGGGACGCCCCCCGGCCCTATTTTCTTACCCCCCCCCTCAAATTTTTACCTTTTTTTTTAAGAGCAAAAGAAATTTTACGTTAAACCCACTCTTTTGGGGCTATGTTTAAAGGCGATTATCGATCGCATGGACCGTGCCCTTATCCAGGGGAAGGAGGAATTCGTAAACCTCGCCCCCTCCAGGTTTTGGATCCCAAAATTAAAGTCTGATTTACCCTTTTACCCAAAAGCCCCAAAAAAAGGTCCAAACGAGAAAGAAATGTTTTGAGGGGGCAAACCTTTTGACCATTGGACCCAAAAAATGTAAGGCTCTAAGTATTATAAGTAGGTAATCAGTTTTTTTTAATTATTGTGGTAAATTTTTTAAAATTTTATTATTGAAAAAGTTGAAGACTTTAACTAAAAAAACTTTTAATTTTGAAAATTATTTTAAACGTTTATGGGGTTGTTTGTTATTTGGTACTACCAAAGTTTTAAGTGGGGATTTTTTTGATTATTTATTTGAATTATAGGTTAGTTATTTAAAATGTTTTTTTGGTTGCCAAGCGAAAATAAATAAAAATTTTAAATTTGTATGGTTAGGGAAAACGAATTAAAAATTTGTGAACTTGTTTGGGAGAAAAAGTTTGTTTATTTAATAAATGAAACAAGAACACTTTTTTTTTATTAAATTTAAAAAAACGAAAAAAAAACACCCATTTTGTTGTTTTTAAAATTTTTTTGTAAAGTTTTCCCTTTAGTTTGTTCATTTGTGTTTGTTATGTTTGTTTGTTTAGGTTTCTTATTTATGTTCATTTCAAATTTTAAATTAAGAGTTATTTAAAAAAAATATTAAAAATAAAATAAACTTTCAATACTTATACAAAAAAAACTATTTGAAAATTTGGTTTTAGTAATAAAATAGGTTTTTAGTAAAAATTTTTGTAATTTAAACCTATTTTTTTTAATAAAAATGTTTACTTTATGTTGATTATTTTTAGTCATATCAATTTTTGTTTTTTTAAAAAATCTCCTATCATATTTTTCAAAAAAACTTCTGAAGTTTATCAATTCCCTTTTTTATTAAACAAAAACTTTTTGTTTAAAAAAAATATTTTAATTTTGTTCATAATTTGTTTGTTACTTTTGAGTTTTTTTTTATTTTTTTCAAATATTTGTCTTTGTATTTTTAATAATTTTTTTTGGGGTTTCATGTCTTTGTTTTGTTGGTTTTTTTGTGGTTTTCCTTGTAAAATAAGTCTCTTTACTTGGTAGCATGGTTTTGTATTAGTTTCCATATTAAAAATATACAAAAAGGACGTGAGGACCAAAATTTATCACGAAAAACGACTTTTGTTGTAGTATTGTTTTAAATTGTTGAAAATATTTTTTACTTTTGTTTTGTAATATTTGGTCCCCCCTTTTAAATCTTTAAAACGTTTTTTTTTAAGGAAATTTTTTCTTAGTTTTGTGTTTATGGATTGGATCCCAAAATTCCTCCCCCAAACTAGGGTTTTAAAAAATTTTTCTTTCCCCAAAGATCATCATATTGGTCCCTTAGTAACATCATCAGATTTCCCCCGATAAGCCTAAAATTTTTTTTTGTTGCCCCATAGTGAGGGTTTTCAAAAAGGGAAACCCTCTTAAAATTTCACTCAACCAAACGTTTTTTAAATTATAAAGTTATCCTATATGAAATTAATATGCCTAAAATGTGTTAGTAGTATTTGAGGTGGGACATTTTTTTTTTGAATGAATCTCTCATTTTTCATGTTCACAGGGTGTGAGATTTTTTAGGGTGTTACAACTTTTAAATTTTAAGGGTTTTCCTACAAAATCTCCAAAAAATGTGTACAAAGAAACAATGGTCGTCAAATTATAACACAACTTCGAGGAAAAAGCCCAAAGAGTTGCAAAAAAAAAAAAAAGCAAAAGGGGAATCACTGATAAGTAAATGACAATAATCTAAACAAAAAATTTTAAAAATACAAAAAAAACACCCAAAAACAAAACCTAAAAAATCATATATGAAATTTGTGGGACGGTTCTAATGTGTTTGAATAGGTCAGTCAAGTCTGTTTGATACCCCCCTTATGATTTTTTTTTTAGGAATTGATTGATCCTAAATAAACTTAATTGCTTTACTGAAATTTTCATTTAACAAAAAAAACCCAAAGTTAATAAAAAAATCTGAAAAATATGAAAAAAAATAAAGTAAACCGGGCAAGACAAACAACTTTTATAGTTTTTAAACGTCCCCTGATTTTTTAAGAAAGGTCTTCAATTAAAAAACAGTTTGTTTAAACAAGTTAAGTGTCAACAAATCACCGAAGCGCAGCAACCAAATGATGTTTTTTTCGTTGGGTGATTTTTGAATTGGGGCTCTTTAATTCCCATTGACATAGTTCTTAAAAAGTATTATGTTGAAGTGGGGTGATAGAAAGTTGAGGTGGGCTCCCCCTTTTTTTAGTAGAGGGTGTCTTTGACTTTTAATAAAATTGTCCCTTAGCAAAACCTTTTTAACCAAATTTTTCCCATTAAGTTTAGTTTTCACAAGAGTGGTTCAACACCAAACACTTAAAAAGGGGAGCAATATAGCAATAATTGGGGTAACAGTGGTATAAACATTAAATTTTAAAAACAACATTAAGAAGCATTTGTGTTCATTTTAAAATGAAAAAATATGTGTTTATCACTTTCTAGTGTTTGGGATAGTGAAAAAGATTTTCAATTTTTAATTTTTTTTTTTTTAGGAGTAGTTAAAACAAAAAAAATTTATAATAGCTATTTATAGGAAATTTTCAAAAGGGTAAAAAAAGTTTTACAAAATTATCAAAAACTGAAAATCTTTCATTTTTATTATATTTTACAAAAGCACACTCAAAAAAACATCTTCTAAATTTTATTTTATTATATAAAATTTTTCTTTTTTATTCTTTATTTCTGTTGTTTATTTTATTTTTAAAAGGCAATGTTGGAAATTCCCACGGAGAAACCCCTGATCATATTATCTAAATAAACAAAAATGCATTACACCAATTCCGAGGAAACCCCCAAAAACGGAAAAAAAAAACCTTTGGAAATTAACCCAAAAACCTAATAGCCCCAAGCCTTATCTATCCCCTAAGAGTCACCAGGCTATAATTTATATACAACCCTTTTGGTTTTAATTAATGCACCCCCTTTTACATTAGTCTTTTTTTTGTATATGTATACAAAGTTAGTCCTTTTAATGCACCTTCTTACATTAGTCTTTTTTTTAGTATATTAATAAAAAGTATATCCTCAAAATCAATAGACAATTGATTAGTTTCCCCCTCGTAGATCACATTTGTAAGGGTTTTAAAGCAAAACCCAAGGGTCATATTTTTTTTGACCTACGGAAAAGGGGCATTTTTGGGCCGGGTAATTCGATACCGGGACTCTTTTTTTGTTTTTTTATACCCTTTGGGTTTTTCAGCCCCCTTCGAGCCCAACGGCAAGAAATTTTTCCCGACCACTTTTCCCAGACAAGAATTTTGGACGAGAATCTAACAAAATCAAAACTGAAACGAAATAAAACAGACATTAAAAACGAATGGTTTTTAAAACAACATGTATTCGGAGTTTTTAAAACGGGTTTAACACTAAATTTTTCCCCCAAAAAACTCCATAGTAAAAATTTTTAAACTAGGTATAAGTAGTAGAGTTAAAACAATTTATTAAATAAAGACCCAAAAACCCCTTACACAAAAAAATCATTGTTATTATAGTAATATCGGTTGGGAGGGTAAGGGAGGAGCTGTATCGGTGGCCCAGGAACGATCCCGGTTTTGACCCGGGGTTGTTTTACGACCCTGCCCAACCCGGATAAGCAGGCTGAGTACTAAACGCCCTGGGGCGGTTTTTGCCCTGGTGAGGGGGTAGGAGAGAGACCCACCACGGTAAGCACATGGTGGTTGGGGTGGGAATCCGGGGGTTTGGCATAGGGGCAGCGGGGGGGTTTTCGAGCTTTTTCCCCTGGTGGTGGGGATGGCCGCTGCTTTGCGGCGGGGTGGTAGTAAGGGTGGGTTTCGACGGGGTTGGTTTGGGGGTCCGGTGGGAAAACGTTCTTTGAGGGGGGGCCCCTTGAGGGTAATTTAAATGTTAGGAAATTTTTTAGTCTTGAAAACTTAAACCGAATTTGTCTTTGAGTTTTGATCTTTTCGATTTTATGTTCTGTCATCACGAAGTCATGCATTGTGCTTTACGTTGTAATTGCATCCTGTTTAATTAAAAAAAAATAATTTATTTTAAATTTTTATAATTAATTAATTTAAAACCAGTAAATCAGAAAAAAAAAATCCTACCCGAAGAGTAAGTAAAAATTGGTCCCTTATTAAAGTTTTCTTTGATTTCCCCATATTTTGGGTATGCGGCTTTAATTGTTATGCACTTTTCACAAGCAGGTAGACAAAAGAAAACAATATGATTTAATTTTTTTTTTGTAAAATAATGTAAAGAAGAAACGAATTTTAAAATATATCAATATATTACATGTGGGAAAAGCAAGTAGGGTAAAAAAAAGGGGCAAAACAGTAAGATTTGACATTTGGGTCAATTGGGGCCAAAAGGGGGCAAATGTATACTAAGTATTACAGGTAGGGGGTAAACGAACCCAACGTTCATAACTTTTCATGAACTAGTTGGCGGGGGGTTGTTTATTTTAAAAAAAACAAACAAAAAAAAAATTTTGTTCGTTTAATTAATGAATGAACATGAAAACCTTGTGTTGGTTCATTTTTGTTCGTGAAGTTTTTTATGTTCGTTTGTTTTTGTTTTGGGGAAGGTCGTTTTTTGTTGTTCATTTATGTGTGAACGTTATTTTGTTCGTTTTTAAATTTAGGTTTTCTAACTACCTTTTATAAATTAAAATAATTTGTAATTAGTTTTTTTTAGATCGTAATTGATCACTTAATATTTTTTTAAAAACCATTAATTTTTTGTATCTATGAACCATAAATTTTAAATTGTTTGTTTGGTTTTTTAAAGTAATGTTTTGTTTAGATTTGTTCAATTTCGTTTATTTGTGTTCTTTTTTTGTTCTTCATGTTAATTTTTGTTTTTTCAAAATTTGTTTAGTTAATTTTGTGTTCGGAATTTGTTTAGGCTTTTAAAGAAAACTTAAAGAACACAACTGCCCCATTTCTTAATGAACAAAAAAACAAACAAAATCTTTGTTCGTGGTTTTTGGGTTAAAATTAAATGAAGAAACCGAAAGCCATGTTCGTGTTTTGTTGGGTTTGTTTTACAGGCCTAATTACAAATTGCAAAAATTTGGGGAGTTGGGGCTAAAAAAGGGTAAAAAAGTAAATTTACAAAGGGTCTTAATAAATTAAAAATTTAAATCTGATTTTAGACATTCAAAAAATTTACTTAAAGAAAAGGTTACCCCTGTAATCCTCAATATTGAAGGTGCTAGAAATTCACGGTTTTGCGCCCACAAACAAGAGAAAAATCAGAATCTAGGGAATCAACTGTATGATTATTAAAGATCAAAATAATAATAAAAACCGGGCTCTCTGGGAAACATGCTTTATTTATATACCGATACCGTAAATTATTTTTATGTAAAAGATGACAAAAAAACCCGATATGGTAATAATTGCTCTGATCTTGAAGGTTTTTTAGATATTTTTTCACATAACGATTATATTTTGCTACTCTTTTCTGAAAAGATCCCGTTGAAAACCTGTGGATTCATCAAATCGGGGGTATTCACCTGAAGCCAATGAATGTAAAAGTAAACAAACATTATGGCTTTAAATTTTCTCTAAAAAGAAAATAATATATCATATGGAAAATTTAAACACACCTTTCCTTTTTATTTTCAGCATGTCTTCCCAAATGCCCTTTGGCCCCGTGTTTTTAATTGCCTCTGCAAAAAAACTCATTAAAATAAAAAAAATTAAATTTTTACAAAAAATATGCATTTTGTCATATCAACCAATTTTGACCCCCCCAACTTTGGGGGTTAACCAACTTTAGCCCCCTCACTTTTATAATGACACTTTAGCCCCTAACTTTAATAAAGACATGTTTTGCCCCAACTATAACAACTTTTGCCCTTATTTAAAAACTTACCCCCCAACTTCAAAAAGTAAACAAATTTAGCCCCCCAACTTTAATAATGACATGTTTAGCCCCTTAAATTAAAACATCAAAAATTCAAATTCGCTTTGCTTTTTTTTTTTTCTCTTTCGAAAAACCCGCGGGGGCGGGGTGGTAATCAGCTAGTTTTAAAAAAAGAAAACAATAGAACATTGCATAACCCGCAATGGGAAAGAAAATGAATAAACTCGTTGACAAATAGAAGAAAGATTTCCAAATTGTTAGGGGCCCCACATGCATCTTCGTTGGATCCAAAGCATGATTGGTTTACCAATGTTGGTAAGGGGGGGTAATCTGGAAAAAAAAAACGGATAAATTTATTTAAAAAAGAGAACTTAGTCACGAAATTTTTTACGTGAAGTTTCATATATAATATTTTAAAGCATTGAAAGTAGGGAAAATTTTTAAAAGGGCTGAACATAACTGTAATTAAAGATTCCCCCCAAAATACGAAAGTGTGCATATTATAAAATTCTGTAACATGCGCAAAATAATTAAAACTCATTATATATGTTGTTATCAATAATTTTAAATGTGTTTCAGAACAAAAAATTAACAGGCTACTTGTAATGTTATCGGAAGATCTAATGAATTGCTAATAAAACAGTAAGAAGTGGAAAAATTTATAAGTTTCGAATGAATTTTTAAAGTTTTTTAAAGATGCACAGTTTGGGCTTTTTGGGGTTTTCCCCAAAAAAAAACCTTTGCCTGGGTAAATTTTGCCCCAAAACCCTTACAAGATAGAAACCCGAAACCTGAATCGAAATTTAAAAACCCTTGACCCAAGGAAGGGGTTATTTTGGGTAAAACGTAAAACCCTGGGGCCCCTGTGTAATTTAAAATTTCTTTTGTTAAATAGAGAGGGGACTTTTTAAAAGGATTGACCAGATTTGTTTAATTTTCAAAAGGTCAAAAAAGATAAATAAAAAATCTAGCTTAAAGGAAACGAGTGAAACAGAACGAAAGTCCCCCAAAATTTTTAAAACATAAAACCTTCTTAAGTTCAAAAAAAAATTATGGACGGCGATCAAAAAAGACATGAGTGCCTGTTGTCTCTCACTGGGTTCAAAATTTTTCATCACTTTTTGCAGCTTGCTTTTAAAATTTTAGCAAAATTTTAATCGATTGAAGTTTTTTGTGAGATAATAGATGGGGCCTGGTCCACCCCGTCCCCCAAAATTTGGGTTCTAAACGTGCATCTTGCCCCTTTTTTTTTGAATAAGCTCCCTCTGAATAAAGTTCATGATTAACCCCATTAAAACACGAAGCTGTTGAAGTCGCCTTCTAAACCATGGATCCACTAATTTTAACAGTTCCCCATCTTCCCTAAAGGGGGGTTTGGGAACACGAGTGTCCTTCAATGAAAATGGAAACCCGGGAAATCCCTTCCCTTTAAAGGGTCACCCGAGCCCCCGCACTCCCTTTCGCAACTTCTCGGGGTTGTGTTCTGGAGTCATCAACCATTCAGGTACCTTGATAAACCTTTGCCTGCTTCAGGAAAAGTACAAACATTTGTTTTTGCTTGCATCCAATACCCCATTCAGTTAAAAGGTTTTTACCATTGCAAAGGCAGGAAGGGGGCAAAAGGGTGGTTGTGGGGGCCCTATAAGTAACCCCGTCATTTTTCCCCTTTATAGCCCCCTTAAATTGTTTTAAGTTAAACTCCAGTTTTTAATCCGTCAAGAATTGGGGCCCCTTTTTTAAAAGATTTTTTCCATCTCAAAGCACCCAAAAACCATCTTTAAACCCTGTATTTCTCCCCAATCTCCTCTTTCTCGTGAAGCTCTAAGGTACATAAACAAACCTTGCGTAAAACAAAACCGCCCTTTTTGCTGAAATAACAGCCCTGCTTTGTCGAAATGTTGGTGAGAGGTGCAACATTAGTGCAGCTTAAAACCCTTTATAATAAAAGACTCACCTAATACAAAAAAAACGCGAATATGTAAAGGTGTTAAAAAGCTTTTTTTTTGCAGTATCCAAAAACCAATTGAATTTTAAAACGCATCAAATCATTATCAAAACAAACCAATGCTTTCTAATAAATGTATTGAATAAACAAAAAAATTAACCCCCCATATGCCAAAAAAAAAAAATTTGGGAAAATAAAAAATTAAAAAACGCTTTTTCTTCGCATTTTAACACCAAAAGAATTTAGATCAATCAGATAAATTTTCAAAAACAAAATCATTTTCATTTAAAAAAAAAATGTATTGAAATTAAAAAGAGATTGACGGTGCCCATTTTCAAACCAAATGAAATTGTGTAAAATGTAGGGGAAAACTCTTCGCTTACACGCCCCACTTGAATTTAAAAAACACAAATCTATTATCGAAAAAATAAATGTTTATATCGGCTCAAGCCCCTTTCGGCAATCGGTTTGCCCGACATTAACCCGGGGCCATTGGAACTAGTTCAAAAAGGAGCCCCTGAAAAACTACAATTATGATGCAAGACCATATGACACCCACGTTACATTTTTAAATTTTTGGTGCTATATTTTTTTCTTTTAAATTGTTTTATTAATTTTTTTATTTTTTTAAATTGGTTTTTTAATTCCCCGTGTAGGCAACGTGGGGGGAAGTTTATCAATTTATGTACCCCCAAGTTTTTTAGGGAAATTGACATGGTTTTGAGGGGAAAAAAAAAATTTTTTTTTTAATTTTTCTCAATGGATTTTTAGGGCAATTAATTTTTCCTTGCTAGTTTAAGGTAGTTTAGCGGGGTTTTTTGGATCTATTTGGGTAGGTGGGGGTATTTGTATCCATCTCGGTTTAGGCTTGCCCTATCGCTTGTTTTGTAGTGATTCCTTAACACAAACGGGCTTTGATCTATCCTTTATTTTTTGTTTATTTGAACAAAAGATTAAGGTTTTTCTCCTATCACCAACTCAATTGATTCAAAAAAATGAGTGAACATAAATGACCCTTAAACAACAAATTAACGCTAAAGTAAGATATTTTGGGGAAATTTGGGGAAAAAAACCCAAAACTTTCCCTTTTGCAAGAATTTCCAAAAAGATTTGAGTTTGGCCCCAATCAACCTCTCCAAAATTCCCGAACCTCCCCCGAAACATCCCCTATCGAGTCCCCAAGAGCCTTAGAGCCTCATTATCCCTCAAAAACGCAAACCACCACCCCGGCGATAAACGAGTGAGACGCCCGCCGCCTCCTTCCACAGTTGACCCTCAAAAGTCAACCCTATTGATTGCACGCCCCCAAAATTAAAAAAAACCGCAGCCCCTTCTCCAGTGAATATTCTCTGCGACGCTTTGCTTTTTTTAAAGGTCTACCCCGGAAGTAAAGGAAATTTACGTGATCCTTTTCGAAGAATCGGGAAACCCAGTTTCAACACGGTTTGGGTTTTGAAGTGCTTTTAGCCCCCAGAAGGGCGGGGGGGGGTGAGTCGAGCGGTGGACGTTTCGTTTTTTGGCTTTTGATTTTAGGGTTTCGAGGGCTCTTCTAGGGTTTGAGCTTCCTTCGGGGTAAATGAAGACTAGTAGTTTCGTAATGGGGTAGAGATCGATTGCGAAAGTTTTCTTCTGAGATTGCGGGCCTGACGTTCGCCGCCAAGACGGGCCGGAGGGGTGACATGATCGTAGTGGATGGAAAATGACGGGGGTTCGAGATGGATTGGGTTAATGTGTGTGTTTTGGGGGTTTTGGTTTGATTTTTTGGGTTTCGGGGTTTTAAGTAAATGTTGATAAAATTCAATTTAATAGGATAAAAGGAACCCGTTAGTTTTTGTTTTCCATTTTTTTTGTGTTGGGGGGGCTGTACGGTAGTTAATGTTGTTTTTTTAATCGTTTATTACTTTAAAATTTTTTATTAATTTTAAACTCTTTTTGGGTTATAAAAATTTGAAATACAAACATTAACGGTATTGTTTAATTTTTTTGCAACCAAGTTGATTTGGGGGGGGAACCTTTATTGGTATCCCCCTTCCGTACTTTTTTTAAAATTTTTTGCAACTTGTTTTTAATGTTTTCTGGTTTTATTTTGGTCGGTTTTCGCAGTCATTAGTACTTTTTTTTCAAATTTTTTGAACAATGTTATTTAAAGAAAAAAATAAAAGTTGTTGATAGTAGTAGGGTTTTAAAAATTTGGATTGGATTTTGATTATGGTTAAAAAAGCCCTTTTTAAATGTAAACAACTCAAATTTTAAAAATTTCTAATCAAATTCACACTGGGGAAAGTAAAAAAAAGGGGGAAAATACTTTTTAAAGTATGGTTTTTTTTTTCGCGGTTGCGCGGGGGAAAAAAACCCCTTTTTTTGGGAAGCAAAAGTAACAAAGTAAATTAAAAACTGGTTTTGATAACGATTTATGTTTGGTTTTAAATTTTTTACAATAAGTAAAATTATTTTTTTTGAAACTATATATAAAAAAATGAAACATGTAAAACATCATCCGTCACAACAAAAATTCCCTTTAAACTTAAAGTAAATAACTTTTTTTATTTTTGGGGGGGGAGTGTAAAGCGGTTTTTAAAAGATAATAAAACTTTATTTAAAATTAGGGACTTTGATAAATTTTTTAAAAACCCCGTGAAAAAATTAAATGGTTTTAAAAAAGTTTAAAAAAAATTGAACGGGCAAAGTGTAAGAACCAAAAACCTTGTGGTAAAACATTTAAAAAATATTGTGTCTTGTGGTGGTTACAAAAAACCCAAAAATTGAGTAAATTACATAAATGCTATAAAAAAAGGGTTTTGGATTTATCACTCTCAATTTTTTGGTATTGGGGTTTTCACCTCAAATACACTTTGACTTTCACCCTTTTCCCAATTTAAAATTTTTGGGTTTTTTCCTTCGAAGGGGGAAAATTTTTATGTTTGATTGTGTTATTGTTTTTTAGGCTACCTTTTTGTTACTAAAAATAGGGGAACTACCATAAAAACAAAAGGGGGGCCAAAAACACTAACGGAGTGAAAAAAACAAAGTGTTAAATTATGAGGGGGGAGAAAAATGATAATTAAGGAGTGGGGGCGGTAATATTTAAAAGCTGGGAGGATGAAACAAAAACCCTAAAGAAAAGTTAAATATATGGGGATGACATTATTGTAATTAAAACAAATTTTAGACCAAAACAAACATGTTGTCAGTGGTAAATCAAAAAAGTATAAAAAGTGTGGCTAAAAATAAAAAATTTATTTAGCTAATAAGGTTTTTTTATAAGTAAATATTATATAATAAAAACGTATTTAAAATTTAATATAAACTATTTGAAAACTTAAAAAAAGAAAGTTTTAAAAAAAGGGAAAGATTTTTCTATTTACACGAATTATTTCGAATAAACTTTTATATCGAAAAGTATTAAAATCGCAAAAATATATTTGAAAATTTTAAAAAAAACATTTATTTATAAGAAAAAAAAATTTTATATAAAATATAAATAAATAAATTTAAAAAACACCCTGACCCCCACGGAAATGGTAGCGGGGCTTTATAGGTTTTCATCAAATTTTACATTTTTTAAAAAAGTTTCATATTTATTTTTCTTTTTTAAAAAAGAAAAAAAATAAAATTTTAAAACAACATGTTAAAAAACATTTTTCATGACTTTTTTATTTTTCTTTTAAGGAATTTTTCCTTGTGTTCCTTTTTAAAATTCCACCCGTATCATGGTTAAAAAAAAGGGTTTTGGGGCAACAAAAGTTTGGGGATGAATTTATGAAAATTTGAACGGGTTTGTTATTGGTTAAAAAAAGGTGCATAACCAATATGAGGATATATAGTAAATTTAAACGAACCATAATATCAATTAAACACAGCACACACCAAATAGAACAATGAGATCAAGGTAATAAACGGGGCCCATCTAATGGCCACGCGATGTAATCGTCTCCAACGAGGAATGAGGGGGCCAATGAATGTTTGCACCCCCTTTCAAAATGTAAACACAAACAAAAAACAACATTTACATCACCGTTTTGTAATAATGGTTGCAAAAAAAGGGGGTTTTAATAAAGAAATAATAAGGTGCAATGATACACCCCAAAAATGAATAAAAGGGTAAATTTTTAAAAATTACTCACAAAGGGGTTTCGTTTTTTTTGATCGAGAAAGGGGCACACGAATTTGGGATTAAACAAATGAAAAAATAAACCTAAAATAAAACCGATAAATAGAAAATTAATATTTTTATTTTGTTTTTTTTTTTTGATTTTTAGGTTATTGGGGGAATTTATACAAAATTTTTGAAAATTTTAAAAAACCTATTTTGAGGTATTTTTAACTAATTTTTCAAAAAAATAAAAAGGATTTTTAATTTTAAAAAAATTACCCTTTTTTAAGGGTTACTGATTTCCCCCCGGTTCAAGGTTTAACTATTGGTAGGGGCGAGGTTCGAACTGGACCTCCCGGGTTTCGTTTCAGGCTCTACCCGAGCTCTGCCTAACCCGAAAAAAACCGCATTTTAATTCAAATAAACAATTAAAACATTCCGAAAAATTTTTTAATTTAAAAAAGGGTTGAAATCCTTGAACCGGCTGCCATGACATGTTTCGAACCCCGTGGCCATTGACTTTTCTTTCCCCCAGCCCAACAAAGGGCTGGGTGTCTAACCCCTTATGACAGAAATTTTTTTTTTTTATTACCCCCTTTATTAACTTTTGTTTTCCATTAAAAAAAATTGGTGATAGAAGGCGTTGTAAGGGGGGGGAAAAGACTGGGGCCCCGGGACCCTGCTCGTGTTTGAAAATAAGAAGTGTGTCTAACCCCGGGGGGGAACTGGGATTTTTTTAAAAAACCAAAGCACAAACAAAACAAGAAGAAAAATTAAAAATTGGTTTTTTTGGTTTTTTTTTTTAAAGTTTAGAAGGGGAATTGAAAAAAGGGGGGGGTTTAAAAGGTTGAGTTCGGGGGCCCCGGGGTTTTTGGCGGTTTTGGGGGGGGTTTTGAAAAAGGAGGCAAAGAGAGGGTTTTGAGGGGAGGGGGAGGGGTTTTGAGAAGGGACCTTTTTAAAGGGAGGGGGAAAACAGGGGTTTTAAAATTTTTTGGGAAAAAAAGGGGTTTTTTCAAAAAGATGAAAATTTTAAAAGCGGGGCCCCTGAGTTTAAAATAAAAAGTTTTAATTTAAAAAGGTTTGGAGTTTGGGGGGGGGAAATTTTTCCCGGGGTTTTTTGGTTTTTTTTTGGTTTTTGGGGAAAAGTTTAAAGTATTTTTAAAAAAGGGGGGGGGGGTTTTTTTGTGGGATTAGGGGGAGGGCGAGACCCGGCCTCCTTTTTAAAAATTTTTTAAATAATTTTTTAAAAAGGGAAATTTTTTCAAATTTTTTTAAATTTTTGGTTTTTTTTCAAAAATTTTTTTAAATTTTGGAAAATTTTTAAATAAAGGAAATAAATGAAGAAAAGAAATTTTTTTTAAAAAAGAAGGGGTTTTGAAAAGGACGAAAGACTAAAAAAATTAAAAAAAATTAAAATAAAAAAATTTTATGGGGGGGGAAATTTTAAAAAAGGGGGGGGTTTGGGGGAGTTTAAAATGTGGGGGGTTTTTTTTTTCCCTGGGGAGTTTTTTGAAGTAAAAAAGGGTTGGGGAAAAAAAAAAGTTTTGGGAAGTTGAAAAAACAAAGGGGGAAACCCTTTTTGGGGGGGGGGGGGGGGGGGGGGTTTGGGTAAAAAAAGGGGGGTGGGGGGGGGGAACGGGGGGGCCCGGGTGGGGCCGGGCCGAACCAAGGGAAAAGGCGGAGCAAGGGGGGGGCCCGGGGCCCGGGCCGGCCGGAAGCAAAAAGGGGCGGGGGCCGCCCCCTTTTTAACTCTGCCTTTTTCCGGGCAATTCCCAAAAATTTTTTTTTGTTTTTTTTTCCCTTTATGTTTTTTTTTCTCAATTTTTTTTTTTTTTCCTCTTGTTTGTGTTTTTTAAAACCCTTCCCTTTCTTTAACCGGGGTGAAAACTGTTTTTAATTTTATTTTAAATTTCTCTTAAAAAAATCCCTTTCTTAAAAAAAAGTTTATGATAAAATTAAAATACAAAATTTTTGGTTTTGTTTTTGTTTTTTGTTTAAAAAAAAAAACGGAAAAATTTTGACAAAAAGGGAAAAAAAAATTTGGGAAAAAAAAAAAATTTTTTAATCCTATACCCGCTGATTTTCAAAAGGGGGTTTTTCCCAATTTCCGAAAAAATTTTTCCCAAAAAAAAAAAATTTTATACAACCTTTTCAATGAAGAAAAAAATTTTGTGGGAAAAAAAAATAAGGAAAAAATGGGGATTCCCTTTTAAAAACAGGGGGGCTATTGGAAAAAGGTTGGTTGTTTTTATTGGTTCCCCATTTAATTCAGGAAATTCGGTACTCCTAACCAATACTATTTGCTCATCCTGATCACTGGTACCGTACAAAAACCAACGGTGTCGTACAACTTTTTTATGATTTTCTTCAACTTTTAGTGTTTTCCTTTTTTTAGTTCCAGGGCTAGGGATGAGCTCGGTGCCAACCGATACTAAATCAGTACTGGTACCGAAAATACCGGTTACGGTACATGCATATGAAGGTAAAAACTTGGTAGCAAACCGGTACCAGGAACGCCAAAGTTGGTACCGAATCGACTTAAAATCTTTCGGTTCGGGAAATTCGGTTTACCGTTACCCAATACCATTTGCTCAACTCTGACCACGGGTTTCATACGAGTAACATCATTACCATAAAACTTTTTTAGTTGATTTTCTTTCGGTTATCTTATACTGTTTTTTTTCTACATATTCTTTTTATTTTTGTCAGCGGTTCTATGCGTACCACGCTCGTAGTGATTTCAAAACACATATAAACACAGACTAAATGACAAAAGAAGTTCGCCGCAACACGACGAGAGTGATAAACCTAGTTTTTATGGTTGTATATCGAAGATTTCATTAGAAAGAATCCTATTAATCAATTTAAAGTATATAAAGTATATGATGATAAAGTGTAAACTACAAAAGTGTTGTGGTTGAAATGTAAAAACCAAAACTGTTATTGTAGTTAAGAAGTTGTAATTTAATATATATATAAGAAGTTGCAAAAAAGAAAAGAAAACAATTCTCCTGACATTAAGAACAGATAAAAATTTAATAAGGTAGTTCAAACCCAAAACAGATTATTTGAATCAACAGAGATTATCATGACGCACAAGCAAAATCAAGAACACATTATCAAAAAGAAATATCCCTAATTCATCAACTAATATGACCTAAATTCTAATTTTCAACACAAAATGAAATAGAATTAAAAATTATATTCATATCCTTTTAAACACAATAGAATTGAAAATTAACATTTTAAGCAAAAAAACATCAAAAAAGGGAAAAAACACTAAGGACACAGAATTGAACCGGAGATCTCAAGCTTTGAAAGCAGGCGCTATACAGTGGAATAGAGGATTCGTTTGTTGATTGGGTTCACCCATAATATATTTATGGGTTCCTTTCATGTTTTTTATATAGGTTTTCACTAAAAATTCCAAACCGAATGGGTTCCTGGGAACCCGGTCTTTTCAAGTAGATCCGCCCCTGAGCATGTCATACATATAAAATACACATCATTTACAAAAGTGTTTGGTCCTGATGTCCTAATGAGATTGTGAATTGGTGAATAACTTTTTAAGAATTTGTAGTGATGATGATAAATGGGTTAGAAACGCCTCAAATAAAGATTTGCATTTGTTAGAATTCATTAAACTTAAGGAGTTAAGTAAACCAAAAACTTGAGAATTTGGTTTTTGACGAAGTAAAGAGTTGAGTAAACCAAAAGTTTTAGAATACGGTTTTTGATGAATTGTGAAGATTGATGTCAAAACTAAAAACAAAGAGGGACTATGGTGTTCATGGACTTAAAAAGCCGATATATATTCTTATATTTCCTTTAATATTAACTGTTTTTTTGGGTTGATCGTAGCCCTCTAAAGTCTTCATCCTTCAACTTTGAATCCTAACCATTCAAAATGCTAAAAACCTTATAGAAAGGGAGGTTGAGAGAGGTTACAAGCAGTTTATCAAATCATCCCATCCACCCACTACACCCATTGACGAAACTCGGGTTCATATAAGATTTGAGCAGCCATAGATCACACAACTCTGATACCAAATGTTATGTACCACTTGAAACAGATAGATTAGAAAAAGGATTTGAGAAAATAAAAAGAAATTAGAGAATGAATCAGACCACTTCCATAATTTAATTCATAACATTCAAAGTAAATCCTAACGCCTTTAACAGGCTAACATGGTTCCTAGAAAAAAGCGAAATGGTAAACAAACATGATGACTATCAATTGGAAACATGCAATAACATGAAAGCAAAATGGGATCGTGGGAAACATGGTGTATGTGGATATTGAGTAGCTTTAGCATGTATCATACACAATGTTATGTATCACATATACGAAGGGCTAACTTTTCTATCTCCTGCGTTAGAAGAAACCTTTGCTCTCATCATACTAAAGGTAAGTGAGATTTTAGTCTTTTACCATCTATATTTATCGGTATTACACGTATATAACATAAAGATAGACGCAACCCGACTGAAAAGCGAAAACAACAACCGGAATTGCAAATTACTAATGCTCTATGATAATTGTAAACTAATCATGTCTAGATCTCCATGTATAACCACGTCTAAAAGTTTATCCCTAATATAAATAAGAAAATTATCATTGATTATTTTTGCAATTTTGTAGGGATCAAATTTCATTTTCAGATAATTAAACGAAGAAAACGAATAACGAAATAAGATTCTATTATGATTCCACTCTAAATACAAAAAAAAAAATAAAAAAAAAATTCAATTTTCTTTCTGTTGAAAACCCCAAGAAAATTTATTCATATCAGATAAGGTTTCAAACCCTAGCACACACACAAACCCTTGACTTCCTCCGCCATGTCTTCCGGCGGCTACTCGCCACCCTCCTCCGCTCCAATCTCCACCGCACTCCATCCAGATCTCCGTCCACTAACGCCGCTAGATCCACCACACGCACGCGCTCCCACACCTCCCCTACCGGCTACTTCCTCAACCGTGCAGTCAACTACGCCACGTCAACCGGCGCCGCTCCATCTCAGCCACCAGCAACTCCTGTTGCCGGATCTCATGACGGCAAGATCACCGATGAGTTCACCGGCGCCGGTGCTATCGGACAAGTGTGTCAAGTGATCGGTGCTGTTGTTGATGTTAGGTTTAGTGAGGGTTTGCCGCCGATCCTTACGGCTCTTGAGGTTTTGGATAATCAGATTCGGTTGGTTTTGGAAGTGGCTCAACATTTGGGGGAGAATATGGTGAGGACTATTGCTATGGATGGTACTGAAGGACTTGTTAGAGGTCAACGTGTTCTCAACACTGGTTCTCCTATCACTGTAAGTGGTAATTTGTTTTAATAAGTTGAAGATATTAGGGTTTTGTAGTTACTTGTATTGATATGATGAAGTTTGATGATAAATTGATTGGATATTAATATGAATATTTTGTTATGTAAAATGCAATTAGTGTATTGATGTGTTTATATGTATGTATTCATGGTTTGATTAGTGTAGATATTGGATTATAGGCCAATGTGGGTTAAATTGTAGCTACATTTTGTGATATATATTTTGTATACAGATATACAATGAGTGATTTAATAATGATATAGACTATAGGTTTTTGTTGTTAACAGAAACATTATCATTTTGTTATATTAACTGAAATTAGTACATTGATGTGTTTATATGTATGTAATGATGGTTTAATTAGTATAGGTATTGGATTATACGCCAATGTGGGTTAAATTGTAGCTAAATTTTGTGTTTTATTTGTATACAAATACACAGTTGGTGATTTTATAATGGTATAGACTATAGTTTTTTGCTGTTAACAGAAACATTTATCATTTTCTTAATAGTCTAGGGTATTTCGAGCCGGGGGTCTCATTGGAAGCAGCCTCTCTATTCCTACGGGGTAGAGGTAAGGCTGTCTACATCTTACCCTCCTCAGACCTTAGCTTTGCTATTGGTGGGATTTACTAAGTATGATGATGATGATGATGATGATGAAAAGTCTAGGGTATTTGTTTAGTCTGCTGGTTTTGTTTTCTTGCTACTAGATTGAGAAACTTACGAATGAGCGATTGGTTTTCGTCACTTTTCAACATAACACACATCATTGCTTATTCCTTACAAAGATTATTTATGATTGATGGCTTACATTTCTTTCATGCTTATTACTTACATTTTTTTCATGATTGACTTACAAAGATTATTTATGTCTTACAAGACTTACATTTCTTTCATGATTGATGATTATATTATCTTAGTATGCATTGTTATTTCGCTAAATTATTGCATCTGTTGTCGTGATGATAGGTGCCTGTTGGTAGAGCCACCCTTGGTCGTATCATTAATGTTATTGGAGAGCCTATCGATCATAGAGGCGAAATCAGTAAGTCTCATGTTCTCCATTTAGCAGCATTACTTTCATCCGTTCTTCTAGAAGAATTACCTTATTTTAATTCTACTTATTTCAACAGAAACCGACCACTATTTACCTATTCATAGAGAAGCCCCAGCTTTTGTTGAGCAGGCAACTGAACAACAGATCCTTGTCACTGGTATTAAGGTATTTCATGAATGAAAAAGCATATGAGTAACACAGCCATTTAAGTATTGTTACACTATTTTCAAGCGCAATAATCTTTTATGATCTCTTCTAGGTTGTCGATCTTCTTGCACCATACCAAAGAGGAGGAAAGATTGGTTTGTTTGGGGGTGCTGGTGTCGGAAAAAACTGTGCTTATTATGGAGCTTATTAACAATGTTGCCAAGGCTCATGGTAAGTAGACTTTAGTATATTTTTAATTAATACATATTGACATCGTAATCTGCTTGACATTTCTCATAGCACATTATTAATTTTGTATTATCAGGTGGGTTTTCTGTATTTGCTGGTGTCGGAGAACGTACTCGCGAGGGTAACGATTTATACAGAGAAATGATGGAGAGTGGTGTCATCAAGCTAGGTGACAAGCAGGTACGTGTATCAAGCCTTATGTTATTTGTAATATTTTCGTTAATTTTTGACCGTGTTATCTGATCATTTGTATTTTCTTGTTAATGTTTTCAGAGTGAGAGCAAGTGCGCTCTTGTCTATGGTCAAATGAATGAACCACCAGGTGCTCGTGCTCGTGTTGGATTGACCGGTTTGACTGTTGCTGAACACTTTAGGGATGCCGAAGGGCAAGACGTGCTATTATTCATCGACAACATTTTCCGTTTTACTCAGGTAAAGTTGTGTTAAAAAACCTTGAGTAAAATGCCATTTTCGTCTATGAGGTTTGGCCAGTTTTGTGAATTTTGTCCAAAGGTTTGTTTTTTCACATATGGATCCAAAAGGTTGAAATGTTAGCCATTTTCATCTAGCTTTATAACTACATTCATTTATCTCCGTTAAAGTCAGGGGTATTTTTCGTCTTTTTTGTTAACTTAAAGGGCAATTCTGGATCCAGATGCAGAAAAACAAACTTTAGACGAAAGTCGCAGAACTGGCCAAACCTCAGGGACAAAAATGGCATTTTACTCAAAAACCTTTTATAGATTTACTGAAGTGTGGGTGGTAATTTAATTTTTTAAAATTGTGCAGGCTAACTCTGAGGTGTCTGCTTTGCTGGGTCGTATTCCATCTGCTGTCGGTTATCAACCAACATTGGCTACAGATCTTGGAGGCCTTCAAGAACGTATTACAACAACTAAAAAGGGTTCCATTACATCCGTGCAAGCAATTTACGTGCCTGCTGATGATTTAACAGATCCAGCTCCCGCCACTACATTTGCTCACTTGGATGCTACCACTGTGTTATCCCGACAGGTTAGCTTTCTCCCTTAGAAGGATGGGTCAAACAGGTTCGGTGATGGTCAAAATGGGTATATTTCAGTGCTAGTCAAAACGGGTCAGGTCGATGTATGGTCACTTTTTCGTTTTCTTAATCGTACTACAATCAATTCTGTGAGTATGATTAAAAAACTATATTATTAACCTAATAGGTCAAAACGGTAATTTGTAGAAGTCGAAATGGAGTTTGGGCTGACCTGCAGTCTCTATTTTGTTATTTGTTGAATTTTACAATATATAATATTTTAAGTATGATTAAATGTTATTATGAGAGTGAACCTGATTTTTGAAATAAATGATTTCTAATAGTAAGCCTCAATTCCTTTTTTCTTTTTCTTTTGAGTTTTACAGTAATTATCGTTGTATGTATGCTACAGTAACTGTAGTATTACATTGACAACAGACAACTTACTTTTTGACATAAAATTATAACGGAGGTTTTATGCATTCTTAATGCATTTCGGGTGACTTACTTTCGACCCATTGGACATGCTCTATACCCATTCAACCCTCAAAATCTCAAATCACTTGTGTATTTTACTCATTTCATCGTTAAAGAGGCAAATATCACAAATCATCTTCTTATATTTGTGTGTAATGCTTTAATGTTGATTCGTCAGTAATTCTATTATTTTACAGATTTCTGAGCTTGGTATCTATCCTGCTGTTGATCCGCTCGATTCTACATCTCGTATGCTTTCACCGCACATTTTGGGTGAGGATCATTACAACACGGCTCGTGGTGTACAAAAAGTTCTTCAGAACTACAAGAATCTTCAAGATATTATTGCAATTCTTGGTATGGACGAGCTTAGTGAAGATGATAAATTGACTGTTGCTCGTGCTCGCAAAATTCAAAGGTTTTTGAGTCAACCCTTCCACGTTGCTGAAGTTTTCACTGGTGCCCCTGGTAAATACGTCGAGTTGAAGGAAAGCATTGGTAGTTTCCAGGTCAGTTTATTTTGCTTTAAATCATAAAATTGTAGCTTTTTATTTACATGTATTTTCTTGCCTTTTCGGGCTGCTGATATCTCACTTATTTCACTAAAAAACATTTACTTTAATTTAGATGAGAAGAACATCTAAATGAGTCCCCTACTTGATTTAAAAACTGTTATGAAATTTGAATGCATCAGCTTCCAGATCAAAACCGCAACATACTTTTTAAAACATATGTTCATTTAATGTTGATTTACATACCAATTCTTTCCAAAAATATGTAATTTGCATTAAATTGTAAAAAACTGGTAAATGTTGCCACAATAAAAAATATGCTAAAACGTGGCATGTTGCGTGTTAAATGTTTAAAACTGGCATATTTTGGTAATAAATGGTAAAGCGCGTAACATTATACAAGTTAACAAAAAGTATGTTCTTATTCCCTGTTTGTTTAAAAAGCACAGGACATTGCATTTTTTTTGCGATTTTTTTACATTGCAATTTTTTTTTAATATTTTGCTTAATCGTGTCGGCCTTTTTCAGGGGGTTTTGGATGGAAAGTATGACGATCTACCCGAACAATCGTTTTACATGGTTGGTGGAATCGATGAGGTTATTGCCAAGGCTGAGAAGATTGCCAAGGATAACGCCTAGAACGCCCTCTCTCATCTAAAAAATGAATAATTTGTTGATTTTGGTGGTGGGTGCATGGGATGGGAGTTCTGTTTCCAGAAAACTTGATTTTGTCGGGTGACCGACTGCATTGTTAAGTTGTGTTTTACGATAGAGAAAGGGGGAACCTCCTAGCCAGAAATCCCTCTTGTTTTATTGCCAGATAATAAAGGGGAACCATTGTTGGGATTGTATATTAATATTATGGTATTTTTTATGATTTTAAAGCTTGAGTTTGACTCTTTTTGGACTCGGCTAATCTGTAATTTTAGATGTACCAAAAAGCTAATGGGATGATGGTTCAATGGCAAAAGCAAAGTCTTAAAACATTTTGGGATGAGGAGATTTTGGGTTTAAGTCTTACAAACAACAAATAAAAGAAATTTGTCATTCTAAAAAAAATGCACCAAAAAAGTATCTCATAATACAAGAATATAAGGCTGGGTGTGGTGGATTCACGCCCAGGTTCAAATGGAATTATTTTATTGGCTACATATAAGAGTAAAGTCGGTTATAACACTTAACGCCCATATGAAACAGTGTCTTAACGGCCTAAAAGGGTAGGCAAAGGCGTCAACCCACTACGCTTAGTCTTTGGTATAAACGTAACTTGAAATTAGTCTAGCGTTACAAGTGTTACCAGTATATACTTATTTCTTGTATCATGATCGTCGATGTACATGCTAATCGGTATATTGGATACACCTAAGATGTTAATTATTCTACCATGTCACATTAAATAAATATATTACTTTAACGTGTTTCAATATTTGTTAGATTAGTTAAAGTAAGCTAAACCAAGAAAATTGTATGAAGAGGAAAAGCAGAAAAAAAAAAAAAAAGAGAACGACACTTTGATTATAGGAATATTAGATTTTAATAATCCCAACTATTCGTCGTTGGCCAGCAACAGTCTCAACTACTAACACATTGGCCTCCAATGAACTATGACTAATAAAACCCTAACACCGTTAGTCTCCGGTCGCCGAAAAAACGTTTTTGGCCGAAAAACTCAATATTTTCGTCCCGAATCTCTTTGTAACCTTATTACGGATCTTTAGGAACCTTTTTTAGTAAAAACCCCAATTATTGAAGTCGCTGGAAAACTCCTTTTTTGCCGGAAAATTTCTTGTTGGCTGGAAAACTCAACTTTTTGGCCGGAGAACTCAAAATTTCCGTCTCAAACCTCTTTGATACCTTAGATCGGACCTTTAGAAACTTTTTTCCGAAAAAAAAAACGGTTTTCCGGCGACCGGAGCTAATGGCGTTAGGGTTCTGTTAGTCAGGGTCCATTGGTGGCCAATATGTCAATAGTTGAGACTACTGGTGGTTATTTTTGAAATTGAGACTTTTGGCGGCCAACGGCGAATAGTTGAGATTATTAGAATCCAATATTTCTTGATTATATGTTTAGTAAAATATAAGTTGATTACATAAAAGTATTTCAAAAAATAAGTAATTATGTTTTCGCCATTATCCTATATAACCTGTTATACAAGATTTTTTTTTTTGTTTTTTTAGAAGAAATAAACAAAACCGGATGCAAATTGCAAAGAGCACAAAGTTTAAGGTGGAGATCATAAAAAGTCGTTGAAACCGTGATAGTGTAGAGGGGCGCAAGGCAAAAGACAAATTAGGTAATTGCCTTGCATGCCTTCACATTACGCCTACTATTTCAATTCACATCCAGAACACAAGTAAGATTTTTTTTGGCTCCAGAAACAAGTGTTGTCCCCTAACTTTTATTCTAAGAATGTTATTTTGATGATAAATTAAACATGATAATTAATACCTGTTAATTGAGTTGATTAAGATAAACATTACATTCAGGTTCATTTAGTATCATCAAAGACTATAAATGTTCAAAGAATATAAGTCGTCTTAAGTACACGTGCTAACTCAAAATGAGCCCAAATGGGCAAACGACATCACAACCATTGCTTGTCACCACCACTGATGCAACCACCGCCATCACCATAACCACAAATGTCACCGACTCAACGCTACCACCTCCAACATGTTGGTACCGGTATCGTTGTCTCCTTCTTCGACACCACTACTGCCCTCCACCACCATATGTGCCCCCTTCTCCGCTAGGGTCTCCTCTACTGATGCCAATACTTATCAGTGCTATAACCACTAGGCGTCATTAAATAAATATAACGCCCGTTTTGATACCTTATGTTTAGAGTAAATTATTTTTTGAGTCCTTGTGTTTTAGTAGTTTTAACCATCTGAGTCTAAAATAAAAAAATTAACGCCATGAGTCTCTAACCGTTCATTTTATATCGTTTTGAGTCCAATTTTTTAACACTTGTACTTTTGATTTTGGACTTAAATGGTTAATACCACTCAAACACAGAGACTCAAAACGTCATAAAATGAGCGGTTAAGGACTCAGGGCGTTAAACTTTTTGATTTTAGACTCAAATGGTTAAAACCATTAAAACACAATAAATCAAAAGGTAATTTTCTCTATTTTTAAAATGACTCATTTCTACTCTAGTTATTTTAGTTGGAACCAATTTCACTAAAACTTGTTTCGACTCGACAACATTATAAAACCAAATCTTAAGTAATCTACTACAAGAACAATAGAACGAACCCGTGTATAACAATTCGAGGTAAACGGTTACACAAGCGCTTTAATACAGTATAGTTAAAACAAAAGTTACAAGTCTTTATACATCTATTTTTATTCTCATAAAACATATTATTATTTGTCACAAATTTACCTTGAAAACCGTTGGGTGAAAATATTGTATTGTAGTAAACGGCACAATTCTTTGTGGGGACACACACTAGAAAATGGAGTACCAACTAGCAACGGTTACTTACAACATATCGTCACGACCCGGTAAAACCAAACCCGACCCGACCAGTCAAACCACTGACCACACAAGTCAAACAAAAGCCTGTGCTCATCGATATCCAAACCCACACCCACACCCACACCCATCTTTTCTGACCCGACCACGTGTCCCACTCTCATTGGCCCATACTCAAGAATCCAATGACCTACTTTTCTCTCTCTATAAATCCAAACGACGCCGCTTCCACTTTTCCCTCATCCCTTGCTTCTCACTCCCGCAACTAACAAATGGCGCCAAAAGCTGTAACCGTCACTTCTCCGGAAGCTTTTCCGGCAACTTTTCCGGCCGTTTTTGTTCTTTTACTACTTTTTGCTCCTTCAGCCACTGCGCATGACTACTCCGATGCTCTCCGAAAGTGCATTTTGTTCTTCGAAGGTCAGCGTTCCGGCAAACTTCCGGCGGATCAACGTGTTAAGTGGCGCAGTCATTCCGCATTGCACGACGGAGCTTCCGCCGGAGTAAGTAACTGTTTTCATATTAATTACGTGTATCTAAACCGTTTAGCGAAATGTAGATTTAAATTTGGCGTTTTGCTCGTTTGTTAACCGATAATCTCTTCGTTTAGGTCAAAACCGTGAGTTCATGCGTTAAATATGTGTTTTCCTGTGAGTTTTGGTGTTACATAGTGCAGTTGAAGCTTCGTTTAGGTCAAAATCGTGCGTTCATGAGTTAAATGTGTGTTTTCCTGCGAGATTTGATATTACAGTGGTGCAGTTGTGCGTTTAATTCTGTTTTCGTTCACTATTTAACTATCCGTTAAGCTTCGTTTAGCTCAAAATCGCTAGTTCATGATCTAAATGTGTGTTTTCCTGTGAGTTTTGGTGTTACAGTTTGCAGTTATGCGTTTGATTTTGTTTCAGTTCTTAATTACATCATCAGTTAAGCTTCGTTTAGGTCAAAATCACGCGTTCATGATATAACTCTGTTTTTATCATCCGATACGCTTCGTTTAGGTCAAAGTCAAAGTCGCGAGTTCATGATTTAAATCTGTTTTTCCGGTGAATATTTTGTTCAATAGCTTACGATTGTGAAAATTACAGGTCGATTTAACCGGAGGATACTACGACGCCGGTGATAACATCAAGTTCGGCTTTCCAATGGCGTTCACAACAACAATGCTAGCCTGGAGTGTGATAGATTTCGGAAAAACAATGGGATCTGAGCTCGGAAACGCAGTTAGGGCAGTGAAATGGGGAACAGATTACTTACTAAAAGCAACGGCAACAGACGGCGTCGTTTATGTTCAAGTAGGGGACGCTATTTCGGACCATAACTGTTGGGAGAGGCCGGAGGATATGGATACGTTACGTACGGCGTATAAGATTGATCGGAACCACCCTGGATCTGACGTGGCAGGGGAGACTGCTGCTGCGTTGGCAGCTGCTTCCATTGTTTTCCGGTCACGTGACCCTGCTTACTCTCGCATCCTTCTCAACCGTGCTGTGAAGGTACGGTTTGTAGTTGTTTTGTCATTGTGTATGTGGCTATTGGTTATTGGATTGTTTGGAACATGGGAGATCATGTGAATAGCATATTGGCTAAATGTAAAAACAAAATGGTTATTGGATGTTTTTAAAAACTTTATTGATTTAATTGTTACAAAATGGATACATGTGGCTAAGCTTTTGGCAAAAGTTGGCTACTTTTGTACTATTAGATATAGACACATTGCCATATTTGGCGTAGAATTAGCAACTTTCACAATCAATAACACGTTGACACGTGTCAAATTAACGTAAAATTAGCGGCTTTTGCTTTAAACAAGCATTGTAGTCTATTACTTTTGCCACCGTTTGACAAACACCGAAAGCTCGCTTATGCATGTTAGAATTAGGGCATAGTCGCTAAGTTTTTGATACATGTGACGTATTTTGATGAGGTGTAATCATTTGTAACGGTCAATATATAACTTGTAAAATTTGTTGACTATATGGTTAACGTGCGTAGTTAAATCATAAATGACATATTTGAGTTGGATATCCTCCATTGTTTCTATAACCAACTTATAAGTTATAACTCACTAGATTTTGTTTACAGATTTTATTGCATCTGCATGCATCCTTGTAGACATATGACTTGCTTTGAATGCAAGTATGCAACAGAGCCATATTTTTTTGTGCACTACATTTTACCATATCAAATGCTTCTTGGTCAATGTAGTCATATTCCAGCCATTAATAAGTTCCCCTCAGAAATAAAATACACTTTTTTGACTGTTATTTATAGCCAGTGGGACCCAACCCAAAGCTGGACATTTTTTCTGTTAACTTTAACGCTTCCCAAAGCAGTTTATCTCACCTCCATTTACTTTCGTTAGGTCTTCCGGTTTGCTGACACATACAGAGGTGCATATAGCAATTATTTGCACTCTGCTGTTTGCCCGTTTTACTGTGACAACAATGGTTATCAGGTATTATCAGTATATAATTTAACTGATGTTTATGTAATTATACTCACTTTATATTCTGCAACATTTGTATACATTTGTATTACTGAGTTAGTTTTATCAGGATGAATTACTGTGGGCTGCAGCTTGGTTACACAAGGCATCAAGAAGACGGCAATACAGAGAGTACATAATAAGAAATGAGGTCATCTTAAGGGCAGGTGACACCATTAATGAATTTGGATGGGATAACAAACATGCAGGCATCAATGTTCTCATTTCAAAGGTACATATAAAAGGAACTTTATTGTTTAATTTAGTTGTACAATCACAGTACATGTTATTTCTGACATAATTAGTATTTTTTAATTGCATCCAATCATAACAATTAAAATTTTAACGAGTAGGATTTATTTATCTTGTTATTAGGAAACATGTTAAGAGTTTTGTTACTGATCTTATCAAATTCTTGTCTTGTAGTATGTGTCTCGATATTCCTCTTCTCATTCTGGTGTCTATATTAATATATCCCATACCCTAATACCTTTTAGGTGTCAGCAAGTCACATGGCTTCTTAATTTCTACTGTGTAAATCATGTTTATTTCTATAGTGGAACCCACATGTGGGTTCTGCACCATTTTCACACAAGAATCGGTCAAATTGTCAAGATCACTTTTTTATGCGAGTAAAATGTCATTTGTCCCTGAAGTTGGCTCGTTTTATGAGTTTTGTCCAAACATTTATTTTTCTGTATCTGGGTTCAAAAGGTTTGAAATTTTGTCATTTTCATTAACTTCATCTGTTTTTCTATGCTAACGGGATTTTCGTCTTTTTTGTTAACTTAAGAGGCAATTCGGTCTTTAAATACTTGTACATTATGCTAAATGCTTGTACATAAAGTGAAAAACACCGAACTTTCCTTTAAGCTAATAAAAAAGACGGAAATATCCTTGACTTTACGGAGAAAAATGGGTGGAGTTAACGAGACGGATGAAAATGACACGATTTCAAACCTTTTGAATTCAGATGTAGAAAAACAAACCTTTGGACAAAACTCATAAAACCAGTCAACTTCAAACCCTTAGTGCCATTTTCATCCGACTTGTAAAACTGGCGAAATCTGAGGGATGAAAATGACATTTTATTTTTCTTATGTTTATTTAAGGATTAGTATGTAAAGTGACCATTACAATAATGAAATAACAAGAATCATTTTTCTTACTCTCAGAATGATTATTTACCAAGCACACAGCTACATAATCTGTATCAGTTTCATCATATTCAAACTCTGGATACTGCTAATCTTTGATCTTAAAACACAATAATGAATAATAATATAACTACTTTTACCAAATTACTACTTTCAGCTTCTGGTTCTCAAAAGTCAAAAAGCACATTGTGACAAATCATGAATTGTTGGACTCTTGGTCTAAAATCTACATCCTTTACATGGTTTTGTTGTAAATAAAGAGTGTCCTCCCTAAGCAACAAATGTCAAGGACTATGTCTATTGTCTTTACTCTCAAATAGAATGTGACCTATGCATTATAAGGTCTGTACCCATTCAAGTTTAGGTTTCTATGGGTCATGTGATGGACTGATTGGGACCCACCTATAGTCACTAATTTTCTGCTACAATGCATGTGCATAAAGACACTTGCTTACTTCCTATCCAATTCCCATGCTTTTATGGTTGAATGTAATTAGTATTCCTTCATAAAGCTTAGACTGATATTGACCTCACTGAACTTGAATAAATATTGGGAAAATCATATGTATTTTTTCATCTAGATTCTTTTATTAATCAACAATTATTACATATATTTATGCAGGAAGTGTTAATGGGAAAATCACCTGATCTAAAATCGTTTCAAAACAATGCTGATGCATTTATCTGTTCATTATGTCCCGGAACCGCTCACCTTCAAGTTCAATACTCACCAGGTTCGTTTTTAGAGAACATTTCCAAATAGCTATTTTCCGAATGTGTTATGCCTATATAGCCCTAAGATACATGACTCACACGCGTGTGATCCTTTTCCCCATCAATAAGGACCTATACTAACGTCACGTATGCATTTTTATTTGTATACAAATTGAAAATATTTAGAGTTTAGGGGAGTAAAATTAGTATACTACCAAAGATTTGTGTATAAGACCATAGACGCATGATACACCCAAAAACACTACTTTTTTATTTTTTTATTTCTTATGTTTTTAACCCTAAGATGATTATTATTTATTTATCTATTTATTGAATGTTGATTTGGTCATAAATTAGGTGGATTGATATTTAAAGCTGGAGGAAGTAACATGCAACATGTAACTTCACTATCTTTCCTATTGTTGGCCTATTCTAACTATCTTAGCCATGCCAATCATGTGGTGACATGTGGCGGTAAATCAGCTTCCCCTGCTCTTCTCAAAAACTTGGCCCGACGTCAGGTAAATTAAATCTTTATATATATTTTTTTTAGTTTTTATAACATGGTAATATTGTTAATCAAATATCAAAAATATGTTTTTTTTGTTAAAGAAATGTCAAATATATGGAATCTTATGATGCAAATATTGATTGGTTAGTTGTGGCCACTCATGGGCTTTTTGAAATTGGGTATAACCGTTGGGCCCATGCACATGACTTGGGTTGTTGCCAAATGGATGGCTGTGATTATTCACGGGCCCACTTTTGTATCCAAACCAAGATAACGGTTATAATGTTGTCTTACCTTTTACACACAAACATTCCCTTTTGCATGGACCATTGGATCCCCTTTTATTTGTTTATCAGTCACTGTTAACCCAAATTAACCCTACTCAATGCACTTTTTGAGCCCAAATACTGAAAAAAGGCCCAGAAGCCCAAAATCTTGTTTTTTAAAGCTCGATTTGGGCCCACCCAAGCCCTAACTGTGCCAAAAGTGGTCTGGTCTAGTCTAGTCTAGTCAGGATCAGTTAAGACCGACTGGGCCCGTTCAAGCCCAAATTTTGTTATTGATTCTAAATCTTCTGTTCGGTTCACAGGTGAACTATATACTTGGGGAAAATCCGATGAAAATGTCTTACATGGTAGGATATGGGGCCCGTTACCCACAACGGATTCACCACAGGGGCAGCTCATTACCCTCGGTTAGAACCCATCCAGCTCACATAGGTTGCAAAGCCGGGTCCCGTTACTTCCTAAGCCCAGACCCAAACCCAAATGTATTGGTCGGAGCTGTGGTCGGTGGGCCCAACACCACCGATGCATTTCCTGACTCTAGACCCTTCTTTCAAGAATCAGAGCCCACAACGTATATAAACGCACCGTTGGTGGGACTACTGGCCTACTTTGCATCCCACCCTTGATTTTAAACCGGTGCTCTGACTCGTAGTGGTGCGCAAAAAGGTCACCCTAACTTGTTTAGTTTCGTTACCCATCTAACCCGCTATTATTAACGTTGTTTTCCAAAATGGAAAAGTTGCAATTGTATCTACTTGTTATTGAATCTATGATTTCCGACATGGTGGCATCTCATATTCTCTTTTTGTTGTTAAACTATGGTAGTTAAGGGGGAGCGTTGTCTATGTAAATCGTTATTGTTTAGTTAAACATGTGTTCGGATTTAATAGCAGTTGTGTTCGGATTTACACAATACTTGTTTTATTAGTTATATGTATAATTGTGGGTCAAGCTGATGTAACTAATATCTAAGTTGGTTAACCATTTCAAATACTTTTGCAATCATTATGCCGATGTATGAAACATTATAACCGAACAAGGTGTAACTTGAACTAAATCTACTATAAGACAAGTAAAACAGTTACCTTAAGTTTGTAGGCATAAACATTTTTTTTTATCCAATTTATCCATCACATTTCATATTTCATTATACTTATAAGCCCTCTTTATATCCTGCTCCAATCCACTGGCACTTTTGTGACCCAATTTCGAACCTAAAAAAATTACTAGTTCAGCCTAGAGATGGGCATAATCGGGTTTTTATTATTACCCGGAACCGGTTCCAACCCGGACCCGATTCTGGTTGGATGTCATTGGAACCGGGTATGGTGTGGAACCGGGTCCAGTTCCTACCCGGGTTCACACCCAAGAATATGAAACCGTGTAGAACCGGGTACGGGTATTATGGAACCAGGTATTGCGTTGCCAAATACCCAACAGGAGCCCAAGCAACATCCATGTAAATCGTCCCATATTTGGGGATGGCAATGGGCCGGGTTCTTATATACCATACCTATATCCGGTGGTAAAATCTTGTCCTATACTCGGCCCATTACCCGTCTGGTATTTGGCGGGTATATATCCGCCAAGTATCGGGCATACCCACGGGTATCGGGTATACCCATCGGGATTTTCATGTCTATATATTTTTTATCTGGAATATTGGATTTTAATAATCTCAACTATTCGTCGTTGGCCGCCAACAGTCCCAACTTCTAAAATAACCACTGGCAGTCCAAACTATTGACACATTGGCCACAAATGGACCCTAACTAACAGAACCCTAGCGCCATTAGTCTTCAGTCGCCGGAAAACCGTTTTTGGCAAGAAAAATGTTTCTAAAGGTCTGATTTAAGGTTACAAAGAGGTTTGGGACGAAGATGTTAAATTTTTCGGCCAAAAAGTTGAGTTTTCTGGCGAAAAAATGAGTTTTCCGCCGACTTCAATAATTGAGGCTTTTACTAGAAAAAGGTTCCTATAGGTCCGTAATAAGGTTACAAAGAGGTTTGGGATGAAAATGTTGAGTTTTTCAGCCAAAAAATGAGTTTTCCGGCCAAAAACGTTTTTCCACGACCTGAGATTAATGGCGTTAGGGTTGTGTTAGTTAGGGTCCATTGAAGACCAATATGTTAATAGTTGGGACCGCCAGTGGTTATTTTTGAAGTTGGGACTGTTGGTGGCCAACGACGAATATTGGGACTACTAAAATCCAATATTCCTTTTGGATTTTATCACCTCCAACTATTGGCTATTGACCGCTACCACCCTCAAGTATAACTTTGACGCTCATCACCCCCAACTTAACACTTAGTGTGTTCTATCACCACATCGTTAACTGATCACTAACTTTTGATCATGTAAAAGGATCTTAAGAAGGTTTTAGAGATCTTAGGAAACCCCCAAAAGTGTAGTAAAAGGATCAAAAGTTAGTAATCTGGTGACAGAACATCCTAAGTGTTAAGTTTGGGGTGGCGGGCGTTAAAGTGACAGTTGGGGGGTGGCAGCGGCCAATGACCAATAGTTAAGGGTGATAAAAGTCAGTAGCCCTTTTATTTTCCTATATAATTTTATGCTTTAAAAAACTATATAATATATTAAATTATGATAAATAAAATACATATTTTATCACCACAATAATATTCATTTAAAATAAAAATATGTCATAATATTAATCTTAAAAAATATTTTTGTATTTCATATCATATAAATATGAATAATATCATCAAAATATATATTTCAAATCAAAAGTGTATTTTAAATAATAAAACTACAAGAATCAAACATTACTAAACAATAGTTAAAGGAAAATAAATATAAAATTTAAAAGTTTTCGGGTATATATTTCTAGTAAATGGGTATATAGTTTTAGTAATCGGGTCAAGTATCATCTAAGCTCATACCCGTTCCAGCAAAATATGTGTTTTCAATACCCAGCCCAATACCCATTGGGTATCGGGTATACCTGTCAGGCTTAGGTATTTTTGCCATCCAAGATGACGACGTATCAAGATTTTTTTTTGAACGGCTAATTTTTCCTCTTTAAATTCTTACACCTCCCAAGGATTGAACCTGGTCTCCCCGAATCAAGATTTATGAAAGCAATTTTTGTACTTATAACAATTACTTTGTTTTTGAGTTTTAGTAAGTTTTAATTGATGGTTTTGTTTTGCTTCTTGAACGGTTTGACTGGTTTGAGAATCAATTTAATGCTGACACTGTTTTCTTTGGTTTTTATTCGTACACTTATGTAAAACTTTTATGAGATTTTATTATTGAATGGTTTTGTTTGTGTATTTTTTTGATCTTAAATACGGATATTTTTTTTGGATATATATTAGTTTGTTAATATAATTGAGCACTTTGTTAATTATTTTAATAAAGTTTATCAAGTTTTAAAACTTTAATCAGTTTTGAATTTTGATAAAAGGAACATATAATGATTTGAGCTTTTCTATAAACTCAAATTCGTTATAAAATTGCACAATCTAATTAAACATTCCGAACGACGTGGGTGTTTAGTTACAATCGATACTTCTATCATGCAACAAGCACGCTAAGATCCGAACGACGTGAGCTTAGAGTAGCGGGTTGGCTCTAATCGACGAACTACGCTTGGTTAGACTTTAGATGGAGTTGATGTCCGAACGACGTGACATCTCGTATTGATACAAAACATTTGATTAATGATCATTGCACCATAATAGTTAATGATCGTAAGCCGAATCAAATCAAGAAAGCATTAGTGTTGGAATTAGTTTTTAACATCTAAATTTCCCAAAAATTTAATTGTCTTCGTTGTTATTTTTGTTTTTGTTATTTTTTAGTCTAAATCAAAATCCCCTCTCTAAAACAATCGCATTTGCATTTGAAACGTTTTTGGTATAATTAGTTATCCCTGAAAGCACGAACCCTATTTTCACTCATACTAATAAGTATCTTTATTATTTATTTGATAGATTCGACACCCAACATTTATCTTTAAGTTGATTTTTAACTTTCCCCCCGAATATAACAGGATATGTCTAAGCCGATAAAGTATCAGTATTTATCTTCATCTAAACTTTGTATGATCGCTGGCACTTCAAATTGTAAGATTGTTAATATTTGATTTTTTATGTATAAAACATAAACTAAAATATTGAACCATATTAAACTTATTAGATCAACTTAGAACAAATTTATTTTTATTTTTTTGGTAAACTTATCGTGTTATGAATTCACATCGAGATTAGATGGTAAACGGGCAACAAGCTGCGCCGCTACCCCTTTTTGAATAGCAAAACTAAGTTTTTTAAAAACTACGTCTATAGATCTCTGGGTCATAACATTATTATGCATGACCCTTTGAACTCGACTAAGTAGGTCCATAGCATCTGGTGCCAGAAAACTAAAAGAACTCCTTTATCTTAAATTTCAAATTGTATGAAGTTTATTATTTTCTAAATTTACTAATGAATCTTATAATTTAGCTACCTTAGTTTTTTCTGTTATGTGAAAGTTTCAAGTTTCCTATCTATTTTTTTTCCTTCATCCAATTATAATAGATCAACAGTTTCTACTGTTGGCGTTGAAGCAGTTTCTACTGTTGGCATTGAATATAGTAAATTTAGGAAACTACAAATGAATAGTAAAAGATGTAATGTGAAGAATAACACATGAAAGTTTATTAACAACTTATCATTAGCCTCCATTAATTATGATTTAGAAAATATTACACCCCTTACATCATTTAACAATCAACCTATTGTCAATCAAGATATTTGTAACAATTCAATGCTACCACATCCGGTACGATTTATAACATGTAGAGATTATAAATTTTTATCATTTATACCAATTCTTAATAATTTTTATAACTACATTCAAGTCAATCCACTTATTATAAGACCGTTTCAACTCATCTCCTAATATTCAAAGATATACCGTGTCTTCTGTAACACCCCAACCGATGGCGGAAACATCGGGATGAGACGAAAACGAGATTGCTCATTGCTCACAACATTATTAAGTGACAATAATTAGTTAAACCATATTTCATTTCATAAGAATTGTCAAATACATCAATGTAACAAAACAAAGAACAACCTAACATTTGCAAAGTCATAACAAAATTGATACGTCGACATTAAACCTAACGTCTAATTTGTGTGTATCTAGTCCTTGCTATATTGTTTTCATAGCGTTATCTCCTTCAACCTGTAACATGTTTTAAAATAAAGTCAATGCAAAAGCAAAGGCGAGTACACAAGTTTAAGCATAGCATACGTATACGAATAAAGTTTTAACAATCCTCATGGCAACCAAATCTATACAAGAGCAAATCAAGGCATGCAATACTAATAATCAAACCCGTAACGCAATCACGATGTTTTAACATGACCTCACGAATAACACGATGGAGGTGGATGCGTGAATTCCTATAGCGCTAAGCATGTCAAACAAAGGCTAAAAATAGTTAATGACTAAAGCATAGCACAACGTTTATCCCCAGACAAGCAACAAGTATACGATTCAAGTAGTCATGTGTATAGGATTGTTTGTGCGTTTCATAAAGTTTAAGTGTTTGTGATTTTTGTATATGGAAACGTGTTACACCCAAAAAGTGATATAAACAAATGTGGGTCGAGTGTACTCACGGTTTTGCTAAGTCTTTTCTACACTTGACAATCTGTGAAGACGTTGGTTCGAGGATGACGCCGAATTATCCTACAAGAGGAAATGAGGCGTATGAGTATAGAGTTTCAACGGGAGATTAGGAGTATTCGAGCATGATAAAAAAATATGTTTGATAAAGTATTATGATACGAAAGTATTCACTAAGATGTAACACTCGTTCTTGACACTATAGTAACTGTTACGAGTTTGGGTGTGATTTCATAGGTTCGGGGCCTATTAGAATCGTGACAAGGAATTACATACTTTAGTGTTAAACTTAATAACTTGATAGGTGATTATAAGTTCATTATCAAGGTTTCGGTTTTAGAATTATAATATAGTTATATATATGTCATTATAATCATGTAGGAGGTGGGAGGATGAACCATCCACTTTGTAACCTCTAGTGTCATGTATGTCAAGTATGAGGTGGGAGGTTAAACCATCCAGTTTGAACCTCGGATTATGTTCACCACTACACAAGTTACCATTGGTAACAAGGAGGGTACAAGAACTATATACTATACAAGAATGTAAAGACAAGAATGATAAGGTGTCATCTAGATACCAAGTAGCCAAGTATTCAACAACCCGACGAGCACACGAGGACGATCGTCAACGGCTTTGTGGGGTTGTGACACTTTAAGTCTAGCAAACTATCTTGGGATCTTGATGAAAAATCATCAAGTGATGTGTGGTCTCAAGTTAGGATAGCCCAAGCTTCCTTGGTGGACACACAAGAACAAGTTTAAGAACTTGCATCACTTGTGAGCTCAATGCTCTTTAAAAACAGAAAGTTTAGGGTGTTAAAACAGCCCTTAGTTCATGTTAACAAGCTTGGTTAGGCTTTACTAATCATAAGCTTGATTGTAAGCACAAGAACACAAGTTTGATAAAAGTTTAGACAAAACAGAAAGTTTGTGGACATTTTGGGGCATTTCCAGGTCTGGATTCTCCATGGAGAAACCTAGGAATTCAACCCAAAGTTTATCCAAGCAAGTAGGAAAAAGAATGGAGTGATTTCATTAAGAAATGAGTGAGTTACACTCACTTTAGTAAGAGGTATACAATCTGCTCGAGAATCTGATGTTGCAAGGATCTTGAGGTGATTTGAGAGTGATTTGAGAGAGATTAAAGTGTGAAAATACTTGGATTAGAGGTGGGTTTTATAGGGGAAGGATTAGGGTTAGTTAGGTGAAGTTTAGGTGGGTAATTAATGGCTTAAAAGTGATTGAAACTAAAAAAAAAATACAAAAAAACCCGCCCAAAATGGGCTGTTTGCCCGCTGGTCGTGACCAGCCCTCGTCCGGAAACAAAGCATAAGAAGCTTTTGTTTCCGGGTTTATTTGAATGAGAGGCGGCTGGTGGAGTGGTTGAGGCTTGGTTTGGTGAACCGGAGGTCCCGGGTTCGAGTCCCGCGGATCCGGTTTTTGTATATTATTTATATATATATTATTATATTATTATTTTTTTTTTAAACTTTTAAACAGTTTCATAAATGGTAGGAATGGTCCATGTAGTTCAAGAATTCAATATTTACTCTTTAAACTTTGGACTTATTTAAAGAAGGATATATATTAACATTAAATTCTAAATGTTAATATATTTATAAAAAAAATTAGAATTTTAAATTTTTGTAAAATAAATCAATTAATTTTATTAACTAATTTAATTAATTAATTTAATTAATTAACTTAATTAATTAATTTAATTAATTAACTTAATAAATGAATAGATAATTATATTTTCGCAACGAATTTAGTTTAACGATTAAAAATTTCACGCTTGAGTCTCGTTTACGCAATACAAACCAAGTTTGCGAGTTATCTCACGTTTACGATTGAGAGTACCACGAATATGTTTACACGTTTAAAGTATGAACAAGTATAAGGGTAACATGATTATAGTTAAAATACGAGTTTCTCATTACGATTCAAGTCTCGGTTTTCTACGTTTACAACGAAAGACAGATACAAGATACAACGCTTACTAAAAATAGAAGTACGATACAAGGTTTCCAAATATAGAAAGTATAGAAACGCGGAGCGTTACATCTTCAAACATCAATACATCTATTAATGCATCGACTCGTTCTATATCTCCTATGTGTATGGTTGATTTGACATTTGACGAACCCATGAATGCTGAAGTAATTACTAAAGACCCGTTCAGAGGCGTCTCAGAATGTAATTGTCAAAAACAACAATTCCTCTAATTAGAAATGTAAGATTTTTTTTTTTAAATTTTCATTGTATTAACACATTTTTTCCGTTTCCTAAGTAAACAGATTATTTGGATTATGGTGACCAAACTATTATATGTCAAATATGTAATGCAAAAAAAAAAAATGATTTATGAGAAACAAGTTACAACCTTTGTTGGTTACCTTTCAGATTTTAAAGAAACCAATTGTAATTATCAGAATCTATTCAAGCGTTTACTCGTATAGACTCTAAAACAAATATTTATTGAAATACATTACTACATTAGGCACTACAACTCTATGTTTTCTTTCACTTAACTGAGTGCTAAGGTTAATTCATTGATTGATAAAGGAAATGCTTCATTCTTATACAAAATTAGTGGTTAAAATTATCATAAAGTCTTCTTTGTAAAGATGGGTCCAAACCAAAATTTGCACAACCATATATATTTGATGCAGATAATGAACTTTTAAATAGGAAAAGCTTATTTAGGTATTCCTCAAAATCTTAAAACTATTTATTTGTTATTTATATAGTTGTTAACCTGTTGTTTCGTTTTAATTTTTTCAGTTAATTATTATTTAAATTACTTTTCAGTGAATCTAAAAGAGCCTCAAAATTCAATTCTGATTTGCTTGATACTGAAATCATACAAGATATAAAGCTGATGTTAGATTCAAATAATGAGCTGGCCAAAACCTATAGGCGTGTAAGAGATCGTTTCTGTGACATTCCTCATATTAACCTTATATTACGTCTTATTGGAAAGATGCAAAAAGATGGACGTGTATACAAATTACCAACGACTTTTGAAGTTGTTGGCCTTATAATTGGAGATTCAATTGACAACCGAGATATTTTTGTCGAAACAAAAACATGTAGTCTAAAACGTACAAGTGAACATCATCCATTATTTCTTGCACTTCAACATTCAATGTGGCGTACAAGAATTTTTTAGTGAAATTTGAATTATTTGTTATATTATTAACTTTCTGTTTTAATTTTAAAATTATATTCATTTAACTTTCATTAAATCTTAACAAATTTAATGTATTGTTATTTCTTGAACCGTGTCTAACACGGGTAATGACCTAGTCATGTTATTATTATTATTACAAATTAAAATGAGTCTATATTTTCAATTTAGAACTTAATGCTATTTATGCATACAAGTAGACTTTTATTTAATTTTATATAATTGTTATGGGTGTTTTATGATTTTTTCAAACCCATTTGCATATCTGAGTTTTCATTTCTTATTTATGATTACAAAGTAGTTGTTTATCAAATAGCGAATTCAATGTATTATATATATCTTAAAGACCATGGTCGGTGGATTATAGTCTTAATTTTTCTTTTTTTACCCTTATATTTGTACACTTTGCACATTCAACCCCAATCTTTTAGTAAATGACACATTGATCTTTTAACTTTATTATTTAACAACTTATATCCTTGATTTATTTCTACTTGATAACTTTACATACCATCTTCTTCAATACTTTAATTTTTTTTTGTTTAAATTACTTTGGCAAGTTTACACCACAACGTACGAGACGTTATAATCTTTTTATCTATGCCTAACCACGTTAATGTCACTAACGTAATATGTGTAACAAAGTAAAAACATGCCACGTCACGTGTGTACACCACACGTTAATGTCATTATCGTAACACATGTAACAAAATTATAAATGTGGCGTTGCCGTCACAAAGCGCGACACACATAAAAGTCTAGTTGAAATTGAAAAAAAAGATTTAAATCACCACCTGAAATAGCGAATTCAATTTATTTATTTTTATCGTTTACCACAACATTTTATTTTTCTTTAATAACATGTCAAATTTGATTTCATATAATGTTTTAATTTGAATACAACTCAATCTTCAATAGAATTTATATCATAATACATACAAAAGTTAAATAATATTTTGCATTATGGTTTTGTTTTAAATCTTATATCTTACGTATTATTGTTAGAATTATGGTTTTGTTTTAAATCTTATATCTTACGTATTATTGTTAGAAAGAAACTAAGATATATGTTAAATAAAAATAAGCATAAGATAAACAAAATTAATTAAAATTCGAATAGAAAATTCAATCTTCTCCTTAATTCGTTATTCATCACTAGCGGTTTATTCGTTGGATTTATTCCAAATGTATACCATTGCTCGCACAGATCTATGTCTACGGCTTGTTCCTAACTTTCTAAGCTTAATACATTCATACGTTTATTAATCTAAATATATCGACTTATTTCATTCTTCTCATACATCGTATACGATCTTTCATTTTGTTCACTATGAGCCATTCTCAACATCCCATTACTAACGTTACTTCTGATTAAGTTCATGTTCATGCGAGGGGTCAATGTATTATCATACACATTCTATAATCATTCAAAGACTTATTATTGTTACAACACAAACCACCCAACTTAAACTTACTTATTCATTCTTGACACGAAGCTTAACCATCATTCCACGGTTACTATTGTTACTTATACCATGCATATCTTTAAGTTGATATCAAGGCATCTCATTCATATCACTTTACTACTAGCTCCCTTCTCGCACTACTTTTCCTTACTAAGCAAGGATGTTGCGTGAGTGCTTTGTGCAAGCCTTTAACCAATACCTTAAACCTTTACTTAAGGATTTTGAAACTTTCCTCCTAATGACATAATTTCTTTCCTATAATACCATTAAAGCTAAACATTCAATATACCAGTTCTTACTTATAATCGCAAACTAAACATTTTACTAACCTTGGTTTCATGCATAACCAACGGTTCAGCCCGATTCCTCATGAGTTCATGCAATACCTGGATTGATTGCATCCATTCATTTGTTTAGTTCCCTTCTATTCGCATCTTTCCAACAATGTCTTGTTCAGATGAACGTGGCCAACAACCCCGGCATCAAACTTAACATTTCTTAATGGTACTTGCCGTCTTGTATATTCTATTGAATTTTTCCCCAATTCAATCATCCAGGTACAGTACCACCCAACGATCATTGTGAACGTTCTTGAAATTCACTCCACCTTGCGGTACGGTTTTGTACAAACCTTCTAACGCACACTTTTACCAACTTTACTAGTTTCATACTTCAAGCATTCTACCATTTGTATTTACAGAATTGTCGATTAGCACTTCTTTTTCAAATGTATAATCCGATTTAGCGTTTATTCACCTATATTTCTTTCAAAAATTTTCTTGCTTACAAGTTATACTACATTACACCTTACATGCTATTCTTACAGCTCGTTACTTATTGTCAACTTCCGCAGTTCGACTTATCAAAGTCGACCGCCATTTACTACTCGTTGTTTATACATTTTGGATTACGCTTTGTACTTACTTTCAGTTCGAACATACTTTCAAAACAGTGTTTCATAATTTTAGCGTATATAACAAATACTTTTCTTTCCCACCGATGCTTAAGCCATTTGTTCGGGTCTAAGCCCGTCATACGCCTCAATTTCTCATGAGTCATGTTACAATGTGCCTATCACGTAACTTTATTCAATACTCTTCTTAGCTAATATTTCCCTTCAATTACAGCTTTCGACGGTTTGCTCATTTAATAAACCGAGCCTTCATGTTACTTTACCATTACTTACTTTATAATTAATGAACTCAATTTCGTTGACCTTTCAGAGGGTCAACTTGTAGCTACATTCTAACCCACTTTTTATTCATTACTCACGACCTTTCTCATGCATGGTTCTCATATACACTAGATGTACAAACACCTTACTATAGTTTAACAAGGCATACCTAACCCGGTAGAGCTACTAATACACATACTTACTGAGTTTATACATTCCTTAGATTTGGGGAGAAAGGCAATCCCTCTTTCGCCATCATTCGACTCTTGATCGTTTATGAACCGATTCTTCATTCTTACGTGTTTTGTTCATACTTACTTACGAATTCCAATCTTCTTGTTCTTACATATTACTCCTATGTATTAGATCCATATTTGTCTACAGATATTATTTTCCATTTCTTATAACTTTGATTCGCGATCACCTACGGATTTCAATCTTTCACTCACGCTTTGCATTCTTTTATGTTTGAATCCGTCTATGAATTCAAACCTTTCATTCTTACCTTTCGTTTTTTTACATTTGAATCCGTTAATGGATTCAAACCTTTCATTCTTTCTTTTCGTTCTTCTGTGTTTGATCCGTACTTACTTACGGATTTAAAGCTTTCATTCGTACATTCCTTTCTTACGTATTTAATCCGTACTCACCTACGGATTTAAACCTTTCATTCTTGTA
Organism: Scalesia atractyloides; assembly: GCA_947069175.1. NCBI lineage: Eukaryota > Viridiplantae > Streptophyta > Magnoliopsida > Asterales > Asteraceae > Scalesia > Scalesia atractyloides. The sequence continues at coordinate 3,061,321 of CAMTDV010000021.1, read as the reverse complement.
GAATACCCTCATTTATTGAGAGTTTCCTTTCACCCGCACGTCACTTACTTTCCAATTCTACGGAACATACATGTGATGGTTATCATGGCGTCTCAAGTTTCATATGCTTCTTGCGTACTGGCCAGGCACGCAATCCACATACTAGCCTTGTGCCATCAGGTAAGCATCACCTTATGCCCGTAGATGTGGGTTTCAGTTCGTGCATCCTCTATAAGACCTTACCAAGTCAATATCAATGTCTTTCGTTGGAAAACCAACCCCGTGTTTCAATCCAGATCCCGCTAACGCAAAACCGACATCATTCATTTATCATTAATCCCATCTTGGGTGATTCCCCTAATAGTGGTATTCATACTTATTAAAATTGTGTACCTGGGATCCGATAATCCAATCACATGCTTTGGCGCTTGCTCAAGATCGCATCCTTGGATCGTCCTTCTTATTTATCAAAGCTCACCCTTACACATACCATACAATTAATTCCTTCATATAAGTGTAGTAAATATAACCATTGTTCGTTCGGTTTTACCTGTGGGTCTTGATCGAGTCTCGGATTGTACGGTTCATATCACATGAGCACACAAGTTTGAGTTCGAGTACTTACCTATGTGTACTCGATTTCGCTCAAACTAGGGCTCTGATACCAATTTGTAAGACCCTAACACGTTTAGACCGAAAAGACGCAACGGAAATATGTGACATAAAATTTCTTTTACTAAAATTATTCCACCATAATTAAAAGTCCTTTCTATGGTACGTCTTTATCGGTATTTACATTTTTCGTTTCATTTGATACATAAACATATCATATTTTTAATAACAGCAAGACCACACATTCCCGTACAATCCGTATTATAACTCGATCTTCAATCGTTTACGTCTCTTGATGGTTATGACCATAAATCTGCACAACCTGCATTCACCACATACATTCACATTATTAGTACTTGAAGCATTATATGATCTAAGTATATAACTAAAGGATCAATTCGCGTTTTATCCTCCTGTAGATTCCATCTAGTTATCCTTCTGATGAGTATACAATAATATACCTGCATTACATTTCATTCTCAAACAATTCGGTTAGCATTATAAATTCTTATATATTAACACCATATATTTCTTCGTACGAGTCTCTTTCTTTGGAAACGTATAAAATAATAACACATATACGAACCATCTAATCCAACTCTTTCGTGTATAAAAGACCTTTTACGAAACTTACATATCTCCCTACCAAATCTCTTACATAAGTCCTACATGCTTACATAACCATTAAGTACATCATAAACACAACATCTATACATAAATTTTCTTACATACTCGTCCACACGTATAATCACATCTAATCACATTTACATAATCTAGTGTACATATCACGTCTTCGTACGCGTTCCAAAGGCTTCCGTTCTTACCCCGAACCCCATAAAACTTTAAGATAGGCTTGGGATACCTTTAGAAAGCTAAATGGGGCCTAGGAAACAAGCAAAGGTACGAAAAACGCGAAAAACGAGCTTCCGGCATCAAACTCGCGTAGACAGCGACCTTCTGCGTGGGCAGAAGAATGGCCCGGCGTCGCGGACGCCCCCTCTGCAGCCCAAAACGCTTTCCGTTTTTTGTTCGTTCAGCCACTCGTCGCGTATCCCGGAAGTTCCAAAACATGAAATATCAATGTTCAAGCCCCCATATCCTTCTAATACTTAACCCCATGTTTTAAACCAACTACCACATCTTGCTATGTTACTTTCTACATTTTTACCCGTTAGATTATACCAAGCAATTTCCATTATGTTTGTTCTTTAAACAACTTACTATAACATTTCTTGTCTCATTTACATACATCTCCTAACCATTTCTTCCTAACTCCTAACATTCATACAACCAATCTTCATTTACGTACTAAGAGGTGAGATTTCGAAACTCACTTACCTTAAGCGTCCGTAATCGCATACTCTTCTTGCCTCTTTTGACCCGTTAGCCTTCCATGCTTCCATCCAATTGACTATACTTTCATGTCATCATATCCACATTCTCGTTAGCATACATGATTGTAAACATCAACGATCATATCAAATTCATATTTCGCATTAGACTTTCAATAATCGTTTGTAACAAACACAAGGCATAGATTCAATGACACATCATTCCAAATTCACGAAATATAACATGTCATCGAATAATATGTAAGGGTCCACCAAACACCATTTATTCCTTCTAGTCTTACAATCATATTAGGATTTCTAATTGTGCTAATCTCTTACTCGTTGACTAATCTGAAAAGTCAAGGATCAAGTGTGCAATTACCCACTTAGAACGCATATCCATACCGATGTAGCCGGTTGTGTTAATGGTGCTATACGCACTTCGCACCCATGTAATAGAGTATACACAACCTTGTAATCTCCTAGTTACATATGCATATACATATAATCGATCTTACACATGCTAATTGCTTTTATTACCTTACACTTGGCAACCGCACGAGGCTATACAATTTAACAAAGTCAAAACATCATTATTCGTTAACAAGTTCATATGCTATATAATTAATGCACATTCATTACTAAATTACCAATAAGCAATTGGTCCATCATATGGTAAGCAACTCACCATTCACACAGAGAGTACCAGTTCCTAATGCATATTTCTACCCAAATTATACCATCAACTACGCCTCCTCATGAAATCCTCCTACAAGGCATTGTTCGTGTATAACTACCATCAATTATGTCATCGTCACATTTTGACACATGTTCATCTATTATTAGCATACATGTAACATCCGTCAAAAACGGATTTACCAAACCCGCTCCGTTTAGCAACCGAACAGTCAGTCAAAATTTTCGTTGCGAATTAAATGTCCAAAACATTTTTAAACGATCCGTAATCAATTATTATACGCGAATATATATTTAGTTTTTGAAAAACTGTCAAAAATCGCAAAATAAAAATGAAATACATCTGCCGGGTTTCGAACCCGGGTCTGTACCGATCCGGAAGTGTCTTAGCATACAACACACAAACCACTGCGCCAACTGCTTTGTTTGTTAAATAATGAAATAATTTAATTCATAAAGTGACTTTACAAATTCAAAACCGGCGCCCAAACGGTTCAGTCGTCGGAATCCCGGAAATCTCGCGAGTTTTAACACCAATTTACGTTATAACGTAAACCTTTAATCACATATCGGTTATAACCGATGTTTGAAGTCCGCGACCAAAAATGATAACCGCCGGAAAACTTAAACTGATGAACCCAGTCGTAAATCAGATCAAATACATTTCGATTATTCCCTATAAATTCACCCTCAACCCACGACAAACACTTTCGCTCAAAAATCACACCTTTTCTCGGCATAATTCCACTCGCCGGAACTTTCCTGTTTTTCGCCGGAAAACCGAGTTTTAATCCCTGAGCTTCACTGAATCCCCTAAACCTTTACCGAAGTTACCCTTACTCTTTCCAAGCTTTCCGGAGACTTGCTGCTGCAAGGCACCAGACGCCGGAGTTTTTTCTGTCGCCGGAGTTCTGCCGGAAAACAGAGGAAAGCGAGTCGGTATACCTCACGTTTATTTTCCTTTCTTTTTACTTCTATCTTACCAGTAATTAACCTAAAACACTAATGAAACTTGAATAAAAACTCGAACCAGTCAGACCCGATTTCTGGTTCATCATTGACGAAGAAGACGATGTTTTTCTATATCATATAAGTATATTATAAATCAGGATTCTACTCGGGTTAGACACACAGTCCAGCGGTGGACTGTGTGCACATAAGACGTTAATCATGCAAAGGTCTCGAGTTCGATTCCCGTCTCACACACGCTGCCTTAATAAAATCTATTTTTTTGTTTACTGAACCGGAGTCGCCTAAGATATATGTTAAGTATATTAATAACCGAAATAATAACCAAGTTAGACACACAGTCCAGCGGTGGACTGTGTGTTTGTTTATATCGCTGGTCACGAGTTCGAGTCCGGTCTTCAGCACCGACTCGGACGATTATCTATTCTTTTTAAATAAGGCAGAAAAAAATGAAATAACTAAATTGTAATTAAGTATAATAAAAATCAAAGTATATAACATGTTAAACACACAGTCCAGCGGTGGACTGTGTGTTAGATTAACCCACAGGTCCCGGGTTCGAGACCTGTGGAGCGCACCGCCGAACCGCTTAAACTGTTTTTAAAATAAAAATGATTTTCTGTTAATTCTAATTAATGTATATATATAATTAAAATCGGATATATAACGGGTTAGACACGTAGCTCAGTTGGTAGAGCTGCGTGCACGCGTACGGGAGGTCTCGGGTTCGAGCCTCACCCAGCGCACAACAATACGCCTCGAACCGGTCAACGCCGGTCAAAGTCAATTGGTCAAAGTCACTGTAGCAGAAAAAAAATAAAATATTTTTATTATTTTTATTTAATTATTTTAATTAAAAATCAATTATAAATACTTAAAAATAACATTTTTAAGGTTAGAAAATAGCCTCAAACTCACAAAAATACACCAAACAATCCTACTAAAATAGTTTAATAAAATCCGTTTACTTACCAAACCATAATGCGATTTATCTAGGTTAAATCTCACTCGTGGTTAAAACCACTTCGCGTGCATTCAACGTCATCAACCGAACGCACCCACTGTGAGTGAATCTTACAATTCCCCCTTTTAAATTACACGTTTTGGGGTGTGTCATGTGTTATGAAATTAATTAATTTCTTTATTTAAACTTGTGCCATACCACATCATGACTTAAACTTAGATTGTTTTTATTGTTGTGATTTACTTATTGCCATTTGTCAAGTCATATGAAACTCATACGATAAGCCCATCAGTTCCTCGTGGGAGACGAGTAGAACATCGCGTGCTTCAATTCAAATTCATTATTGTTCATGTGTGTTTTCATTGAGTTTACATTGTTTGTAGTTGTGTCATTCATATTATCATGTTTATGCAATTCATTCATCAGGCCCCTCAGTTCCTCGTGAGAGACGAGTTGAGCATCGCGTGCCTTTAATTGTTCCATTATTGTTCATGAGTGTTTTCATTTAACATCCTATGATTATTGATCAAGTTACATCTAATTTTACTCATGTTTGGTTGTGCACATATTTCATAATCAATTTAAATAAATTGTTCAAATGTTTTTCCATAGGATTCACTCGCCAACATTATGTTGATCCAAAAACCTTTTTACACATGATACAGGTGAACAGGTTGAAGCAAGGATAACATAGGATATGCCTTAGAAGAGAACAAAGAAGTTAGATTGTTAGTTAGATCATGTTGTAACATTATTGTAAATTTCCATTTAATTTGTATTAATGAATATGAAACGTTTAATAAATGTCATGAGCTTTGATGATAACCCAATCATGCCCCGATCACCTTATCCGCTGCGGGTCGGGGTGTGACAGATTGGTATCAGAGCCATGACTATAGGGATATAGGATAGGTTATTAGACCCTTAGAGCCTATACTATAGTCTGCCTAAATTTTAAATTGATTAGGTGGTTACATACAAACTTGTGATATTTATTTGTTTCATATTTGTTTACATTTCAGTCAAACATACATGCTCATATACATGTTCATTATACATATATACATATTCATTATACATATATCGATGTTCATGTATTCAATTTATTTTCATATTCTCATTATCCAAAGATTTTATGTAATTTTCAATTCTCATCAAAGTAAGTTCTGCGACGGGCATGTAGTAACTGGAAGGGTACAAGTACCGGTGGTCGGAACGTCCTGTCTAGGCTGGCATTCGTATAAATCCAATATAACGGACCAGTTTGCCTACCTGGGGACCAACGATGAGAGTACGAAGGACCTATTAGGCCAAAGCATGCCACACCAAACGTCGTTCGAACTAACCCTACTTTGAGGTGTCATCGTGTCTACACCTGGACACATTCCGAACATCACACGTTGTATACATATTTCTCGATTTCCCGGGTTTTTGTGTACGCAACCAGGCAGAAACCGTGCGAACCATATGAAAAACCGGTATTCATGGGGGCCCACATGATTACACAAGGTAAAGTATGGCGGCATGACGGGCCTAACAGCGAGCAAAGCCCAAGACATCCTATGGATGTAGTATTTTTGTATAATTATTTTATAAATGATCATTCTTGAATGCGACCCATGATCCCAAAAGCATCCAACTCATACTCTTGTCATGTATTCATTGTAGATGTCTTCTAACCTCGCCCGTAGGAAGACGAGAGCAAGAAAAGCCCGCGATCGCATGGCTACCTTAATCGCTCAACAAATGGCTGCCGTAATACCCAACATTGTAATCCAAGTTCAACAAGCACTTACCGATAATCCTGTCAATCAAGCAAACCAAAACATTTTCAACTCTTCCCCAAACACCACTAAATGCACCTACAAGCATTTCAAATCATGCGACCCTCCGAAATATAAAGGGACTGAAGGTGTCACCGCACTCCTCCATTGGTTTGAAGAAATGGAGAATACTTTTCTAAATTGCGATTGCCCTGATGATCGCAAAGTGCGTTATGCTACCGGTCGACTATATGGGATAGCACTTACTTGGTGGAACACAGAGAAGGCCAAACGAGGTGTGGAAGATGCTATGTCCTTAACTTGGAACGAATTGAAGGAAATCATGACCAGACGATTTTGCCCAAGGAGTGAAATCAAGAAGTTGGAAGATGAATTTTACTCATTGAAGCAAATGGAAGGAGACCACACCACCTACAACAAAAGATTCCTCGAATTACATCAAATGGTTCCCAACATGTTTACTCCTCTCTACCGTTTGATCGAGCACTACATTCGTGGTCTTCCGTCAAAGATTCAAGACCCTGTGATAAGTACCAAGCCTGCAACTTTGGAAGCAGCAATGGAGCTAGCAACAGAGCTCACCGAGAACCGAATTCGAAACAAAGACTTCAAGGAGGAGAAGAAGAAGGATAAAGAATCGACTGAAACCTCCGACTCCACTCAAACCGAATCCCCTTCTCAACCCAATCCTAAGAGAAGAAGAGTCGGGCGACTTTTCGCTGCTACTCAACGAAATCAACCCGTTTTTCACGCTATACCCATCCGAGCTGTCCCAATCACCCAAGAGGCACCCATCTCAGCTTACCCAAATAAGAAACCATATCTTGGACCTCACCCTCGATGCAACAACTGTTTTTATCACCATCCCCTTACTTTACCTTGCCGGCTATGTACAGCTTGTGGACGTTATGGTCATTTGAGCAATGTTTGTCGCACCTTTCAAGACCAAACCTCTTCCCCTACTCAAAACATGGCCCAAACTTATTACCAACCTCAATATCCCATGTTCCCATATGCTAGAGCTTGCTTCAATTGTGGCGACCCTACCCACTTTAGAAACACATGCCCTCAATTGGTTAATGTTATCAACACTCAAGCCCAATCAAACCCAGTTAACCAAGTAAACCAAGAAAACCCAACCACTATGCCACCAGCAAGAGGAAGAGTCTTCAATATCAACGCCAATCCTGTCGAAGATAATGACGGCCCAAACGAAGATACTCAGCTAGTCCTCTTCGTTGAAGATCCAGATTCAACTCCTATCGTTTAGTTTTATGTTTTTATCACATGTGTAGACTGTTAGAGAAATTATTGGATATTATATATTATATATTGTTTTCGGTATATGCTTTTGCCGAGGCCGTGGCTCCCCATCCATCGAGGTTGAGTTGGATCCCCATTTTATTATGTGGTTGATCTTGGCGTGCCCGCACGATCGGCTCCGTTTGTTTGAGCCTTGATCGGTTACGTAATTTTACATTTCAATACATGCAATACGTTCGGCTCCGTTTGATTGAGCCTTGAGCGCACATTTCAATTTACATTTCCAGTTCATGCAATACGTTCGGCTCCGTTTGATTGAGCCTTGAGCGCACATTTCAATTTACATTTCATGCAATACGTTCGGCTCCGTTTGATTGAGCCTTGAGCGCACATACAATTTCATTATCAGTATCTTGTGGTTGTGGTGTTTGTAGTAGAGTCGCATCGAACTAACCATAACTTTCAGATAAAGTCAACGAAAATTTGACAAGGGTATGGTGGATACGCCGATGGTACTTCCTATATATAAGTATTCTTGTCAAATGATCGGAGGCATTATCAGGCGGTTATGAGAGGTTCCATGCATAGGCTGTTTGTGTGGTTAAGTTATTCATATTCAGTACATGCAATACGCTCGGCTCCGTTTGATTGAGCCTTGAGCACACAATTTCAATTTCAGTACATTCAATATGTTCGGCTCCGTTTGATTGAGCCTTGAGCACACAATTTCATTTTCAGTACATGCAAAACGATCGGCTCCGTTCGATTGAGCCTTGATTGCACAGATATATTTCATTTCAGTAATTTATGTTTGTTGTATTGATTGTAGAGTTATAGGACTAATCATAATTCACTGTTAAAACCAATGAAAATTTGACAAGAATATGGTGGATACGCCGCTGGTACTTCCTATATATAAGTATTCTTGTCAAAGGATCAGAGGCATTAACGGATGGTTATGAGAAGTTCTATGTAGGATTTATTAGTTTCTTGGTAACCAATCATAACTTGTGGATAAAACTAATGAAAATTTGGCAAGAATATGGTGGATACGCCGCTGGTACTTCCTATATATAAGTATTCTTGCCAAAGGATCAGAGGCATTATCAGGCGGTTATGAGAAGTTCCATGTAGGATTGGTTGGAATTTGTGATACATTTATATCATCATGTTATTTAAAGAAATTGGATTTTGTTCCATTTCTACATAAATTAACCTCTCCATCATAACAAACGAGAGAGGAACTTCCATCATTCAAACATATATGTTATCAGAATGTGGATTCAAATATTTGCTGTTGTGTTTATTCATGTTCAAATATTCGCTGATGTGTCTATTCATGTTCGAATATTTGCTGTTGTGTTTATTCATGTTCAAATATTTGCTGATGTGTTCATTCATGTTCGAATATTTGCTGTTATGTTTATTCATGTTCAAATATTTGCTGATGTGTTCATTCATGTTTGGATATCAGCTGTTGTGTTTTTATTTATGTTCCATGTAGATTGTAGTGTTAGGAGTTTTGCCTTAGGATATAACCATATTTTTCCCAAACGTATCTAAACTCTTATGCATGATATCATTTTTAGCGAATCATTCCTGTTTATCAATATTCATACAGTAGGCAACAAAAAGCGATTCCTGAATAGGGTACTTAACCTTTACAAGGAACGTTACCGCCTCGAACAAAAACTTAAACCCTCATTTTTGCTAAGCATACAACTGTCAAACAAAACATCATCATTCGTATAGTCAAAATATATCATTATTTAAATTTCGGGACGAAATTTCTAAAAAGCAGGGGATACTGTAACATCCGTCAAAAACGGATTTACCAAACCCGCTCCGTTTAGCAACCGAACAGTCAGTCAAAATTTTCGTTGCGAATTAAATGTCCAAAACATTTTTAAACGATCCGTAATCAATTATTATACGCGAATATATATTTAGTTTTTGAAAAACTGTCAAAAATCGCAAAATAAAAATGAAATACATCTGCCGGGTTTCGAACCCGGGTCTGTACCGATCCGGAAGTGTCTTAGCATACAACACACAAACCACTGCGCCAACTGCTTTGTTTGTTAAATAATGAAATAATTTAATTCATAAAGTGACTTTACAAATTCAAAACCGGCGCCCAAACGGTTCAGTCGTCGGAATCCCGGAAATCTCGCGAGTTTTAACACCAATTTACGTTATAACGTAAACCTTTAATCACATATCGGTTATAACCGATGTTTGAAGTCCGCGACCAAAAATGATAACCGCCGGAAAACTTAAACTGATGAACCCAGTCGTAAATCAGATCAAATACATTTCGATTATTCCCTATAAATTCACCCTCAACCCACGACAAACACTTTCGCTCAAAAATCACACCTTTTCTCGGCATAATTCCACTCGCCGGAACTTTCCTGTTTTTCGCCGGAAAACCGAGTTTTAATCCCTGAGCTTCACTGAATCCCCTAAACCTTTACCGAAGTTACCCTTACTCTTTCCAAGCTTTCCGGAGACTTGCTGCTGCAAGGCACCAGACGCCGGAGTTGTTTTCTGTCGCCGGAGTTCTGCCGGAAAACAGAGGAAAGCGAGTCGGTATACCTCACGTTTATTTTCCTTTCTTTTTACTTCTATCTTACCAGTAATTAACCTAAAACACTAATGAAACTTGAATAAAAACTCGAACCAGTCAGACCCGATTTCTGGTTCATCATTGACGAAGAAGACGATGTTTTTCTATATCATATAAGTATATTATAAATCAGGATTCTACTCGGGTTAGACACACAGTCCAGCGGTGGACTGTGTGCACATAAGACGTTAATCATGCAAAGGTCTCGAGTTCGATTCCCGTCTCACACACGCTGCCTTAATAAAATCTATTTTTTTGTTTACTGAACCGGAGTCGCCTAAGATATATGTTAAGTATATTAATAACCGAAATAATAACCAAGTTAGACACACAGTCCAGCGGTGGACTGTGTGTTTGTTTATATCGCTGGTCACGAGTTCGAGTCCGGTCTTCAGCACCGACTCGGACGATTATCTATTCTTTTTAAATAAGGCAGAAAAAAATGAAATAACTAAATTGTAATTAAGTATAATAAAAATCAAAGTATATAACATGTTAAACACACAGTCCAGCGGTGGACTGTGTGTTAGATTAACCCACAGGTCCCGGGTTCGAGACCTGTGGAGCGCACCGCCGAACCGCTTAAACTGTTTTTAAAATAAAAATGATTTTCTGTTAATTCTAATTAATGTATATATATAATTAAAATCGGATATATAACGGGTTAGACACGTAGCTCAGTTGGTAGAGCTGCGTGCACGCGTACGGGAGGTCTCGGGTTCGAGCCTCACCCAGCGCACAACAATACGCCTCGAACCGGTCAACGCCGGTCAAAGTCAATTGGTCAAAGTCACTGTAGCAGAAAAAAAATAAAATATTTTTTATTATTTTTATTTAATTATTTTAATTAAAAATCAATTATAAATACTTAAAAATAACATTTTTAAGGTTAGAAAATAGCCTCAAACTCACAAAAATACACCAAACAATCCTACTAAAATAGTTTAATAAAATCCGTTTACTTACCAAACCATAATGCGATTTATCTAGGTTAAATCTCACTCGTGGTTAAAACCACTTCGCGTGCATTCAACGTCATCAACCGAACGCACCCACTGTGAGTGAATCTTACAATTCCCCCTTTTAAATTACACGTTTTGGGGTGTGTCATGTGTTATGAAATTAATTAATTTCTTTATTTAAACTTGTGCCATACCACATCATGACTTAAACTTAGATTGTTTTTATTGTTGTGATTTACTTATTGCCATTTGTCAAGTCATATGAAACTCATACGATAAGCCCATCAGTTCCTCGTGGGAGACGAGTAGAACATCGCGTGCTTCAATTCAAATTCATTATTGTTCATGTGTGTTTTCATTGAGTTTACATTGTTTGTAGTTGTGTCATTCATATTATCATGTTTATGCAATTCATTCATCAGGCCCCTCAGTTCCTCGTGAGAGACGAGTTGAGCATCGCGTGCCTTTAATTGTTCCATTATTGTTCATGAGTGTTTTCATTTAACATCCTATGATTATTGATCAAGTTACATCTAATTTTACTCATGTTTGGTTGTGCACATATTTCATAATCAATTTAAATAAATTGTTCAAATGTTTTTCCATAGGATTCACTCGCCAACATTATGTTGATCCAAAAACCTTTTTACACATGATACAGGTGAACAGGTTGAAGCAAGGATGACATAGGATATGCCTTAGAAGAGAACAAAGAAGTTAGATTGTTAGTTAGATCATGTTGTAACATTATTGTAAATTTCCATTTAATTTGTATTAATGAATATGAAACGTTTAATAAATGTCATGAGCTTTGATGATAACCCAATCATGCCCCGATCACCTTATCCGCTGCGGGTCGGGGTGTGACAATACAAGTTTACATAATATTGTCATTTAGGCATTTCATCAAACCTTTTATGCGTACCATTCTTTAAGCATAGTGTACAACTTATTCATGCTTGATTACCTAGCTCATGCCATCAATATCCATTTTCTTACTAAACAACAAGTATTAATCATACATATTCATCAATCATAATAAAATCTCTAGTTCTCCCAATTCATTCATGTTAAAACATAAACCATCAAAAACCCCAAGTTCTTGAACATGGGTTCTTTCATTAAAATTCCTAATCGAGATGATTAATTCATTATTGACACTAGATTAGTGCATTCATACCCAATTCCAACCATCTAATACCCCCAATTTACCCAATTGGGGTTGATTCATCAAAACCCACCAAGTTATTCAATCAAGAAGGTTTAAGGGGTGAATTAGGTACTTACTTGATTCTTATGAGATGATGAACACTCCAAGATTCATAGATCATCCATGCATAATCGGATTTATCCTCTCCTTCTTCTTTCTTTGGATCACACAAGAACACACACACACACTAGGTGTGTGTGTCGACACATGTTCCTGCCCAAAAATGGGCTATTCTTTATTCTCCATCTTTTTATCTAATAAACTTTCAGTTTTACCCCTTTTGGCCCCTATAGTATTGTTTGTTATTTTTATTTAGCCATGAGGTTTCACCCCTAGTTATTGAACTTATAAGATAGCTAACTTAAGTAACTTAGTTACCTCAAAGAATCTAATTTACTTCCTTTACGCTATACCATACGGAGACATATAGCGAATATAAAGATTCAAATTTTGGGGTGTTACATGAAAATCCTAATCTATTTATACATATTGAACCGTTGCGTCTTGAACCATCGCGTCCCTTCACAAAACAACGTGCCTTTTGAAGATGTCTGATGTTTGGCGCCCTAATTCTGGATCAACATATCCCTTCTGATACATCACACCTTTTCACTTGGATGTTTTTATCTTTGGTTTTTGACACCACTAATCCTTATAATATGACTTCTAACTAAAACATAAACATACTTTATACTAATTACAATTCTGACCCGCATCTTTTCTTTCGAATTTGATCAACAAGACTTAGACAATTAAAGTCCAACCAGTACCCATGTGGTTAGTTCTCTACATTTCGGTTATGAGATCGGATATACATACTATAAATTTTTATCTTTTGATATACATACATACATGCTGTATATTTCTATCTTTCAGTACAGTTAGTTGAGATCATGATTATCTTTGCGTAGGGCGGGGAAGGGCCTAGCCCCACTATATTTTATTTAAAGTGTAGCTATTAGCCCTACAAGTTTTGCATTTTTGCTTAGAAGTGTAGGAATTGAAGCAAAACAAGTTTTGCATTTTTACAAGTTGGTTTATGTTTCCGATTTACGAGGTTGATTTTGGTTGGGGTAAGCCCTACTAGGTGAGTGAAAGCTGGAAGTGCACTTGAGAACTTTTTTTTGAACGGCAAACAAACTTTCATTATCACAGAATCAGTTACAATCGCAGCTATATGAACCATTACCTCACCAATTGGAATACCCAAATACAACTAAAATCACACCTACAATAACTAACAAAACCAACAGGAGTGGGATTTAGCTTTTTTCCTTGACTGGCATATGTTCTTTGTATCCTTAATCGTCTGTTACACAAGCTAAGCACCTTGAAACTGAGGGTCTACTTGAGCAGAGGACCACCAAAGACTTGAGATGGTAAGCGTAAGGGATATCTAGGTGAAGTTTCTGAGAGATTTAAAGTGACATGAACTGTAAAACATGAAAATGTGTGTATTTAATTATCTTTTAAACACCCCCTTTCTCTATCTTTAGAAAGGTTGATTGAACTAGGAAATTGGATGAATAAATTCATTTTTTTCTTCATAATATAGCTTGCGTTGTATACGGGCCATTTATTCGGTACTTTTTTTACTCACCGGATGCGAATGCATATATTCTCGTATGTTTCGCTCTAAATTAAGGCAACAATACATGTTGCCTGAGCAACCTTGCAACGACTGCCTTGTCCATTGTTGTTGTGAGTGGTGCGCTCTTTGCCAGGAGTATCGTAAGCTTAAGTATTGTGGATTCGAACCATCTCTTGGTAATAAGTTTCTCTCAATCTCTCTTATTAAATTCAAAATCAAACAGAATGACTTATAAATTGTTATAAAAACATCTAACTCGATTTTTACTGGTTTGGCACTATAATTAGGATGGGGAAAAAATCTGGCGAGGCAGAATCAAGGAGTCGTGATGCCGCCTGTTGGTCCTAAAGAAATGAAACGTTGATTCGGTTATGAGCCAAAGAAATTCTTAAACATCGATTTGTAATAACTCATATATTTTTGGCTTTGCTCATTGTATCTGTCATGTCAACAATAGTAAACTTCTTTTTAAAGTTTGGACAAAATAAATGTTATTTTAGATATGAATAGTTAGAATATCATTTTTTTCTATCTAATGTTAATTAAGATTATATTTCTTTTTATCATATATATAGTCATGCTAATAACCTTTTCCTTAAAAACAATCAAGTCTATTTCTACTTCTATACGTTATTGTTCATGAGATTTGAATCCTCCACCTTATTAATACTTGAACACGTTAGTTTCCCCATACAACAAATAGACAATTTTTATATTGCCATGTGTGTTTACTTTTTCTTCGTGACCAACTCTTGATTGTAGTTCATCTATATGACAAATAGATAATTTCTAAATTGCCATGCGTTTATTTTTCTTCATGACCAACTCTTGATTATAGTTAATGGAGTAGGACCATATACAAATTCTATTTTGTATAAAAACAATAGAAATCTTTTATAATCCATCATATGTCATCTCTTTAATTTATGTATCAAGGTCATTTTTGTATTTTAGTTTAAAGTTGGTTTCTAAGGATTCCTAAAATCATGGTAGTGGTATGTGCTGGTTATACAAATTCATGTGTTGCTCATATATGTGTCTGGTATAATTATATACGTATGTTTAGGTTATATAAACTCATGTGTTGCTTATATAAATTATGTGTTAGTTATAATTATGTACGTATGTGCTAGTATATGTGCTAATTATAATTATATATGTATGTGTTGATTACATGAATTTATGTATTGCTTGTATATGTGCTGGTTATGAGCACATTTATAAAACACTATTTTGTAACATTTTAAAATTAATGTCATTTAAATATATATATATATATATATATATATATATATATATTATAGAGAGAGAGAGAGAGAGAGAGAAAGAGAGAGAGAGAGAGATAAAGTATATCGTACAATTGGCTTAACGTACATTGGGTACGCTGGGTGATTTCGCATGTTATAAAACAATATTGATGAAATCGCATGTTGTACAAAACATACAATTTCGCATGTTGATTTAAGGCACCAAAATCGCATGTTGTATTTTTTAAATCACCAAAATCGCATGTTAATAAGAACCCAGAGTACGCAATGTACGTTAAGCCCAATTGTACGTTAACATCTCCCTATATTATATATAGGTAGAGGTTCCTGTAAAAAAGACCAAAAGTGTGAGAAGGGTAAGAAAGAATCCCAGCCATTAGATCTTTTGATCTAATCGTTGAGATCAACAGGGAACAAATTGTAAAATGTTTTTATTAGTTTGGACTGATTTGAAAATTGTAGGGGCAATTGTGTCTTTTATATCCACCTGAAAATAGGAAACTGTACATCAATTCCCTAAAATTACGAATTCTCTTTCTTCTTCCAGAATTCGAATCACCCTCCTCCTTCTTCCAGAATTCGAATCATCATCATCAATAATCCATCTCGAATCTTCATCATCAGTAGTTTACATCTCGAATCATCATCATCATCATCGATACAACAGCATCGACATCTCCGAATTAGGCCTGCTGGACACCACCGAACAACCATCACAAGCCACCCACCTGCTCCGATCGGTTCCCACCGAGAACCACTCAAGTTGTCGCACCTCCGCCAACGGTCCGACCACTCTCTAGCGTGTCGTTGCTGTTTCAGACGCCCACCATTACGGGGTTGTAGTGTTATATCTTTTTTGTAGTGTTATGTACTTATTACATTGTTATGAACTATTGAATGGTATTTTGCAGTGTCTTTACTAGTGTTATATATTATTGAATGGTGTTATATACTTATCGAATTGTGTTATATACTTACTGAATGGTGTTATATATTATTGAATGGTGTTATATACGTGCTGAATGGTAGTTGCAGTGTTATTCGTAGTGTTTTTATTGTAACATTTGTCGAAAAAACGGGTTTTCGAAACCCGCTTCGTTTAATAACCGAACAATCAGTTTTAAATTTTTGTTGTTCATTTATGGCTTATTTTAATTTTAAACGATACATAATTAATAAACAAATTAGAAGATATAAATTATAATTGTAAAAAAATAAAAAATAAATTAATTAAAAAGGAAAACCGGCTGCCGGGAGTCGAACCGGGTCAGCCGGAAATCCCCAAAGACTTAACCTTCACACCATCAACCGCTCCGCCACTTTGATTCTTTGTCAAAATACCAAAACAATTAATTAAAAAGATAAATCTCGGAAGTTAAATCCAGTCAAATCGCGCCCAATCAGCAGTCGTCGGAAATCCCGACGACTTCGCCGATAATTAACGTCCATCCAATGTTACCGAAGAATTAACTCTAACGACGGTTATAACCGACGTCTGAACCCGCGACATCAGTCGTAACCGCCGGGAGAACGGCTAACCTTGAATTGAGACCGAATTCAGACCCCATACATCTCGGTTCTTCCCTATAAATTCACCCACAATCCACTGGAAGCCTTTTCGCTCACAAATCGCACCTCTTCTCGACGAAAATTTACTCGCCGGAAAACATCTGCAAGTCGCCGGAAAACCGAGACTTCCACCTACACGGTAATTACTTCGATTTTTCTGGTTCATTCCTTTATTTGACAAAATTATAATATCAATCCCTCACCCAGAATCCTTTCCAGACGACGTTGCCGGATTATCTGTTTTCGCCGGAGAAATTCTGAACTTTCAAGAAACTGCTGTTAACCGGTATGATTCTTCTAACTTACTGATAGTCGTTACCCAGTAGTTCCATTTCACATCTAATCCCTCCAAATTGTTGGTAAATCCTATTAGCCGAAGCTCACCAAGACGGAGCCGACGACCTTGCCGGACATCTGAAGAAAAACGAACAGTTTGGTACAATCAACCCTCCAACCTTTTTCCGTTCATTACTTTACGATGGCTCATAACATTCATTAAGCTAATTTAACAAATAAGAGTCAATTGGTCGATGTCTGTGTTTTGAACGAAGAAGATGAAGTGATGTATAATATAAGATTAATTAAAATCGGTTTAATGAACGGGTTAGACACACAGTCCAGCGGTGGACTGTGTGCAACAAACACACATGCGACGCGAGTTCGAATCCTGTCCCAGCTTTACTCTCTCGAAATAAAAATTTGCCTTTTTAACTGAACCGGGTTGACTCACAGACCATGTTAAGTATAATAAAAACCGAGTTAATAACCAGGTGAGACACACAGTCCAGCGGTGGACTGTGTGTACGCTAACTCACAGGTCCCGGGTTCGAGACCCGCTTCGTTTAATAACCGAACAATCAGTTTTAAATTTTTGTTGTTCATTTATGGCTTATTTTAATTTTAAACGATACATAATTAATAAACAAATTAGAAGATATAAATTATAATTGTAAAAAAATAAAAAATAAATTAATTAAAAAGGAAAACCGGCTGCCGGGAGTCGAACCCGGGTCAGCCGGAAATCCCCAAAGACTTAACCTTCACACCATCAACCGCTCCGCCACTTTGATTCTTTGTCAAAATACCAAAACAATTAATTAAAAAGATAAATCTCGGAAGTTAAATCCAGTCAAATCGCGCCCAATCAGCAGTCGTCGGAAATCCCGACGACTTCGCCGATAATTAACGTCCATCCAATGTTACCGAAGAATTAACTCTAACGACGGTTATAACCGACGTCTGAACCCGCGACATCAGTCGTAACCGCCGGAGAACGGCTAACCTTGAATTGAGACCGAATTCAGACCCCATACATCTCGGTTCTTCCCTATAAATTCACCCACAATCCACTGGAAGCCTTTTCGCTCACAAATCGCACCTCTTCTCGACGAAAATTTACTCGCCGGAAAACATCTGCAAGTCGCCGGAAAACCGAGACTTCCACCTACACGGTAATTACTTCGATTTTTCTGGTTCATTCCTTTATTTGACAAAATTATAATATCAATCCCTCACCCAGAATCCTTTCCAGACGACGTTGCCGGATTATCTGTTTTCGCCGGAGAAATTCTGAACTTTCAAGAAACTGCTGTTAACCGGTATGATTCTTCTAACTTACTGATAGTCGTTACCCAGTAGTTCCATTTCACATCTAATCCCTCCAAATTGTTGGTAAATCCTATTAGCCGAAGCTCACCAAGACGGAGCCGACGACCTTGCCGGACATCTGAAGAAAAACGAACAGTTTGGTACAATCAACCCTCCAACCTTTTTCCGTTCATTACTTTACGATGGCTCATAACATTCATTAAGCTAATTTAACAAATAAGAGTCAATTGGTCGATGTCTGTGTTTTGAACGAAGAAGATGAAGTGATGTATAATATAAGATTAATTAAAATCGGTTTAATGAACGGGTTAGACACACAGTCCAGCGGTGGACTGTGTGCAACAAACACACATGCGACGCGAGTTCGAATCCTGTCCCAGCTTTACTCTCTCGAAATAAAAATTTGCCTTTTTAACTGAACCGGGTTGACTCATAGACCATGTTAAGTATAATAAAAACCGAGTTAATAACCAGGTGAGACACACAGTCCAGCGGTGGACTGTGTGTACGCTAACTCACAGGTCCCGGGTTCGAGACCTGTGGTCAGCACCGGTCCGATACGTTTAAAATCTTTTTAAAAATAAATGATTTTCGGATTAAACTAAATAGTATATAAGTATAATTAAAAACAAAATTATTTCGGGTTAGACACGTAGCTCAGTTGGTAGAGCTGCGTGCACGCGTACGGGAGGTCACCGGTTCGAACCTCGCTCAGTGCAACAATATAACCGACCGAACCGGTCAACGGTCAACGGTCAAAGTCAACATTTTTTTATTTATTTTTATTTATTTATTTAATTTAAAAATCAATTAAAAATACTTAAAAATAACGTTTTCAAAGTTAGAAAGTAGCCTTAAACTCACAAAATTATACCCAAAAATCCTAATAAAATAGTTAATAAAATCCACATACTTACCGTACCTTTTCGTTATTTATTTGGTTAGTTATCTCTCGTCGATCAATCCCTAAACTCGTGCGCATTCAACATCTTCAAACAAACGCACCCAATGTGAGTGAATCTCTATCAATTCCCGTTTTAATCACATTTTGGGGTGTATCATGTGTTGCTATTTATTTAATTTAATTAAACACTTGTGCATCCTTCATATTCATGATCATGTGTATTCAATATGTATCCGTTGTTTGTGTGGTTGAAGTTTAGATTAAATTTACCATTTCAGTACATACATTTCATAGGCCGCCGCTCCCCATTACCTATGAGCGTGAGCTGTTCCCCATTACCTATGAGCGTGAACCAGGCGTTGCCAACATAAGATCGGCTCCGTTTGATTGAGCCTTGATCTCACATACATTTGCATAGGCCGTCCGTTCCCCATTACCTATGAGCGTGAACGGGACGTTGCCAACCTATACATTGTCATTCTTATTTCATGCTTAAGCAAGGTGGTTTGTGATTGTTATGTCTACATACATTTGCTCATATACGATTATTGCACAATTTTCCTAAATTAAATATAAATAATAAATCAATAACAAATGTTTTTAACAAGGTTCACTCGCCAACTTTTGTTGACCCAAAATTTTCCATTTTTACACATGATACAGGTGATCAAGTTGAAGCAAGAAACATATAGGGCGGCTTAGAAGAATAAACCAGTTTAGATTATGGATTTGTTTTAGTTAATTTTTCCTTTCCTTGTATTGTATGAATTTGACTTGGAATATTGAAATGTAATTTGGATTTAATAAATATGAAACATATTAGTAAACATCATGAGCTTTGGTGATAACCCAATTATGCCCCGACTCTTATTCCGCTGCGCGTCGGGGTGTGACATTTATAGAGATCTTTAAAACGGTGTTATATACTTGTTGAATGGTGTTTGCAGTGTTATTCGTAGTGTTTTATAGAGATCTTTTAAAAAAATGTATTCATATAAATTAGGGTGGCGGTTATGGAAGGTTTTGAATTAATTAAATCAATGATAAAATTACTTGTTTACCCTTTTGAATTAATTTAGATTTAGGATACATGTCACCTCCACAATATTTCTCACACTTCTCACACTTTTAACCTTTTTTACAATAACCTTACCCTATATAAATATATATATATATATATATATATATATATATATAAATATTATACTCATTTTAAAAATAAAAAAATTCTTGATTTTATAGTATAATCTTTTTAATAAAATACCAAAGTATATAAAAATTATTTTAGTTTTAAAAAGGGAGCGAAAAATGTAACATTCGTCGAAAAAAAGGGTTCTAAAACCCGCACCATTTATTTTTTTATTTTATTTTATCAAGTTTATATTACGGTCCTTCGTTACAAATTTATGTTAATCATTTAAGAAGATTCGTTATGTTAATAATAAAAAAAAAGATAATAATATTGATAATAAATAATATATATATATATGAGAGTTATACAATCAATAAATAAATAAGTAAATAGAAAAAAGGGGTAGACCGCGGGAATCGAACCCGGGTCTCACCCCTAACCAAACACACTTCACACCACTCTGCCACACACATTTATCTATTTAGGTTCTGAACTAAACAATATTAATACAAGCCTCGAAATTGAATTCCTGAAACCCGCCCTGTAACAGCCGAACTCGAAATCAGGAATCAATCAAGCATCCGTTTCTGTTCTTCGCGATCAAAAGACTAAAAACCGTTTTCAATCAATTGGTCAGACTCAATCGATCAGTTAAAATCAATCCCGGAAATCAAGTCGGCCGAAACTTTTTGAAACCGAAATCAGTGATTGACTTGTTACTCTATAAATACAAACCCAATCCCTCACAAGGAGAACTCGCACACTCACTTCTTCATCACTCAAATCCTCGGACGCTCTGTTCAAACTTACTCGCCGGAATTCTCAGTTACTCGCCGGAAAACCGAAGAATCCATTTCCATTACTGCCTTACTCTAAAATAAGACTTCTAGAGCTCAGACAGAAAGCACCGCACTCACCTCAAACTTCTGGTAGAGCCTCTGTCGCAAGATAAACTTCGCCGGAATTTCTTTCAGTCGCCGGAGTTTCTGCACATTACCGGAATCCAACCGGAACTTCCATCGGTATGAAATCTTAATCTTTTCTGTCAGTTTTATTCAGTTCATTCGTTTAATCTAAAACAGTAAATCAGTAAAATCAAAATGTTTAGCAAATCTGTTTTCAATTCCGAATCAATGAAGAAGATGAACATCGAGTCGTATATCAATATAATTAGAATCGGTATTTTAAACGGGTGTGCATTTCATACTATCGATACCGAGTTCGATCCTTGACACAACCCTATCCTCTGAAATAAAAATGTTCTTTTAAAACCGAAACCATATTAACTCGCTGTAAGATGCTAAGTATAATAAAATTACAATATATACCGGGTTAGACACCCAGCCCAGTTGGTTGGGCCGGGTGCAACACAACATAAGGTCGCGGGTTCGAGTGTTAACAGGCATGCCGGTTCGATTGGTTTAAAAACCTTTTTAATTAAATAAAATTCTGAATAATCTAAATAGAATATAAATATAATTAAAATCAGAAATATTTCGGGTTAGACACGTAGCTCAGTTGGTAGAGCTGCGTGCACGTATACGAGAGGTCACGAGTTCGAACCTCACTCAGCGCATAGAATAAACACAGTTCGACCGGTCAAAGGTCAACGATCAACATGGTCAAAAGTCAACATTTTTTTTTATTTATTTTTTTAATTTATTTAATCAGAAAATTATTTAAAAATACTTACAAATAATATTTTTAAAGTTAGAAAATGTCCTTAAACTCACTAAAATAAATCTAAAAATCCTATTAAGGTTATGAATTAAAATTATTAATCTCAAGTAAAATCCATTTATTTACCGAACCATTTCATTATTATTCTAGGTTAGTTTTCCTCGTCGATCAAATCCTAAAATTCGTGCGCATTCATCGTCATCCAGGAAATGCACCCACTGTGAGTGAATCCTTACAAATTCCCCTTTTTATTCATGTTTTGGGGTGTATCATGTGTCGCTTTAATTATTTCGTTTATTCAAACTTGTGCTATTACCATTATATGACCTAAACTTATGATGTAAATATTGATTGTTGTGATACGTGTTTACATTCTTGTCAAGTTGTGTGCAAATCATGCATTAGGCCCATCAGTTCCTCGTGGGAGACGAGTTGAGCATCAGGTGCCTCATTTGATCGGCTCCGTTTGATTGAGCCTTGATCTCATTGTTCATCATTTGGTGTGTGTGTTTGTGCATTAATTGATACTATGTGTTTTGTGATTAAATTTACATTTACGTTTATTCATATTTGGTTATGCACAATTTTATTCAAATAACCAACATAACTAATCCTTTCAAATATTTGAATAAGATTCACTCGCCAACTTTTGTTGACCCAAAACCCTATTTTACACATGATACAGGTGATCCGGTTGAGAAAAGAAACACATAGGATGGCCTAGAAGAATAAACAAGTTAATGCCTTGGAATGAACGTTTAGTTTTGTTTTCCTTTGTAATTGTACTTTGGTTTGTAATATGAATGAAAATATATTTGAACATGTTGTGTTTGTATGTTTATTATAACTTCTTCTTTAAAGGGAAATAATAAATATGAAACTTTATAGTAAATGTCATGAGCTTTGATGAAAACCCAATCATGCCCCGACTACCATTTCCGCTACGGGTCTGGGTGTGACAAAAAATTTCATAAAATCATGGAACTAGTTAACAGAAAATGACTAAAACACCATTGAATCTCGTTAAATAATATAGTTATTATTAATAATGATTTGTAACTGATCTTAGCTATTAATTCAATTAATCAACGCTCAGGATCTGTTCTCACTGTTTTTAGATTAAAAAAAGTTTGTATGGAATCTTAACTCTAAGGGTCTGTTTAATATGAGGCAATGAATTGAACGAGAGAATGGAATGGACGAGGTAATAGAATAGACAACGGAATGAAATGAATCATTCCATTCCATTATGTTGTTTGGTTACTAATATGTGAATAGAATGATTCATTACTTTGTACAATTTGATAAAAAACGACGTAATGAAACACAATTGTATTAAAAACAACAAAAGTATAATTGCCTCAATAAAAATAATAATAATAATATGAATGGTAAAAAATTAATAATAAAAATATTGATGTATATTAATATTAGTATTATAAATATAAATATAAATTAATATAATAATAATAATAATAATAATATATTTCTTTTCATTCCTTGAAGGAATGAAAAAAGAAACACTCCTTTACAAAGGAATGAGAATTGTTATATTTGGAAGGAGTTATATTCCTTTGGAATGCTTCATTCCATTACTACATGGTAACCAAATAAGTTTTTTTTTAATTTCATCAGAATGATCTATTTCATTCCACCTTTTATTCTTTCATACCAAATGCTACCTTAATTTATAGTTCATTACATCAAGTGCATAAAAAATTCCTAAGAAGCTATGGGTCCATCCTCCTCACTATGTGTCCATGTCTCTAGTAGAAAAACGATTATTAGCCACAAGTAAAATGCTTTTCGGACGCAGTTTAAGAGACACATTTGTATACATGTTGAATGACCTTTTTGCGAGTCTTTATGTCAAATCATAGCCCTCTGAATTTCAAACGATGGTTTGCGTATACATCGAACGGCCGCTTGATGATATAGAACGGTGTGGGATTAAAAGGCAAGGGTGTGGATATAACCTAACCGAACATAATTAAGGTTTCCTTATTTTTCAAAGATATGATTATCACCAAATTTCACCTATCACTATACACCATTATATACTATACAATTTACAATTTCCGGCGGATTTTTATTTATTTATAATTTAACAATATTCTATTTATAATTAAGTTTGATTCTTCTTTAAAAAATTTGTTCCTTAACTTTTTGTAAACTTCTAAATACACAATTATGTTTAATTATTATTCATCAACATTAAGATATAATAAGTTTTATTGGAAATGAATTTGTATTGTAAATAAAATATATTTTGGTATCGTAAACGGCTTTCGCATGTGCTTAGATTGATAACTTTGATACAATGTAATTATGCACTTTGACTATCCAACGACAACTACAAGTAAATATTAGAGATATAGTATAACGTTTCATTCAAGTTTTATATTATGAGCATTTATTTATTTTTAGCTAAATACATGTAATAAAAGACCCCAATGACGTTCAAAGGGATGACGTATGATTTAAAACTAAGAAGAAAAAAAGTTTTGTGGTACAAGTCAACACGTTGATTTGTGGTTGTAGAATTAATAATAATAATAATAATAATAATAATAATAACAATAACGGCAGGTTATGGTGTTGCTAATAAAAGCCAAGTGCTCTTGCCAGGTTAACACGTTATTTAATTTTAACCACGAGTGCTCCTTTCATATCTTTAACCAATGTATCCTCTCTTTGAGGGTGAAAATATTTTGAGTAAAGTGTAATTTACGTTCCTGTAGTTTGGTGGTGAGATCATTGTTCACCACTCAAACTTAATTTTCGTCGTTTGAGTCCTATTGTTTACAAATTTGTTTCTATGCTTCCCTCCCATCATCTTCATGAAAGTTGACCGTTAAAAATGAGGTGAAATTAAATATTTATTACGTAGTGTGCCAGCAGGATATTAACGAACTCTCATGTAATATGTCGCGGGGTTAGCACAATAAAAACAATGGATACGTTCTAGCAAACATTTTGATTAACTTGAACAAGAGAGATTATATTATGTCATAATTGTTTTTTAAAATTACAAATATATCTATATTTATAAGCTCTACTCATAACCGAAATATCAAGTTTTATTTTTCGGTCAACATACCTAATGTTTTAGACTTGGTCAAAATAATAAATAAAAATCAACAATTTAAAGAAACAAAAATATTCTAAAAAGATTTTATGTTTATTATTAAGAGTTAAATTCGCGTACAAATATGTTTAACGTACAAAACATACGAATAGCGTGAAAAATAAAAAAAGACGGTAATATTTTCATATTTATTACTCTATTAATAGAGTAATTATCAAAATTACTCTACAACCACATCAAACCACATAAAATTCAAAATTACCCCACAAGTGTATTATAATTACCATACTACTAGCCCATCAACATAATTGCTTTACGAATAGAATAACTACGAAAATGTCACTGCCTTTTTTTTTACTTTTCCATGTCATTTGTATGTTTTATACCCGTATTTGTATTTGATCTTTTGTATTATAATTAATGTTTTGAGTTACTCTCTATCCTTATCCACGCAGGTCCATATACGAGTCGAATATACGTGTAAACGGTCTCAAACATTTAATCGGTCGAGAGAACGATCGAGAAGAGAGAAATATATTGAAATTGATCACAAACTATCACAAACTGCTTGTATCCTTCATCTAATTCCTAGTAATTAGCATATATACGAACCATAAAAATGGATATCTAAATCTAAAATATCTTATGTATACCTACACAAACATACATGTATTATTAACTTATTATATATATATATATATACCAACATGGTATCAAATATCGTATATTACATACAGTCCAAAGAGGCGGCAAGGAGACGATAAAAAACATATATGTTTGATTATTCTCATCCACACCCATGCACATCACCACCTTAATTGTTAATTTGGCGTATTTATATGGCATCCACAACACTTGAACCACCACAACCAATCCAAACCCCATAGCAGCTCAATTAAGTTTTGATAATGCATGCTTCAACCGGACAACAGCAATACGCCACCGGCGTCCCGGCTCAGCACATGACTGGCATGACCACCTTTTCCTCCAACCTTTGTGAATGCCACAAAAATGTTCCCATATGTAAGTCTACACCATCATTTTTGTTACACTAAATGAACGGACAAGAATAGAATTGTTTAATTATTAAATCTTGCGTAATTATTGGTATATTTTTCTTTCCCTTTTTGCAGTTTATGACATATTCAATTTATGTAATACACAGGGTTATAACCTGGTCTTTGTATATATTGTTTTTTGTAAACTACAGGCTTCTTGACATGCTTCTGCCCTTGCATTACTTTTGGACGAATCGCTGAGATTGTCGACAGGGGTAGTACTTGTAAGTGTCACCGGATCAATCCTTTTTTAAGAGCATTCACATTCGATCCTCTAAATTTATATGAGTGGGTCCTTTATATTATATAGAGTGCGTGTGAGTGGTTGTGAGAGAATTAGAGAGAATATTACTATTTATCGGTAAATTTGGAAAAAAAAAATACTTTTCACTCTCTATAATTTTTAATATTTTTGAAAGTGGTTGTGAATAGAGAAGATATAATGTTTTTTAGTATAATTACAGAGATGGAGACGGAGAATCAATTGTGAATCTCTTCCATCAAATCTACTCTATAATACACTAAAAACAATTATATTTTCTCAATCTTTTTTATTAAATAATATTTTTGATACCTTTATCATTGACGTTTCTCTTTTCTTCACTCACAACCACTTTCAAACTATATTAAAAAATTACTAAGGATGAACATTGTCTCTCACATATACAGATGAACCGTAACATTTTCTCTCTTCTCAACTCACAACCAATTTAAATAATATAAAAATCACCCGAATTTGATAGAAGGCAATTGAATCCCCTAAGACATGCAACCTTCTTACTACCTTCTTATATACAATCATTTATACATAAATTGTTTTTAAGATCGTTCTTTTTTTTTCTTATCTAAAACAGCATGCGGTCTACAAGGAGCCTTATATGGGATCCTTTGTCTCGGAGGATGCCAGTGCCTATATTCATTTTCGTATCGCTCTAAATTAAGGGAGCAATTCTCCCTATATGGGCAATCTTGTAACGACTGCGTTGTCCATTGTTTTTGTGAGTGGTGTGCTCTTTGTCAAGAGTACCGTGAGCTTAAGCACCGTGGATTAGAACCTGCTTATGGTAATGCGTTTCTTTTAATTTGACATACAAAATGTTATAAACAAATCTGACTTAAGTGTTTACGGGTTTTGCAGGATGGGAAGGAAATATGGCGATGATGCAGAATCAAGGAGTCCAGATGCCGCCGGTCGGTCCTACTGGAATGAAACGTGAATTGCATTAAGAATTGAAAAGACTCTTAATATTAATGTCATGTCAACATTAATATTATGCATGTCTATTGCATCAACATGTTGGGCATAATTTTTTTAATTGTTTGAAATAAATAAATGTATTTTTTTATATGAATAATGTAATATCTTTTTTCTATTTAATGTTTAACAAAGATCATACATTTATGTGTATTGTTGATCTTTGATTTGATTATATATATACAGGGAAAAGATAAATAGAAAACTTTTTTGTAATGAGAAAACCTAGTAAACCTTATCCTCATCATCTATTACCTTTGATCAATGGCTCTTATTTATTGTTGCTTTTTTGTTTAAATTAAATATCTTTAAAGTATAAAAAGTGGATCCAAAGGTATTATTGGTATAGCCAAAATGTCAATCTTTCCTCCTGACACATCCACACCCACTTCTCCTAGAAAAACTCATCCTTCTTTTTCATTTCATTTAAAAAATGTCATTCTATCTAGATCTAATGTTTTTTTTGCGTATTCTTCCCATTTTTTCACTCTCAAATATAAATGAGAAACAAAACTAAACAAAGATGTTCGCATGAGCTATTAAACGGTGAGTTCACGATGGCATGATGAAGGCGGGTGGCGACAAGATCGATCAGTGGTGGATGAAGGGTAGTGGCGGAGAGATCGGGATCCTAGCTACATTAAACCCTCGATGGTGGTTGAAGGAGGTGACAAAAGTGTTCCAGTAATGGACGGTTCTAGATCTGGATGCTAGTTGCGTTAAACCTAGGTTGCAGGTTTGTTGTTTAATTTTTTTCCACTGTTTTAGTTTGAAAAATTATTTTACGTATGTTTTTTTGTTTAAATGGTTGTTAATATATTTTTGTGTGTTTAAATTGTTCTAGTAATGCTTACCTGTTCATGTAGTTTGCAGTCTCACTTGTTGTCCGATTACAAATGTGTATCGTTTTAATTAATTTAAATGTGTTTAAAGGTCATATTTATACTTAACGTACTGGTAAGTTTTAATGTTGAAATGTTGTTTTGGATGGGTTCTTATTTTTTTGTATAAACTTCACTCGGATATCACATCTTCATTACCATTAAAAAATCCATAATTTAATCAGATTATCTCGTTTATTTCACAAATAAAAAAAAACATGTTTCTTTTTTTTATTGGCATTGTTTTGTATAAACTTCACTCGGATATCACATTTTCATTACTTTTATAAGAGTCCATAATTTAATCGGAATATCTCGTTTATTATACAAATAAAAAAATGTGTTTTTTGCTGGGATAATTAGTTACATATGTAGTAAGAATGTTACACATCTTACTTATAGTTACACCAGCCCCTTTTTTAGACAAAAGGGGGGCTGCACATATGTAAGACATGTGTGTAACATGCGTTACATTAGAGGGTAACGTATGTATAGCATCGTTACACATTTTACATATAATTGTTACACGTGTTACAACAAAAGTTTACACATGTATAACACGTAACACATGTTACATAGTTGGTGTTACATTTGTGTTAATAAGTTTAACTATATGCTATTAAAACTGATTTACATGTTTTGTTCACTCGTGAAGGAATATTTATGTTCAAGATGAAGATAGTTATCAAGAAGTCGAGCACATTTAGATTTTTGTACCTTATGCTAATTTTTGGATCATTTTTATACATTTAAGTTTGTATAAAACACTTTTGTTACGTTTAAGTTTGATTGTAGTGTGTGCAAATACTAACAACACATAATCACATAAAAGTTACTAACACCAACACATAAAGATAATTTTCTATTGTGCACAAAATTTTTTTCCCAAAGTTTGTGTTTGAAAACTAACACCCATAATAACATACATATAAGATATGCAACAAAAACGTAAACAACGAAATTCCTTTTTCAATGGATTCTATATAACATTCTTTCTTATTAAATCCATTTTTATGATATTTTATATGCACCGATCAATAAGTGTGATTGTTCATAATAGAAGACTCACATCATTCCATATAATAATATAATCAGCAGCACACACACACAAAAAAACGCAACACACACATACATATATACCATATTTACCCAAACACACATCACACACACACACATTCGACTCACACACATTAAACCAAACTTTCAGGCACACGCACAACATGCATCAACGTGCGCGCACACACTGTCACACCCCAACCGATGGCAGAAACATCGGGACGAGATGAAATAGATTGTTCATCACACAACACTAATTGTGACAATATTTAAATTAAACCATCTTCATTCCATAACTCAAATTGTCAAATTACAATACATAAAATTCAGATTACAACAAACAAGGACAATACGTCGATTTCAACATAACATAATAAATTAAATCTAGTAATTTCTCGAGCGTGTTTCTAGTCAATCCTACTAGATTCGTACGTTCATCATCATCAACCTGTAACATGTTTAAAATAAAGTCAATGCAAAAGCAAAGGCGAGTACACAAGTTTTGTATAAGTATAGCATAAGTATAAAAGCATTCCCTCGAATCTACATGGCATATCGTGAACAAGGTAACTAGCATGCATAACAATATGTCAAACCCTAGTGTCCACTAGTATTTAGCATCCCTTGCCTCACATGTGACAAGACCGTTTTAGTATGAAAACTTAACAAGACCCCGACTGGTGGTGTGCTACTCCTATAGCGCTATATATGTTAAGTTCGGGCTAACAAAGTTAACAACATGTACGATCCTAGCATGGACCTAAGTAAACAATAGCATGTATAAGGATTGAGATTTCAAAGTATGTTTAAGTATGTGTTGTGAATTTTGATATGTTAACATGTTACAACCCAAAGTGTTTTAAAAGTAAAATGGGTCAAGTGTACTCACAGTTATGCAAACTTTCCACTTGGTACGTCCGTGAGAATTGTTGGTTGTTTAGGATGGAGCACCTTGTCTTCCTACACGAGGAAACATGGTGTGAGTATTGGATGATAACAGAGGATTAGGAATTCGGAAACAAAGAATATGGAAAGTACATATATGAGAAATTAAACATCTAGCTCATAATACTCATCCTTGACACAATGAAACCCAAAGGGGTTTGGATGTTTTATGAGCTAAAGTACCCATTAGAATCGTGGCGAGTAGTATGTTCTTAGATGTTGTAACCTACTATTTTGACAAATAACCATTTGGTTATCATCAAGGGTTTGGTCACCATATGTATTATATATTTTATATAGTATATACTTAGGAGTTCTAGTCCATTATCATAACAAGAATGTCATAAAAGTCATGTAAGAAGTAGGAAGATAAATCTTCCATTTAGGAAAATCTTTAGTATTCACCACTACACATGTTGTCATAGACAACAAGGAGGGTTATGAACATACATTTAAGAAAGTAAATAACTACAACTAATCTAAGAAAACATCAAGTAACATGTGGATTTTCAAGTATGATAGCCCAAACTAACCTTAATCACACAAACATCCAAGCTTTAAGCTTGTTCATTACTTGTGGGTTAAAACCCAAACAAAACAGAATGTTTATGAGGTTTTAACCTCTTATTTTAGATGTCACAACCTTGTTTTTAAGCCCAACTAACCATACAATTGATTATGAGCATAAGGACATAGGAACGTGTATGAGATAACTCAAGTTCAAGTAAGTTTAGAAAAAGTTTCAATCAAAACAGAATCAGTCCACTTTGGAGCCTTTTTGGTGAAGTTCCAGGTCTGGATTTTCCATGGAAAACCCGTGGAATCATACCTAAGGTTGTTCCAAGTGATTAGAAAGAAGAATCAAAGAAAAATATTAAGCAATGAGGAAGTTATGCTCACTTTAGTGAGTTGGTATGAAACTGATTTGCTTCTGGATTCAGCTGCATTTTTAGTGTGTTTGAGAGTGATTATAGAGTGTATGCAAAGTGAAAAATGCTTGGAGGAGGCTTGGGTTTTATAGGGATGAGTTAGGGTTAGTGGGAGGTGGGTTTTAATGAAGATTGGAGGCCATTGGTGGACAAAAGGAGGTGTGGATTCGAGCCAAAACGCGACTGATTCAAAATTCCCCCGTCAGACCCCCTTACGGACCGTAAGCAGGTGGCCTTGCGGTCCGTAAGGCTTGGTCAGAAGCAACATTTCCGTTTTTAACCCTTGTTGTTTGGTGGTTTGTCCATTTATCCCATATCTTTAATACGTTAACTGTTTTTAGAGTGTTTTAAGCATAAAAGGCATATTCTAAGGGGCTTGCATGTAATTTAGTTACGAGAACAAGTATAAACAAGTATGGTTAAGTATAAGGGTATAATGCATGTATGTATGTCACGTAATTGCAAGGTTATTACACGTTTCCACGGATCATGAATTAAGCTTCATATGTGTAGTGGTTTCAAATGTATGAATGTGTAAAGCATGAATTGTAAGAAATACGAATTTTACTATGATTCAAGTCTCGAATTTTACAATGATTACAATGAAGAGACGGTTACAAGAATACAAGATTTCCAAAAATAGCAATACAAGACAAGCTTCCTAATTAAGGAAAGTACGTAAAAGCAGGGCGTTACACACACACATCTACACAGATCTCTTCATAATATCACCGACAAAATCAAACCAAACCCCAATTACATAGAAAGTTCTAGCTAGAAACATCAAGCAAGCAACGAGGATCAAATGATTACCTTAACGATCAGAGTAGGAGATGCAGATCTACCGTGTTAACCGTGGGGGGGGGGTATGGAGCCAACGATTTCCCAGATACGTTAGAACGTGACTCTTAACCAAAATGAGCTTATCATTTAGAGTTTGGTTACATAATGGTGGTGGGAGAAGACCAAATATAGGTTTGCTTGGGCAAAGATCTTTGTACTCCGCGAGTATGGGATCATGAAGGCCGCACTAGTACGGTGTTAATGAAGTCCTCCGTGTTGTGTTCAAAAAACTTTTGCAAGTAGCGCCATAAAAGTGGAATTTTGTGAAAGCTGCTACAATCATTCAGGTTCCCGTATGCATGAAACTAACGGCGAACATGGCCGCCAACATAAATCCGATGCGACGGACGTCAGCGCCAACATAACCAAGAACTGACGTACTATATTGAACTGACCCAACAGAAGATTGTTGTTGTTGTGCTACTCGGTGTCCTACCCTCCCAAAGTGAATCATGCTCAACATAAGGGAATCATGCATTGTTAAGTATGCGAGTTGGTATGGGACAACGAGCATGCACGAGGACATGAATGAAATGGTGATGGGAGTGTCATAGGCCAAATTTTTGAAGGTCAGAATGCTATGGGCTGTACCTGAACGCTTGGATAGCTGGCTCGTCCGATACTTTATCCGTGACGATCCAACGAATAAGAAAGTGTACGTGCCTAGTTGTGTTTATGCGACGAATGCACCACTGGTAGAGAGCTGACGCTGCTCTCCTAAGGAACCCAAAGCATGACGAAACCAGTAACCTACACAAAGAAGCAAGATGGTTTGACTTGTCTTATAGGAAATAGGGACGCTATACGGGGGTCGAAACTAACCCCGTGACATAACTCTCATTTCATCTTCAAATTCCCATGGAGATGAAACTTCCATTATCCTTGAAATCCATGGTCATCTTTGATTCTTCATATTAAGTTTGTTATCCCCTTTTATATTATAAGGCCTTGGGGTCTATCTTAACGTGTTGGGCGTTAAATATGATATGGCATGTTAACGAGCCCTAAAAACCATTCTCTTTTTTTGTGTAAGGAGCGTCAAAACTTCCATTCTTTAACATGTTAACGTGAAGCAAAGGAACATGAATATTGCTGACTACTATTTTAAAGCTTTGAGTTAATTACATTTTCTTTTTCAATCAAGGACCTCAAAAATTTATAAGTCAACATTGATTATAAGAATTAAATGTGTAATATTGAAAAGGAAAAAAAAAAGAAAGTGGGTAAGGGTGGAATTAAAGGGGTTAAACCATTTCCTTGTAATGAAAGAAGAAGAAAATAGGTGATGTGACGTCTAGATGAAGTTAAGGTGGGTTAAAGTATACCTCATGACCTACGTGAAATTTTGATAACTTCTATGCTAGAAACATTTAGTAAATATGAAATATGTGAAGTGTTAAAAGTTTCTTACAAAATAAATTATAAAGTTGTTTGGTTTGTAGGAATTCAATGGACATAAATATATAAATTTCATCCGTCCCTCTCACCCCTTAAAAGCTTTGCTCATGAGAGTATGAATGTGAATTCAAATAATATATGTTTGATTGAAGTATGAACGTAACAAAAACTGAAATTAGTTCCTTCAAATTCAAAGAAATTTGCCATTCCTTTCAAATGTGAATGAATTCAACTAAAGCAATTAAATCTTCCAATCACAATCACACTTTGTCAACATCCTACTACCGCTCCCATTGTTAGGGGTGAAGTTAGCGTGTTAGCACGGTAGCACGGGCTACCTCTCAACCCTGTTTTCATAGTGTAAAAATCGTTTTCAACTTCGTCTCTATAGTGTAAAAATACCCCTTTAACTTTGTCTCTGTTATACAAAGGATATTCCTTACCACGCTCTTCTCTGCCCCAACTACCACTAGCGTCACCTTCACCGTGACCAAATCTACTTTAAAACTTTCAATTATTGGAAAAAAAATCTACATCAACCAATGAAATTTGAAGAAATAACGTATGATTTAAAGCGAAGAAGTATACAGTTTTCCAGTACCAATCAACACGTTTATGTTGCTATTTGTAGTTGTGGTTTTATATAATTAATTGTATAAATTATGTGTTCTTTCCTAGTCAACACGCCATGTAATACAATGAGTGCTAATTCCTAGTCAACACGCCATGTAATACAATGAGTGTTCTTTCCTGTTTTAATAAATCTATGCATTTTTCCAATTTGCTTTCAAAATTATCATTGTTAATTGCAATCATTGATATTAGATTTTAAAATATTTACTTTCAATTATTGTTATCAGAATTCTATTTTTTAATAACTCCACCAAAACTATTATTGACACAAGCACTTAAATAATCCTACAGTAAACTACAGTAAACTGTTAAAATGGTCTTTAAGGTTTGATTACTTTAGTCTAAAACTCAAACCTTTTGAATATGCTCCCAGTAGTTTCAATTTTGTTGTCATTTTCATCCAAAATCAAAATCTAGTCTGATTTTTCAGTTAACATCCAGCTTTTTGGTCTTTTTCTCCTTTTTAATGAAGGGCAAAATGGTCTTTTAAAATTTTATTATAACAAATTAAAAAATCTGACCATTTTGCTCTCCATTAAAAGGGAGGAAAAAGACAAAAAAAACAGAATGTTAAATGAAAAATCTGACTAGATTTTGTTTTAGATGAAAATGTCAACAAAATTAAAACCATAAAAACCCAGATTTAAAAGGTTTGAGTTTTGGAATAAAATGACAAAAATGACTAAACTTTAAAGACCATTTTAACAGTTTACTCGTAATCCTATAACAAACACCGTAACTCAGATAAGTTGATGTGCTAATATTTGAAAAACAATAAAACAAAACGTAATTTCAGAGATAAGTAAAGGTTAAAGAACGCAAACGAATTGATTAAATATTAAAATGTATAGTACATTACATTAACTACGTAAATTTTTTTAAGAAGTTGTGGATCTATCCTCCTCACTGTTTTGTCCATGTCTTGCGTAAATAAACATGATTAATCAATTTCTAGCTTAACATATACTGAAATGATATTCGTAGTTAAAACAACATGATAAATATTTCATTAAATTCTAACGATATTATAAGACACATTATCATCAAAATTTACCTATGTAGATGTAATCATAAATTTAATAATTCTAATAAACGATTTCGAATAATATCACGTGGCATAACCATATTCTCCCTTTCATATATATAACCATATTCTCCCTTTCATATATTTAAATTAAATAAATTCAGTTAATTGAATTATAATAAACAATAATAAGGGTGAAGAGACACCAAAGAATACACGCGTCTTCAAACATTTTTTATTATAGATGGTATATATAGATAAATACAGATGTAGATACAGAAGATATAGATATACATATTTTAAACTAGATTTTTTTAAACGCAACAAATCAATTAGATGCATTAGATGCGTGACTCCTCTCTATATTTTGATGAATTGCTTATATTCTTAAAACTATAGACTATCTAAATCTAAGGATAGGGGTTGGAATTGTGTCCTTTGGTACTATTTTGATGATTTGCTTATATTTTAAAACTATGGACTAAGGAAAGGGGTTGGAATTGTGCCCATTGGTAAATGCTTATTTTTATATTTTTATAAGTATAATATAATGTTTAAACATATTTTATTTTCTCTCATAACTAATAAAATATAATAGTTTTGACTAATATCGTTGTAACGTGCTTTTTTTTATACAAACCTCAATATAAATTTTATTTAAAACCGAGTTGTATATGGTAATATAAAACACATGTTATAAAAGCTATCTTACAATTTAGTACTTTTATGTCGCTTCCTTTTTAGTTATTTTTAATAATATGAGATAATGTTTTAAGAAATTCTACGTATAATATAACATTGCAATTTGCTTCTTTTTTATATGTGCTTGGATGAAAGTTTTATCTAAAACCAAACCTGTTAAATATAATTATTTTTTTTTTGTTCTTTGTTTTTCAATACGATTTTGTTGTTTCTTTGTAACTTTTCATATATAATGTTTTACAAAGTTCATAATATAATTTACATTTAGATATGTCTTTTGAGTTTTCTCTAATATGTGGCGTTCAGAAACTTTTTAGTAAAAGCTCAATAGGTGGATATATTATGATATAAATTTTATTGAATTATGATATAAATTTTATTGAAAACGGAATTATGTCAAAATTACCTCTTAAATTATACCGAGCACCCTATAGTGAGAATCACCGATACCGACCCAAACCGAATTCCCGCCGCATGGCGCGAGAAATCCCACTTCTTATATTATATATACCAACATGGTATGAAGATTGAAGACAATTCCAAAGAGGCTGCTAGGAAACAATAATATACCGCTTTGTTTGATGAATCTATCCCCACCCCCAACGTTGGCTCTATATATAGATAGTCCATAACACTTGAACCACCACCGATCCAAATTAAGCCCCTAGCAGCTAGCTCAATCAGTTTTTAATCATGTATTCTTCCACAGGACAACCTCAACAGCCCATGACTGCCCCTAGCCAATGGTCCACCGGCCTTTGCGACTGCGGCAAAGATACCTCTAGTTGTAAGTCTTAACCATATACTCATCATTCTGTTACACCATATGAAGAATTATGTATTAAGAACTTATTTTATTGAATTGTTGTATTCTTTTGGGAACTACAGGTTGCTTGACGTGTTGGTGCCCGTGCATCACGTTTGGACGAATTGGCGAGATCGCCGACTAGGGAACTACGTGTAAGTGTCTCAGTTCAAGTTTGATTACATATTGATTTTTGTTAACTAATTAAAATAGCAATAGCTAAAACTAGCAAAACGTATGACTCGGGCCAGTTAGTGGATCTAAACAGTTTTGGCTCATAACGAGTTGTTTTAACAAAGTATCAATTAGGTTCGGGTCTAAACTAAATCTTTAACGGTACAAATTTAGAAGTTGACAGCGAGAGTTAATTTCTTATTAATTTTTTTAATCTAAAACAGCGTGCGGTGTACACGGGGCCCTTTATTCGCTACTTTGTCTACTCACCGGGTGCGAGTGCATATATTCATGTATGTTTCGCTCCAAATTAAGGCAACAATACATGTTGCCCGAGCAACCTTGCAATGACTGCCTTGTACATTGTTGTTGTGAGTGATGTGCTCTTTGCCAGGGGTATCGTGAGCTCAAGTATCGTGGATTCGACCCATCTCTTGGTAATAGTATTCTCTCAATCTCTCCTATTAAAGTTAAAATTAATCGAAATGACTTATAAATTGTTATTAAAAGTTCTAACTCGAGTTTTACTGGTTTTGCGCGATTATTAGGATGGGAGGGAAATCTTGCGAGGCATAATCAAGGAGTCGTGATGCCGCCGATTGGTCCTAAAGAAATGACACGTTGATTGTTACCTTGTGTGTTCTTATGTAAGTCATGTCAACAATATTACAATATGGTTCTTTTTTAAAAGTTTTGAATATATTATATGTAATTATACATCTGAATAACTGTAATATCAATTTTTTTTGTTTAATGTTAATTAAGATCATATTTTCATATGTTGTTACCGTATTAATAACTAAAGAGATCGACGTTAGTTGCAATATATAGCAAATAAGTAATAATCAACTCTTGATTATAGTGAATGGGCTACTTTTCTAGAACATAGTTATCAAATGATTACATGACATTTTCTAAATAATGATTCGGGTCTTGAAATTCATCTTTGTTGTTATTTTTAATAAGCACTACTATTTGTACATTTAATTGGATCTTTTGATACCTGATACACGACTCATGTATATGCATACGAGTTGTGTATGCTATGTTGGGTGAAGTTTCTATATACGACTCGTATATTTACTTATACAACTTAAGTACTTGTTAGGATGTCAAAAGATCCATCTGGAGTGTGTCATCATCCGAATTTTTCAATATATCACTTTCAATAATTGTATACTTTTCTTCAAAATCTTATCTTTTAAAGTTCATAATTATGATCCTATTTATTTGATTGACACTAGTTTGTTGTTATATCATAAGAAAAATAATGGTTTCTTTATCAGAAAAGACACACTTGTTGACATCTGTGCCCTTTACAATAAAATATTATCTGAGATGGTAAACAATTATACAAAGAGGTTATTATAGAAGAGGAAATAATTGTACGAAGTGTAGGAGACAAGTTTGACCTTTGATTTGCAAGATCAATGGTTGAGATTAAGTGGTCCTTAATATAGAATTCACATAACAAAAAACAAGGGAACAAGTGGGGAAAATGGTAAAATAGAAAAATCTTAACTTATAAACCCACTTCCCCCTTGATTTTCAAATGACTATAAATTTTCATAGGTTAATATTTTTTTATAAAAATTACACCGTATTAACGAGCATTTCGTTCTCTTTAATTCGAGCAGCCTTGCTATATTTTAACATTAATTTTTTTTTGAAGGATTTTGAAACCATATTATGTGATTACGTGATTTTGAATACCAGTAAAGGACTACATGATTTTGAATACCCATTACGTGATTACTTGATTTCATTGTAGTATTTTATGTGAAACCACGCTAAGTGATTACATAATTACGTAACAATAGTTGACTATGTAAATTACATGACTATGTGATTTTAAATACGCATTTCGTGATTACATGATTTCATTATAGTATTTATGTGAAACTATACTGGGTGATTACGTAACGTAACACATAATATTTCATATGGAATACCTAATATTTAAGGTATAATCACGTATTAAGGATAAATTGTATACAAAACATTAGCCAAACCAACCTATAATAGCAACATAATGTCATATATTAGAGATTTAACCACGTAATAAAGCATAAAACAATCAAGTTCTTATTATTGAATGTGTAATCACGTAATAAGCATAATTGTATTAACATTAGTTATAACAAATCCTATTAAATGTGTAAACTCGTAATGAATTTACAATGAATGTGTAATGATTTATGTTGAATGTGTAATGACGTAATGGGTATTCAAAAATCACGTAATGGGTACTGGGTATTCAAAATCACGTAATCACGTAATAGGTATTTCAAGTCCTCTAAATTATTTTTAAGAATACTATAGCAATAGGCTGCTCGAATTAAAGAGAATGAAATGCTCGTTAATACGGTGTAATATTTTAAAAAAAAATTAACGTATGAAAAAGTTATAGCCGTTTGAAAATCAAGGTGAAAACTAGTTAAAAAGAAAAAAGACCACCGTACCTTTCTCTTTTTAAATTGAGAAAAACAACATGATTGTCTCCTACACTTCGTATAAAATTTTTCTCTTGTACATGATCCCTTACCAACAAATATATAGGTAATGTTTTTGGATTGGTGGGTCAAATTCGACATATATAAAACATAATACAAACCTAAAATTTATGTCAGATACACAAATCTAAATATGATAAATATTTCATGGATTGACATAAATTCAATACGTTTAACCCGATTATTTTTGTTTTTTAAATATGTTTTCTATATACAGCAACAACAAGAAAAACATACAACTATAATAAAACTACATTTAAGATATAATAGTCTGTCATCTTATCTTTTTAAAATATTTACATAAAATGCCCAACCATAGGTCCATAAGTTATGACACAAAAATACAACTCATTAAAATGTACCTACTATACTAAAAGAATTCACTTTGACTACATGTTATATTATTGACGAATCAATTGGGTGATGTGGCATGTCTCTTTGCCCAGAGAATTCCCTGTTGAGCGCCAGTCACTTTTCCTCTATTCTTCTCACGGACGTTTCTTTACACCGCCTCTCTCTCCAATCAATCAAAAACCCTAAATTCCCATTCGTGTTTCCTTTCATCTTTGCCTCCAATCAGTTTCCCCTTTTCACATGAAAGAACCCTAGATCTCTTTCTCTATGATTGAAAAGTAACCTGGCAAGTATTTTTTTTTTCTCGATTTGTAACCTGGTTCATGTAAGTTTTTTATGATGATTAGAGCAGGATCAGGAGCTCACTGCTCTCCTTGAGGTTTTCCGCGACAGTCCGGCGACCTCTCCACCATGAAACGTTTTAATATCCACACCATAAAGAACAAGAATCAAGGTTCAGGTTCGTTTATTTTGATTTGGGCTTTGAATTGTTATTGTTTATTCAGATGCTTGCATTGTCTAAACCTTGTGATTTCTGTGATTATGAGTACATTGATTTTGTGGTCAGAATTTAGTATAGGTTATGAACCCTAACCCCTAAAGTAAGTAAAATCAAAATATCTATGTTTGCTTTCATTCAAAGATTGACATGAACATATATTACAAGTATCTGAATTGGGGGTTAGGGTTTTTCTATGTGGTTCATGAGATTTAAATTAATTTTGTTCAAAAATTTTTGCTACTAATATGGCTTATTATGCTTTGTTGTGTATTAATACGTTAAGTTCTATTAGTTTCTAAAAGCAAGTTTGGAATAGAAATCTGAGGTGTTTTCATAATTTGATTTGATTTTTCTGGGTCGCAATCAAGATTTTTTCAGTATCAATAAAAAGTTTCAAATTTTTTTTATTTCATTTGATTCAGCTGGGATCTGCGGTTCATGCTTAGTGGCTTCTGCAGTAAAATGACGAAACCTGCGAATTATGGATGTTGAGAATGAAAATTGCCGGCACAAATCTAAGGTCTGCCCATTAAAGTTATAATTTTCTTCATTTTTTGCTTAATTTTGTTATTTACTTATCTTAACTAATTGAATTTTTTTGTTAAACGCGTTTAGAAGGATTCATGGAGGATGACACTCCTATTAGCTTATCGAAGTCTCGGTGTTGTCTACGGTGACCTCAGCACGTCTGCCCTTTACGTTTGTCAAAGCACATTTGCCGAAGATATTTAGCACTTAGAAACAAATGAAGAGATTTTTGGCGTACCTTCATTCGTTTTCTAGACTTTGACACTCGTGCCGCTTTGCAATACGTGTTTATAGTTCTGAGAGTCGGTGACAACGGTGAAGGTAATTAGTAATTTTCTTTTCTTTATTTATGAATTTTTGAGTTAATTGACAGTTATAATTATCTAACCGTTTAGTTGATGTTTAGGTGGTACATTTGCACTTTATTCCTTAATATGACGGCATGCTAAAGTACGCCTGTTATCTATGTTTAGTTGATGTTTAGGTGGTTGAATTTTTCAGATATAGACTCCATCTGCGATCCATCTCTATTTGCGATTCATCTGATACTGATTCAGATAGTTAATAGATCTTGTGGTTTCCGTAGACTGGTTTAGGTAAAGGTCGATGATTGATGGATTGGTGTTGGCCGAGAACCCAGATAATGGCGTTTAGGGTTCCGATCAACTTCCGAAGTTTCCGGTAAGCCTTTTATATTGCATAATTGCTATTTAGATAATTATATGTATTGCAATATAGTGATATGTTTTGTGGTTTATGTAGATCGATTTAGGTAAACATTGATGATGGTTGGATTGGTGTTGGCCGAGAACCCAGATGATGTGTAAGCAAGTCACATGATTTATTATTGTGGATTTGGTGTTGGGAAGCAATCCTTCAGCCTCTTCAATGTGCGTCTACAATCCCTCGAAGGTAAATTCGTCGCTCAGCGATGGTTTTTTTCGTTATATCGTCGCTCGAATTGATTATTGAATATTCTAGGGTCAGAGTCTGCATCTTAATTCTTACTTTCTTTTGTTGGGTAACGGGTCAAATGGTTTCGGATCAGAATAGGCTAACTAATTATTGTTTAAATTTTTGGTTTTATGATACACACATTTCCGTTCATTAACTGTCATTGATGTCATTTATTTATTACCATATTTCTTCACCAATGTTTCACAGGATACATGTTCCATCGAAAGCCTTTGTATATCGCCATTACGCAAAAGGAAAAAAGATAGACAAGCACAGTTACAGAACTACTATGCAAATCGTATGGCTGGATTTGTAAGCCCGTCTTCTGTTATCCCTGGAGTTTATCCATCTTTTTACTACACTATCCCTTCTGGTGCTATGTCAACAGCGTTGCTAGATGGACCTATCAGGTGGGTTGGGTAACATGTTCGAGTCAAACGAGTAGTTTATTGTAAGAAACGGGTAAGGTTAGGCTGACTCGAACACACTTATTGTCCTAACCTTTTTTACTTTATAATATCTAGAACGTAAATTTTTTTATTTATATATGCATTCATTTCCTCTTGCAGCAATCATGAAATCCTCATTTGATCGTTATCTACCTGCTACACCTTTTTTATTTCAGCATACACATCAACAACGGTGTTTGTCATTTATGTTCACATAATCTAAAAGTTTAAGTGCTATTACTATCCATTTGACTATGTTTTTTTGGATTACAACTCAAATTGGTGGCTATTTCAAATTCAATATCATTTGCAAACCCGAAGGCTCATATTTATCCACGCTTTGCACATGGGAAGGCTTAGGATGAGGTATATTTTCTGTTATATCTTTTCTTCCATGCACATGGGTAGTTTGGGAACAGTTCAAAGCGGGTACAGTTTAAAACGAATCATTTTTAGTATGAACAGAAACAGAATTTGGGTTGACCCGAAAATTACTTTTTTCCCTTTAAAAAGGTTCTTTAAAGGATTTTTAAAACAATAATAATGCAATCTTTGAATAAGATGATTTAGGAGGTTGTTTGCGATCATATACATACACTTTGAGCGACCTTCAAATGTGACACTTTGACGGGTTTCCCTTTGTTCAACCTTCAGAGGTGAGGATGTTGTATCATTGGCCACACAGTTTCTCATTCTGGGTGACAATGGTTATGGTGGTGTTAGGGTATTGGTCTAACCTGTCAAACTTGGTCCACACAGTGAAAGTTGGTCTAACCAGATCAACTCAATAAACATGGTCAACTTCGGTCAATATATCCAAGGAACTAGATATGAATTACTGTGTATTGGGGACTTCGATAATATATTGGCCTATAATATGCCTGTTTTAAAAAAATGTATGATCATAAAATTGATTGTAATGAACTGCTTTAAATCATTTATGTAGCTTATCTGATGAAAACAACCATGTTTACCAGCCTGAATTAGTGACAATTATGCTCATGTAAACTCTAGAAAGTGGATATGCTCACTTTTCTTATCATCATAGTTACCTTTTGATTCTAGAGAAGGGCATCCTGATTATTTTCAATCATGTTAAATGGTTAATTGATTAAGAGATGTTAAAATAAGAATATAAATTTTGTAGAGTCGGTTGCTTACATTTAGGATCAAATCAAGGTAGTGATAGTTTGACATTGGCCAATGCACTTGAAAATTCACAAACTTCTATGCAGGTGAAGCTTTCTTTGGCATCTGTAAAATGTGTATTTGAACATATACTGTTCAAGCAAAGAGGCCAAATTTATTTGTTTTGACCCGTTACCCACTCTAACCGAGACTCATTAATGATTTATATACATTTTGTTTCAGGTATATTGGAGTAGTGGACAACTATTCTAGGTCACCCTACCTGGTAGCAAATACTAACTTTTTGAATCTGTTTGATTTCAAATGCGGCTAAAATACTTCATATTTGCATATGCTTAGACACTATTCAATCTGCATATGTTTCAGATTTATTTAGTTTTTGTTTTGTTTCAAATTCTTAATCATCTATTCCAAGTACGCTTTTTTCAGTTTATTTGTTTATTTTTCGTGACTTGCATTAGATTATGAGTCTGTTAGAGTGATTATGTGTAAGAACGATTTAGAATTTAAGAATTGAATTTTGGTATTGGAGCATTAATCAATACAGAAATTTGCAGTATGGTGTGAAATATAAATTATGATGGTTGCATCCGGTAGAATCCGGTGGAATTCAGATTGGGAATAAATTGAGACGGGATGCTTTATTGGTGCTTAGAGCTCTTTGTAAGCTATCATGAAGACCCCACCAAATGAGGTATTGACAGACCCATTGTTGATGTAGAGAAAGCTTCTTTTCTTGGAGTTACACAAGATTTTGCTAG
Organism: Scalesia atractyloides; assembly: GCA_947069175.1. NCBI lineage: Eukaryota > Viridiplantae > Streptophyta > Magnoliopsida > Asterales > Asteraceae > Scalesia > Scalesia atractyloides. The sequence goes on along the minus strand of CAMTDV010000021.1, from coordinate 3,017,166 downwards.
AGAATGCATATTTTTCGAACCAATGAAAAGTATCCCACCATTTGTTGTCATTTCAGATGTTAAATTTAGGATGGTATTATGATTAAAGTAGGTATTCTTGAAGTCATGTTAGTGCCTTCGATTTTATGATGAACTGTTTTTTTAACATATTTTGCTTTTAGGTTACCCGGTGTGATTTTGCGACCCCTGTCACCTCACCCATTTAGCGCCCTACACCACCTCGTCTCTGCCAATGGGGGCGCTATACTTGGCCTCTGCCAAAGGAATGGCAATGGCAGGCGTGAGAGGAAGAAAGCAATAGAGTCCACATCCATCAACCAATCAATTTTTTGTTTTTAATTATCTTTTTTCTTTTTTTTAATATAGTTACAAAGGGCTTTATAGGGGCGTTATTCCAGATCGTGTAAGTTAATATAAAGCCCTACCGCTTATGTGTCGTCTACATGGCGCTTACTTGGCGTGATGAAGCCCCTAGGGGCGTGAGACACACCACCCAGCCTTATAACTGAAGTGGGTTTCTTCCTTAAATGGGTTACTTTTCTTTTAGTTAAATGCAAGTTCATTTAAATTTGCCAGCAAATTGTAGGTGCTTGAAAGACTATTAACTAATTTACTAATATTGAGCTTCCTATCACATCTGGTATGTCCAATAGATAAACACTGTGTCAATATGTACTCTTTTGAATTTTATTTCTTAAATGACTTCACTGGAAACAATCATTAATTTATCAATGGTAGGTAGATAAGTAGTTACTAAAAATCTCAGGACATTTTTGTGGTACATGAACCAAGTTTGGAACAAGTGAGACTTCATATGCTTTTGTTTGATACTATTTAAAAAAAAATATGATGGCATAAGTGACATGATTTACTTTTGTGTTCTGCTATTGTTTTAAGATGTTTAGTGCCAAATTTGGGATTTATTTTTATGAGTGTTTGTTTCAATTGCAAATTAATTCTACATGTTTTACAGGCAAGTTCAGTGAGGTGTTATCTTACTTGCATACAGAACACTCTAGACGCTGCCATGTGTTTATAGGTACAAAATGTTTTGCTAAATGCAGGTTATATGAAAGAGACTAATTCATATATAGATGTCCATTTAGGCCGTATAACATAATCACCTCATATTGCAGATTACAAACTTTTGCAATGCCATTTTAAAAAGATAAGTGGGTCTCAAAATGCGGTGTGTAGGCGTGTTGGTAGCTGGCTGAAATGGATTTAGGTCAAAACGGGTTCTTTTAGCTGCAGGTCAAAATGGGTCGGCTGGATTGGTCCGATCTTTTCTCCAAACCGGTTACCATAGGGTCAGTACTGGTTGGATTTGGTTGATCCTTTTGTTTACTTCTTTTATTAAAAATGTAGGAGCTTTTGTGCATGAAAATTTAAAGATACACTCAATGTAACATTCAAATTGTTTGCTTTTTTTAGCTATTTTTGTATTTTATATCTATTATACTTGTTTGGTGTGTTGTAACTGGTCAAAATGGGTTCGGATCATAACGGGTCCTTTTTAATGCATGTAAAGATGGGTCGCTTGGGTTGATCAAATTTCTTTGTCCAAAATGGGTACCAATGGGTTGGGGATGGTTATGTATTAAAAATGCATCATGTGACATTCAATCCATTTTTTTCGTTATCTATTTTTTTTTGTTTTACCCGTTTTAACCATTATTATAGATAATATATGTAAACTTGAATCCACCAATTCAAGTAAACGGTGCTGAATTGTTTCTTGATTTAGGTATACAAAGGCAATTAAAGACAAGGAGATAGACAAGACCGAAGTGGCGCATTACAACGTGGGGGCGAGTTTTAATCACTTTAATGTGTATGCGACAACAATATTTTATGATCGAGACAAATATGGAAAGCAATGGTGGAGCATGTTCATTAATCATATGTGGAACCTGAGGGGCTCATGGTATAAATGTGGTTGTTTTCAAGGTTAGATATATCTTAAGTCTTTTGTTATTCGCTAAAGTGTAAATGTGGTTGTTTTCAAGGTTAGATATATCTTAGTCTTTTGTTATTCGCTAAAACGTGTATTATAAACTTCATTTGTTTTGTTTACAATATTAAACCATAAGCAATCAATAACTTTACAAGTCTGCCTACCACTTTAGTTGATGTTGGTTGCTATCAGATGTCTAGGAAACACAATAACTGTAATCACTTGGCTTGATTTGATACCTAACCTTATATCCACATGCGTAATACTGTTTTTTTGTTATTTTTTTGTGTGGATTTGATACATTTGATTTAACGAGGGTTGATGCAAACTTTAACTTGAAAAATCATGTGGTCTATATTCAAAGTCAAACTCTTTTCTTGGCTTACCGAGTAATTTGATATTTTTGATGAACTTTTTGGTGTTGATTGTGATAAAAAAAATAAAATGGATAGTGAATACATGCGATGGGTAATTAGGCGAAACCATCAAGCCTTCGTCTCTTACATTTGTGTATAGAAGTAGCTCGACTAGATAACAAATGAACTAATTAATCATTAATTTGGGGTTATCTCGCTTCTAAAGATGATGTTCTTTGTTGAAGACATTGTTGATTTACGCTCTCAAGTTGAAAACTTTGCTAATATTTTTGTTAATATTAGACCAAGACGACAAACCTACATAGGTAATGAAACGTTTCTTTCATTTAAAAGTTTACGCCAACGCTATTAAATAATATAATTTACTATGTGTTTGCTAATTCTGGCTTTGTTACTTTCACCTTCACCACCATATTTCGAGTTAAAATATGGTAATGTCATTGTATATTTTTAGTTATATAATGAATTATGTCCTTGGTTTTTAATGCCCTTGGATATAGAGGTGCACAAAAAAACTGTACTCGGAACCGGAACCGATCATACCCGATTAATACCCGAAACTGGACAAGAACCGGAACCCGAACTGATTATACCCGGATATACCTAATACATGAGTCTAATATCTTTCTTTAAATTTTTGTTAGTGCATTCATTTTAATTTTCTTACATTATACAATGCATATTCGATAATAATAAACAAAAAATACCATAAAATAGGGTAATAAAAACGCAATAAAGTACTAAAAATATGAAAATATAGAATTAAAAAACTCTAAAATAGGGTATAAAAACTCGAAAACAGGGTATTTTAATACCCGGTTTCTTAAGAACCGGAACCGAAATCTACCCGGGACTGGACACATAGGGTATGGTTTTTTGGTCAAATAATCGGAACCGGAACCGAACCGGTTATAGCAATAACCGTTTCCAACCCTTAAAACGAGAAACCGAAACCGGTTCCATAACCGGAACCGGTTATTAAAAATACCTGATATGTTCACCTTTAATTGGATAATCATTAATGTGTAAACAAATGTCAACTACAACGAAAATCATGTTTCCGCCGGAACCACGCATGTTAATTAAATTAGTAAAATTATATTTTTGAATCGAGATATTTTAACGTTTATAAAATCATAATATTTTTGTTAACGGCGATAATGAAGATATTTTCTTTTAGCAACCTGTGTAATACACGGGTTCTTAAACTAGTAAACAAATAAATGGGTTAAACGAGTACCCACTAGGTTAACCCGAAATCGACATGATTAGCCAAACTTGTTCATGGCCTGACCTGAACCTGTTTAAGATAAACCCAACCCATAAGTTATAGTTTAGTTCCGTTTCGTATCATAAATTTTGTACTCTAAATATACCTATTTGTTAAGTGAGACATTAAAATTAGAATAGGTTTTGTTCTATCACACTTAATATGAACTATGCCTTAGGCTATTACTAAGTAATTTATTATTTCCTTTCTTCATTCGTGTAATACACGTTTGAAAGGTGGTGGTTTATAAGACCATATGTAATGGGGCTTTACAGGGGCTTGAAATGTTTTGATAATGCCCTTACACCATTCCTTATGTGCATTATAGGGGCATGAAGAGGGATGAGCATTTCTAGAATAATGTCCAATAAATAGGAAAAACAAGGAAACTAATAAATGAAGGGGCATTATGAAGCCTTACCCATTACATGAAGCATTATGATGGTGATGTGGCAAAAAATGCTCCTTAAGGGGCATTAACCATTACTCATGGTCTAAACAAAGATGTTGAAAGGTATCAAGCTTTTTGTTCATTATGGTAAGTTGTTAACATCCGGCGATATAACTGCACTCTCAGTTATACAACACAGGTGTTAGCATTTTTTATAAGCTTAAACGTTGCATGTCAAAACACCTCATAGTACCACACCATGACAATCACGACATATTTATTTTAATGAAAACGATTAACACTGGGTAAACAATTTTGTTTATATTGCATAAATTTTAAAATAATCGTCCGAAATAATATAGTTATTTAATGACGAAAAAATACATAACTAATAAAATTCAGAGAAGATCACTAAACTTTTCCATTTTCGGATGTAATATAGCCCTATGTTCGCGCCATAGATAAATCACAATCTTAGTCAAAAGTTACGTGACATCATGGCCAGTGGTAGACCTAAAAGTTAATTGTTGGGGTGCGGATGAGATGTTCAACCATATTTTCAAGGGGTGCGTTTGGGTTTTTTTACCTAAAATATACATTATTTTTTTTAAGACGTGTTGCCGCCCACCTTGGCCAAAGAGTGGGTCCACCCCTGATCATGGCATCATGGCCAACAAACTGATGGTGAATGAAAATTCTGTTGAAGGTACATCATGGCATCAAGTTGATATTCTTGATTCTAGGACTTATTTTACCTGGTCGGTTCAGCTATTTTAAAATCGGGGCCTTTTCCGTATGCTATGGAGTATGGACTTAGTTTTTGCCATTTTATCTTCTTGAGATTTAAATGATTTCGATATTTCAAACATCTTATAACGATGATGAATATAATGTAAATTTTTATATAATTTAATTTTTCTTTGTAGTTGTTAAAAACATAAAAGCATATAAAACTTATAATTGTACGAAAACGAAATGTATTTGAAAACCCAGGATATTTTGTTAACAATCTAACAAGTTAACCTGATAGATACCTGACGAGTTTTCAGTTATATACGAGACCCGGGTTTACATTCGGGTATGGACTAGGATTACCTATACCCATCCCATTGTCATCAGTACTTATGAAAATGGGCTATTTATAACAGGGTGCTTTTAGTTTGCTTATGCCATATGGTTTGTCTTTTTAGCCATGCATATTGTGGCAAGTTGTATTATTGGCTATTGGGGCCTGACGTTATGGACACCTGTTCCATCGTTATATGGCAGTTCTAGAGCTTTTACTCCTTTACAAGCCTAGTTCAGAGCTTGCTCTCAATAAAAATAAAATCCAGAACTTGTGTTCTAACGTAGAGAGTGCTCGTGATCCGGGTTAGATAGTTTGGTCTGCGACTTGTGTCTCGGATATGGAAGCTTGTTGCAAAGCTCATATTTGGAGGGTTTGGTCCAGGAATTGTGTTCCGAATTCAAGACTCGATATAGATATCAAGTAATAATAATTTCAGTTTAGAATTATCAAATTATAATAAGTAAGATATCCTTATATATAATAAGATATATATTATATTATAAATTCTAAATAATATGTACAAATAGTAAATCGAGGTACTCATTCTATGACAACTCTTAACTTTCCCTCTGTTTTGGTCCCTTTAGTAGGCCCAATATTTCCGGCAAATCGCAATGGCTTCTTTATTTCTTCATGTTCAAAAAAACAACGAGAATATCTTCTACTTGTACATGAACAACTGTGTGGACCGACGGACTTACCAGCCTTGAAGGTTACAAAGGCGGATGCTAGGGACTTGAGCCTGTTCCTTGAGAAGACAATCAATATATTGCTTATGTAGCTTACCCATTAGACCTTTTTGAAGAAGGTTATGTTACTAACATGTTTACTTCCGTTGTAGGTAGTGTATTCCATTCATTTCAAAATTCCATGATCCCTTCCCGAACCAAACAGGAATCTTTCGATTCATTTAGCTTTCACGCTCAATGTAAATTCCCATATTTTTATTATTTATTATTGATGTAACGAGTCTATCCCTCTATTCTCTTGTCATATTTCAAAATGAAATCAAAATATCAAAAGGAACTAATCCAAAATCAAAATATTCGGAGGACTCTTTTGACCAAACAAAAATACGTAATTGTCAGTAAAGTTGTTTACTTATTTTAATCCAATAAAAATTATTTGATTTAGATTAACACATAACTTAATAATCTGGTGAGTTTATAAAAAATGGACCTGGTGATTTTTTAAAATATTGGATATTAACAAGTGATTAAAAGTGTGTTCTTTATTTTTTTATGACTAGAAAGGATTAATTTTGGTAATTATCATTCTACATTACTATGTTTATGACCATCATGATCTTTTACGTCAGCGTCATGTCACTCACCTCTAATCCACCATCTAAAATCACTACCCTAAGGGTGTGGACATGACCCAAACCACTATCCTCTTATATATTTTAATTTATTTTTGTCTAAAGAAAAAGGAAAGGAAATTTTAAAAATGGAAATTAGGACCATGCTTGCCATGGTTTAATCCATGGGAACCATGATGATTAGACAAGGGGGTGGTATAGCTAACTATTCATGTTCCTATATGGTAAATCATGTCCCAACCATGATCCCACACCCTTTAGCCTGACTAGAAAGGATTAAGTTTGATTCATAAATCGATATCACACTCTAGAGACTCAAGTAATTAAACATAATTCCTCCATATATAGCAAGTGTATTTTCAATAGAATCTAATTTAAGTTTTTAAGGGTATTTTCAATAGAATCTAATTTAATTCTTAAGACTATAGGAAGCTTATTAATTAGTCAAAAGGAAGATAGATTATCTTCAAGTGAAAGGACTCAAGGTGACTCTTCATGATTTAAATCCCCTTAAATGTCTTAGAGACTGAATACCTGCTACCGATGATTTCGGGTTCAAATAATTTTTGAAGTGTACCGTTGTTAAAATTGTATGGTTAGTCATTAGTGCCTGTTTTTATAAAGGGTTTTGCAAAGAATAATCATAATCTCTTGTTGGAGTTTATGGAAGGCGAGAAATAGTCTAATTTTTATAGGAAACAGATTAATGTTGTCGACATCTTAGTGAAGTTCGCTCTCTCATGTATCTTTGGATCAAGAATAGATCAAGTCTTAGGAACTTAACTTGGGAAAATTGGTGTAGTTATGTAATTATGTAATTGTTTGTTGTTTGCCGCCAATCTTAAGATGATTTTCTCGTTTTTTTAGTGAATTTTTCCTTTAGAAAAAAATATAATACATGCAATAAAAGACTCCTTGAAGGAATAACATTAACTTAAAACGTAGAAGACAGTTTTGCCGTAGTAAAAGTTATGTGTTCTTACCTAGTGAACACGCCTTGTTAAACCACGAGTGCTCATTGCATGTGATTCAACCTAACCTATTTTACTAAATCTATGCTATCCACTTCAGCTATGAAATTACTATTGTTAATTTAGGGATTAATAATAAATCCAAATGTTAAGAGTTTGAAAAACTAAATAATGGAAATTACATCAAGGTAGAAGGTAAACGGGCAACAAGCTGCGTAACTACTCTTTTTAATAGTAATACTAAGTCTTTTAAAAATTAAATCCATAAATCTACGGATCATAACAAGATTGTTTTTCTACATTAATTTTTTAAAAACTATACATGACCCTTCTATGCTATATTATAATACATTTGAATAAACATGACCATTCTTTAATAATAAAACTAAGTTTTTTAAAAACTATACATGATTCTTCTATGCTATATTATAATACATTTGAATAAACAAGATTGTTTTTCTACATTAATTTTTTAAAAGCTTAAGGGGCCAAAAATGTTTTTTATGAATATAACTATATATTAGTTAATTATATTTTAAACATACATGCCAATTATATTATATAATTAAATATATTAAGATAACTAAACTATATTGATTATAAATATCATAAAAGTTTTTGGTCGATTTAAAATATTCATAACTTCTTTGTAAATTTCTTTTTCTCTTATAAGTTTTTAAATATAATATTTAATAAAATTATGAATATATTGTTACGACGTGCTTAGTTTTATCTACGTTTCAATATGTAAATATTTATATAAAATCTATAAAGCCAAGTTATGCATAATAATATATAGGTCATTGAAACACAAACACCCAAGTCATCAAATTAAGTTTGTTTTGTTAGAAAAAGATAATGGCTCTTTTGTCTTGTTAAAAAGTTATATGTTTATAAACATGGGTGGACAATATTACATAGGACAACATTCTCATTGATGAATGATGATATCTTTACATTAAGATATTATATATTTCCATAAGGTAACATCTGATATACATTGAATGTGACATTTAGAATAGAATTAATTTTGGCCTATTCGCATTAGAATTAATTTTGGTCTATTCACATTGTAGGGTTTGTAAATAAACTAGGTTAAAACCCCGTGTATTACATGGGTTGAAAATACAATTTTATATACAAAGTAATAAAAATTTATATTTTAAAAAAAAATCCGTGTTTTGCACGGCATGGATCGAATAAACCCGTGTATATGTTGAATAAATATAATATAATCGGTTAACAAATATAACCGTTAAGATTTTTAATGTTAAATAAACTTTGATTTTACTATTTACCTGTTAAAATATGAGATGATTAAAACGTATTGGAACCCTATTTTAATCACAAAATTAATAATACAATCTTACTTAAAATATAATAGAATTAATACGTATTGGAATCTTATTTTAGTTACATACATAATGTAAAAATTTTATGTTAGAGACTAAAAATGTCTAACAAACAAATTGTAATACAAACATTTGTATATTGGATACACATTTATAAATATATTAATTTATATTTATACATTATTATATGTAGTAATTATCTATAATTAAGTATGATCTAGAATAATGATAAGTGTCCATTTATTGGTTTCTTGAAACTTCATCGAAGCATGATAGTTGTTAACTTTTGTATTAAGCTTGAATCTTCATTGAAACATGATAGTTTCTTTAAATGTTAACCAATAGATTCTAGAAATTTAACAATAATTTCTAACCTAGTAATTAGAATAAAAAATAATAAGATATTTTATGGAACTTTATCCATAATTTTCTTAAATGTTTGAAACATATGTTAAATTTAATAATTTAAATTAAATAATAATTATCTACAATTAAGGAATTAAGATATAATTTCTAACCTAGTAATTAATATAAATAAATAATAAGATATGTTATGTAACTTTATCCGTAATTTTCCAAATGTTTGAAACATATATTAAATTAGTAATTTAAATAAAATAATAATTATCTATAATTAAGGATGGTCTAGAATAATGACATGTGTCCATCTATTGGTTTCTTTTATTATTAAGCCCCTGCATTGCAGCGGTTGTCGTATAATTGTGTCAGGTAGTATCGATGCTATACCACTGTCAGCAACCACCAATATCGGAAAAGCTCGTACAAACAAAATAAATAAATAAAATGAAAAATATAACGCCAAGCGAAAAACAGCCGTAAAATCTTTGAATCATGAACGCTCGTTGCAAAGAAATTAAACCGAAATATAAAACACAGAAAAAAATAACTAAGTCAATCCAAGACCCGCGCGTTGGACGAACTTGTCAAACAGAGAAAAATAAATGTGTTGCGATGGGCCAGTCAAATGAGAAAAAACATACGAAATATGTTAAACCCCATACGTACGTTGCGGTGCGTTAACTCACAAAATTTAGAACGAAATGAAAACTTGGGAAAGTTGAGATTAAAAAAAAGTTGAGATTAAATTGCAAAAGATGAGAAACTTTGGGTTAAAAGTAAAAAAAAAAGGGGTCTAAATTGCAAAATTGAAGCTATTTATTAATCTTAGATAAAGATAAAGATAAAGATAAAATAAGTTATATATATATTAGTTATTAATATTAATATTATATAATTAATATTATATAAATATTAATAAAATTTGTTAGATTAAAGGAAAGCATGCCAAGTCATATTTTTTATAGTCTTTTATTATAAGTTAGATTAGATATGTTGAACGGCATGACAAGCTTTTAGTCATAGATGCAAGTTGGTCATCACATTAAAATTTAGAATGCTGCACTTTTCATAAACTTAATAATTCAAAAAAAACATTGCATGTGAAACACCTCATTGCACCACAAAATGACAATTACGACCTGTTTATTTCATGAGAACGATTGTTATCGGCCAAACAGTTATGACTATATAAAATAATTTCTTTACAATGGAACAAAAATAGTACAAATATATAATGTTGAGGATATAACTTTATAGCTTGATATATTTGAAAGAAAATAACGAAATTAGTCATTTTTCGAATGTATTATACTCATTAGTCATGCCAAACGTAAATTACGAATATATTCAGGAATTAGGTGTCATTATAGTCGTGTATCCACTTTAACCCGCATATTACATCTATTCTCTTCTAGAATTGCATTGGAGAATTCATACGTGAAACCACGTTATCACCTTTGGCTCGCTTACTATAACATTAAGAAATTTTTTTAATAGCTCATGTTAAAAAAAATTGATATATATATATATATGGGGACGGTTTAAATGAGAACGCAAAATATTGCGAGAACTGTGAGAACGAATGAAAAAAACCATGAGAACTTAGTCAAAAACAATTCAAATTCAAAAATTTCTTTTTACACTTATCATTATTATTCGAATACAATGTTAGAAATTTAATTTACACGTTTAAATTTACGAAAATTCGTAGATAAAGAAAATTTACAGATGTGTAAGTTTGTCATTTACACATGTGTAAATTTGTTATATTTACACATGTATAAAAAATCTAACAAGAGTGATTTTAATAGGAAGTTAGAATGAGAGTTGTAAATTCTTTATTTGATGTTATATTTTAATTACAATGAGAGTTTTATTAAAAAATTGGTTCTTACGGTTCTCACAATATTTAGCGTTCTCAAGATAACTCTCCCCTATATGTATATAAAGTTGTATTTGTCTTCAATATAATGGAAGTTAGAATGAACATAATACATTGTTTGAGATAGATAACCATATATATTTTCATCAATACGATATAATACACTGTTACATGTATGAGAACGACAATAAAAAAAAAACTAACAGTGATACAGTGTCTACAAAACATGGATCAATTTTTTAGATTAAACATAATAGTAACAAGAAGTTAAAACGTGTGTATCGAATTTAGCTTGTCTACCGTGTTGATGAAGATTAGTATGATACTCCACGAATCGTGTTCCTTTTTTGGTGTATGATTATGATGGGGTAATATGATCTTGAAGATCATGATATTTAGGAGAGGGGGGGGGGGGGGGGGGGGGGGGGTGAATAATGGTGATGTTGTAAATATGGTGACCAACCTAAAACATCTCTAATATTCTCTATATATAAACCCAAGGGGAAACCATATTTCACGTATGGGTAAATACACCCATCAAATATTTACCATTTAATTGATATGAGAAATAAGGTCAATGATCAATTATGATATTAATGAATAATAATGGCTATATTATATACGTATATGTATGTGTGTGTGTTTGTGTGTGTATATATATATATATAGGCTTCGGTTCAAATGAGAACCACCACGAGTCGTGAGAACCTGAGAACTCCTACTTCCCGCGTGAGTTGGGTCACAAAATTTTGCACAAACGTAGATGAATATACAACAAATCTGTAAAAAATATATTATTGAAGTCGGTAGTTTTGCCTGATGTAAGTTTTGCTTTCGCGCTGATGTAAATTTTATTACAAAGAAAAAGAAATTACAGCTCATGTAAATGTGTGTATGCGGTATTTTTTTAATTATTATTATTTTTTTGCTGAAACAAATATTTTTTATGATTTTTGAGAAAAAAAATTAGAAAACCTTTTGGATGGCCTAGTTATCATAGTTGTCAAACTCAAGGTGGTTCTCATTTTAACCTAGTTATCATTTATTATAAGTATTAGATAACTCTGTTCAGAAGTTAATACTCATTTTAGCTTTAAACCAGAATCATAGCAGAGAAATACAGTCATTGATTCGATTTTCAACTCAAGACCCCCATTAATCATACTATAATACCAATTTAAAACATAAGTAATTAGGATCATATTAACAAGTAAGCCTTAACGTTTGATTTGCCAATTATTTGTCTATATGCTCATTTAGACTAACTGATGCATATTTAGAGACAACAAAGAGGCTTTATGACTACACATGGTCATCAGTAAACTCGTTACTATTATAAACGGTTTCATAATAACTAATCATCCATAGTACAATATGCAGTGTACATGGTCATCAGTAAACTCGTTATTATTATAAACGGTTTCATAATATTTATGGGTGATTGACATTTAGTTATTGGATCCAACATCAAGATTGCGTGTATCCAATCATATGCAAAAAAAGAGGAAAAAACGCTAAACATAAAACATGATACGAAATGTTACGAATCAAAGTAAAGAACAATTATAGTAAAGACAAAGATCAAATACAAAATCCGTTATAATGAACAGCCACATTGATGAACATTCACAGCAAACCCACTCTAAATCAGTTATAATGAACAACCCTAGTTATCAATCAACAGAAAATCAAACCTGGTGTCACTGATGTAGCAGGTTGCTTCCGTTTTTTCTCATAGATGGGTTAATTGAATCCATAACACACTATACTTGCAGCTCTTGGACCATTCTCCCAAAAACACCCTGGCGATTGTAATTCAATAAGCCCTAAAAATTTTATAGATGACAACGAATAATGGAGGATACGGAAGATGATTCACTTTATAACACCATGGGGATTCTGATCACGGGTTTTGATCTCCGATTTTGAAGGATTGTGTGTGATATCAGGGGATTATGATCGTGGGTTTTGTTTGAGAGATACAGTTTCCTTATTTTGAATGTGTTAAAAAGACACTACTACTCCTCAAAATTCAAATCAGACCTTATACATTAAAACACAATTTACATTTTAACCCCCTTTTGATCTCAACATTTAACCACAAGATCCAATGACTTATAACAATTCTTACACTTCTCACAATAAAGTCCATTTTTACAATAACCCTACCCTCTCATGCATATACCCCCTTCAAAAGTGGTGTGAGTTCAAATATTTATAAGTGTAAGATTAAATGATATAAAGATGTATATTCAAAATATACATACTATTAGTTTACTTCTATATAACTTCTTATAGACTTGGAAAAGCCCAATTAGAATTATCATTATATAAATATCAATCGAATTCCCTTTGGTTCTTATGACACTTAGAGCATTCACAACAAGAGCCATCCGCCAAGAGTTCTAATTTCAAAACTCCCCCATTTTAAACTTCCATTGTTACAAGTATGGTCTGGATTGTGCAAGTTCATAGATCCAAACCTCCCAAGGACTTCCTTGGTTGGCCTCACTTGTAATTCTCCTCACACACATATATGGGATGAATCATGAGAAAACTCATTTAAATGAGAAAACTAAAAAACTTCTAAGAAAAAAATAAAAAGAAAACCTAAAGGATAACTTTGTTAGATTATTCAATTCACACCCATTCACATCACTAACTCTTTGCCTATAAATAGATGCTCCACAACACTTCAACCCCTACTTAATATAATTGTAATCATGGGTTCTTCCACGCCTACCCCTGGCCAATGGTCCACCGGTCTTTGCGGCTGCTATAAAGATTGCTCTAGTTGCAAGTTTGCAAAGATATTCATCATTGTTTTATATTGTATGATTCATAAACTTGTTATGTAGAATATTTGTTTAGTTCATTGGAGCTCCATATTGTTTTTGGAACTATAGGTTGCTTGACGTGTTGGTGCCCGTTCATTGCTTTTGGAAAGATTGCCGAGATTATTGACAGGGGAACTACCTGTAAGTGTCTCCAGCTCGAGTTTGATCATTAATCATATTCACTCTACATTGACGCAAATTTAGAAGCTGGAAATGACACTAATCTAACTAATTTTGACAAATTCGATCTTGCACCTAAACCAGCTTGCGCTCTTCACGGGACCATTCATTGCCTACTTTGTTGGTTAACCGGATGTGAATGCATATATTCATATATGTATCGCTCTAAACTAAGGCAACAATACATGTTGTCTGAGCAACCTTGTTGTGACTGTTGTGTCCATTGTTGTTGTGAGCGTTGCGCTCTTTGTCAGGAGTATCGTGAGCTTAAGTATCGTGGATTCAACCGTCTCTAGGTAATAAAAAAACGTTGATACAAGTTTAAACCAACCAATATAATGTAAAAAATTGTTATAAATAGATCTAACATGAGTTTTTTGCGTGCTTTCGCTACAATTAATTAGGATGGGAAGGAAATATGGCGAATCGTAATGAACTAGTTGTGCTGCCCAGTTGGTCCTAGTGAAATGGAATGTTAATTTTGTTAAGAACCACATAAAATTTAAATAATGTACAATGTGTATCTCTACCTTGCTCCATAACTTTGAATTTTTTTTATATTAATAAGAAATATGAATTACAAGTACTCAAGTAGTATAGTTTTTGTTGATGGTTGGTCTTTGAATGATAATATAGATAAAGCTTATAATTTTTTAACGATTAATTTTTCCCCATAAATACTTACGCCTCCTAAGGATTGAACCAGTGTCTCCTCACAAGAGATAATTCCTCTTGACAACTAGGCTATAACCTAAGTGACAAATAAAGCTTATAAATAATTTAACATGTGAATTATTTCATTAAATAACAAATAAATGCTTACTTTGTGTTAACATGTTCAATTATACAAAAAGCAACTCTTGGATTATATTGTTATGATAGTTTGGCGCGAAAAAAACAAAATTTGTCCCCTTGATAACAATTCGATTGCTTGTCATTTTATAAGTACTATATATCTTACTAGATTATAGACCCCGTGTAATACACGGATTAAATATATAATTATGTAATTTTATAATAAGGCGTACGCAAATTTTATAACTAAATTATTTTAGATAATAGGCGTACACAAATTTATATAACTAAATTATTTTTATGACGTACCTCAAACCATAATGATTTAGATTACATATTTAAATCTAAAAATATATTCTCATGCTTATTCTAGGAAATTCTAGACCGTTAATAATTCCAAAACGAGTAATCATAAACATAATAATTAAAATAAAATTCTTATCTAAATGCTTTAGACCTCTAAATAAATATTACTTTTGATTAATACTGTTACATGAATGTATAATCTTACGAAAATTCGAATTCATAAGAGATACATTTAATTATGATGATAAAATAAAATTATATATTATTTAGGTGATTTCTTTCTATATCTTAAGTTTTGAAAGATTATTAATAGTTATGATGCATAGTCGTTATATATATATATATATATATAATATATATTATTATGTGGAGTTATTGTAAAAAGGGTGTGTTTTGTGAGAAGTGTAAGAAAGAATCTACACATTTGGAATCTAGAATCTAATGTTTGAGATGTAATGGCAAAATTATAAATAATGTTTACTATTAAACATATTAATTTTCTAGATTAAGGATATAAAGGTAAATTTAACATTTTTAAATTAAGAAACTAACATTAATACACATGCAACTCCCCCGTCCTTTTTAAACGTTAATAACTTTTTTTGGTAACTTTTAAAAAAAAATACAAAATAATAACGAGCGCTTTTTATCTTTAATATAAGTACCATATTGCTATACATATATAGAGAAAAAAATAAGTTTCAATCAGATGTTTAGTCTATGATGTTTTGTCTATGTTCATACAGTAGTGTTTTAATTGTATTGTGATTCAAAGCGTGGTGTTTTAAACACACACTAGAATGCAGGTGTAAAACACTAAATGATGAACATGCGAAGAACATCTACTGGAATGTAGGTTTAAAACACCATGGTGTTTTAACATATGGAATCTGGAACATCTACTAGCATGCAGATGTAAAACACCATGCATGCAGGTTTAAAACATCATGTACAATAACCATACTGTGAACATTATACTAAGAACATATTTTGGAAATGGAGGTCTAAAACACCATGTGAAAATGTAGGTTTTAAAACACTATACTAAGAACACATTCTGCATAACACTATATAACATTATGCATCCATCATAGACCTGTTACAGAATACATAACACTATAACACTATACATCCATCGTAGACTGTTACATAAATATATAACACTATATAACATTCGTATTCCTATAATAAAGGGTGGCGGTTATGGAAGGTTATCAATTAATTGAATCAATAAGAAAATTATTTGTTTACCCTTTTGAATTAATTTTGATTGAGGACACATGTCATCTCCACAATATTTCTCACACACTTTGGGCTTTTTTACAGGATCCTCTACCTATATATAAGATATTATGATAAATAAGATTATATATTTATACAGATAAATAAACTAAAAATACTAAGATTATGAATCAACAAAAAAAGTGAATTGAGATTGTGATTGATCCATAAGAAGCTTGTAAATATATAATCTTACTGAAATTGAAGTTGTTATGTAGATAAAAAGCTTTTGGTTACATAATACTAAATAAAAAATTTATATTACACTTATCCATGAGATTATGTGAAGCTTATTTATGGAAATTGTTGCAACTATGTAAATAACAATATTTACGTAACTAAAATAACATCAATATTTTGAAATAAAAGTAACATATGAATTATCACGGAGAAATTGCAATAATATAACTTATATTAATTGTTTTTATCGCTAATACTAATTTAGAATATTTTATTATTCATTCATTACGAAAATCTAAAATATTTTAGGTATCCGAATAAAACAAATAATATATATATATATATATATATATATATATATATTATAATGAAGATATTTATATATAATATAATTATTAGGAGAGGAGATTTGATAATATTTAAAAATAATTATTTTATAATATCATAGGGATTAAGATAAGTCTAAGATTGATAAATTAAATTAAAAATAAAAATAAAAATTATGGGATTAAAAGAACAAATACCATGTGACATTATTTAAAATCCTTTATTAGTATTAGATTCGTATAATTAAGACATGTATAACCTATATATATTAATTAATATTCCATGAGACACTATTCGCCTCCATAAGTTATTTACAACATGATGTTATATACTCTTACTTAGAGTAATCATTCATAATGATAATACCCCTAAGAGGCATTTTACATCATATAATTAGGCCACCTGTAGTGGGAAAAATTTTAGGCATTTTATGCCAAAACCACGCCCCTCCATGCCTAAAAACCACCCCTTGGGCTTTTTTTCAAAAAAAAAATGTCCTAGGCGTTCTTAAATCCAAGCCTCTTGTTCAATTTGTTGGCCAATCACATTTAATCTACCTTTTTTAGTCCAATAGCTTTGTTTGTTGGCTTTTTTTTATTTATTATTTTAACATAATGCCCCGCAATGCCACATCCCCACTACACCCATTTTAGAAAAACGCCTCATGATGTCTCATTGCCGACTAGACTGCCACATGGCGCAAAACGCCCAAGGGTGGGGTGTCTTTCACTACGCATGGTCTTATTATTTTTTAACGACTCTACAAAAAATATGTAATGGTTAATGCCCTTAATACTCCTTTAATCACTAATTCAAAAATAATTTTCTCAATGGGCGTTATACTAGAAACGCTCCTCCCTCTTCATGCCTTTATAACACCCAAGAGACGGTATTAGGGGCATTATCAAACCCCTTCACGCCCCTGTAACGCCCATTACGCATATCCTTAGCGTGATGTGATAAAATGTAACGTTTGGAGTTGAATTGTGTGTATTAACACTGAGAAAATTCAACGTTTGGGTAGAATTGTGTGCATTAACACTCTGAGATGGAGGTACAAATCATGGTTACAAATGGCTTTAAGCGATTAAATTCATGTGGTGGTGTGAAATGTGAAATGTAGACAATGGGGTTTTCATACATTACACATCAAATAAGGTGTTTTGTGATGGTATAAAATTGAAATGTGATGGTGGGTTAATGTGACATGATATGAGTGGGTTATATATGTCTATTAATAGGTATTATTCCATTTACCGAGTCTCGTCACCTATAATCTTTTTTCAGGTATGAGATTCGGTAATCAGGTATGGGATAGAGTAATCGGGTACGGGGAATGGGATTTAGTTATATACCATTTTACATGATAATGTATACCCGAAATAATGTACTTTAAATTTTTTTAAAGACATATATGCATAACCCTTTTTTCTGTCTTTTTTGTTATGACTCTTTTAATTTTATTACATCCTCCTTGCGGTATGCGCATATAATGTATATAGGTGTGGGCGCTCCGAGGGGAGGGCAAAAGTGAAAGTGCACTAATTTTAACGTTATTTTACTAATTTCTTGAGAATAACGTTAGAAGGGGGGATGGTTAATCATGCATCATGTGGTGGCGTTGATAGCCGGAAGACAAGGGAGTACATGCATTAATCAGCCTTTGTCTTAATTGCTGAGTGTTATGTGCCTTATGTCCAAGGCTTGATGCAAAACTACTATCGAGACAGAGGTCTTATTGGAAGCAGTCTTCTATTCTACGGGGTAGAGGCAAGGTTGTCTACATCTTACCTTCTTCAGACCTTCCTTAGTTGTGCTATTGGTGGAATTTACAAAGTATGATGATGATGTTATAGCTTCTTTGATATTACTCGCATTAGATTATTAAGTGTTTGTTACGTGTTTCGTTGAATTATACTTTTTCTAATATAATTCAATTAGCACACATAAAACTTTTATACGGATATTATACTGATACTCTGAAGATGTATGACTAAACTAATCTATATACACCCAGAGTTGATATTCTCGAAGAGACGAAGATGTATGACCCATTTTGATTAAATTTTGACCGAAATCAAAGGTTACTTTCGAATTAGTTAATTCGAGTTTGAATAAATTTATTCTAATACACAACTTAGGAAATGTAATTGATTAATAGTTAATGATAGATGCTCAAAGGGTTTTCGGTCAGTATACCCAACGGGTATTCTTGAAAAACTAACGGGGTCACACCAAGCCTACAGGTACACCGGATACCCAACATGTATTTATCGGATAGATACCCAACGGATTTTAAGTCAGGTTTGGAACAAGCTTTTATAATCGAGTATGGAGTTGGGATTACTTAAACTTCTGATTGGTGGTGACTTAGTCTTCTCTTCCTTAGTTGTTTTGGTTGTGGCAGCCGATTGCATTGCCTCTTCAGCGAGTCCGGTGTTATGAAAAAGGTAACATCACCATATTGATTATTGGATTTGTGTGTGGTTGTGAGGTGAAATTTGGTGTCATTGCAAAACTTGAAGTAGTGGATGCCATATTTAACGATGCAACGTGAGGTTGTGTTAGTAATGATGTTTCTTTTTGGAAACTAGAACGATGGAAGATGATCATGAACAATTGTCAATTGAAACTAGAACGAAGTGCCACCGCCCTAACAACATAATTAAAAAAAATGGGTCACACTCAAACATTCCCTATCAATATATGTGTCCAAACACTCTTGAGCGGTTGAATGGTCCCTGAAGTTTGATCACTTTTCTTTATGCCCTGATTTATACTATATGGGGACTTTGGTTGAAGAAGGGATGGGGTTAGGATTTTATAAAGGGATTTTGCCAGTTTTATTTATTTATGTCTTTTTAATTTGTTATAATAATACGTTAAAAGACCATTTTGCCTTGGAGGAAAATGACAAAAAGACATGTGGTTAACTGAAAAATCAGGCCTAGTTTGGATTTTGGATGAAAATGACAACAAACTTGAAACCACAGAGACTCCAGATTCAAAAGATTTAAGTTTTCAACTAAAGTGATAAAAGTGACCAAGCCTCAGGGTCCTTTTTGGCATTTAACTCTTTTTTTCCCTTAAAAACTTGAACGCTTGAACTTTTTTCCCTTAAAACATTAAAAAAGATTAATCTCATATATACCCTTTCAAACTTGAAAATTTTCATATTATATATATACCGAACAAGAACCAAAAATTTCATGTATGCCCTTACAAAATAGTTATAATATCAAATATGCCCAATTTATTAAAAACAATTTAATAAATAATCATTTTATCCTTATTTTTTTAACTTCTGGTTTTTTATTTGCTCATATTTAACTTCATATTTTTATACAACACATTTTAAGCTTAAATTTATTTTTACCCATTTTTATTTTTATTTTTTTCCTATACAAGAGCATTCTCTATATATATAATATTCAAGCTAAATAAATAAAGTTAGAAATGTGTAAATATAATATTTGAAGTTAAAGGTATTTGAAGTAAATTTCAAATCTTTAGAAAAATAAGGGTAAAATATTCTTTTATTAAGTTGTTTTTAATGAATTGAGTTATATGATAGTTCAACTACTCTCTAAAGGTATATATATGATATTCATAGTTTTGTAGGAGTATATATATGATATTTTGCAAGTTTGTAGAAATATACATGAAATTGCCCCTAAAAAATAGGTATTAAGTGTCAAATTGCCCGCCCCTTGTTATATAGTCTTAGGTATATTGTCTATGCTAGTAACTTTGATTAAATTTTATAAACAAGTTATAATATGACAGTCGCCGATATATGAATTTTTAGTATAATTATAAGTGTTCATTATACTAACTAATATAGCCTAAATGTATATAAAAATAGAGTGATTCTATTTATCATCTTTATCTTTAATTACTCTAAATATCACTAACTTTTTCTTTCTTTTTTAATTAAATAATATTTTTTATACCTTTATAGTTATCTTTTCTCTCTTCTCTGCTCACATCCATTTTCTAAAAATATTAAAAAATAATAAGGGTGAATAGTTTTTTTCAAAATCGATGAGAAGTAACATTTTTACTCCTTTTCATCATAACCCCTGATAACCACGATCTATGATATGGAAACCCTCTCACTTAATTTGGTATATCTCCATGTAGTGGTGCACAAAAACCTGGACACGGAACCGAAAAAAAAACGGAATCAGGTATTATAAAACCCGGGTTTTTTATACCCGAACCTGACTCTACCCAATAGGTAGGGGTCGGGTATGCATTTCTGTTATAAAACCTGAACCCGGAATCGGGTTTTTTTATACCCGTTTTCAACCCGGGTTTTACGAATACCCGGTTTCAACCCGAACCCGGAACCGGGTTCTTTCATACCCGGTCTAGGTTTTCCAATACCCTGTTCAGGTTTTTTCGTTTCTTTTGTGTTTTTTCGAGTTTTGTACCTTAGTAACGGCTATATAGCCGTTAGAAAGTGTATTTTGACCATTTTTTTGCATTGTATCTCTATACCCTATAAAAGGGGTCTTTGATGTTTGGTTTAACCGAAAGTGTTATCCTTGAGACGAACAATAAACGAAGACGATCAAGTTATTCGAAGCTATCTATGTTCATCATCTTATTCGATCAAGTTATTCGAAGCTATCTATGTTCATCATCTTATACCCGAACCCGGTTCCATACCCGGAACCAGATATTCAAAAAACTCGATTTGTGCACCACTATCTCCATGTGACACAGTCCATTGTCCATATCTATATATATCCTATCAAATTTTTAGTCATCAAATTTAACTATCTTGGCCCAATTAATTTACCCGTTATCCATCTGCCCTGGCCCAATTCATGACATGTTCGCCCATCCATGGTCATTGCCTATAAGTAGTTTCAATGATGGACCAGTTTCGTGATTGACACCAGACCACATGAAGGGTGTTTGTATTTTACTCTTAATTTTATTATAAAATATACCAAAAATAATATCAAAGTGTCATTTAGATGTTTGATGTGTATAATTGTTGAGATCAAATAACTTAAAATGAAGTCAAAGGGTGTTAAATGGGCTATCTTCACAGGTTAAGGGATCAAACTCGAAACTTAGGTCAGAGAAACAAACTCGAACATGACCAATTTAACTTGAATATTTATTATGTTCATTCTTTTGCATGTTAATAACCTAAAGTTTTAAAATTACATAAAAGAAAATGTGAATATAACAATTACGTCTAAATAAAACCTAAAACCCATTTCTCGTTTGGAATAAAATTTTAGTAATATTTAATACTTTATGTTATAACATAAAACACATTTTCTTTAAGAAATAATATAACAATAAACGGGTTAAAGTGTGGACACCTCAGTTTGATCTAAACCCGACTTATTTAGCAAAATAATTATTTTTTATGATATGTACGTTGATAAGATGGTTCTTAGACCACCCGTAGTGGGGCTTGATCTTGCGTTTATTTCTCCCCAATCACGCCCCACCCCCCACCCCCAGGGCGTTTTTCGGCGTTATTTTGCACACACAAAAAAAGCCCCCCTAGCGTGATTTCATCCACGCCGGCCAACCACATGCATATATTCCTATACTTGCCCAATACTAATTTTTTAGGTTTTTTTTTATTTAATTGTTTACCATCCCCTTTTTAATATAATGCCCACACTCTCACTACACCATTTTAGAAAAACGCCCAATAATGCCCCTTGCTGACTGTACTGCATATGGCGGAAAACGCCCAAGATAGGGGCTTTATTCAGCCAAACCACTACACATGGTCTTATTAACAAACATGATTGTAACAAAATGTTCATGTAACCATACCAACATACTAGACCAGAGGGATATATACATTATACTGTCTACGATGTCTAGGTCATGTAATAGCACATTGTGCATTAAAACCTAAGAATGTTCATATTAAGTTCAACAGGTGCAAGTAAAAGTGGATCAAGGAAACTTAACTAGTGATAAGGCATCATTTATAAATTGTTGTAAGCCAAACTTGGTGTCATGTGGTTTTCTACATGTTTATCTCTTTTGTTTAATCTTGTAGAATGTGTGCCTCCTACATCTTTAGAAAGATCAAATCATATAACAATCACATAAAATACGTAAATTATATTGTGCTAGGATGTCGTCTTAGTAGAAATCAGTTTGCATACATGAGGCTCGTAAAACAGTCAATGGTGAATAATCACTCCCAACCAAAGACCAGTGATTGTCAATAAATTTCACAAAAGAAAATTTGTTCTTCAAATACATATAATTACATAAAAGCTAATCGATCGTTATAGATGATGACTAACCAATCATTCATGTCCATAAACAAGTTCAAATTATGTCCATACACAAAAAAAATTATTAACCTTGCACCCGTAACACCTCGTGTTTTTACGTCCAATATTTTTCCGACACGAGTCCCGGTAAATCCTAGTGTGGCCACGTGCTAAAACAAGAGGGACCAAAGTCGTAGAGTTGCGATAGTTATCCTCGTGACGCTTTGAAATAAAATGGGAGGACTTAAAATAAAATTTTGAAATTTTCAAGATCTGAGGACCCCTTGCGGACCGCAAGGCTCTTGCCATACGGTCCGTAAGGCTACCTGAAACTATGGGCGCCTAAGGTCCTTACGGACCGCAAGGCTTGACCCATACGGTCCGTAAGAACCTGTCAGCGAAGAGAAATGTGGCAGATGCGTGTTCTGCCACCTCTTGACGAACTTGTCGCCTTCTTTGCATGCTTGACACGTTATGGGACACATATTCACGTCCATAAACATTTGGCAACACTCCTGGAACCTCCTTGGTCATTAAAAGAGACCTTCTTGTGAGTTGCAACCATTTTTCATCTCACCTTAAGCTTACCAAGATTAATCAGAGAGTTCTAGGCATCTTCCAAGCATTCCAATCTGTTCTTAGCACTCATTTCGACCTATTTTAAGTGTTCAAATTCGTGTTTAATGATTTCTTATAGCTCTTAGCTTGGAACAAAGTCTCGTCGTAATTACACCTTGACTTTGTTCTAAATCTGTGTATACTCCGTCATTGTGAGTAACGAAAGTTCCTATACGCTCATAATAATGGACAGTGTTGTAAAAATCGCGACTAGGCGGCGATTAGTCGGGGATTAATCGCCAGTCGTCCAGTTACTGAGTAATTTTTCTTAAATCGGTCCATTAATCGACTAGGCCCTATAGGTCCGACTAGGCCAACCAAAAATCGACGATTTCAGTCAGATTCCAGTAAAAAACCTGTATATTCCGGCCAAAACCTTTAAATTCCGGTCAGTTTCCAACCAAATCATATGAATTCCAACAATTAATCATGCATACTTAAATAAATGAGTTAAGTAAGATTTAAAACCTAGCTACTTAAAATATTTACCTATAAAAATGTATATATGTATACATAAAATTGAAAATTACATATAAAAAACCCGATCCGATTAATCCTGATTAATCCCGAGTAATCCCGAGTAGTCGCTAGTCCCCACTTCACCAGCCGACTAGCGACTAACGAGTTCTTCAACCTTGATAATTGAGGTGTTAATCCCTCCAGAGGGCATCTCCAGATTTTCACGGATTCATGGCCAATTGACGAGTCAACCGAAAAGTCAACAAAAGTCAAACTGTCAAGTTTCATAAAATTTCATAACTAACGATCTGAATGTTATAAAATATGTTTTGATGCACTAACAACATAAAAATAAGTATTAGAACATATATCAACCAATTCGGCTCGTCAAGATTTGGTCTAGCATCGGTTCGCAACCGAAAGTCGCAATATTTGACTTTTCCTTTGACTTTCGATCTGACCCTATTTAGCCACTTTGGCTACTGACTTTTGGTCAATATAAGACCATAATTATATTTAGAATGACCATCTAAAGTTTGGTCACTCGAATCCTTATAAATCTGAGTTTACATACAAGTTCCGCTAAGATTGTATAAACTTTGCAAAAAGGGTCATTTTTGTGCAAATCTTGATTTTAAACACACATGCATGTAAAATTAAGAGATAAACTGATTTGTAGACACAATTTGATTATGTTGACGTCAAGAATCTGAATATAATCTAATATTTTCACAAAAGATGCGTTTAAGGCATTAAAATGACTAAAATGCCCATTTCGGCATTTTAGAAACACTTAACAAGATTTTATGATCAAAATGATATATTTACTGATGTAATAAATGAAATGACATGTTATTGGTATATAAAACAGTTCCTAACCTCAGTTTACCTTAAACATCGATTAAACGGCATTTTATCGACTTTTACGCCTTTTCGGCGCATAGTATGGTTTAAAAACCATCACTATGGGCCAAGACTTGCTACCTACTGAATTATAAACTTATTTTCAACATCTTAACAGTAAGTACAAGTCCCAAACTCAGAATCCCAATTTGGCCTCAAAGCTATGTGTGAATTTACCAAAATGCCCTTACAGGACATAGATTATTCCAAAATCGTCAAACACACATATATATGATATCCTACTGTTATAACATTATAAAATAAGTATTTTTACAGAATATTAACAACCTTGACATCAGATTTGTTTTAAACATCTTTTATAAACCTTAAAATGACCAAAATGCCCTTGTAAGGCATAATTCGGTTTTAAATATACATCGGGCTTATCTTTTGCAAAACTACTGATCTTATAACATATTTTAAACATATATTCATATGGAACTTGTATATGACTCTCTCGGTTACCCGGTTTCGCCTATGCACGTTCGGTTAAGCTTACGTAGCTAATTTACGTACTTAAACCGAAACGGGTTTAACTTCGTCATTTCTCTATAAAACTCTGGAATGTTATTGGTTTACCCATATTAGACAAGTTGATAAACTTGTCGGGTCCAACTAACATCCTATTCCGGTCCCTGCTTAATCTAGCGTATCATACCGTATCTTATTTTAGCATAAGACTAACCGGTCCAAGTCTAGGACTTAATTAAGGACCCGTTAGCATTCTAATATTGGTTATTAATTACCATCACTCCAGACTAAACGCCTTCTGGTAAATTGTACCTGTACTTGCTTTGATCTGCGGCTGAGTTCTGACTTTCCGGAGACTTAACTTCAGGTAAATACCCATAACTTATTTTCTCTATACGGGCTTGGGATACGGTAAATTATTACCGCTTGGTCGGGTATGGGATTATGTTTTATTCAGTTGTGATAATTAACTAAAATCTTGCATAACCCGGTTTTGATTTGTTTTGTCTGAAACTAAAACATTGGGGTGGACTTGACCGTGTACGGGATATCCTTGGCTCACTAAAGTACTAGTGGCCACGACAATATAGCATGGCGTGTAGGCATACACTGGGTAATTGCTATCTGCTTTCTATGTGAAAGTTCAGAGTGGTGTGTCAGTCGATCAGGTCTCGGTTTCTGTACTAGGCTCCATATGTAAAAGCCTGACATGTAAATCTGTATACAAGGTCATTGTACTGTCCCAAGTTATTTATAAAAATGTGCCAAGTGCACCTTAAACCATTTTCGAAAGGATTTTCAAAATAAGTCGGTTGAGTGTATTTACCAGTGTAAGCTGACATATTTTCAAAGATTAAAATACAGGTACAAGTACGAAATAGGCCGGAAGCTGCGGGGCGTTGACATTAAGGAGTTGCGACCCTTAAAAGTTGAGCCTGTAGAGTTTGTTATCATTTTGTGTATGTTTATTCCCGATCCCCTGTGGATCTTATTACAAGCCTTGATGTATATTTGTGTTTCGAACTTTTGGACACTTTATGGTTTGTAATAGTTTATATTTTACTCCAAGCATTCCGCTGTGTTGCTCTGTGTTGTAATTGGTTATGATGATATCAACTATACGTCACGATACTCCCCACCGGGCCCACCGGCATACACGTGGAATTCGGGGTGTGACAGCACCCGAGTTGATCACAATGAGATTACCGAGATTACCAACGCATATGCATCTTTGATTCTACAGCTAAGTCAAAATTAGGAATTAATTCGGGATGGAATTAATGAAATTCTGGCTCTTCGTCACTAGTTACGCCCCAAACTTCTACCTTAGCCTCTAGGGAAGTGTTTTCGAAACCCTAAATTTGTTGCTTAAATAGGTAGGTTTAATCCATTAATCCATGATCAAAATTAGGACTTGGCGTAACCTACGCTCCATTCGAAAATGTTGGTCGACTATGCTAGATGATACCCAATGTAAGGTACGTCATGTTGCGTCTTCTTTTTAATTTTTTTTCAGACCATTTGAAGCCCACATATAATTATCACATACCATAAGTTTACTAATTTTTATAACAAGATACATGAATATCAATATAAATCAAAAGGTTACATTTTCAAATACATGTAACAGAAATCTTCGACTTTGTCCAATTCCGAGTAATGACAGAGCACTCACCGAGAACTTACCGAGTACTCGACGAGTTGACCGATTCTCTTCGAGGTCGTCCGTCTTGGACCAATTCCGCGTAATAGTGGTTGATTATATGAAAAGTGTCTCAACACCATACCGAGGACCGAGTACTAGCCTGCCTAAACTAAGTTGTTCAACACTTTTGCATTATTTATATATGTATTCAAATGTAGCTTAAACAATGGTTACAATTAAAATGTATCAATGTGGTTTTAATTTTGATTGAATAACTAATTTTTCGATATCATATGTAATATAATTACACGTTATAAAATATGAAAACAAAACTAAGCATTATTTTTTATAATAATATCCATGCATTTATCGTGTATCTAATATAGAATAAGATATACATAAAAAATACCGATCAAGTGTTCCATAAGAAAGAGCATCACCAATGGCAATACAGAGCTTCTCCAACAGATCCTTCAGAAGGCGAAGCGCCCGGTTTTCTATTAGTGTTCAGTATTTTCATGTCAAGTTCAAATGGCGCAAATTAAAGTGGATCGAGGAGACTCAACTTGTGATAAGCGTTATTTATGAATATTGAAGGGCAAACATTTTGTTACATTAGGTTTTCTACATGTTTAACTCTACAATAGAAGTTCTAAATCTTTTCATAGTTGTGACCAGCGCACTTTGTAAATGATTAAAATTCAAAACATATAACTATATCACACAAATACGTAAATTCTATTGTGTATGTCCAAAAACGAAAAGTATTTAAAAATTGATCAATATATAGATGTACAAAATATTGTTGGTAAACAATACAAATTTTGTCGGATTTTCAAGAAGCAAATTAACGATATCGTTTTCCGTTGGACAAACGCCCAAAAGTAGGGTTTTATTTCATATTGAATTCAATGTAAAATTTTATAAAATTCCATTAAGGGCCTGTTTGGCAACTTATGAATGATTAAGTGTTAAACCAATAAGAGGTCTGAACCATTAAATGTTGAACTAGTAAGAGGTCTGAACCATTAAGAGACAGTATAATGCTTAACCGTTTAGAGACAAATGTCTGACCAATTCAGATTATAGGTCTTAACCAATTACACTCAATATAATATTTAACCATTCAGAGGCAAATGTCTAAACCAATAGACAAATGCTTGCGAAACAAACAGTCTGAACAATTAAGTATTGAACCAGTAAAATGTCTGAACCATTAAGAGCCTTATTAAGAGGTAACCAAACATGTAACGCCTCGTATTTCCAAGATTTATTATTTTTATAAAAATTCACGCTCGTTTTCTATTTCCTGAGTCCCAACTTCAATCGGATCGAAAAAACGGTTTAAAATCGGAAAACTACGCGTTTTTACGCGTTTTAACGAAACGACAACTGAACGCAATCATTTTCGAGCGCCGACGTTTAAATCGCGTGTTTAAACCTAAAAATGATATTATACCCTGTTATGTCACGTTCGGGTTCGAAAACGGGTTTCAGAACCATAACGGGCCGCGTAAAACACATGAACCGGGCCTTAGGCCCAACACACTCAAAACCCTACCCTTATATAAACCTAACCCCCCTCCTTCTTCATCACTTAGAAACCCTAGCCCTTATCCCTTTCTCTCTAAATTTCCGGCGACAGAAGGGATCTCCGGCGATTGGTCCGGCGACGACGGTTCACGGCGGCAACCCCTCTGGTAGTTCGTTTTCTGACACACGCCGGCGAACCACCACCTCCCTCGCTCACCCTCACCCCCCTCAACCACCTCACTCTCTTCTCTCCCTCTTGCAGTGGTGTCGCTGGCCACCAATCGGATGGCGGCGCAGCAGGGGCGGCATAGCAGCGGCGGCAGCGATGGCTCAGCAACGGCGGTGTAGCAGCGGCTGGCGGTGGCTTAGAGGTGGTGTTTTAACAGCGCCCGTGGTCTCAGACCTGGTTCAGGCTCGGTTTCAGCTGGTTCGGGTCTTGAGTTTCCAGGCAGTAGCACCACTCGTGGCGGCGGCAGGCTTGATGACAGCAGCGGCGGCAGCAGGCTCGACGGCAGCAACACCGGCGTCAACCAGCATCATGTTCGTCTCCGAAACCTCCGGTAAACACCTCTAAGCTGTTCTTTCCCTTTTTCTTTCAGATCTGTAAAGATCAACGTCTCCGGCCCCGTTTGGTTTCATTTCAGGTGGTGCCGGCATGGCCTACGGCGGCGGTAGTAGTTCATCACGACGGCAGTGATGGTGGTGGCCTTCATTTTGTGACTCGGTTCTCCGAGTCGACTCGGTTCAGGCTTGATTAGGGTTCGGGTTCGAGCTCAAGTGTCTCGGATTTTAGTTCATGTTTGGCTCGGGTTTCGGTTCAGACCATGTTCGTTTCGGGTCTTAGTTCGATTTCGGGTCTCGTTTGGTGTTCGGTCAAACCTGGTCAACTTGGTCAACGAAAGTCAAACCTGGTCAAACAGTCAACGCCAGTCAAACCAGTCAGATTCGATGTTCGGTTCGGTGTTCGGGGCCAAGTTCAGTCAATGCTTTAGTCAACTCAATCAAAACACGTCACGGTATACTTTTAACGCCGCAAATTTTTATGTTATTATTTATATTGTTTTGTATTTAATTAGTGTTATAATCACGTAACCGAACCTTAGAAAATTTGTAGACATAAAAGAGTATGTAAACATTTATAGTGTTTCGTCGATTCTTGCGTTGTTTATTGTTGTGTTTTGGAAAAATATATCGACACATATGTTGTCGGGATTGTCCAAAAACAAGAGGAAACTCTGCCCGTTTATCGACAAAATATGTCTATTTATTTTTTTGCGACAAAATATATTATACATGACACTTTATCGACAAAATGTATATACTTATTTAATCATATCTTTCGACATGAAATATATATATATATTTAGTACGCTTATCGAAGAAACGTATCTACTTAAATATACCGAGCGACAAGATATATATTTTTACTTATTAGACTTTTTCGACAACATATATGTATGCATACATTACACGTTTTGACAAAACATATAAATATATCTAATACTTCCTTTCGGCAAATATATTTCGCTACTACAACATATATAGATATATATGTATATATATATCTATATTACTTTTTTTGACAAGATACATATGAGTTATATGTTTCGACAAAATAATTTATTTAACGACGAGATATATACTACCGTTACGACTGTCACGAAAGATGTATATGTATATACCTTATAGTCGACAACTAGAGATAACACATCGAATTCAAAGGTATATATAATTACTTATTATTTTGACAGCATTTCCATAATATATTAATAAATTCAAACCTAGAATCGTCGTATAGCCTATGTTATACATATATACGTTCAATCAACTTCAAATCAAATCCTCCGTCATAATTTCCGTTTACTTATACCCATTCGTTTGCCTTTAAGGTGACTTCGGTGTCCCCTTTTTTTCCACTGATCAACTCGTCACGGTATTTCCAAAGAAGACTTAGCAATACTGTGAGTACACTCGACCCATATTTGTTTATATCACTTTTTGGGTGTAACATGTTTCCATATACAAAAATCACAAACACTTAAACTTTATGAAACGCACAAACAATCCTATACACATGACTACTTGAATCGTATACTTGTTGCTTGTCTAGGGATAAACGTTGTGCTGTGCTTTAGTCATTAACTATTTTTAGCCTTTGTTTGACATGCTTAGCGCTATAGGAATTCACGCATCCACCTCCATCGTGTTATTCGTGAGGTCATGTTAAAACATCGTGATTGCGTTACGGGTTTGATTATTAGCATTGCATGCCTTGATATTGCTCTTGTATAGATTTGGTTGCCATGAGGATTGTTAAAACTTTATTCGTATACGTATGCTATGCTTAAACTTGTGTACTCGCCTTTGCTTTTGCATTGACTTTATTTTAAAACATGTTACAGGTTGAAGGAGATGACGCTATGAAAACAATATAGCAAGGACTAGATACACACAAATTAGACGTTAGGGTTAATGTCAACGTATCAATTTTGTTATGACTTTGCAAATGTTAGGTTGTTCTTTGTTTGGTTACATTGATGTATTTGACAATTTTTATGAAATGAAATATGGTTTAATTAATTATTGTCACTTAATAATGTTGTGAGCAATGAGCAATCTCGTTTTCGTCTCATCCCGATGTTTCCGCCATCGGTTGGGGTGTTACAGATTGGTATCAGAGCCATAACTATAGGGAATTAGGTAGATTGCTACGCTTTTGACCTAGTCTATAGTTAAGTACCATACTTGACCATACGTGATTCACATGCTAATTTCTTAAAACGTCTCTTATATGTTAAATTTATGAAATGCTTTACGTGTTCATACTCGTTACGTTATTTCAATCATACGCCTTCCCTAATGCATATTACTCGATTATACTAAACTCGAAAACACTCGTATTACACAAGTGAGACGACTTCACCAAAATAGGCGTGATATCCACAATTTGGTGAACGATTCTCATTAACTCTTATTCTTTATTTTTTCACGAAGTTACACCATCAAGTTAGGAGTGACATCCACACCTTGATGGAAAACTTCCCATTCAAACTCTAGTGGACTCTCTTCAAGTGTCGAAATTAATTTTGACCCGAAGAGTGCCAACCACACTTAGGGTACGAAATCGTCGAGTTAGGGGTGAAACCCGACCTTGTCGATTAAGTCCCATTCCTCGATTTTCAATCTCGCCAAAGTTTCGATTTTCCAATCGATTAGAGACGTGTAATAACTGGAAGGGTAAAATGCCGTTAATCGCTCCTCGACGAGAGCGTTTTACCTATAGGCCAAAGAATGTTTCTCTAATTCGAAAGGATCTTCGATTCACTTTGGAATAGTCGACGTTTCTCTACCCGAAACAGTCTAATGTTTTCTGAGACTCTCTTTTATACCATTTCAATTTATACATGACTTTTTATATACTTGTTACCATTTCTTTCAAGTTTCTAATTTATTTTAAGGTTTTTACGCAATTCATATTAAACCTTTTCATCCACTTATACATTATTTGCATACATGATTTCAAAACGTCATCAACTAGTCTTATATTTCTCGGAAAGTCCGAAATGGAGACCGTCGTCGAGATAGGAGTGAATTCCTTACCTAGACGATCAAACTTCGTTTCCTTCCTTCCTTAAAACGACCTCACCAACGGATTAGGGGTGATTCCCATACCTCGGTGATCGTTACCAACCCTCCTTCTTGGAGACTTTATTACACAAACCACACGTTTAAATTGTATACCTAAATCTTTTACCATGTTGTCAAAATTCTTACTTAGACGAATTTCAAAACGTACTATTTTATCAAACGTATTTCCCATCTGGTAATCTATTTTATATAAATCCCACACGCATATACTTGGTCACCACATGAAACGTTTTGTTTTACGATTTTCAAAGCTCGACAGAATGCTACCTACCAACTTAATCGGTCTAACGAATACCTTGCCCACAAGTCTTATGTTTAACTTAATCACTAAAACACGCTCACGCAATAACTCTATGAAAAAAAAAATTTCGTCTGTAAAAAAAAAAAAAAAAAAAGGAATTATGGGATCATTGTACTAAAGGTGTGTTTGGGATTGTTTTTTTTTTGCAACATAATATTTTGTTTTGTGTTTGGAGGCGCAAATATTAAATAAATAAATAAATAAAAATCTATTTTAGTGTTTGAAAAAAAAAAAAATATATATATATATATATATATAATATATATGTAATAATATAAAAAAAAATTGATTTGTTTTACGTATTTTAGAGATCAAAGCTCGTCTATTTATAACTTTATATGTACATGTATATATATTTTTCAAACACTCAAATAGTTGATTACCTGATTATTGCGATATCAAATAACATAATCAAATCCGAACACTATCTTCCTGCAGTATGTTTTGTTACAACTAATTATCTGATTTTGATTATTCAGAACGCATAATCTATTTTCAAAACTCAACCCCAAACACCATCTAAATCTCTCATCACGATTAAGAAAACATTTTGCTAAACGTTTTTCAACGGTCATTAAATCAATTAACACGGATTTCCTCTCAAGGGTCAACGTTTCACAAGCACCACTAAATTTCAAATCTCTTATATCCTTTGAAAACAATGCGAACTTACTATTTTAATACCTTATCATACACCTCCCGAAATGTCACATGAGTTTCAAAACACGTGGGCAAGAAAACTTTATGAAGACCAACCATTTTCGACCTACTTAAATTCTTTTAAAACAAATGGTAGCACTCCCGTCCATTACAAAATACGTAACGCATAATCAATAAGTACCTTATATTCCTTTATATTCACACACTAGGTCCTATATTCTAAGTTAAACTTAAGCCTATTTTAGAAGCGATAACCTCAAAGTTTTGCTCAAACAACAATACATGCGTATCCTCGTACATGGTTTAGTCAACTGTTGCATGACATTTTAAACGTATCATTCGTTTTACATACCCTGATTTCTCGACTATTTTATGTAAATAAATTCGTAGCATTCAATTCATATCATACGCACCATTATCGTCTGTTTCACTTGTTGACGTTCATAATTATACACATATTCATGTTCATGAAAATAACGTGTCATTTTTCATGCTTATTATAACACCTAATGGCATACCTCCCAACATCGACCGTGGACAGGAGAGATTCCTGGCTCGTAAGTAATGCCCTACCTCTAAAATCACCAACGCGTTTTGGGCTTAATGCTAGTGGATGAGAGGAGAACTCCACAGTTAAGCGTGCTCAAGTGGGAGTAGTACTAGGATGGGTGACCTCCTGGGAAGTCTCCACCAGGGCAACCAAAAACAAAGTCGTGAGTTCCTGGATGGGCCACCCCTCAAGGGCAAAGCGGACAATATTGGTGATAACGAGGGGCAGGGTGTTACAGGGGTATTACACTCATACTTATCATCACATTCATGCATATACGTCTTATATCCATGCTTATACTTATTTCCATACTTATGCTTATACTCATACACATACCTATACTTGTACTCGTATTCATATTCGTGCCTATGCGCGAGCGAAACCCGAGGGATTCGCTTACGTGGACCACGAGCTATTTGCACGCAAACATGCCTACGCACTACATTCTTACACGCACGCAAACTTATTTTCAGAATTTATGTACACCTTTATTCATGCGCTGCTAGTACAAGCTATGCGGATCATGTGATGATCGGTATAATCGCGGGTGCACACGGGATTATAGCGATAAGCGCATGAGAACCATAGAGTGTACTACCGCGTATGGTAACACACGGAACGTAACATTGCATCGAGTAACGAAACGGTCGCAACGTGGTCAAAACATGGTGGATACGCCACTGGTAATCCCTATACATAAGTGTTTTCACCATGCTGCCAAACTTTCGTAATACGTGTCATGAGAAATTCGGTGATTTACAGACCATAATACGACCTAACGCGCCAGCTTTAAACAACTCACAACTGCATTGCTAAGTGCGCGCTACCCGATTATCCACGACGAGTCTTAATCCCTAACATAACGTTTTCGTTTGTTCATATACATATGCCATCCTTACACGAGTATTCGTTGATCGAATCAATCGTCCGCTCTTATGCCTCCGTTACTCCCGTTAACCTTGTCCTTTTATACAACCTTGTTTACAATCAATCGTGTAAGCATTCAAACCCTAAATGCCTTCTTACTCTAAAGTTATCTCCCATTCTCGTAGATAGCAACACGCTTGATTGGCCGCTACCTCGATAACTAGCTTACTTTAAACACCTAACATTCTCGTTTTCCATCATTAAGCAACTCTCTACAAAATCGAGATTTATTAACGCTCTTCAAAGTCGAGTGAACTTTCTAGCAACCTACGGTTCGACCACACTCACCATTAAACTGCATACCACTTCTTACGATAGCTTTTCTGCTTAGATGACATATCATTGAATTATTCAAGCTCGTTTAAACCACACTCCTATACGCATACTTACGCGCTTTACTTACGCTTAATGGCTTTAATCTTTCTAGTCAAGCAACTTCTTCTTGCAAACCTAACTCTTCGATGCTCTAAACTTCATGCTTTCCCTCATGTGTCCAAACATCCAAGTCTCGATTTTAGACGATCATTCTATAGCCAAATCTTTCTAAAGTCTTCCTCTTGAATAAATTTCGGGACGAAATTTCCTAAAGGAGGGGAGACTGTAACGCCTCGTATTTCCAAGATTTATTATTTTTATAAAAATTCACGCTCGTTTTCTATTTCCTGAGTCGCAACTTCAATCGGATCGAAAAACGGTTTAAAATCGGAAAACTACGCGTTTTTACGCGTTTTAACGAAACGACAACTGAACGCAATCATTTTCGAGCGCCGACGTTTAAATCGCGTGTTTAAACCTAAAAACGATATTATACCCTGTTATGTCACGTTCGGGTTCGAAAACGGGTTTCAGAACCATAACGGGCCGCGTAAAACACATGAACCGGGCCTTAGGCCCAACACACTCAAAACCCTAGCCTATATAAACCTAACCCCCCTCCTTCTTCATCACTTAGAAACCCTAGCCCCTATCCCTTTCTCTCTAAATTTCCGGCGATTGGTCCGGCGACGACGGTTCACGGCGGCAACCCCTCTGGTAGTTCGTTTTCTGACACACGCCGGCGAACCACCACCTCCCTCGCTCACCCTCACCCCCCCTCAACCACCTCACTCTCTTCTCTCCCTCTCTGCAGTGGTGTCGTTGGCCACCAATCGGATGGCGGCGCAGCAGGGGCGGCATAGCAGCGGCGGCAGCGATGGCTCAGCAACGGCGGTGTAGCAGCGGCGGCGGTGGCTTAGCGGTGGTGTTTTAACAGCGCCCGTGGTCTCAGACCTGGTTCAGGCTCGGTTTCAGCTGGTTCGGGTCTTGAGTTTCCAGGCAGTAGCACCACTCGTGGCGGCGGCAGGCTTGATGACAGCAGCGGCGGCAGCAGGCTCGACGGCAGCAACACCGGCGTCAACCAGCATCATGTTCGTCTCCGAAACCTCCGGTAAACACCTCTAAGCGTGTTCTTTCCCTTTTTCTTTCAGATCTGTAAAGATCAACGTCTCCGGCCCCGTTTGGTTTCATTTCAGGTGGTGCCGGCATGGCCTACGGCGGCGGTAGTAGTTCATCACGGCGGCAGTGATGGTGGTGGCCTTCATTTTGTGACTCGGTTCTCCGAGTCGACTCGGTTCAGGCTTGATTAGGGTTCGGGTTCGAGCTCAAGTGTCTCGGATTTTAGTTCATGTTTGGCTCGGGTTTCGGTTCAGACCATGTTCGTTTCGGGTCTTAGTTCGATTTCGGGTCTCGTTTGGTGTTCGGTCAAACCTGGTCAACTTGGTCAACGAAAGTCAACCCTGGTCAACTTGGTCAACGAAAGTCAAACCTGGTCAAACAGTCAACGCCAGTCAAACCAGTCAGATTCGATGTTCGGTTCGGTGTTCGGGGCCAAGTTCAGTCAATGCTTTAGTCAACTCAATCAAAACACGTCACGGTATACTTTTAACGCCGCAAATTTTTATGTTATTATTTATATTGTTTTGTATTTAATTAGTGTTATAATCACGTAACCGAACCTTAGAAAATTTGTAGACATAAAAGAGTATGTAAACATTTATAGTGTTTCGTCGATTCTTGCGTTGTTTATTGTTGTGTTTTGGAAAAATATATCGACACATATGTTGTCGGGATTGTCCAAAAACAAGAGGAAACTCTGCCCGTTTATCGACAAAATATGTCTATTTATTTTTTTGCGACAAAATATATTATACATGACACTTTATCGACAAAATGTATATACTTATTTAATCATATCTTTCGACATGAAATATATATATATATATTTAGTACGCTTATCGAAGAAACGTATCTACTTAAATATACCGAGCGACAAGATATATATTTTTACTTATTAGACTTTTTCGACAACATATATGTATGCATACATTACACGTTTTGACAAAACATATAAATATATCTAATACTTCCTTTCGGCAAATATATTTCGCTACTACAACATATATAGATATATATGTATATATATATCTATATTACTTTTTTTGACAAGATACATATGAGTTATATGTTTCGACAAAATATATTTATTTAACGACGAGATATATACTACCGTTACGACTGTCACGAAAGATGTATATGTATATACCTTATAGTCGACAACTAGAGATAACACATCGAATTCAAAGGTATATATAATTACTTATTATTTTGACAGCATTTCCATAATATATCAATAAATTCAAACCTAGAATCGTCGTATAGCCTATGTTATACATATATACGTTCAATCAACTTCAAATCAAATCCTCCGTCATAATTTCCGTTTACTTATACCCATTCGTTTGCCTTTAAGGTGACTTCGGTGTCCCCTTTTTTTCCACTGATCAACTCGTCACGGTATTTCCAAAGAAGACTTAGCAATACTGTGAGTACACTCGACCCATATTTGTTTATATCACTTTTTGGGTGTAACATGTTTCCATATACAAAAATCACAAACACTTAAACTTTATGAAACGCACAAACAATCCTATACACATGACTACTTGAATCGTATACTTGTTGCTTGTCTAGGGATAAACGTTGTGCTGTGCTTTAGTCATTAACTATTTTTAGCCTTTGTTTGACATGCTTAGCGCTATAGGAATTCACGCATCCACCTCCATCGTGTTATTCGTGAGGTCATGTTAAAACATCGTGATTGCGTTACGGGTTTGATTATTAGCATTGCATGCCTTGATATTGCTCTTGTATAGATTTGGTTGCCATGAGGATTGTTAAAACTTTATTCGTATACGTATGCTATGCTTAAACTTGTGTACTCGCCTTTGCTTTTGCATTGACTTTATTTTAAAACATGTTACAGGTTGAAGGAGATGACGCTATGAAAACAATATAGCAAGGACTAGATACACACAAATTAGACGTTAGGGTTAATGTCAACGTATCAATTTTGTTATGACTTTGCAAATGTTAGGTTGTTCTTTGTTTGGTTACATTGATATATTTGACAATTTTTATGAAATGAAATATGGTTTAATTAATTATTGTCACTTAATAATGTTGTGAGCAATGAGCAATCTCGTTTTCGTCTCATCCCGATGTTTCCTCCATCGGTTGGGGTGTTACAAAACAGCCCCTAAGTATTTTCTACCCATAAAATTTACTATTAAATAAGTAAATAATCAACAAAACTTAATACGTCGAATAAGCTAATTAGACATTAATCTTCTAACTATATAATACAATAATAACAACCGTACCCAGTAAATCTCATATATAGCAAAAACTATTAGTAGGGTATGGGGACGGTGGAATGTAGACAAACCTTACCTTTATCTCAAGGATAGAGAGGCTGCTTACAAAAAGACCCTGCTCTAAACAACAACAGGCACATAGACACAACAAAAGATGGAAATATAAGCGCATAAGCGTAGCAATAACAAATATATCATTAAAAAACAACGAATAGGCATAGAATAAGGAACCCATCATCGGGAAACACCAAATATGCATAAAACAAGGAACCCAACCGACGTAGGCCTACCTAAAGTGTAAAAGAAAACTAAGCTTAAGACGAAGCTATGACTCTTACTATATAATAAAATAAACTAATAAGGAACACGTGCCATTCCTTGGGTGCATCTACTTTTTAGTTTTTCCGTCTTGCTCTATAGATAATTATCCCATATTTCAAGAAGACATTTATCTATATCTTATCTATATATTTATATTTATTTTCTAATAAAGGATTCAACTAATATTATTGATATATAATCTTTAATTTCTCGAAAATGTATCTTGACTGTATGTTAACTGATTACATTATATCTATTCAAGTCGTATTATCCACGTGTTTATTCAACTCGTGCATGTATACAAGTTTTTAAAAATGTCACTTTTTATGGCGTGGTATATAAAAAGATATTTAATCAATCCGTATAATACAAGGAGAATAACCTAGTCATACTATAAAAAAGTATATATCACAAGGGATATTGGATTTTAATAATCCCAACTTTCAGCAATTGGCCGGCAATAATCCCAACTTCAAAATTCCCTCTGACAATCCCAACTTGTAAGAATTTGGCCTCCATCAATCCTTTTCTAACTGTGTTAGTTTTTTGTTGACGTGACAACTTATGTGGCACAAACGTAGTTATTTGATGATGTGGCTGCTTATGTGCACAAACTTAGTGTTTGGATTTTAATAATCCCAACTTTCACCACCATCAACAACTACCACCACCACCACCACCAACCGCCACCCACCACCAACCGCCACCCACCACCGTCACCACCACCAGCCGCCACCACCACCAGTCACCACCCACCACCATCGCCACCCACCACTACCACCATCATCCGCCACCACCACCACCATCAACCGCCACCCACTACCGCCCCACCATCAGCCGCCACCACCAAAAAATAGGTGGGTGGCGGCTGATGATGGTGGGTGGCGGCTGATGGTGGTGGTGGTGGCGACAGTTGATGGTGGCGGTGGCTAATGGTGGTGGTGGTGGCGGCTGTTTGTGGTGGCGGCTAATGGTGGTGGTGGTGGCGGCGACTGATGGAATACACTGTTAAATTACCATGGCATGCTTGTATGATGTGGTTTTTAACCGGAATAACTCACCGGAAAATGTGCAGGTTTGCCGGAAAAATGTGCTGGTCAGAGTTAAATTATATTTATAAAAAAGTGGGACCACTTTAATTAATAAATGATTAAATATATATTTTTTAAGTTTTTTATTGTTAGGTATTATAATAAGGGTATTTTGGTCATTTCACATAAACTTAACTGGACAAACTAATGGTCATCCACTCAAGGGACTATCCGAGTCACAAATGAGCAAACCGTAAGGAGTATACGTGTAATATGGGATATTCGATTTTAAGAGTAAAATGCACGGATAGTCCCTGTGGTTCGGTAAAGTCATCCACTCAGGGGACTATCCGAGTAACAAATGAGCAAACCGTAAGGAGTATACATGTAATTTTAAAAAATTGAGGACTAAAAGTGAAACTTTACCGAACCATAGAGACTATCCGTGCATTTTACTCTTAAAATCTAATACCCATATTACAATGATCTTTCTTGTAACATATAAAATAAAATGTAGAAACCAAACCAAATGAGTAATGAAATTAGCCCCCACCCCATAACCGTACCCAACTTTTCAGTTTTTACTCATTACAAAAGGCTGGAAAAAAAAGCAACACCACAAAAACCCCATTTCTTGAAAACCAAAATTCAACTAAAAAAACCACAAATTCAAAGATCAAAAAACCAAGGATGAGGCTATGGAGGAAGCAGAGAAAGAGCTAGAAAGAAGAAGCAAGTTCTTGAGTAATTTAATACAGAAAAAGAAAGCTACTGATCAACAAAACCTCCATAAACAACTCAATGTCAAAGTCAAAGCTTCTGATATGTCCATTGTGTTGCAGAACAAAGCTTTTGAATGTGCTAAACTTCATATTGGTTCTGCAGGAAATGGGATCAAGATTGATAGCAAACATCTTGCACTTGCCCTTAAGAAGGTAATCATGTATTTTTACTTAAAATGTTACTTTTTTTAAAATTATTTTGTTTAAAGTTTTGATCTTTTTGTTTGTTTATTTGTTGTTGATTTGGGTTGGTTAGAGTTTTGTTTATTTAATTTGCTAGCAAGAATCTTGCATATGTTGTTTGAGGGTTTAAGGGGTGTTTGGGTTTGCAAAATCTTTGAAATTTTAGTGTTCATGTTTGTTTTAGGTGAATGATTATTTGGAGATTTTATTTATTTTGTATTTATTTTATTTTATTTATTTTAATTTCCAATTTAAGGGTTTTGGGTATTAAAGGATAATCTTTGTATTTTACATGTAAATTTATTTTTATTTTTATTATTTATTTATTTATTTATTTATTTTTTTGCAATTTGTGGGTTTTGGATATTAAAGAATAATCTTTTCATTTTACATGTAGATTCTTGAATAATGTTGGTAATTTCAAACAATAATCCTATCTAAACACTATCTTCTAAAGTTACATGTTGCTACCAGTAATTTTATTATGGTTATTTTGATATTAAATGGTCATTTTGAAAACACAATGCTAATTGCCAAACACCCCTAAGAAAAGAAGCTTTTTTGTGGATTAAAATTTGTAATCATTTTACAATTATAAAATCATTTGGTTGTTAGATTAAGGGTATATTAATCTTGTTTAATTAAGAAAGAGACTTTTTTCCCCAATCTTTAATCACCTGTCTTCTGCTTCATTTGCTTTGTTTGGTTACTTCTTTAGAAAAATGATTTATTTATGCATATGATTTGAAAATTAAATACCCAATAATGTTTTATGCAGAAAATAAACAAACATTTGTGTATAAAATCAATTTCCAATTCTTTGAAAGATTCCAACTCCTGGTAGGGTTGGAATTTTGTTGGAAAATCTACAAATTCTATTAAACATGGCAAAATTTTGATCTTTTCATTTTTCTGTTTTAAAGAAAAGGGGACAAACAGAAAAATTCCAAAGCAGGTAGTCAAAATTGTTTTCTTTTGGTGTCAGATTCATTTGCTTGTCTCTTTTTTGTAATTTTGTGAGATTCTACTCACTATTATACTTGGAGCCTTATGTTTAAATTTTATATAAACTGATTATAAAGAAGGGTTTTGACTTTATTTATTAAGTATGATTTACCATTGAATGTTTGATTTTGTAGATACTTTAAAACAGTATGTAATTATTTATTAGAATATCAACCAGGACAAAATATGTCTTTTCACATTTGTTTAGATGAAGTAAAGCATATGTACATTAATTTTGGGTCCTAATAAATACACATCCCAAAATCTTAAAAATTTTAATTTCACACAATGTATACAGGCCGTATAACGTTATACGGCCGTATACAATAATTTGACATGACAAATATTGAGCCATATAATGTTATACAACTCGTATAGATGGAGAAAATATTAGGTCATATAACATTCTATACGGGTCGTATAACATTCTATACGGGCCGTATAACATTATACAAGGTTTGGGTCATATAACATTATATAGACCGAATAATATTCTATACGAGTCATATAATGTTATACGAGCCCGAATACATGGAGACAAAAAATACATTCTCTGACATTTTTTTTGTGCAACAATCAGTTATACGGCCCGTAGAACTCTATACGGATCGTATACATGTAGGGATGTAAAAATAAGATTTTAGAGATGTGAGAATACCAGGAGTCTTAATTTTTTTTTATTTTTTTGTGAATGTATAAATGTTTTTTTAGAAGATTGAACAAGGTAACCAAATATAAAAATAGGTCGTCAATAGACCAAATAATTTTTGACAACTATCATGGTGCAATCACACAAAACTTGCAACTGATGTTATATATTGTTTTAACAAAATTGTATATCAAAATCATTGTTTTATTGTCAAGTAGGTGGTTTAATTTGAGTATGGACAAGGTATGTTGGAAAGTGTGCAGCTTTTCATGCAGATGTTCCCATCAAGTTCTTGGTACAATATGACCAAAACAATTTCCAATCTTTTACTTCTTTTTGATGAAAAAGATTTTTGGATTAATACAACAGAAAATAACATATATTACTATATTTTATGATAATATTTTATCATTATAATCATGAAATATGTTTAAAGGTTTTTCAAGCAAATGCTTTATATTCATGATTTGTAATAATGCATTTTATATATCCAATACTAATTCACTTTTACTTTGTAAAATTCAATATTCTTAAAAAAATGTTTATGCGAAAAAATACATGCTCGAAAAAAATTTCTTATAAGCGCAAAAAAAAATCAATAATAAAATTGTGCTATCGAAGGAAGTATGACATCACGAAAATAAAATGTATATATGAACCTTGTTTGTGATTCTTTTTGTTAAAAAATAAAAACTATGAGTGAATATAGAGGAGTAAATACACTTATGAATTAAGTTTATTTTGTGCAACTAGAAACAAACTTAAACTTTTTTACTATAATAGTAAATATGTTAGTTATAATTACCGTTAATGTCTAACAAACATGATCATATGTTTTTTCCTTTAAATGAAATCAACACATGCTTTTAATGTACATAGATTTTGATTGTTGCATAACATGTTTTTTACAATATTCAGGAATTATGATGACTTTGACTTTATTTACCTTCTTAATTGGGAAGTTGAGATTTTACCATCTCATGTAAATTATAGCATTTTTTTTACTTTCAATTGTTTTTATTTTATGGTTTTGTCTATATTTTTCCTTATTTTTTCATCTCATGTAAATTATAGCATATTTTTTAGTTAAATATCATTTTTGACTATGTGTTTGTTCAATTATGACAGTCCATGTCTTTGTATCATTTCGGTTCCTGACATTCTTGAAACATGTCAATTATGTCTAAAAAAACTAAGTTAATCGAATAATTGGACAAACCATACGGACGTAAATGACAGTTAACTCATGCTTTTTGGACAGAACTGACATGTTTCAAAAATGTCAGAGACGAAAATGGTACAACTTGAAATTTCACCTAAACTTGTATAATTGGACAAATCACATAGACGAAAATGACAGTTAACTCCATACAATTGTTTTTATTTTATGGTTTTGTCTTTATTTTTTCTTATAAAAGTGAAGAATACACTTATAAATGTATTTATTTTTTATAGGAATTTGACACGTCATATGGTCCAGCGTGGCACTGCATTGTGGGGACCAACTTTGGGTCATATGTGACACACTCAGTAGGAGGCTTCTTGTATTTCTCTATCAACAAAGTTTATGTTCTCCTTTTCAAGACTAGTGTTGAGCCCATGGCCCATTAACATTTACCTTGGGCCTAATGACCCTTTTGTTGAACTTTGGTGAATTTTGAAGCTTAATCTTCTTGTACCTTAATGACCCTTTTGTTGACTCATCTTAATGTTCATAGGGTATTATGACATATTGACATGACTTGCTTGTGTTACTCTAAACTTGGAAAACATGTCATCCATAAACAACAATTTAACTATGTTAATCTATTTCTAGCTATGGATATGGAGATTTTTACATGAAACTAGCGTGAGCACGGGTCGGTTCAGTTATGGACTAAACCTGAACCTATAACTGATGTTTTTCGCGTTTTTTGATTTTACAACTGACCGGTTTTTGTTATAAAAGGTTAAGTTAACTTAGCTATTGCCAATCAGCTATAGCTCAACTGGCATTGG
Source organism: Scalesia atractyloides (assembly GCA_947069175.1). Classification (NCBI taxonomy): domain Eukaryota; kingdom Viridiplantae; phylum Streptophyta; class Magnoliopsida; order Asterales; family Asteraceae; genus Scalesia; species Scalesia atractyloides. The sequence continues at coordinate 2,972,665 of CAMTDV010000021.1, read as the reverse complement.
AGGAGAAGTGAAGATTTAGGTTTGAGGTCATAATTCTCAAGTTTGAATCCGATCCAAACCGGGTTTTACTTAGTGGGCTTTCGGGCCATGGGTTTTCCACTGGAACTAAAGACGGTGGGCTTAGGCAACCCAGGTAGCTGGGCTTCGTTGGTCGTTAAAAAAAGTTAACTCGGCTATTGGAAAAGATGGTTATTCAGCCTCAAAAGTAGCTAACTTTGGTGACTTGAATATGTTTAAATCTCTGGTTTTTAATCATGTCATCAACTTAAAAACAACATCAAACATATTCTTTTGGGTAGTACTAGAGTGTGACAACATTAGATCCACACACCACCTTAAAACCCGAACGATAAACGGTATATTCAAACGACACATGTCACATTAAATCCACACACCACCTTAAAACCCCGAACGATAAACAGTATATTCAAACAACACCAAAGAATCCATTCAAACACCATTTCTTCGGATTGTTCTTCCATAGATACGCAAATTTGTCTGAATGATACGCGACCACACACCGCAAGCATGTTTTTAAGCATAAGATACTTGTCAAAACATTAAAAACCAATCATTGCAGTTGCAACAAATAACTATTTTCAAAAATGCAAATCCAAACACCCATTCTACTTCCATAACAATTATCAACCACATCATTGATGTAAACCCTCAAAAATGACCGAAAAATTTGCTCCAAGAATGATCGATTACAATGATCAAACCGCGATTCGCTTGTTTCTACAATTTACAAACGAATTCATCCTACCACAAACCTATATCTCACAATTCTTGTCGAGTTTCAAACCACCCCTTACCTTCCAAGCTTCTCGGGGAGGAACTATATCCGGTAATCACGAGCCAGACTTTTTAAGACCGCTTACAAGAATACCGCGCTCAAGAGTAACATCACGAAAATTGTCACACAAGAAATTGAATTGCTTGTGTGAAAAGGTAACGAGCTACCTGATGAAGTTGAATTCGAAGATGGAGCCAGCGATGTACCGTTTATAAACGTCCCGTTACTCCCATTACTACATAAAAAACAGAACATGAAAACTATACTGTTAATATTGACATTTTCCCATTAAAATTTATGTATTCATAGACAGAGGTGCTAAACGGGTCGTGTTTGTGGGTTGGCGGGTTCAACCCAACTCAAACCCGAAAATTTTAGACAAACCCAACACGACCCGACTCGAATATTCATGGGTTGACCTGAACACGACCAGTTCAACCCGGATTTTTTAATTATTTTTTTCCCACAAACTAATATATTAAAATTAAAATTTAATACAAAAAGACACAAATGTATATAATACAATTACATTTAAATTATAAAATCTTACGTTAATTTCTTTTTTTGAGTTATAATTAATAATTATGGCATAAAATACACCCAAAAGTTTATGACATAAACCATATTGTAAAAAAAAATATAATATAATTGGGTTAAACGGGTCAACCCAGCAACCCGGCCGGGTTGACCCGAACCTGACCCGTTTACTAAATGGGTTCGCATGGGTTCGCGGGTTCAACTTGAAACTGACTCGAACCTGTTTAGACTAAACCCAAACCCACAAATTTCGTGTTATGTTCGTGTCGTGTTTTCGGGTTGTGTTAGGAATTCACACCCCAATTCATAGTGAATTATTTTACCTTCCAGGAAAGATGCACCCGCCACGACCTGCAAACGAAAAAAATGTCGGTTAAAAAATGTCCCGTGCAACGAAATGTACAACCATTAATGCACGAAAAGTGGAAAACCGAACTTACTTGGATCGGTGGTAGTAATGGTGGCGACCCCTTTAAAATCGCAAGTTCCTTCAGCCATACCCATCTTATAATAATAAGCATCGAAAGCATAACTGGCATGTGCAACGACAGTATCCGGTTCATAACAGGGCGCACCCTGAACCATAGCCGAACAGTCAACTTTCCCCGGTCCACAAGCCCAATCCAAAGCCGCTTGCAGCATCTTCCGGTCCGCACCATCCTTAGCCACACAAAAAGTCTGGTTCGTCGTGTCATTAGCCAGCATACTTCCCGAACCCGTTAAATGCAACACATAAACCGGTCTCCCGTTTGAATCAAACAGCCCCCAGTTCTTTTCCGACAATGCACCCGATCTCGCATCCTCGTTGTAAAGCTCGTAAATGAACGTACTCACCGCCACCCCAGGGTGTTTCGGGGTCCCCGTGTTGTTCAAAACATGTTTAATCAAATTACTATTATAAGTGTTTGCATTGTCAAGTGTCGCATCAGGCTCGGTAGAATCACCTTTCGAGGGCCAGCCCGATTCCGTTACGACAATCGGAACGTTTGTGAAGTTCAAATACGACATGGCGAAATAGGCAGCGTCCACCACCGCATCGAAAACGTTAGTGTAATGCAACATGGTGTTCGAATCCACGGCTTCTTTATTCGGCGGCAGAGGGCGGAACAGCGCGTAATCTAACGGGATTGCATCGTGTGATTGCATGTAATCGTAATACGGGTAGACGTTAAGCATGAGGTATGATCCGGTGGACTGTAGGAACCTGAGCAACGGGATCATAACCGGGTCCCACGTGCGGTTAAAGAAGGCTTGCGATGGTGGAAACGAGTCGAGAATAATCGACGACGAGTGGGCGGTGGAGACTTTGATATGGGAGTCGAGCCTAGCGGCGGTTAGGGCGGCATGGACGTATTGAAGGGCAGAGACTAAAACAGGGGCGGCGTTAGGGATGGTGGTGAGGACTTCGGAGCCTACCGAGATGGCAGTGATGTTGGTGGCAGGGACGTGTGTGAGGATGTTACGCGCAACCCAATTGGCAGCGGTGGCGTTGGACTGGCCAATGGCGAGAAGCTGTTGGTTTGGGACCGAAACGGTTACACGAATTCCGGTTCCCGCTAGAGCGGTCAGCATTGCCGGGTCAGCGTCATAGAGTCTGACGTGGCGGATTTGTTGGGCCTTGAGAAGGGCCACCACTTGGGTCGGGTTCGGCATGTCGGTTACTGCGGTGCCTATGTTCACGCCTACAAAAGCATCTGAAAAGAAAAACAACCGTAACCGGGTAAATCCCACAAAAGCATCCGAAAGAAAAATCCAAAAAACGAATCATCGGTTTTTTATTTTGGTTAAAGGGTATTTTGGGAATTTCATCAATAGTCAAAAACATCAATCTTTGGTCTTGATTTTTGTATGACAATATAACAAACCATCTTTCTTGTAAATTTGCAAATATACATGGAAAAAAAACACAACGATAACGCAAGAAGGAAAGATTCCGGTCTACATATTATCGTACATAAACGAAAAAAACTGCATAAGCACTTGTACGTAAGTGAGAGAAAAACAAAACAATTATGCAATTAACATTCGTCGTCTTATGTATCACACTTTAAGCAATATATTCAGATGTTTATGCGATTGTTATAGTTGAGTGCGACCCTTTTAACAGCGATGTTATAATATTTCAAATACTTTTTTTTTTGCAAAAAATAGCATTTTTAACAGTTTTACAGTGAAAAAAAAAATAATCTTGCAGCTAAAATCGTTATTTAAATAAAAAAATGTATTACTTGTACAAAAGGAATGGACAAATGCTAGTTTTTAGAGACAAGGACAGGTTTTGACAATTCTATATTTCTATATGAAAAATGCATAACCTTGTACTAAGATCTTATGTCCTCTATAACCTAAGAAAATGACAATAATACCCTTCAAAGTTGACCTAGATGGACCCAAATGGAATCTTTTATAGTCCTCTTATTACTACTTTCATGTTCAATACATTAAAAAGCTTATGAAATCCAGAACTTTCTTCCTCTATAAAATGTAAAATCAAAACTTTATTCATTTGCACCAAACAAAAATACAAAAAATTAGGGTTTATGACTTGTTAACACAAAAAAATGTAAAAATCAAGACTTTCCTCATTTTCACCAAACAAAAATACAAAAAAAATTAGGGTTTAAGGCTTATTAACACAAAAAAAATTGTAAAAATCAAAACTTTACTCATTTGCACCAAACAAAAATACAAAAAAATAGGGTTTAAGGCTTATTAACACAAAAAATTGTAAATATCAAAACTTTACTCATTTGCACCAAACAAAAATACAAAGAAAATAGGGTTTAAGGCTTATTAACACAAAAAAAATTGTAAAAATCAAAACTTTACTCATTTGCACCAAACAAAAACACAAAAAATCAGGGTTTAGGGCTTTTAACACAATGTAAATCTTTGACCCCTTAAAACCTTACTTAAAACAGGGGTTTTCAAGCTTAAAGTTTAAACCTTTATAACATAAACACCCCTAATTTATAATGTATGTAATGACAACCAAACTTTGTGTGTTAAGAATATTAAATAAGCAAAAGGGTATCAGAAAAAAGTGTTTTTGACCACAAAACTAGTAAAAAGAAAATAAATAAATAATAAATAATTTTTAAAGTGAAACATATTGATATCAGATGAAATGAGTTGTACTTGAGTAGTTGTGTTGTGCTGTCATAGGAAGATTAAGAAACATAAGTATGAACACAATGTGGTTTCTGGGTTCATGTTTTTTTTTCTTTTTTTCCCCTAATAAATAATTAAAAAAATTGCCACTATCATAAACCCTAATAATAACATCTGTAATATCAACTAAACATTAAACAAGATTATAAAATACACAAAAGGGTATCTGAAAAATGGTTTCTTGGGTATTAAACTAGTCACAAAAATGCAAAAAGATTTGATTTTTAAAGTCTAAAATGTTGAAGAAATACAAGAAAAATATGAAAGATTTAAAGAAAGAGGTTGTTGAGTTGACCTTGAGCAGCCATGGCAGCTAGAGGTAGAAGGTGAAGAAGGAGGGCTGCCATTAATCTCCGAGAAGCCATTGAAGGTGAGCGTGAGGTCTCCGGTCCCAAGAACCCAAAAAGGAAGTGTAGAGAGAGAAAAGAGGGGGGACAGAAAAGGGTCCTTTTAAAGAGCAAGAAGCAAGAACCAAGAGAGAGAGAAGGTGCCTAGAGAGGTCCCCAGGGGTTAAATTGGAGTCCCATTGAGCTAACCTGCACGGCTGCATAACACTACTAGCAAAAAAAAAAAAAACAAAAAGAAATGAGTGAGCATGCGTGTCCAATGAGCTGGTGGTGGAGTGAAAAGAGAGAGAACTGGTGTTTCAAGTGACTCGGGTTCGATTTCTGCATTCAGCATTTAGTTTCAGCGGCATCTGGTGACGATGGGAGATTAGGCGGCGATCGCTAGTTCGATCGTTGAACTAAGCGAGTTTTACCTCACCGCATTGTCGTGCCTTCAGGTGAGTGTTCACGGGCTTCAGCCCCTAGGTGAGGGGTTTTCCTGGTTTGGAGGCGAGCGTATCCTGAAGTGGTGAATTTGGTCAGTAGATCATTTAGAGGATTCGTTAACCATTAAAAAAAAGCGTTTGTGAAGGGTCTTAGCACTACATGAAATTTGGTTCTTCACCAACACTGATGGGTTTGATTCGCTAGTGAACACTCATTGTTATTTTTCACCTCACCGTCACGTCAGCTTCCTCTTCCATTATCTCTCTCCTCTACTATCCAGAGGTGCGGTCACCATCCCCTTTTTTTCAACATTTTAACTCCAACATGTCTCGTGGTCATTGTAGAGAATTCCACTACCGTCACACTTTTGCTGATGGAGGGCGGTGTTCACCAGTGGCTACGATGCCATATCACCTCCATGGCCCCCTTCACAAAACATACAACGAGGGGTTGGATCACTTCGCGATTTGATGTACGTTACGTTACTTTACCCTACACTTTTGTGCAAGAGGCTAGTTAGAATTGCATAACATAGTTAATGGACACAAATATTTCAACAAAATGATGATTTGAAAAACAATCAAAGATGGTTTACCCCAAATTTTGTATTTCATCACCTGGAGTTCTTATTAATGGACGCATGTTATCTCATTGTTATTGTAATATATATATATATATATATAACGATTTTTAACCGGTTATCTTAGTTCCAAGGTAGTGAAATGCAAATTGATCATATAAAAGTGAGTTTTGTGATAGTTTGTATATTGAATATTATATCATTTGTCTACCTAGTTTTCTCTTTTTATATTTGTGATTCCTCTATACATTCAGCCAGTGCATAGATTTTAGAACTACCATGTAACCTGAATATTAAAATTCATTTAAAGATTTGAGATGATGAACTAATTATTTGAATTTGATTTTACCAATAATATACTAAATGTAACTATTTTGACTAAAGAGAGCTTAATGGAATCAAGGTGTTAGAAAATGATGTCGCACTCATATAGCAAGGCTGGATGGTGTGATATAAAGCCCTTAGGGGCTTTATCACGCAGCGTCACGTATACGCAACGTATACAGGGGTTTTATAGCTAATTTGATTGGCTCTTGAAAAGTGCCCCCCACACGTGCAGCCCTTAATGCTCGCCAAACCCATGGCGGAGCCATCTATGGTGCCCAGGAAATGGGAAGAGGGACGCTATGGGGCGCTATTGAGGGTGATTTGGCAGGGGCGCAAGACCACACCGCATGGTCTAAGGGATCAAGTGCTATGGTGAATAAATGATACAGATTGAGGAGTATGTTTATGGATGCGCAACTATGTCCAAAAATAAATAGAGTAAATTGCACAAAACATCCTTTATGTTTCCTCAAACTTGCAGGTTCCAGCCTTAATATTTAAAAGTTGCTAAAAACAGCCTTTAAGTTTATTTTTGTTGCGGGTTCAATCCTTTACAGCTAACCACGTTATTTTCTTCAGTTAAGTTCCCTCACATGCATAACATGTGAGGGTATATTCGTCATTTTGGTTGATCATGTGAGGGAACTTAACTGAAGAAAATAACGTGGTTAGCTGTACAGGATTGAACACGCAACAAAAATAAACTTAAAGGCTGTTTTTAGCAACTTTTAAACATTAAGGCTGGAACCTGCAAGTTTGAGGAAACATAAAGGATGTTTTGTGCAATTTACTCAAATAAATATACCATTCACATATGTGTATTTGGTGTACCAAAAAACCTTAATACATCAATCTTCAAATGATGAACTCCATTACCCAAAACAAATCATAATGACATTGTTGGGTGATTGTTGCTACAAGGATTCACCAAGAGGGTTACTTGGATCATCACATCAACAAAGGAGATGGACCGATATACTTTGTCTCCTCTATCTTGAATCGGATATGCCAAACACAACGAAGAAGCACATTAGAAGGGGTCAAAGATGAGGATCTCAAGACCACCCTCGATGCTTAAGTGAGTACTCGATTCAATATAAGAATGCATAAGAGAGTAAATGGAGAAGATGATAAATCATATTAACATAAGTACATGAAGTAGTTCTTTTTGTAAGAATGATTAGTAAGGGGTCTCTATAGTGGGGATTGAACCCCTTGTGGATCCATAGGTGTTGGGCCCGAACTCATTGCCCGGGCCTAGTTAGTTGTATCCTCTATGATGATCATTCTAGCAGGCTTATTATGGCAACCCCAATTATTTAGTTTATTCAAAGATTACATATAGGTAGTTCAAATTCATACTTTGAAAGCAACGATTATTGGGTCAAAAGCTTTTATTTCAGAGGTTTGACGTTTGAGTAACTTTTAAGGGGTCAGAAATTGTGTAGTTCATCTTTTGAAAGCAACGATTCTACTTGTGGCTCACATGTTGCTTTATGTAGAGGTGGCATCTATGACTAAAGATAACGAACTACACCCTAAAACCATTCGCAATGCACCAAGCTCATAGACATAAATGGAGGCATGTCGACGTCCCTGAGTGAAGGACATCACACTTCATAGTCAAGCTCAGTATGTGAATTGTGAAGCTCGAGCTCATTTATTAATTCAACTATTCAGGCTCGAGCTCGTTTTTATACGGCTCCACTCAAGCCTCGCACTCAGTCCAACTTTTAACAAACAGATCTCAACAAGGTCACGACGACTTGTTCACTCGTCTCTTCTCTTCATTTGAGTTCTCAGCATTTGTCTAAAAAAAATGAATATATACACAAAAGTATAACTAACTTTGGTCAAATTTCTACTTCGGGCAACCCTGTTTTTCACCAGTACAAAACACTTGAAACTTCTATAAAGAAAAGAAAAAAAATCCATTCAAACATTCGAAATTTCAAAATAAATGATGAGTGGTATTTAATAAATGAGCAGCAAATGTTTAAATTTATTATTCCTTTCAGTCAACATGTGGTTCATTCTGAAGGTCAGGGTGGGGACGTACAGCCCAATTCTAAAGGAAGGCCCGAAATATTGGCTTTATGTGTATAGCCCAATTATGAACCAGTATCCAGGTGGGCCCAATAAGATGTGCTGAATTTTCTTTATCATAGTGGGCCAAGAATCACACGGATAAATATAAGTGAACAGTTTTAATTCTTTAAATAAATTGGAAGTCGCTCAATTATAACTTAAATTATGCAACAAATCAGACTATTACTGTAAGATATTGTTTTTCTTTTTATAATTTAATACGTTTATTTATGAAGGGATACTGGATTTTAATAACCCTAACTTTCACCAATTGGTCGATAACATTTCCACTTTTCGATTTGTACCACACCACTCTCAACGTTCAACTTATTTTCCTACATCACTCCCAAACTAACCAAATTTGCTGACGTCGGCTGCCACATCACCAGGTTATTTAAATCCAATATTCCATTTATGAAAAACCAAAAAGAATTCTGGGTGAACCCAACTTTACCCCTTACAGATAGGGGCCTAGCTTAGTGGGAGGCCGGGGGGCTCCCGACACCCCCCCTGAACTTTTTGCTCAGTAATGTCCGATATGTAGTTTTCGTATGGAATTTTTTAGGTATATACGTTTTCGACTCCCCAATTTTGTATATTTTTAGGTATAATTTTAGGTTCGTTGACTTCCGACCCTCCGGTCGAAAATCTCAAGCTTCGCCACTGCTTACAGACTGTTAGGACAAGTTTTTACATGGTTATCTGGTTATGCATTCGAACTTTCCATGTGACCAAAGCTTGTTAGATAGGGTTTTGTTGAGTTGATCATGTTTTTGTATGTATGAGTATTTTGACCTGGCACACTTAGTCGTGTCAGATTTCTAGAGAGAGAGAGAGACAGTTTTAAGAGGTTCAGTTGTGAGAACTGTGATCTACCGTTGCAATACGATTTTGTGTTTGAATACAAAGAAAAAAAAGGTATTTACAACTTAAAAGCCTTGTGTTCATTGTGTGTAACACGTTGATTGGATTCCACACAATCTATGTGTTTGTGATCTTATTCATATCAATCCTAGTACATTGGGACCTACAAGTTTAATAAATTGAAACGAAATATCTTGAATTACTAGTTGATATATTTAAAAGATAAAAGCTCATAAGTTATAACTTTCAATAATGAATCGTAAGTTTCTTAATTTGCAAATACAAGCTACAACATAAGAAATAAAAACATAAACATGACTTTGAAACATAGAAATCTTCGCTATGTTTTTGCCATACATTACAAATATATCAAGACAAACATACAATTGTCACTAATAAGCACCTAGAATCGAAATCCTATAAGAATCGAGCTTAAACGAGTGAGTGTGTAGAGCTTACAAAACTTTCAACATCACATAAATCATCGGACAATTTATTACAACAAAATGTTACGGAAATTCTTGTTTTTATCACAGTATGTAATAAAAAAAAATTTCTTACAATTTGATGTAATAACTTTTATTTTGTCATCATTCGATGCAATTGTTGTGCTATAAACCTCAGAAAAAGTTGACGTGATACCAAATGGTAACATCGCAACTTGCAACACTTTATGTGGTTATAGCACGTCGGTTTCATCAAACGATAACAAAATAATATTTTGTAACTTCAAATGGTATTAAAGTAATTCATCACATATGATAATAAAAACATAAATTTGTTACATTTTGGTGTAATAAATAGTTGTAAGAAACATAACTTTTTTACTTATGATCATCTTTGTTTGGTGCACCGCTTGATGCGGATTTGCTACTGTAAGGAGCCGAAGCCATTACCCTGTATCAGTATAGTACAGTAAAAAAGAAAACAATGAATTAAATTTATTTTAAAATCTGACTTTTGAGGTCAAACAATCGCTCATAAATAACTTCAAAACAGATCAAACACGATACCTTTCCCTGCGCTTTTGAAGAAACCGAGCCAGTGATGCTTCGCGCATCTGAGGAACATCTGCATCAAACAACCAAAGAGTTCACTTCATATAACAAAGTTAATGAAACACCTTTTCACCAAAATTAATGTTTCTTTATAGATAGTTAAGTGTCAAGTACAATAATCATTGGGTATCTTTCACCTCTTTTGACATGTTAAAGATAATACATAGCCCGGATGAGCCCATTCACTAAACCTGATTGTATCACACGTCGAAAAGAGCTCATTTCTTTTGGTGCATCTCTAGCAGTTGATGTACCAACGGACACTGGGCTCGACATGGTCATGGGCTGGCCCACATGAACCACGTCTACAACTGGTGTTCTTGGCGTAGCCACATGAGCTTGAGCTCTAGCTTCATTACGGGCTAATGACATTATAGCATGAGCCTAAATAGACAGATTAACATTATTTAACTTAAAGTTTTCCTAAGATTTTGGAAACAAAAAACATGATAAAAAAGAGATGCATATTGAACAGTTTTTGAACCTTTTCAGGAGACATATCGTCATATACGTTCACCATACCCTTGTAAAAGATGGTTAACTGAGTGGGCCCATGCGGATTGAAGTTTTTCTATATAACAAATACGATTCAAAACGCAACAAGAAGAACATCAATCAGTTAAAAACACAAAAACTTGGTCAAATTTAGTCAAACGAACCTGATTTTCCGCCCACTGGCTATTGTTGAGGTCTTCGGGACCATCTACAAGATATAAAAAGTACATCATACGACACGACAATAATAAGATCAAGTGTTTTGATCTTTTCATCACATTTTAACAACCTTGAAAACATAAAAACAAGATTTGAGCATAGATCTTTACTTGACAAAGACCATTGAACCGCTGAGCTCTTTCGTAACACTGCGAATTCCAAAATGATAGTAAAACCCAAGTTAGATCCATCAAATTCTAACCCAAAATGATTGAAACTTTATTGAGATGACTTAGAAATTATAAGGGGTCTTTGGGTTAACTTTTGTAAATGACCTTCGTTTTCAATATACAATTACACAAAAGCACTTTTGATTTTCAAAACCCATGTGACATAAGATGACAAAGAACAAAAATTAATATGGTTGGTCAACGTTCCCTATATATCATGTCTATTCTAAGTTAAGTTTATAACTTTTTTGAGATGTAACATTTCTAGTAAATAAAATTTGATTGGTCGAATGTTGTTCATTGGTAAGTTCGATATTATTCATCATAACGCCAGTAGTCATAAAGCCCTTTTGTGGGCGTTATGCGACACGTATCGTTCCACGTCACACAGAGGCTTTATGGGGCGTTATATCAATAGAGCTCGTAGTCATAAAACTCATACCTCATCATTACTCAATTAATTAATAACCCCTTAAATTATACATATATATGTATATATGTGTGTGAGTGGAGGGAAAAATTTGCAAATCCATAACGCCGCCATGTACATAGCGCTGGCAAGATTTCACCCCCATAACGCCCCCCCTCCCCGTGATATTGGGGGCGCTATAAGGCGCTTTGGCCCATCTTTCCCTCATTTCACGTCCCACACGTATGTCCTAATTCAAATCTACTTTCGAAAACTGCATCAAATTTAGATATTTTACATAAGATAAAATTATATAATAGTAAATAGATTTAAATTATTATTTGAATAGTAAATAGATTTCAATTTTATTTCAATATTGTTAAAGTAAACTCTTACCATTAAAATCATTCATAATATCTAACTAAAAAAATCATTCATATTTCAATACCTTTCTAATATTAGAATATTTTCATAATTATTCAAATTAAATTATCTGAAGAAAACTACTATGAAACTTTGGTGTTATTTGGTAAATTAAAAATAATATAATTATATAAAGAAACTATTAAAACTTGAATGATTTTTATACTTAAAAAATAAAAAGTTTTAAGTAATTTAGTAAAACATGAACAAAACGTAGTACAAAATATTCCTAGTCGTAAAGCTCAATCTTCCTTTTCTTTGTTTAATTAGGTAGAGAATATAAAGTTTCCATTATTTTAACCAATTTAGAAGCAACAATTATGCAAAACACCAACAAAAAAACATCATAATCCCAATAATAATAATATTGTCATGAATATTAAATAAATTTCTCAGAAAAAATTGTCATGAATATTAAAGAAAATTTTAAAAGTTCTAAAATCTCAGAAAAATATAAATTAATACAACAACATACTCCACAAAATCTCATAAAGATTTGAAGGGTGATATATACTTTATTCCATAAAATCACATATGATGAGAAATAGATTTAAAATATATAAACCTGCTTCAATGGCTTCTTCCTTAGAATTCAAACCCATGAAGTCTCTCTCCATGTTCAAGCTCATATTATCACCCACAAATATCTTCAAGATTAGCTCAGCATGTGTGTGTGAATATATATAGAGGAGGAGAGAGAGAGTGTGATGTGAGAGAGAGAGGGGGGGGGGGGGGGAGATGGAGATTTCAAGTGAGAGAGAGAAGAGAGATTAAGAAATAAGATACCAATTAATAGCTATAACTAGGATTTTCTCACCGCGTATTGCGACGGTGATCTTAATACGGGCCAAACATTAAAGACCATTATGAAGCTCCACAATATAATCATGCAAAACAACAAAAAAACGAAAAAAAATGTAACGTATAGAAAAAAATGGTGGCGTAGTACCTATGACATGGTGTAGCGAGCTAAACAAACGAAAAAACGGTGGTGGTGTAGTCTTAAGCCGTTTTCAAAAAAAGAATATCACTTATTTGGTCATTCTAAAAATACTAACAAACAAAGTTATAAAAGAAAAATAAAATTATTAGGTTAAAAACATATATTATTTATAGTGTAAGGGTTGATTCAACACTTGTAAAAAGTAAAAAAGAAAAAAAAAATACTTGTGGTCAAAAGATAAAAGTAAGAAAGTGATAGAAAGTAAAAACTAAGATTAAAAACACTTGTGGCTAGAAAATAAAGATAAAAAAGTCACTGTAGTTTGTGATGTTAGTTAATATGTATATTAATATGTATATTAATATGTTATCTAAAAAGTTATTATAATATTTATAATATTTAAATATAAATACTATTTGCTTTTTGTTATTGGAATAATAATAAAACGTCAAATCGTCAATTACGATATTGAGTTTTGTATCACGTGTTATTAGGTATATTTTAAAATAATATGTAATAATATGATAATATATCCTTCTTTTAAATTATGTTATTTCACTTTCGTGATAGATCATATTGTGCATATCATATGGTACAACTTGCCAAAGCATATCAGATGTACTGTACCGTTTTCTTTTTTTTTTGGACATTTTTTTTTTCAAAATGTCCTAATGGAATGTTTGAATCATGAATTTGATATCATGTCGGGTGTGTTGTTTTGAGAAAATAAAATTTGATTTGAAATGTACAAGATAAATAATAGAAACTAGTAGGATTTTTCTACGACTTACAATGAGAATTTGATCTCAATCCTAGTTAAACTTGGTGTATGAAGCTCGAGCGTGCTTATTAGGCTATGTGTTATACTTCAAAAAAGGGAACGGGGAGGTGATGTGGAGGGAGGAGGGAGCAGGGAACACTGTCGTGTCTCTTGGTCCCATTTTCCGGGATGAGCTTGGTCTCCATCGGGGACGGTTCTTAGCTTGGGCCAGAGGTACCGCCCCCCTGTTATTTCGCTCCATAGTATAAATTTTACATAACATTTCAAAAAAAATTTATGTAGTGTAAATTTGAGATCCGACCACCTTGATTTTTCCGTAAACTAAGTTCAAGATCCGCAATAGTCTCCATTCCTGATTCACCATAATCTATCGCCCTCTCATTTGAAATATATAGACAAAAAGGATGAGAGATTCGTATAACACAGATTGAGTGGTGCAGTGAGCAATGGGAGGAGATGATGATGATGATGTGACGTTGGTGTGACAGTCAGAGATCAAAGATCAGAGACGGGCATGACACACGGCCTTATAAACTATTTGACTTAGGCTCTCGATTTAACTAGTATAATTTCAATATGTTCGAGCTTTTTGACTAATCGATCTCACATAACTCATGAATAGCTCGAATTACATACTTCCTTGTATCTTTCCCAGTGATTTCTTAAACTTTTATATAAAATAAAATCTTAAAATCTTCAATAGATTGTTATACACTTACATTTTTTAGCGGTTAACTCACACACATTTTAATAATACTTTTAATCCACTCCCTTGTTTATTGTGAGACTTGAATCCTGACCTCATAAGAAAAAAAAAGACTTACATTTTTTAAGCGGTTAACTCACACACATTTTAATAATGCTTTAAATCTACTCTTTTATTTATTGTGGGACTTGAATCTTGACCTCATAAGAAAAAAACACATCCCAAAGAATTAAAACGTAAAATAAATACCCCTTTGATGTCGTTAGTTATCATGGGCGTCTTAGAGGGTGTGCAAAGTATGCTACCGAACAAGGCCTAATTTTTTTTCTTCCATTATATTTATACATAAAATATTTAAAATCCAAATGACATATTGACATTGTTGTAGCTCTAAACTTGTCAATACAAAGGTCTCTGGTTCAAAACATAGCAACATTATGTTTTCTTCTACTTATTTTGTTTTCATTTGTTAAGCTTTGGGTCCTAAAGCCCAAACATAAATAAAAAGAAAACGTTTTTAAAAATATTTATTATGTAGCCCAATAGATATAGACATTCATATTCTTTGTAAGTTTATTTTTTTATTTGATTTGTTTTCATTACTTTTAATTGTTTTATTTATAAGAAAATGTTTATTTAAGTTAATTTTTTTGTTTATATTAAATTGTTTAATTGATTGTTTATGTTAATTCTTATAATTTGTTATTGATATTAACAAGTAATTACTTTAAAATACAGGAGCTTATTTTTTCTACCCATACATGCTCTCATCTCTCGAAGACGTCCTGGAGTCGCTAGTGTACTCAATATTTCTTTTTGTTTTTTTATAATATGGCAACTTTTATAATATTTCAGCTGTCGTTAACCGCAAATATCGGAGATTTAAAAAATAGAGTGATAATTAATTGGACACGCTACTTAAAGTTCGGGTTTTTTTTATTAAATAATTGACTTTGTTGATACATTGAATTTGTTACTTATAGTTTTAAAAAATATATTAAGACTACTTCAGCTCTGTAAAAAACTTTCATATAGGATTGCAGGGAAAGATAAAACCAAATTGATTCTAAGTTTTTGTTCATACAAAAACTGATTTTAGAAAAGAATAATTATATTAAAATAATTTGAGTTTACATATATGTATATGTATATAGTAAAGTTTATAATTATTCTTTTATATTAAACTTATCTTTTAGTATATTCGGTGACGTAAAACTGTTTAACTGTTGACGTTGCGTTACTCTGACCTTTTAAACACATATATAAATAGAGCGAGATTTTGATTGATTGTTTTCACCTTTTGTTTTTTTATTAATGTTTGTGTTGATTTAACATGTTAGGTTCACGTTTGTTTTTTTAGGCTAGTGGGTATGGGGCCGGCATGTGCCCGGCAAGGCCCGGCGTCGGTCCCCCACACCGCCCCCTTAGGCCCATCCCTGGCAAGTCCAGCCTCCCACTATCGCGGACGCCGTGCCTCACCCCCTCACACATACATACATTACATACATACAACAAGATTCATCCCCCCTCCCTCCATAGGTCCATCTTTTAGGTCCATCCTCACACCCACTTACGTGACGGCCCTAACCATACCCACACTAGCCTTATAGATATTTCAAAGGTTATTTTTCATTTCTGACTTTCAAGTTATGCGATTGTAACTGTTCATGAATCTTTTTAATAATAATAATATAATAATAATATAATAATAATAATAATAATAATAATAAGGGATATTGGATTTTAATAACCCCAACTTCCACCAATTGGTCAATAACACTCTCAACTTTCAATTTGTACATCAGCACTCCCAATTTCAACTTATTAGCCAATAACACTCCGTAACTAACTGAACCCTAACCCAGTTAGCTGATATCAGCTGCCACATCATCAAAAGATGCCATGTCAAATGCCATACCAGCTGCCACGTCATCAAAATGCCACATACTGCCACATCAGCAAAAAAATGCCACATCAGTTGCCACATCATATGCCACGTCAGCAAAATGGGCACACATCAGATGCCACATCAGCAAAAACTAACTGGATTAAGTTCAGTTAGTTAGGAGTGTTCTCAGCCAATAAGTTAAAAGTTGGGAGTGCTGGTGTACAAATTGAAAGTTAGGAGTGTTATTGGCCAATTGGTGAAGGTTGAGGTTATTAAAATCCAATATCCCTAATAATAATAATAATAATTATTATCAATACAATAATTTTTGAACGATTTGAACAGTGCTTTTATAATAAAAAAAGGAATAGTGCTAGGCAGCTGGCCTGACACTCCCCTATTGGACCAGCCGTTTGACTTGGCACTCTACCATTGGACCAGCCGTTTGACTTGGCACTCTACCATTGGACCAGCCGTTTATTATTTGTTTACGCTGTAAAATTACGGGTTTGCCCCTGGAATAGTGTCAGGCAGCTGGCCTGGCACTCCCCCATTGGACTAACCGTTTATTATTTGTTTACGCTGTAAAATTACGGGTTTGCCCCCACTTTAAAATTACGATGTCGCCCCCGGCTCAAAATAAAATTACGCTTTTAGCCCCAGCCAAAAATTACGATTTTGCCCATGAACCTATTGGACCAGCCGTTTGACCTGGCACTCTCCCATTGAACCAGCCGTTTATTATTTGTTTACGCTGTAAAATTACGGTTTCCCTCGGAATAGTGCCAGGCAGCTGGCCAGGCACTCCCTCATTGGACCAACCGTTTATTATTTGTTTACGCTATAAAATTACGGGTTTGCCCCCATTTTAAAATTATGATGTTGCCTGCTCAAAATAAAAATACGTTTTGGCCCAGCCAAAAATTACGATTTTGCCCATGACTCGAAATTACAATCTCGCCGTCGGCTCAAAATTACGTTTTCACCCATGTCCAAATGAAAAAAATATGCTTTCGCCCCCACCTTAAAATTACGATTCTTCCCCGTTTAAAAAAATTATGATTTCGGCTTCTAATTAAAAATTACGTTTTTACCCCTGTTCAAAATAAAATTACATTTTTGGCTCAAACTCAAAATTACGATTATGCCCTCAGTTCAAAATAAAAATATGGTTTTGCCTCTGACCTAAAATTACGGTTGTGCCTTCCTAGTTTCAATTTCCAGTATTGGTATCACTTTAGCTTTTGGCAAATTACGGTTTTACACCAGTGAAAAAATACAACTTTCCATTAGTTAAAAATTACACTATTGTCATTGTTTTAGTTTTTTTAGCAAAACTATGAAAGTGTTATGTATTTGTTTACTCGATTTAATTGTTTTCTGTGTCAATGAGCTGCCTAACACTGGCCCATTATTCGACTATTGCCCGCAACGAGGGCGGCGCACCTAACTAGTAATAGTAGTAATAATAATAATAATAATAATAATAATCATAATAATAATAATATCCAACTTCCATCCACTTGCGTTTAAAAAATATTAAATAAATTAAAAACGTGATGATTTGGACATTATTTTACAAAAGGTTTTGGAATATGTAAGATAAAGTAGATAAACAAGTGGACATTTTTTTTATTTTATTTTTGTTGTGAATACTACGTTAAATAAAAGATTCAAAGAATTTGGGTTGTTAAAGAAAAACTTATAGATAATAATAACAATAAAAAATTAAAATAATATAGTTTCTCTATAGTTATTAACTTATTATATATATTAAAATAATAAAGAGTAAATTGCGATTTTGGTCCTTGTGGTTTAATGGTTATTGCTATTATTTACAAAATATAAATGTTTTGCAATTTTGATACCAAGGTTTCTATTTTATTGCAGTTTCGGTCCACCACACTAACTCCATTCAACTTATAGTTAATCCTTGTTACATGAGACGCATGTGTAGGGTATTTTGATAAATAACCTTCAAATGAAAACAAATATTATCTTTCTAAAACACTATTTTATTTTATCTCCCACTCTCATCAAATAAAATATTTAAGGGATTACGAAGGTTCGTTTGGATGTGCGCAAGCCATGTTACAAATTTTCAAAAGAAAGTAGTAGGAACCTTATTATTTTAACTATATTCACTTAATGCAGGTTAAAAGGCAATTAACTCCGAAGGTATAGATATATCGGGCACTAAACTTCGGGTTGCATCTTCATTAACACGCAACTGAGAGTCTTTGAGGTGAGTATAACGTTTAAAAGAACGCATCTTAGAAGCGAGCTGGTTGATGACTTGTGAATAAAAGGCTAACCTGCAATATTAAACCATATTTATACATTAATGCCTTTTAATTTATGACATAGAAACAATTAGTTTGATTCAAAGTTGCAATACTACCGAAGCATGCATTTCAAGAGAAAAAGACCATTCAAACAACGTACACTTAAAAGACATGTATTGCAATATGTTTTGATGCAAGTATTGGTATGAAATTTATTATATTATTCATTTGAATGGTTATTTACAAAAATACCTTGCACATGCCTATCATGTGACAAGGATTTAACTATAAGTTGAATGGAGTTAGTGTGGTGGACTAAATCCGCAATAAAATAGAAACCATGGTATTAAAATTTCAAGACATTTGAATTTTGTAAATAATAGCAATAACCACTAAATCACAAGGACCAAAACCGCAATTCACTCAATAATAAATCTTCCTATCAGGTTCCTTTCTACTAATACCTACCGAATAGTTATGTGATACATCATAGTATAATTTGTATGACTTTTTTCACTCGTGTAACATACTCAAACCACAATATGTGGTAGTCAGCCGATAAAAAGGTGTATAAGCGTAGTGAGTTAGTAACTGATTTTGAGCCCACCTGAGTTTTCGTCCCATCGTGTGTTAGGTCAGAGAGTTCTGCTCTTGTGGTGGCACAACGACTGTCAAGTGGCAGCCGACGGTATGGTTTCCTTGGGGAACGCCCAAGCCAAACTCCGAAGTCAGCGTGAGCCGGGCTAAGACAACATAGTCTAACCGGAGTGGGGCAACGAGACTTTCCAATTTGGCGAATGCGATACCTAATATAAGAAAGTCGCCGTTTAAAAAAAAGATTAGTGACTGATCTAGAATTATCTGTTAATGACAGCAAAAAAATGGGTTTATTAAAATGAGCCAAATGTGTGGGTTAAAACTTGTCAAACGATCAAAACATTATTTGCTTTGTAAATTTGTTATGTTTGCATGTATCACAATGGTAGGGAAGCTCGTGTTTTGCGAGGGTTGTGAAATATAACTACATTACTTATTGGTTATTATTTTTATAGTCACTAAGTCACTAAAATCAAGATGATTCATTTGATATTAAGTTGAGGGATTGGTTCCCTCCATCTTTAATCTTGGATTCGAAGTTTAAGTTTAAGCTAAGTTTGGTTGGCTAACTATTAAACCAACGATGGTCAATTTAGCATGGGCCTCCCTTTATAAGATAAGGGACGTTCGAAGATTTGTTTGACTTGATGATGTAGGATAGATCCCAACTATCAACCATCACATGAACACTTTTAATCATCATTGAGTATACTAACATAAATATACAATCTATTTATATAACTTATCATTTTTTTCATTTTGTATTTTCAACCGATATGGGATAAGTACATATGCTATGTGTTTTGTGTTACCATACGGGACAAAACGGGCCACTAAGCCGATTAAATATGTTGTTACATCTATTTTTTTAATCATCATTTTTATATAAGTTTTACTGATAACAAAGTTGTGCTCAAAATTAAGATTTTTTTTTGTATTGTAACTAAATTGAGTATTTGTATCCTACTGCTATGAGTGTAGTACTGATATCACACTGTTATCGTATAGGGTACCTACCGAGTATTGATATTGTACCATACTGCTACCATTGTGTGAAACTGAACTGGCACTGACCGACCAACAATGTTATTGGTACTGGTATTCTTTTTTATGATTTCTGGTTTTGCTAAGAGTCACTTTAGGTATTTTTGCACTATTGATACCAAATTGGTCTGTTTGTATACTGAATTATCATCGCACCACACGAGAGAATTCCACTAGTAATAACCGAATTCGTATCATTTGGTTGAATACAAGTCACCAAAGGTTACAAAGAGTATGGTCCGTTGGTTTCCTAGATGGCTTCAATGTTGCTACGGTAATCCATCGAGAGGCTATCGAGATCCTCACATCAGATGAGGAGATGGACCATACAACATTTCGTATTCTCCATCTTGTATCGAAGATGTAAAGCACCATGGGAAGCTCGTTAGAAAGAGAGCCAAGGTCAAAGTCTCGGAACCACCCCTCTAACACTCAAGTCAGTATAGGATTCATATAATTTATATGTATATGAATAAAGAGTAATAAAGAAATTGCAACTCATGACTCATGAGTATACAAATAATTATTTAAGTGGAAGTGATAACTAGCGTTAGTGCATTTCAATGAGTTTCATTCTTTTTGGAGAATCATTAAACCATGATACTAGACTTACTCGGTCAACAACCAAAATAAAGACTATCAGTTTGATGTGTGTGCTTTTAGGGGTAGTTTTAAGCATAGTTAAACTTTAAAGAAACAGTGGATATGACTAGCTATCTGAGTGTATAGCGACGACCATAGATGTTATTGGTCAACAATATTTGACATCTATTTCTAGCTCTATTGCTTTATTCTAAAGATAATTAACTAGTATTAAACACCTATGCGATGCGGTGTAGGGCGAACATACCTCACTACTGTTAGCGACCACTAACGCTGAAGTTGCCGGCGTGTTAATACGAAGAAACTAAACCGAAACGTAAAACATATAAAAGAATAACTAAGTCGATCTAGGACCCGTGTTACGATGAACCTGTCGAACGGAAAAAATAGACGACGTAAAAACGTTTTCCCACACACGCACGTTGCGCCGTGTTAACTCGCAAAATATAGAACGAAACGTAAAACAAAAATTTTGCGAAAAATGAAAAGTATAGACGACCAAAGTTGAAAGTTAAAAATTTGTGAGGTGAAATTGCGAAAGAAGAAAGTGTTAGGGTTAAATGTATAAAACATCAAATAGTTTTGGGTTAAAAGGTAAACAATCAAATAGTTTGGGTTAAAAGTAAAAAATAATCAATTTTTTTTTAAAAACCTTAAAGCATAAGTTACAACACGTTTATACCTAAACATGTTGAAAATTATAGTATTAGGTAATGTATACAAATATAGACAAATACACCATATGCCCCTGTCATATCCTTATGTTGAGACACCATTAGCAAGCTTAGAAACTAAGAAGACTTTGCTATTGCATCCATATCTTTACCATAAGATCATCCGTAGTCATAAAGCCCATTTGTGGGCGTCATGTGACACGTGTCGTGCCTCGTCACAGGGGTTTTATGGGGCGTTATGTCACTTAAGGCCGTAGTCATAAAGCCCCTACCTCATCATTACTCAATTAATCGATTTTCAATTTTTTTTAATTAATTTATAACTTTTTTAAATTAAAAACCATTACATTAAATAAAAAACATTAAATAAAAGGAATAATGGATTTTAATAATCCAAACTCATAGTCGTTGGCCGATAACGGTCCCAATTTCAAAAATAACTGGTGGTGGTCCCAACTTTTCACATATTGTAAAAAAATTGACTTTACTGAAAAACTTTAATTTCTTTTTGTCTCTTTATCTTTTTCGGTTTAGTAAAGGTCCATTGGTTTACATTATACGAAAAAGTTGCCGAAAAGGATAAGGAGATAAAAAGAAATAAATGTATTTTAGTAAAAGTGCATTGGTTTACAGTATACGAAAAGTTGGGACCACCACTGGTTATTTTTTAAGTTGGGACATCCGGCCAATGACTAAAAGTTCGGATTATTAAAATCTATTATTCCTAAATAAAATAAGTTTTCATTAAACTGCCATGTTTTTAAACCAGTTTTAGATATTTGAGAAATGCAGGGACCAAATGTGTATAAACCAAAAACTTTCAAAATCAAATACCGCCTCCTGTCTTCTTCTCCGTTTTTCCGGCGGACTTTCAGGCCGATTTTCCGGCAAACAACAAACCAATACTGCATCATTTGTCTTCTTATCCGATTTGCAGGGACCAAATGTGTATAGACCAAAAAACAAACAAACCTACACGCCGTTATGGACATGGCGCTGCCAACCTATAACACCCCCATAGCGCCGCCTGTTATGTGTGGCTGGCGCTATGGGGCGCCATCATGCACAAAATCCCCTCCTTCGCGCCCCACTACGGACGACCTAAGCATATGCCATATTAGTAGGTTTACACTTGCTGAATATAACCTCCTCCTGAATTCAGCTCTAGCCTCTTTTACATAAACTCTCTATTTGACCTACGATTATGATGTGTTCTTCACTAGTCGCCTCTTTAAACCAGTAGATATCACCACGTAGATACTTGTCTATAAGAGTATAGAGATCACCACAACATCTTACTCGCATCAATACGGAAGATATCAACGTCAAGCTTCTCACTTTCAAAAGAAAGAATTCTAACACCTTATCTTTCACTAGTCTAGGTATTGATCTTATTGGTCTGTCTTGCTAACTTGGTAGCGAGCATCACTTATAAATTGGATATTGGATTTAAATGACCCTAACTTTCACCAATTTGTCGATAACACTCCTAACTTTCGATTTGAACCAAACCACTCTCAACTTATTGGCCGATAGCACCCCAAACTAACCCAACACTAACCCTGTTTGTTGACATCACCTGCCATGTCACCAAATCATTGCCACGCCAACTGCCATGTCATAAAAAATGCCATGTCAGTTGTCACGTCATCGAAAAAGCCAAGTCGGACGCCACATCAGCTACCACGTCATCAAAAATTCCACGTCAGATGCCACATCACCACACAAGTGTCACATTAGCAAAAACCTAACTTGGTTAGGCTTCAGTTAGTTTGGGAGTGTCATCGGCCAATAAGTTGAAAGTTGGGAAGTGGTGTAGTACAAATCGAAAGTTGAGAGTGCTATCAGCCAATTGGTAAAAGTTGAGGTTGTTTAAATCCAATATCCCCTATAAATACAATAAGAGTTTGTAAGAGTCTGTAATAAAAGTTGCAATGAAAGAAATTAAAACTCTCTTCTTCTTCAGATCTTGATATTCAACTTTGAACTTGCAAATAAATGAGATACATGAATTGAAGACTTCTCGAGAGTATATAGATTTTTGTTTATGAAAGTTTAAGTTATTATGTTTTGGGTCTCCATTTCTTGACATGGAGCCTCGAGTTCGAATGTCAAGATTCCCCCAAATATTAGTGATTTAATTTCATTCGTGTTACATTGAAAACACATAAATTGTGGATTTAATAGACGAACACATATATTTAGTTACTTGATTTTAATTCAGTCTAGACAGTTTTAATTTCTCAAAATTTAACTTGTTAAATATGGATTTACCTTGTATAAAAGTGCATGATATTATAATTTCTTCATTCAAAAAAATATATTATTTTTTATTATCATATAAACACTAATATTTTTATTTCTTCATTCAGAAATATATAATTTTTTCTTATCATATAAAAACTAATATTTTTTTATTTTTGTTCTAGGTCTAGTCAAGAATAATTTGAGGAGTTGAAAATTTTAAATATCTACACATCTCTAACTCAAGTTTTTATCATGTCAATACATGTTTGACATTTTGTCCCTAAAATGATAATAGTGGAGACTGGAGAATCAAAATGAAATATCCGATGACAATTGATGGATTAACATAAGCCGAATATAAATGGGCCATGAAAGCTCAATTTAAAAGCTAAAATGACTAACCACTAACTGACTACTGACTTGTCTCCAAAGTAGATGGGCCATGAAAGCCCACTTTTACGGCCCAAATAAGATAAAACTATTTATACACGCTCCAGCGGTGGCAGACTCAGGAAATATTTTCAAGGGGTGCGGATAAGGGTTTAGCTAAATTTTAAGGAGTGTGGACGGAATTTTGCTCTATAAAATACACTACAATCTTCTTTCCAAGGGGTGCGCCCGCCACCCCTCACCCTTACTATGTTCGCCCAGCGCTATAGTTTTTACTTTTTAGTGGAGCAACTATAATCTATAACAGTTAGTTTTACCAAGAATATGTTTTCTCATAATGCATTTGTACGTAATGTTTGAAATATAATACCTAAGTTGTTTATATGTAACGTTTAGAGTAATATACGTAAAAAAGTTTGTATGTGACATGTGCTATATGATACCTAAGACGGTTACATTACGTAACAACTCCAGTCTCTATCTTGTCTTCTATGTGTACACGCATTACGCTGTTCGCGTAATTCCCAACATATTATTGGCTTGACATATAAAACTATATAAGTACACCTATTAGAGATTTCGATTAATTTACAAACAATACTAATATTCATCAAGTGTACCAAACATATTATCTGGAATAACATTAAAAATCATTCCTGTGACAAGATTGAAAAAAATTCGCCACTCTATATAAAAAAGGTATAACATTAACTGGTCAACCCTCATTTATTTAAGCCTACATATTTTCTTTACATTAAAGTGATAAACAAATTTATATATCTTGTTTTAAATTAGGTATATACATTTTGAACTACAATTTATTCATAACATTATACCACAAATATAAATCCTGTTCAAAACCTACCAGCAATGGTAACAATCAACATCAAATTCATAAAAATCAGAAACCACCTTTAGATCAATCTCTGTTCTTCAATTTCTCAATCCGCGCATTCAACTGCTCGATCGTAATAATCATCCGAGTCACAGAAAACAACATCCAATAAAACACCAAAGCGGTAATAATCAACAACATGTTACGCTGGCTTTTCATGATCGCTTTCTGTTGTCGCAAATGATCGTGGGGAGTACACGTATTACTCGATTCACAATCGAGCCGGTTTTCATATTTCCAGTAGATATCCATGAACAAAAATAGGGAAAATGGGACAATGGATAGAAATGGTTTGAGGAGGTTACGGATGACGGAAATGAGGCCCATTCGGAGTGGGCCCAGGCCCGGAATGGTGAGGAGGAGGACCATGATCGCTTCTGCGCCTGTGGCGTACGCGAGCACTACCATTTCGATCGCCATTGTTGATTGGTTTTGTGTGGAGAATGAATGTTTTTGATTTGGAGAAATGGGATGAAGAAAATGTTAACGGATATTTGATGGTGGTTGGTTATAATGTTATATGGTTACGGGCACGTGTGGGGTACACGTGGCGGGTTGTGAATGGTTTGAGGGAAATCTAATTTAGGGAAATTGGTTTGGAAGAAGAAAGGATGATTATAGTCACTCATGTCGTTATTGGATAAAAAACTAGTTTGTATATATATTGGAAAATATTTATCTAATAACTAAATAAGTTTTTCATTTCCAACTTTAGTGGAAAAAAAAACTTGGAATGAATCTAGGAAGGGTGGGATGTAGGTGTTAGAAGTCAAGTGATACGAAATGAAAGCAAACAATACACACATACAAACAATGTTTTAAAATCCGGTTTTTATAGCGTACCAGATGGTTCAACTGGGTGTACCGGGCGGTTTAACCTATTCTACCGGGCATGGCTCTAACTCATATTTTCATGAAAATGACATTTATTTAAAAAAAAAAATTAACGAATCAAGATGACCAGAGTCAACAGAGCCCTGATTACGTCAACAATTCAACCTAACATTAATCATAAATTTCAACCGTACAATCAAGACTTGTTACACTTAAAATCACACAATACTTATCCTTATGCTCGTGTTTTTAAGCACACAACCATACCATTTAAGCAATTTTGAGTAGTCTAATGTACCATTATCGATATATGCCAATGCTAGAGTTTACTGGTGATTCTTCTTGGCCATTTCGACTGCCATTTTTTCAAACAAGATTCCATCGTAAACAGCCTTAATGGTGTCCTTTTCCAATAATCCATTTCCCATTTCCCCTATATGTCACATCAACATCACTTCAACATTCTTTCCATTTTTCTCATTTTTTCTATTTTAGATGAAGCCGTCCCACTTTCCCCTATTTCTACATTAATATTAATACACACGCACATAGGCTAAGTATAAATAGGAAACCAGGTTAAGATGATAAAACACTATGTAAGAAGGCATTTTTTTACACAATTTTTTAATTTATATATTTTCAAGCGTTTTGAGTAAAAACAACCAAAAAGTGCCGAGGGATTTTTAAATACGTTTCTTATCTAACAGGTATACAACACTAAACAACATCGTTTTGTTACATATGTAATTAAAAAACATATATCTTTTAA
Organism: Scalesia atractyloides; assembly: GCA_947069175.1. Taxonomy (NCBI): domain Eukaryota; kingdom Viridiplantae; phylum Streptophyta; class Magnoliopsida; order Asterales; family Asteraceae; genus Scalesia; species Scalesia atractyloides. The sequence goes on along the minus strand of CAMTDV010000021.1, from coordinate 2,946,099 downwards.
GAAAAACCACTCAACGTTTTTTTTGTTGCACAAAACGCTTGGATATATGTATGTTACATGCTCTAAAATTTGTATAAAAAATGGCTAGTTACATATGGTTTTCTAGGTTTTTCTTATCTCAAGTGGGTTTCCTATGTAACCCTCTCCTATATATTTATAGATAAGGGTTCACCTACAAAGAGTAAAATTCCTAAGAAGGTTAAAAAGCCATAGTAATTAGACATGTAGTAATTATTAAAATTAAGGGTGAATGGTGTAAGAGTAAATTAGACAATTATGATAAAAACACTATGGACTAAAACATTCGGTTTGTATGTATCAATATTGTGCTCATATTAAAGATAAAAAAATGACAGTTATTATGGTGTGATTAAAAAACAATTACATATAAAAAAGACGAGGGGAAGCTATGTGTGGGTTTATGAATTTAAAACGCACCGAAATTACATTTATACTCCCATGCCATTAATTTAGTTACTGAAAGTTAAACACAATCTACAAACTGCCACTAATCAATCTCATCTATCTAAAATTATAATCTAATGGTCAATAAGTCTTTTTAGACTTCTTATGAAAAACACCATTTGTAGACTAAACACTACTATAAATATATATATATATATATATATATTTTGGTGATCACTAATCATTGATTAAATTTGGGTTCCCGAGGCCAGGAGAATGGTGCAGCTGTTCCCGGTCGGGCTGTTTTTACTCGACTACCACTTTATATACTCTTATAGAAATCAACGAGAGATAACAGATGTGATACCTTCCATGAGCATCATAGACTCTAGAGTCACTACCATGTTTGCAATGTGGATCGGGAATAGTAAATTAGGATACCTTTTTCCCTGTTCCAAAAACATAAAATCCTTAAAAGCTTATAAATCTTCATAAAGATACCTTCTCTTTTATGTAAACCTTGAATTTCTTATAACTAATTATTAATTAATCTCTTCATCTTAGGAAATCATTACTCATCACCTTTAACAATATAGTTACTTAAAAAATGAACCATAGGGGGCTAGCAAAGTCCCTTGGTTGAGGTGACTATGACATTTAAGGCTTTGACTCTAGTTTAAATTGTTATATAGAAGGAAATTAGACTTTAACAATCTTTACTTTGACTCATGGTTGACATTAGAATTCCTCAAGATAGTCTCAACTTTCAAACTTTTTTCTTCTATTGAGTCTTTTCTAACTGAGGTCTAATCCAGTTAGTTCTTTTATGAGGTGGACGATGATGTGGATGTTGCAACATGCTCTCTCTCTCTCACCCCCTCATTATCACCACCACCGCTATACCAGATCGCCACCACCACCACAATAGACTGTCACCATAACCCCACCACCTAACTCCGGCTACCACCACCTAACTACTATCACCACCATGTTACAATGCCACCAAGGTTGAAAACGAACGAGATTGGTTAAAGGTAACTAAGAGATGTAAGGGAGTTGTAATCGGAGATTCAGAATCAAATATGAGTAAATCATAAAGCAATACGAAAAATAACATGATACAAATTTTACATACTGGGCGAGTTTTGCGGCTAAGACTAACATTGATGTAAACTACAGTAATTGTGGATAACAAAATACCACTCCCAATTGCTCGATACCCTGTAGAAAGATAACAATTAAAATTTACGAAATTGTTTGTTGCTCAAAAGTCTGAGAGGCTCACATAAATTCATTACAAAAATCAAATTGAAACGAACCTTGAAATGTTTCCCAAGGGTAAATCACACCATCATTGTTATGATCAAAGAAAGCAGCGTGTTTTTTTACACGTTTTGATCATTGTCGACTGCTGCATTCATTCACGAACCATGAAAAAAATTATTATTGTAAAATAGAGTAGAAGTAACAATTGTCGCTAAAAAATAGGAACCAACAATTGGAGCGATTTAATTCACATTTATGATGTAGAAACATGAAATGAAATGGAAATTAAGGTTAGTAACGGATTATAATACCTACATTATCAGCCATGGATGGATGTTTTTGATTGATTATTATGGCTAATATGTGTAACAGATGATGAAGAATTGTGTTGTGTAAGAATTAAAGCTGTGTGGTTTAGCTTGTAGATTTTAGACTTTTTGTTTACATCATTATGTTTTTTTTATTTATCATTTTGTCTTTTCTATATTTGTGTTATTGTATTTGTTTTGTGACTCACTGTGTCTTTTTTCTTCTACGTTGTGCAATATTTTTTAGGATTGTGTTATATTTTACTCCATATTGTGGTGATCCATTGTGTCTTTGTACACTTCATATTTTTAGGGTTTTTGTAGAATAACTTTACATAGATTATATTTACCGAACCGACTAGATTAATAATTTAATATCTATTATATTCCTTTGAAACATGTATGACTTCACATTTATACATTTTATAAAATAAATTTATAATACTATAAATATATTGTTTACATTCTTCACACATTTCTGCGCTTACAAAGGTAATCCCTCTAGGACCATCATATACCTTTGTATGTCACACCCTAACCGATGGCGGAAACATCGGGATGAGACGAAAACGAGATTGCTCATTGCTCACAACATTAATAAGTGACAATAATTAACTAAACCATATTTCATTTCATAAGAAATGTCAAATACATCAATGTAACAAAACAAAGAACAACATAACATTTGCAAAGCCATAACAAAATTGATACATCGACATTAAACCTAACGTCTAATTTGTGTGTATCTAGTCCTTGCTATATTGTTTTCATAGCATCATCTCCTTCAACCTGTAACATGTTTTAAAATAATGTCAATGCGAAAGCAAAGGCGAGTACACAAGTTTAGGCGTAGCATACGTATACGAATAAGTTTAAACAATCCACATGGCAACCAAATCTATACAAGAGCAATATCAAGGCATGCAATACTAATAATCAAACCCTTAACGCAATCACGATGTTTTAACATGACCTCACGAATAACACGATGGACGTGGATGCGTGAATTCCTATAGCGCTAAGCATGTCAAACGAAGGCTAAAAATAGTTAATGACTAAAGCATGGCATAACGAATTTCCAAGACAAGCATCAAGTATAAGATTCAAGTTTTCATGTATATGGGATCGTTTGTGTGTTTCATAAAGTTTAAGTGTTCGTGATTTTGTATATGGAAACATGTTACACCCGAAAAGTGTTATAAACAAAAGTGGGTCGAGTGTACTCACGGTTTTGCTAAGTCTTTTCTACACTTGACAATCCGTGAAGACGTTGGTTCGAGGATGACGCCGAATTATCCTACAAGAGGAAACAAGGCGTATGAGTATAGAGTTTCGACGAGATATTAGGAGTATTCGAGCATGATTAAAAATAAGTTTGATAAAGTATTATGATACGAAAGTATTCACTAAGATGTAACACTCGTTCTTGACACTATAGTAACTCTTACGAGTTGGATGTGATTTCATAGGTTCGGGACCTATTAGAATCGTGACAAGGAATTTCATACTTTAGTGTTAAACTTAATAACTTGATAGGTGATTATAAGTTTATTATCAAGGTTTCGGTTTTAGAATTATAATATATTTTATATATCATTATAATCATGTAGGAGGTGGGAGGATGAACCATCCACTTTGTAACCTCTAGTGTCATGTATGTCAAGTATGAGATGGGAGGTTAAACCATCCACTTTGAACCTCGGATTATGTTCACCACTACACAAGTGACCATTGGTAACAAGGAGGGTACAAGAACTATATACTATACAAGAATGATAAGGTGTCATCTAGATACCAAGTAGTCAAGTATTCAACAACCCGACGAGCACACGAGGACAATCGTCAACGGCTTTGTGGGGTTGTGACACTTTAAGTCTAGCAAACTATCTTGGGATCTTGATGAAAATCATCAAGTGATGTGTGGTCTCAAGTTAGGATAGCCCAAGCTTCCTTGGTGGACACACATGAACAAGTTTAAGAACTTGCATCACTTGTGAGCTCAATGCTCTTCAAAAACAGAAAGTTTGGAGTGATTAAACACTCCTATTTACAAGTTTAACAACCTAGGTTAGTTCCCATAATCATACATGTGATTAGGAGTTCAAGAACACTAGGATGAATGAGAAAAGTAAGAGATTAAACAAGTTTATGAGAACATAAAGTAAAACAGTCCACTTTGGAACCTTTTTCTGGTCATTCCAGAGCTTGGTTTTCCATGGAAAACCAATGGAAATGATCCTTAGGTTAATCCAAGCAAGTGGGAAAAAGAATGGAAGGATTTTGTTAAGAAATGAGTGAGTTATACTCACTTTTGTGAAGATGGGTAATTCTGCTCGAAAATCTGATGTTGCAAGGATTTTGAGGTGATTTGAGAGGGATTAGATGGAGTTTAGAAAGTGTAAAATGTGTGGAAACACTTGGGTTTTATAGGAGAAGGATTAGGGTTAGTTAGGTGGATAATTAATGGTTCAAAGGTGTTTAAAAATTGCAAAACCCAACCCAAATCCCGCCCACAACCTGCTGTCCGCCCCCCTTGTTCGCGCCCAGCTCAGCCGGAAACAAAGCTTAAAAGCTTTGTTGTCCGAGTTTATTCCAGATATGGGCGCGTGGCGGAGTGGTTAGGCGCTGTTTGTTTGAACCGGGGATCCTGAGTTCGAGTCTCGCGGATCCCGGTTTGTTTGTTTGTTATTATTATTTTTTTATTTATGTAAAAACTCTATAATTTAGTTTCATAATTGGCAGGAAAGATACCTATAGTTCAAGATTTCATTAATTACCCTTTAGACCTTGGACTTATTTAAAGAAAGATTAACATTATATTCTAAATATATTTACAAAAAAGAATTAGCATTTTAATGTAACATCCGTCAAAAACGGATTTACCAAACCCGCTCCGTTTATCAACCGAACAGTCAGTTAAAATTTTCGTTGCGAATTAAATGCCCAAAATAATTTTAAACGATACATAATCAATTATTATGCGGGAATATATAATTAGTTTTTGAAAAACTGTAAAAAATCGCAAAATAAAAATGTTTTGGTGCTGCCGGGTTTCGAACCCGGGTCAGCCGGATTTTCCTCAAAGTCTTAACTTGCAAACCATCAACCGCTGCGCCACTTGTGACTTTTGTTTAATATTAGAATCATTTAATTGATATCATGTTTTTCCGAATTCGATATCGGCGCCCTGTATCAGCTGAACTTGAAATCAGGCATCAATCAAGTTTCCGTTTCTGTTCTTCGCGATCAAGAGTCTAAAGTTTAACCGTTTTCAATCAATTGGTCAGACTTAATCGAACAGTCAAAGACCAATCCCGGAAATCAAGTCGGCCGAAATTTTCTTTACCAAATTCAGGGAATTACTTGTTACTCTATAAATACAACCCAACCTATCACAAGAGAACTCGCACCACACACTTCTTCTTCACTCAAAAATCTTTGTTTCTGTTCGCCGGAAGTCCCTTCAGTCGCCGGAATAATTTCTGCATTTCGCCGGAATTTTGCCACCGGAAAACCGAAACCTTGTTTCCAGTTGGTATGAGCTTCTAAACTCTCCTATATCTTATGTTTAATACGTTCTAATCTTTTATGCAACCCAGATTCTGTTAAAACGTTTTTAACAGATCAGATTCCGGTTTCTGGGTTCATGTACGAAGAAGATGAAGTATCTGTATCATATATGTATAACTAAAATCCAGTTATTTACCGGGTTAGACACACAGTCCAGCGGTGGACTGTGTGCACATTTAATGCTAAGGTCTCGAGTTCGAGTATTGTTCCTCACACGCTGCCTTAATAAAAATTCCTTTTTCAGCAAACTGAACCGGATTGATTTAGGTATATGTTAAGTATATTGATAACCGAGTTTATAACCAAGTGAGACACACAGTCCAGCGGTGGACTGTGTGTCCGCTAACCCACAGGTCCCGGGTTCGAGACCTGTGGAGCGCACCGGTTCTCGGGATTTAATTCGTTTTTAAAATAAAGGATTTCTGTTTAAATCTAATTAATATATATATATATAATTAAAATCGGATATATGACGGTTAGACACGTAGCTCAGTTGGTAGAGCTGCGTGCACGCGTACGGGAGGTCTCGGGTTCGAGCCTCACTCAGCGCACAATAATATGCCTTCGAACCGGTCAACGGTCAGTCAAAGTCAACGGTCAAAGTCAACTGTAGCAAAAATCAAATATTTTTTTATTATTTTTATTTAATTATTTTTAATTAAAAATCAATTAAAAATACTTAAAAATAACATTTTTAAGGTTAGAAAATAGCCTCAAACTCACAAAAATACACCCAACAATCCTACTAAAATAGATTAATAAAATCCGTTTACTTACCGAACCAAAATGCTATTTATCTAGGTTAATTTCACTCGTGGTTAAAACCATTTCGCGTGCATTCAACATCATCAACCGAACGCACCCAATGTGAGTGAATTCTTACAAATTCCCCTTTTTATTCATGTTTTGGGGTGTATCATGTGTCGCTTAAACTAATTCCATTATGCAAATTCGTGCTATACCATTATATGATTTAAATTAGAATGTAACTATTTGGTTGTGATGTATTACATATTGTCAAAGTTGTATGCAAATTATTTAGGCCCATCAGTTCCTCGTGGGAGACGAGTTGAACAACGCGTGCCTTAAAACTCATTCATTAGGCCCATCAGTTCGTAGAACAACGCGTGCCTCTAAACTCATTCATTAGGCCCATCAGTTCGTAAGAACAACGCGTGCCTCAAAACTCATTCATTAGGCCCATTAGTTCGTAGAACAACGCGTGCCTCTAAACTCATCAGTTCGTAAGAACAACGCGTGCCTCAAAACTCATTCATTAGGCCCATCAGTTCCTCGTGGGAGACGAGTCGAACATCGCGTGCCTCAAAACAATCATTTGGTGTATGTGTGTGAAATATTCAATATTGTTAGTTGTGTGAATAAATTTACATCTACATTTACTCATATGTGGTTATGCACATTATTTATAATCAATTGGATAAACTTGTTCAAATGTTTTCCATAGGATTCACTCGTCAACATTATGTTGATCCAAAAACCTTTTTACACATGATAAAGGTGAACAGGTTGAAGCAAGGAAAACATAGGATATGCCTTAGAAGAGAACCAAGAAGCTTAGATTGATAGTTAGAACATGTTGTATCAATTATTGTAAATTTCCATTAAATGGTATTAATGAATATGAAACATATAATAAATGTCATGAGCTTTGATGATAACCCAATTATGCCCCGATCACCTTTTCCGCTGCGGGTCGGGGTGTGACATTTAATTTTCGTAAAATAACACAATTAATTTTATTAACTAATTTAATTAATCAATTTAATTAATTAATTTAATTAATTAACTTAATAAATGAATATGTATTTATATTTTCGTAGCGAATTTAGTTTAACGATCACGAGTTTCACGTTTAAGTCTCGATTACGCATACATACCATGTTTGCAAGTTATGACACGTTTACGATTGAGAGTACCACGAATATGTTTACATGTTTAAAGTATGAACAAGTATAAGTGTAACATGACTATGATTAACATAATATGGATAAAATACGAGTTTCTCATTACAATCCAAGTCTCGGTTTACAACATTTACAACGAAAGATGAATACAAGATACAACGCTTACTAAAAATAGAAGGACGATACAAGGTTTCCAAATACAGAAAGTATAGAAACGCGGGGCGTTACATTGTTGAATGCCAAAATCACTTGTTCAACACCAACAGACGTTGCATGAGAATACTATACAGATTAAATGTTTTTTAACTAACTAACTAAATGTTTTTTCTTGTTTAACTTATTTTAACTAACTAACATTTTTACAACTATATTTTTAAATTTACGCAACTGATTGCAATATTGACCAAAACTGCATTAAAAGTGATACAAAAATGACCAAAACCGCATTAAACAGTGCTACAAAAATGTCACTAAACTGCTTTAAAAAGTGTTGCAAAAATACCAAAAGTGCATTAGAACTAATTACATTCCAAAAAATTGAACTATTAAGCATTCATACAACCAGTTACATTACATGACAACCTTATTTAATGCATTGCAACTTGTTGCGTTCAAAAACAATGAATTATAAAGAAGCTAACCTTTTTTGAGTTAAATTCAATTTTACTCCCCAAGGTTAAAAAAATACCATTTTTCTTCAAAAAGATTAAAAATATCACTTTACCTCCAAAGGTTTTCGTCAATCGCTTATTTTTATCCACTTATTTTTATCCAGATCTCTAGCATCATCCATTTGCCCGTTAAGTCTAACCCATGTACATATCATGTGATGCGCATTTTGGTCATTTTCTTTCTCATCGACTAAAAGTTTTGGAGTAAAATAGTTAATTTTCCTATCCAACCTCACAGAGCAAACCAAATTCAATTTTAGATCTTTTTGTTTACTTTTATGTTTAAATATTTTGGAATTTCGTTTTAATCCGATTTTAATACTTTATGCTAGTATAAAATATATATTCCCCATCATCTCTAATTTCATTCAAAACTTCTATTGCAAAAAAAAAAAAGCTTTAAAAATTGCTAAAATATGAAATTTGTGACCAAAACTACATTATATGAAAATTGTGACCAAAGCCACATTAAAAAGTGCTTAAAATGACTAAAACTACAAACAAAATTTACTTAAAAAACAAAATTAAAACTACACTAAAAATGCTACAATAATGAAAACTGCATTAAAAATGCTTATTTGTAATCTTGTTTACATCAAGATTTGAAACACTTTATGTGCTTATTTTTAAGCCAGTTAATATATGATATTAACCTTTGGAATGTCTTAAATTTAGGTGTATATAATCAAATAATATTAAGACTTTGTGTAGCGGAAAAAACGCCCAAGACGTTACCACCACGCACGTCAGAGACAGGCCGATCAAACTCGCCAGCTCACCTTCTCACTTCTCCCCTCATCCGCTTCAAGCATTATTGGGCTAACGCACGGTCCCTCTGCACCCTTGTAGCGCCCCACCGGCGTCACTCCATGCCCTAAGTTCTGAAAAGTGTTGCCACCTAGTGCTTACTTGGAGCATTCACGCCCCACTGGCGCAACTCCATTACACATAGTCTACAAAACTAATGCATGCTATTTTAAACCTTGATAATCCAAGCAAGTAACCATTAAGTTTATTTTGTGTATCAATAAGAAATGATGATTAATTAGGAGTGTAAATCTTGTGAGGTTGAGGGGTTGAAATATTTTAGATTAGCGAACCAAATTGGTTTCTCTATATTTCAAACAAACATTAAAAGGTTGTCACTGTTTTAATCTTATCCATTAATTATTCTAATCTAACTACCCAAATCACTTCGTCCACTTTTTAGGATAGTTAAACCCCACTATATTCCATCAAAATATTCATATAAAAATATCTTATAGTAAACTTTATAATAAGAAAAAAGAGTATTGGATTTAAATAATCTCAACTTTCACCAATCGATCAATAACACTCCCAACTTTCGATTTATACCACACAACTCTCAATTTTCAACTTATTGGCCGATAACACTCTCAAACTAACTGAACCCTACCCCAGTTAATTTTTTGCTGTTGTGACACCTGTGTGGTGACATGACATCCGATGTGGAATTTTTTTGATGAAGTCGCAAACCTTATTATAGATATTTAAGTAGAATTTAGGTGGTGTTGACTATAGAATTAGAAAGCATGCATCGCGTTTCTAAAAAAATTAAGTTAAGTGGCTTTAATTGTGTCCCAAGTTCAAACTAAATCCATTATTTAATTAAGTACCTACAAATTTTTCATTGAATAAATGGAAAAAACAAGGAACACCCCTCCCGGTCTCGCACCTAAAAAATACAAGTTGTCACTTTGAACATCTATAGCGGTTGAGTTTTTCTCACGCCCGAATCGATGTGGAAGCTTGTGAACAAAGTGGTGAATAAATACTTAAACCATTTGATTAAATCACACAACCATGGTATTTAAGCAATTTTGTGAAGTCTAATGTACCATCTTAACCATATGCTAGTGCTAGAGTTTATTTATGTTTCTTCTTAGCCGTTTCGGCTGCCATTTTTTCGAACAAACTTCCATCATAAACCGCTCTAATGGTATCCTTTTTCAATAGCCCTGTCTTGTCTTTAGCAAGATCAGACAATATCTTCCATTCTCAAAGTCCTCCAATCCTACAGATTATATCCGGATTCCCAATTTCTATTAATATTCAAATAATTATAAAAACAGTTGAATGATTAAAAATAAATGCGTCCCTACCATCCTCCGTAATCTTTGGGTTCTCGGTTTCCTTTGAGAAACTCATCCAGTTCGTCTGCTGTCAAGGCCTCTGAATTTGTCTGTGCATATTTGGGAAATATCTCCTCAAACTTGGAAGGAACAAACTTAAAATAAAACATGAAATGTATATGTCGTTGGTTAGATTGAAGTAGTTTAGACGTAAATAGGCTCACGAGCCTAAATGAGAATATTATTTATGTATTTTTATCTAGTATATTAATTATGTATATACATAATTATATTTAACATAAATAAAATCAGGATAAAAAACAACTAAATAATAGACATTATATATTATATATTATATGATAATAAATAATAAATGAACAAGTTATTAGTGCAAGTTATATTAGAGAAGAAATTAGATACCTTCCATGAGCATCATAGACACCAGAGTCACTACCATGTTTGGCCATTTTAATGTTTGCAATGTGGATCGGAAATAGTAAATTAGGATATCTTTTTCCCTGTTCCAAACAAACATAAATTAAATCTTGTAAATTTGCTTCTACTTCCAATGTTGCTCCTACTTCAAGTGCTAATTCTTCATGTAAAGTCACATTGTTAAAGTGACAATGGATACTTTGTTTTTTATGTAAAACATTGAATTTATTAAAACTACTTTATAAATAAATAATTTCATCTTAGGAAACTCATACAATGATCATTACACATCACACATAATTTAACAAAGTTACTTAACTGATGTCTGATGATCATCAAACCATGGATGCCTATTAAAGTCTTTTTTTTTCTTCCTGATATAAAATGGCTAAATTTAAATAATATTAAATGAAATTACTATATAAAGAAAACTTTTTAAAGATTTATAAATTCGTTTGGAATAAACCATACATTCAAACTTTGATGCACTCAAATAGATACGTGTTGGGAAAAAGTTTTCTCAACGTACGTAGAGTGTAGTGGCATGATGTTTGTCCCACATATAAATTATGTGAATTCAGTATAAACTAGTTGGTTGACTCACATAACAAATCTAATATATGAGTTACATGTTGGTTTGGTTCTATATAAACTAGTTGATTTATTAACCAATTTATAATAATAATCACAACCTGATTATCTTTATTAATACTCTTTGTACCCTACCAACCCATTCACATCATGTTTAACTCCTTTAACATGATTACAATCCGTGAACCCATTTTAATCCTCTAATTCGTTTGTCATATTTAAATTAGCGTGTCGCATTCTAGTTCATCAATTTCAATCTTTCAACCCAAACTCAATCTGACACGATCAGTGGCGAAGTTTGAAATTTCCGACCGGGGGTCGAAAACGTATATATCCAAAATTTCTATAAAACCGGGGGGTCAAAACATATATACTCAAAAAAATCTATACGAAAACTACATATTCTCCACTACTAAGCGAAAAGTTCAGGGGGTCGGCCGCCCCCTCCCGCCCAACTATCCTACGCCCCTGGACACGATGGCTATCCCTAACTAAAAGTTAACGGAATTATATTCAAATGAATTACTACTAAACTGTAATTGTAACTCCATAATTTTTGTACTCCTATTTACTACGCAAACACTCTTTAAAATCAACTAAACTAACTGCATAATTTTTGTACTCATATTTACTACACAAACACTCTTTCAAATCAAAAAGAAAATGGACAAAAAAGTTTCATGTCAATTCTGATCCGAACCTAATAAATATAATACTCACCATGCATCATAGTGCTTTACTTTCCTAGGTATTAATTTAATCTTAGCATAAAGTCACTTTAACTAAAACCTAAATCCATTATATCAGAAAGTAACCTGATATCAATCACAGTTGTTTTCTATATAAAAATGTTTGCCTTACATATGTAACAACAAAATTTCAATATGATTCCCAGTAAAATGTTAACCACTGAAAGAGAATTTTTTTTAACTAAGTACCGGGATCGTACCAACCGAACAACATCGGCACTTGTATCAATATTCGTTTTTATGGTTTTCGTTTCAGCATAAAGAGATAATTCTGAATTGTTGGATTAATCGTAATCGGAGTTGAATTGGGTTCAAGATAATTAAAAGGGTTGAAGATAATTATTAGTTTATTAGATATATTATCTAATTTGAGTTTAATAATTATTTAATTTATGTTTGAGTGATAGTAGGTTAATTAGTTTAGTATAAATAGAAGGTTAGGTTTATTATAATTTGGGTGCTTCATTGATAAATAATAAAAAAGAGTCGAACAGTTCGTTCAAATATCGTGTTTGCGTGTTCGATCAAGGGCCTGGTTTCCAACACAGTATTATTACAATATCAGAGCCAAATCTGGCACCGTATCCCCGTAATCAGTACAGGGATACTGTTTGTGTTTTTACTCATGTTAGGTTTTGGTAATTTTAGTACCGGTATAATACCCATCTCATCCCTATTATTAACCATGCAAATCAATCAATGAATCATAACTCAAAAGAAAAAGAACTGGTTACAGATTATATACATACTGGACGAGTTTTGCCGCTAAGACCAACATTGATGAACACTGCAGCAAATGAGGATAATAGGATACCACACCCGATTGCTCGAAACCCTAAAACGTAAAAAAAAAACAAATCATTTGACAAAAGTATCAGAAACTGTTAACATTCTTAGAACCATTAGAGAAATCTAATCGATACAAACCTTGAAAAGTTTCCCAAGGGTAAATCACACCATCGTTGTTACAATCAAAGAACTCGACGTGTTTCTGTAACGCATTTTGATCGTTATCGATTCCTGCATTCATTTACAAACCATCAAATGATGTCGAAACATAAAATGAAATGGAATTAAGGTTAGTAATATAGTAACTGAATATATAATGCCTTCAGAAACAGGTTCTACAGCCATGGATTGATGTTTTGCTTGATTATTACGCTTAAAATGCGTATCAAATGATGAAGAATTGTGTGGTGTAAGTTGTATAAAGTTAAGAGAATCCGAAGTGGTTTTATAGTGGGTTTCATGACAGAATATATTGCTTTCAACTTAAAAGACAAAAAAAAAAATCCTAAAATATTGATTTTTTACAATCTTCTTTTATTTTAACAATATATATACACATATATATTCTATACTTTCCTTTTAAACTAAGAATAAGAAATTTTGTAGAGATATTGTGATTTAAATCCTCCTAAAACTTCTATAATATTATATTTACTTATGCCTGTAAACGAACCGAACGAACACGAATATATGCATGTTTGTGTTCGTTTATTTAACTTTAACCGAATACGAACATATAATCGAACACCTTTTTTTGTTTGTGTTCGTTCATTAAGAAATCTTCATGTTCTTTGTTTAAAGTCTAAATGAACAGTTTACGAACATAAAAAAATAACAGAACATATTTTAATAAACATTAACAAACATAAATTAACATGATTAAACAAACATAAACGAACACAAATGAACAAATATAAACAAACACAATTTAACATTAGTGAAGGCAAACAAATAAGTCTATATTACAATTCTTCCGAAAACACATCTAAATTAGGGTTTATAGATACTAAAATGAAGTAGTTTTTTTTTAATATAACTGCATGTTACATTTCTAAATCCGCATTTTATAAAATTAAGTCCGCATGCTATACACTAAATTCGCATGTTGTAAATTAAGTCTGCAAGTTATAAACCAAATCCGCATGTTGTAAACTGAATCCGAATGTTATAATTTCATCACGTAAGCATCGTACGTTTAAACAAATTATATGTTAACCAACCTCTATATATATATCTGATCAATGATGATTGGGTATAGATATAGGTTAGGTTCATTTGTAAATTCCTATGGGTTCCATTCACTTAGTTAGTAAATTTGTTTTTCTTTTATCTAAATTATTACTAGTTACAAACAAAATGTATCTTACTATTTTTGTAAATTTTGAAGTGGTACTCTGATATAAAAATATTTTAATATTATTCAGAATCGTGAATCATAAATGTATAGAACGTTATCACTTTTGGGATTTGGATTTAACGTAAAGGTCTCATTTGAAGAAAACTGTGTGGAGTATAGCAAAAGACACATGTCCCATTATTTTCAGTTTTCACATTACTTTTATTCCATAAAAGTACTTGTCATGAGTAATAGTTATTATTTTGGTCTTTAAAAATATAACGTTTAATAGGGTGTAAATGTCAGCATGTGCGAAGCTTTTAAGAGGCGATAGGGGGAAGCCGAATCTATGAACTTTTCGCTCAGTAGTGGAGATTATGTACTGTTCGCATAGAAATTTTAGGGTATATACGTTTTCGAACCCCCGGTTTTATAGAAATTTTTAGGTTTGATAACTTTCGCCCCCCGGTCAGAAATCAAAAGCTTCGTCACTAAACGTAAGTGATCTATATTTATAAATTTATAAATAATGTTTTATCTCTAATAAAAAAGTGCCTCGATGTTTTGGTTGTGGATCATATTAGAGCTTTTATCAGCTTGGGTAAAAAAAGTGTGAGCTAGCTACAAGAAATTTGGCCTTTTACAACTAACCTTTTAGCGACGAAATACTTCGTTGCAACAGATCATGTATGGCGACCAAATTTGTTGCTACAAGGTTTTCACAAAATTTGATTATCCAGACCCTATAGCGACTAAATTTTGTCCCGATAGGTTTGGCGGGGTTGGAGGGAATTTATCCCGCTTGGCAAAACATGTGTGGCTACGAAATTTCGTCTCAATAGACAAAAAAAAGTCATTTTTTTTTTCATTTTGATTTAACCCAAATAGTTAGAAAATTGAAAAAAAAACAATAAATTATATATTTGTACACCTTTCGCGACTAAATATGGTTTCCATAGCTCAGAGCATTTTTAATTTATTAACAAAACACACCCAAAGCTCAGAGCATTTTTAATTTATTAACAAAACAAACCCAAAGAATTGGTCCATTTTGATTTCCAGCTCCAACCCTAAAACACAGCCCTAAGTTCTGTCTCTCCCTCTTCCGGCAAGAAACCTATTAAAATAATAGGCAATATGTAATTCATGTTGCAACAATGTTATTGTGTGATTAAAAGTTGTTATGAGTTTGTTTATAAAGTGCAGGGTATAAAGTGTGAAGTGTTGGAAGTTGGAGGTATTCGGTACAAGTGCAGAGGGGCTTTATGTGCTAGATGGAAACTTGAAGGGTCTTTATGAAAGTATCTTTGAAGAAGGATATAAAAGGCTTTGTTAGGGTTTCAGTTAGATTAGATTTCCAGATTGTTCTGTTATCTTCTCTTTTGTGCGATTAGGGTTTGTATTCGTGTTGTTAAATATCGTCTGTGATCTTGTGTTCTTGTGTGAGATCTTAGTGTTGTGGTTTGTACAGATCAATTGATAATCATCAGTTGATCATCTTTCTCCTGTATTTGTTACAGATCTCATGTTTATTGAGATCTAGGGTTTGGGGGGTGTTTTTTAGGTTTGGGTAACTAATAAGAGTTTTGGTCACCGTTTTGTCGCTCCTTTGTTTTTCTGCATCGTTTACTTGTGATTTGTGTTGATTACATACCATTTTAACATGGTATCAGAGCTATAATAGATCTCGTTTACTGATCTTTGTTGTTCCGCTGTGTGTATTAGGTTTCTTCTTGCAGAGTAGGTTCTTCGATCTTGAAGAACCGATTGTTTTTGATGTCTTGGGAAACGTGTCTGTGAAGATTTGGTGTGTTTGGAACCCTAGTTGGGATTTGAAGGTTTGAAGGAAGATTACTCATCTTCTTGTGGTGTTTGTATCCGTGTTGGTCTCTGAAACACATATCGAGTTTAAGGGCAAGCTGACCAGGATATTTCTTGTGCTCTGGTCTGTGTTTAGTAACCCTAGAAGGTTGCAAAACTCAGATCTATTCGGAGGGAGTTAAACACTTTTGTAATATTGTTTCTCTCTATTCTTGTTATTTCTTGTTTGTTGTTGATCTAGTTGATGCCGGGGTAGAGAGGACCGATTATTGTATTTGTGTGTTTATTGATTCTGCTGTTGTTAATATTTGTATGTTGATTTTTTTTTATCGTGGATGATTTTTCAAGGTCTGTGTGGTGTTATTTTATGTCTAATAAAACAGAGGTGTTTGATAATCTAAAGATTTTATGAATTTGATAACTCAGTTAGAGGTGTTTGATAATCTAAGATTTTTATGAACTTGTGATAACTCAGTTTAAAAAGAAAATTAAAATTTTTAGAAGTGATAATGGAACTGAGTTTGTTAACAATAATATGAATGTATTTTGTAAATCTAAAGGTATCATTCATCAGACCTCTTGCTCTCATACACCACAACAGAACGGTGTGGTGGAGAGAAAACATAGACACCTCCTTAACACAGCTAGGGCTCTTATGTTTCAAAGTGGTTTACCATTAAGATTCTTGTCTGATTGTATTCTAACTGTTGTATATTTAATTAACAGGTTACCCTCTAGTGTTTTGAATGGTAGGAGTCCTTTTGAAGTAATGTTTGATTTTAGAACCTCTTTATCTCATTTAAGGAACTTGGGATGCTTGTGTTTTAGTACAATTCTTACTGAATCTGATAAGTTTGCATATCATGCAGACAAATGTATTTTACTTGGCAATTCAAATGTAAAAAAGTGATACAATTTGTGGAGTTTAGATAGTAAAAAGGTGTTTTTTTAAGAGATGTAAAATTTTATGAGAGTGTATACCCTTTTAAAGTTAAGTCATTTGATAGTCAAGAATCTGTTTGTGAAATGAACTTAAATCATGTTAACTTTTTTGAAAAATATGCTTTTAAAAAAAAATTACACCATAATAACGAGTGTTTTTTAATCTTTAATATGAGTACCATATTACTATACTTATATACAGAAAAAAAATTACATTCAATCGAATGTTTCAGTTAATGGTTTTTTGTTTCAGTTCATGGTGTTATATAATTATTGAATGGTGTTATATATTTATTGAATGGTGTTACATAGGTGTTGGTGTAATGTGTGTTATATAATTATTGGATGGTGTTATATACTTATTGAATGGTGTTATATAATTATTGAATGGTGTTATATATGCGCTGAATGGTTGTTGCAGTGTTATTCGTAGTGTTTTTATAGAGATCTTTAAAATGGTGTTATATACTTATTGAATGGTGTTATATACTTATTGAGGGTGTTATATAATTATTGAATGGTGTTATATACGTGCTGAATGGTGTTTGCAGTGTTATTCGGTATTCCTATAAATTAGGGTGGCGGTTTATGGAAGGTTTTGAATTAATTAAATCAATGATAAAATTACTTGATTACCCTTTAATTAATTTAAATCTAGTGGCTGAGATTCTTTCTTATCTTTCTCACACTTTTGGTCTTTTTTACAATAACCTACCCTACCCTATATATATATATATATATGTATATATATATATATATGTATATATATATATATACATATAGGGTTGAGTTATTCTATAAAAGAGTAAAAAGTATGAAGGGTAAGAAGCCATAGAGTGACAAGTGTCCCAAAAGAAATTAAGTAGAAATGGTAATTTTGTCAAAGAGAATAAAAAGATTATGCACATGCAAGTCACATGCTATTTCCCCCTATTTTTTAAACGTCCATAACTTTTTTATACGACATTTGTTTTTAAAAAAATTAACCATAGAATCAAGCGTCTTTTTATCTTTAATATGAGTGCCATATTGTTATATTTAGAAAAATAAATTTTCAAAAACCCAGTTACGTACACAATGAACATAACGTATAACATAATGAGAAAACTTAGTTGCGTATTACACAATGTATATAACATACAACATAATGAGTGTCAAACTAAAAACACAATGGAAACTAGCCCAAAAACGCAATCGATGACAATAGATAAAGACACAATGGATAGCAGACTAAACACAATGAGTATAAAACTAAAAACACAGTTGATGAAAGCAATAAAAGATACAATGGACAACAGACTAAAACACAATGCACAACAAAACAAAAAAATCACAATTGACAATAGATTAAAACACAATCGATAGCATAATAAACACAATGAGTAGAATCTAAAACACAACGTATGGGAAACCCAAATATAACACTTATCTTTATTGTGTCATACATGGTGTTATAGGTTCTGATAAGAACGCAATGGACATGACCCAACTTAACATTGTGTTATAAGTTTTGATAATAACACAATGTATAGAAACCTTAGTAAAATCGTAAAGATCAAAACTCAGGTAAAAGACACAATCACCGATACCTTTAAAACAATACAAAAAAACCCGGTAAAAATGATTTTTTTAATTTTGTTTTTATATAACAATATCATACTCATATTAAAGAAAAAAAACGCTTGTTATTATGGCGAACTTTTGTTTAAAAACAAATGTCGTATGAAAAAGTTATGGATGTTTTAAATTGATAGGGGAAATTGGCATGTGCCTTGCATGTGGAGAGAGAAAGTAAATAAATATTACATTCCTTTTATGCCCTTTTATTCTTTTTTTTCCCTGAAATTAATCTCAACCCTTCAAATCTAAGATCAATGGACCAGAATCCTTCTTACCCTTCTTATTTATGTTGTCCTTTGTATTTGATCCTAATCCATATATATATATATATATATATATAATTAGTAATGATTAACTGGGCATTTATTCCATTGTTGGGGTGTTATTGAAAGCAGACAATGAAACCTCCTTTTGACGTGGCGCTGAGATGACGTAATGAAGTCCCTCCATTCCAAACCATATAACCTAAGTGGTAGGACTTAGAAACTTTTCACTGGAGCCCCTCCATTCCAAACCATATAACCTAAGTGGTAGGACTTACAAACTTTTCACTGGAGCCCCTCCATTTCAAACCATATAGCCAAAGTGGTAGAGCTTAGAAACTTTTCACTATTACAAAACAAAAACTATTACAATACCCACCAATTAAATCATATCATCCAAGTCTTCATCACAAGGAACTGCATCTATAAAAATCAACCCTAACTCGGACACACTAAGAAACATGTACTGTTCATAGCGGCCACATGAAATAATAGTATAGATAGTTTCACACAACCCGTGCTAGTTTCTCTCTAAACATGAATGTTAAAACCCGATTATTTTTTCGTAGTTTAATTTATGATTTTGAAGACATGTTTAAAAGTATTAGTTTATTGGATGTTTTCCACTTGCCATTTCTCGAAACAAGCTTCTATCTAATGGTGACCCTGTTCACTAATTGATTACCGTCCTCAAGTAAAATCTAGTTAACCTAGATAATTTGGGTAAGTAAGTGTTGTTACAACAAATACAAGACCAAGTACTGTAGCGACGACTCCAGGGTTAAAGGGTTCAAGGTTTTGATTAGCCAAACGCAGGTCGTGGGGTCCCCCACGTTTGTAGCACGTGGAGGTGGATCACTTTGTTATTATTCACTTTGAATTCTTGAAGAATGTGTAACCCAGAATGTCTATGCATAGTGAGATAATGTTGTAGTGAGCCAATAATAGAACAAGCAAGATGCAAGTTCTAGAGAGGAGAAGTAAGATCATAGATCAAGAGTGACCTGAGCTGATCTGGGATGTGTTAGCTGAAGACAAGGGGCTGAGATTTATAGGAAAGGATTCTCCATAAGAAGAATCTTT
This sequence comes from Scalesia atractyloides, assembly GCA_947069175.1. NCBI lineage: Eukaryota > Viridiplantae > Streptophyta > Magnoliopsida > Asterales > Asteraceae > Scalesia > Scalesia atractyloides. The sequence goes on along the minus strand of CAMTDV010000021.1, from coordinate 2,926,232 downwards.
GACCAGTGATCCTTGGCTACAGTGGGATGACTTGCCCATTTGGGGGTTGAAGGCTTCGGACCTGCGGGTAAAAGGGTGTGCTCTCCGACAAGCTCTGGTTACGGCTGGGCAGGAGGGTTCACACGCAAATGGTGATGTGACAAGACTCTGACTTGTCCTTTTTATTGTTCATGACAGTTGGCTATTATCGGACCCTTTTACCTTTCAACCCTTTAAGCTGTATTGCATTCTAGTCATTTTATTAAGCTTGAGATACCCACGCCATCAGCCCCCCAAGTCAGAGGTATTTGAGGTGTAAGCTCGAATGCTTATGACTTTTATGGAATATTTTTGTAGCTTAAAGGCTTCGAGGCTTGAAGGGTTGTTTAATATTTTTTCGATTTTCCTTGATCATCCTTGGGAGCAATTGGTGCAAAGAAGGATATGGGAGTGAGTTACTCTTGATTAACACAAGAGGAAGTCAATGCCTTTTATGAACATTGGGGTGTTGATTCATCTGTCGATCCGGTTATTCCGGGTTGTGATAAATCTATTGATCAATGTCCACCGAGTTTCATTGCTTTGTATTATCGCTATTTTGAGTTTTCTAACCTTTGTTACTTTTTTTCCATCTTTTTTCTCAACTTTTTGGAATATTATCATGTCTTTTGGGAAATTGCACCCTCAAGGGGTTTCTAGGGTTTTGCACTTTGAAGTTTTATGTCACGTGTTGGTCTATGACCCATCATTGTTGATGTTTCGTTGATTTTTCCAATTGGCCAAATACGTTGATTGGTTTATTTTTGAAACATCACGGGTTGACGCGTGTTTGATTCCCTCCATGGTTACAACTCTCGATTTTTGGAAGGATCAATTTTTTGGAGTCAATTGTTTCGTTTAAAATGGTTTGGGGGCATCCGGATGTTGTTTTAAATGAACTTGAACCTTCCAAGTCTGAGGTAGATGGTTGTTGAAAACTATTAGGGAATGTCCTTCGAGGCTTCGTCCCTTTCCCAAACATCGCTTAGTGTTGGTGGGAATTAGCAAGTTGTGGGACAAGCCGATCGTGACCCTGTGCCCATGAGAGATGATCGGGTATGATATTTTTATATGCTTTGTGCATTGTGTTTTTGCATTTTTGTTTATGTTTTACTTTGTTTGTTGCAGTCATGTTTGCCTTAGATTTTATCAAAAGCGATGATACTTTTGATGTTGTGTTTGGCGATGCTGAGGGTACACCCGACGAAGATGCTGTTGTCAGGGGGTCTGAACATAGGTTCCAGGGTTCAGACTATGTGAATGTTCCCAATGTCAAGGGTTTTTACCAAAGTTGCTACTTCCAAAGTTTCTACTTGCCGTTCGATTGTCGGTTGATAAAGTCTGTTAACCAACCGTCGGCCTCTGAGCCAGTCGAGTGGAGTGATGATATAGAGGTTTCAGATGTTCTTGATGTTTGGGTTGAAGGAAAATCCAAGGAAGACAAGGAGTTACCCTTGGTTATTGGCAAGAGAAACAAAACAATGGTTAAGAAGGTTGCGAGGTTAAAGAATTCAGGGAAGGGTATTGAAAGTTCTTCCAATGTGACCTTAATAGAGGTTTATGTTTCGGATTGGAAGGTTACTGATAGTTTCAAGTAATCATATTTATGTGAGGACGTCTTGAGCCACTTTGCTCCTTCTGTTGTACGAGGTATCTGCTCATCTATGGAAGATGACTTGATGATCTCGTAGATGATGTTGGCTGCTTGCAACCTCTTTACCTTGCTTCCCGAAGGTGTGTCCTGGTTTCGTAAAAGAATGCAAGAATATGTGGTCTTCACCAAGAGGAGCAATGAAATGAAACTTCATGATTGCCTTAGAAAAGGAAGCAGAGGGTTTTGCTGAGAATGAGAAGAAGTTGTTGGTAAAGATTGATGAGCTTTCTTCTTAGCATAAGATTGGGATGGTGGAACTGGAAAATGCTTGGAGGCTGACAGGGTTCAGGTGCGAGTTGATAGGGTTGTCTTGGAAGTTTAGAAAAAGGCCTTCTTGGAGGAGAAGGATAAGTTGGAGGCTTCGCTGGCCAATGCAACTAGTGATTACAAATGGCTCATCGAGCATGGATTTTAGTGGGTAGTTACCTACCTTCTTCACTTCTCTGAATTTGAAAGGCCTTGGGTGACGTGTATACTAAGCTTTTAGCCCATGGACGGTATCAAGGCTTGGTTGCTGGTTATAAGGCTTGTGAATCTGGGAGCCTTTGGAGAAGTCATCAACCCAAAGCTTTTAACGTGTATACAGAAGTTGTTCTTAAATGGAGCATATGACCTACCCTTATGTGGATGTAGGTTCAAAATGCTCAGGTAGGCCTCTCTCTGTCTTATAGGAGCTGAAACCCGTTGGCCTTAATGCGGCCGTTTGTGACAAAGTATTGGAGTCTCTTTCGAAGAAACATTCTTTGTCTGGCGATAGTGAGGATACTTTTTCTGATGGGGGCGAAGGCTTGAAGGATGTAAGCCTTGAAGCCTTTGAGACGGTTGGTGAAGGTAGGATGAAGAAGAAAGCCAAAAAGTCCAAAGGTGATGAAGCGGGGGCAGCGAAGCCTACTACTTCTGATGCTGTAAATTAAGACTCTTTGAACTTTATTCGTAGCTTTCTTAGCATTCTAAACAATATTATGATGTATGTTGAACAAGTAGGTTTTAGGGGAACCATTAAGGTTTCTTTTCGTGGTTGTTAGCCTTGAAGGCTTTTAAACAATATCTTAGGTTTATGGGCCTTAAGGCCGTATGTTTGAAACTTGATGTGTCTAACGATATGCTCTACTTTTGCCTTGTGTTGATAATGTTTGCAATTGTCTTGTTGTTTTGTTATGTGCCCTTTGTCCATTATACCTTGGAAGGTTCAGTGCTGCAGTCACTTAGCTTTAAGGTATTTTGGATAAAAGATACGTGTTGTCTATCCTTTTTGTGACATCATTCAATGTCTTTTTGTTTCGTAAACCTTTTTATGAGGTTTAAGGAACGATTGGTGTGGGCTATTCGGACCCGTCTATGAGACAAGTTAAAATTTTTATTTAAGTCTCATGGAGTTGGATTGATTTAGGAACTCACCCCGTATATAGGTCCATTAATGTAACGCCTCGTATTTCCAATATTTATTATTTTTATAAAAAAATTCACGCTCGTTTTCTACTTCCTGAGTCGCAACTACAACCGGATCGAAAAACGGTGTAAAAACGGAAACAACGCATTTTTACGTGTTTTTAACGAAACGACAACCGAACGCGATTTTTTTTGATGTCTTACATTTAATTCCCGTGTTTAAAACTTAAATAAAATTATACGCTATTTCATAACGTTCGGGCGCAGAAATGGGCTTCAGAATCGCGTTCGGGCCACTCTCAGGCTTTTAAACCCAACCTATCAAACCCTTACCACTTAACCTACCTATTTAACCCTCTCAAACCTCACCTTCTTCATTTTATTGAGAAACCCTAGCCCCCCCCCCTTGAACCAGCCGACACTCCTACCTCTCTCTTTCTCCTCCTTCTCCAGTTCTGTTCTCCTCTTTTCCCCGCTCACTCACACCAACCCGACGCCCAACCCTCTCGCTCAACTCTCTCTCGCGCTGGAAAGGAAGGCCGACCACCCAAGTGGTGGCAGCGGCGCGACAACGGCAGCCAGCGGAGCAGCAGCAAGCCGCAGCAACAGGGGAGCGACGGCGGGTCGACGGCAGCGCCCTCGTAAGCGGCGGCTGTCTGGGTCTCCTTCCGACGAGCTTCAACGGTAAGAAACCACCCCCATTTCTGTCTTTTATCCTTTCTGAAAATTGTAGAAGATAACATGTTGTTTTAACTTCTGATGTTTCGGGTCACGGGTTAGCTTCGGTTCAAGATGCGTTCGGGTCAGCTTCGGTTCGGTCAACCCGGTTAGACCTGGTCAAAGCTCGGGTCTGGTCAAGCAGTCAAACAGTCCACGGATCAGCTCCGGGTCGAATCTCGGTTCAGTCAAGGTTAGTCTCGGTTCGGGTCTTGGTTTTGCTTCTATTTCGAATCCCGTTAATTCTTTTCTTTCGGCAGGTTACGATTCGTTTCGGTTCAGTTCATGGCTCATGTTCAGCGGGTTCGGGTCTCGGTGCAGAGGTTCAGGTCAGCAGTGAGTCAATGACAGTTTTGGCTTCGGTTCGGGTCTCGTTTGGTGTTCGGTCAAACCTGGTCAACTGTGGTCAAACAGTCAACGGGTCAGCTTTGGTGTTCACTCGAGTTACAGAGACAGCGGTTCAGCTATTCCGGTTCAGGTCACTCATCCCAAAGTCAGATTTGTTTCGGTCCGTGTTCAGTCCAGATACATTTCGGTTCAGGTACGGATCGTGCTTTGATTGTTTCAGTTTCACATTTGATTTTAGTTGGTTTGTTGAGTTCACTTTTGGTTTCGGTTCAGTTCAGTTTGGCATCGGTCAACGGCAGTCAACAGCAGTTGTTTCGGTTCCGGTTCGAGTCAAACCTGGTCAACAATCAACAGGTTAGAACTCAGTCCAGTCTTGCTTCAAAGTTCGGGTCAAAATCAATCCACACTCGACTTGGTATAATGTCATGTTACTAATTATATTGTTTTGTATTTAATTAGTGTTATAATCACGTAACCGAACCTTAAAAAATTTGTAGACATAAAAAGAGTATGTAAACATTTATAGTGTTTCGTCGATTCTTGCGTTATTTATTGTTGTGTTTTGGAAAAATATATCGACACATATGTTGTCGGGATCGTCCAAAAACAAGAGGAAACTCTGCCCGTTTATCGACAAAATATACTTATTCATTATATTCATCGACAAAATATAGATATATTTATCATATCTCTCGACAAATACACTTATTTATTATACTTTCGACAAAACATATTTATTTTACTTTCGACAAATATATTTGTACACCATTCGACAATATACATATATATCTCATACAATTCGTTAGAATATAAATATATATACCAAATATGCTTTTCGTCAAATATATATATTAATTATTTGACAACACTCCTACAACCCTTTTGATGAATTTAATTTAGAAATTCCTTTCTTAAACGATGTTAACTATATACGTACTTTCAACTCCAATTCGAATCCTCCGTCGTAGCTTCTATTATTCATGTACATTCGTTTGCCATTTTTAAGGTGATCTCGATGTCCCCTTTCTCCCACTCATCAACTCGTCGTGGAATTTTCAAAGAAGACTTAGCAATTCTGTGAGTACACTCGACCCACATTTGTTTATATCACTTTTTGGGTGTAACATGTTTCCATATACAAAAATCACAAACACTTAAACTATATGAAACGCACAAACAATCCTATACACATGACTACTTGAATCCTATACTTGTTGCTTGTCTGGGGATAAACGTTGTGCTATGCTTTAGTCATTAACTATTTTTAGCCTTTGTTTGACATGCTTAGCGCTATAGGAATTCACGCATCCACCTCCATCGTGTTATTCGTGAGGTCATGTTAAAACATCGTGATTGCGTTACGGGTTTGATTATTAGTATTGCATGCCTTGATATGCTCTTGTATAGATTTGGTTGCCATGAGGATTGTTAAAACTTTATTCGTATACGTATGCTATGCTTAAACTTGTGTACTCGCCTTTGCTTTTGCATTGACTTTATTTTAAAACATGTTACAGGTTGAAGGAGATGATGCTATGAAAACAATATAGCAAGGACTAGATACACACAAATTAGACGTTAGGTTTAATGTCGACGTATCAATTTTGTTATGACTTTGCAAATGTTAGGTTGTTCTTTGTTTGGTTACATTGATGTATTTGACAATTCTTATGAAATGAAATATGGTTTAATTAATTATTGTCACTTAATAATGTTGTGAGCAATGAGCAATCTCGTTTTCGTCTCATCCCGATGTTTCCGCCATCGGTTGGGGTGTTACAATTAAACCCCTGAACCTATTGAGCGATGTGGCCTGGGAGCTCATCCCCTTACATGGCCCTTGCCATGGAGTTTTTTGCTAGGTTCTCAACCTGATTATAGGATAGAAAGACAAATTTTGACAAAAAAACTTCGTCATTCATTCATTTGATAGTATTTTGATTACAAGAGAGGGTAGAACATTTCTTGAAATTCTTTCTAAGACTTTTTGTCTAGACGTGGAACCTTTTAAGGTTTTTGCCGTTCTAGTGACGAGGAAGCTTTTTGCCTTCTACATCGGCTAGCTTGTATGATCCTCCTTTGTGTGTTTTGAGAGTGGTGTATGTTTCGAGAGCCTTGATTCTTTTTTTTTTTTTGCTTCATTGTTACTAAGAACCAGGTCTCCAGGCTTAAAGCATTCATGCTTCACCCGGGTGTTGTAATAAGCTTCCATCTTCTGCTTATATTTTGCTTCCCTTATAGCGGCTTGGTCAAGAGCTTCTTCCAGAAGTTCTAAGTTCAACATGGTTTAAGCCTGTTTGGCTTCAAGGTCGATGTTGAGTGTTCGTTGTGTAGTAACTCCTATTTCTACCGGGATGGTAGCTTCTGACCCAAACATAGGCTATAGGGTGACTTGTTTTCTTGGTTGTCCATTCCCGCTTTTTGTGGAATGGCCAAGCTGAGGTAATGGGAATAAGATTGTGTTTAGGACTTTTAGGTATTGGTGCATGTAGCTGACAGTCCTTACATTTTCGTAATTGTTTAGTGGTATCTTGGTGAAAGGAGGGCCAGAAGTATCTAAGGTTCATCGATTTTGAAACCACAGATCTTGGACCATAGTGATCCCTGCATATTCCCTCGTGGACTTCCTTGATCAGATATTGGCTTTGTTCTGGGCTAACACATTGGGGTAGTGGTTCAAGGTAACCTTTGTTGTAAAGAATTTCTCCTCACAACACATACTGCCTTGGCTTGATGCGAACCCTTTCAGCCTCTGTCTGGTCATTAGGTAATTCACTATTTTTTAGGGATTTGACAATAGGAGTCATCCAACTTGGTCCTTCTTTGGTGATCACATCTTGAACCTCAAGTTCCTGAATGGATGGTGATTTTAACACTTCAACCAATACTTTTTTGGTGAGGTGGGAAAATGTGAGAGATGCAAGTTTGCTTAGTGCATCGGATCTCTTGTTTTGAAATCTTGGGACTTGCTTGACGGTACATGCTTTGGAATGTGTTAATCAACTCTTTTGATTTTTCCCGGTAGCTATCATTTACCTGGTTTGAGACAAGCAAGGAGTATGTGAAGACTTGAAGCCTTTGAACATCCATCCTTTTGGCTAGCTTGAATCCAACAATGAATGCCTCATACTTGGTTTCATTATTGATTGTCTGGAATTCAAGCTGGAGATCATATGTAAATTATAATCTTTTGAGGGTGATTAAAACTAGCCCAGCCCCTGACCCTTCAAGGCCGGAAGCTCCATCAGTAAAAGGCTTCCAAGTATCAAGGTCAGAAGGTTCAGTGGTTGGGTTAACTTTCGTTATTGTTTCTTTTGGAATTTCCACAATGAAATCAACCAAGATTTGGGCTTTTACGGCCTTCCTTAGAACACAGGTGATATAGTGTTCACCTAGTTCCACTGCCTATTTGGCTAATCGTCTTTAAGTTTCAGGTTTTTCAAGCACACTTTTAATGGATTGGTCACTGACCACTTGTATTGGTTGTGCTTGAAAGTACCCTCGAAGCTTTCTGGCTGTTTTGACCATAGCTAGAGCAAGCTTTTCCAAAGGAGGATACTTGATCTCTGCTAATTTTAGTGTTTTATTGAAGAAGTAAACGGGTTCCTGAACTTTGTTTTGTTCGATGGTTAAAACCGCACTTATGGCTTCTTTAGAAATCGAGAGGTAGACATAGATTATTTCTCCTGTTTCCAAAGCCGCAATGGTCGGGAGTGAAGCCAGGTGTTGCTTCATTTGTTTGAAGGCTTTCTCTGCTTCTTCAGTCCATCCTAAGTCTTTTTTGTTAGCGCATCCCTTGAGTGTTTTGAAGATATGTAGGGACTTTTCTGGTAACTTCGAGGTAAAACGCTTCAAAGCTACAAGCTTTCCATTCTGGCTTTCTACTTCTTTTTGGCTTTGTGAGGACTTGGTTTCTAGGGCGGCTTTGACTTTGTTGGGTTAGATTTTATGCTTTGTTTCCCCGCAATGAGCCCTAGAAACTTGCCTTCCTTAAGACCAAACGAACACTTGACTGGATTGAGCTTCATGTTGATCTTTTTCAAGTTTTAGGAAGTTTCTTGTATGTCGTCGAGCATTTGATATTCCGTTTTGCTCTTGATGACCAAATCATCAACATAAGCTTCCATATTTTTGTCAATTTGACCAGCAAACGCCTTGTCAACCAGGCGTTGATAAGTGGCACCTGCATTTCTTAAAAGGACATTTTTTATAGCAAAAGATACCTTTATCATTGTGAAATGCGATTTTTTTCATGTGAATCTGATGGCAACCCTTGTAGGTATCCAGGAAACACTTGAATGGGAAGCTTGTGGGCGAGTCAACCTTAAGCTCTATTCCTGGTAATGGGTAGCAATCATTTGGGTGTGCTTTGTTCAGGTCTTTGAAATCGATACAAATTCTTCAAGACTTGTCAGGTTTTCGAACCATAACCGGGTTGGCTACCCATGATTGGTACTTAGCTTCTCGGAGGATTCCTGCTAAGACAAGCTTTTTTCTACCTCTTGGTACGCTGCAAGGTTTCTTTTAGAAGCTCGACTTCGTTTGTTTTGGACAAAGGGCTTGACATCAGGTGGGATTTTTAATTCGTGTTCGGCAATGCTTCGAGGGATGCCGGTCATGTCTTCCGGGCACCAGGCAAAGACATCAACATAGTGCAAGAGTAACTTCTTAAGGTATGAGAGAGTTTATTTGGAGGGATTGGTGTTTACCCTTATCCTTTGATGGGGATATTTTGGGTTTATGACCAACCCTTGTTCATTGTCTTCATTCTTATTTGAGCTTTCCCCTTCAACCATTAAAGCCACCTGGGTAGGTTGAAGGGTTGCTATCCCTTTTTCAGTGGGAAACTTCACAGTGCCTTGGCCAACCGAGACTGCCATCCCGAATGCACTTTGTCCTGGCCTTCCTATGATAACATCATAGTTAGAAGGAATGTTGATAACCACGAATGTGAGTGGTTTGGTTTTTTCCATCTCGCCTTCACTAGAACAGACATCAAGGGTTAGTTGGCCTAAAGGCTTGATGGGTATGTCATACCTTTTATGTAGGATTCAGACTGTTGAAGCCTTGAACGTTCATCGTTGCTGAGACGGTTTTCTCAAGCATGATTCAGTGGCTGCGATGGTGTGAATGTAAGCCTTTTTCATCTTGATGGTTCCTATCTTGGCTTCCATTACCAAAGGATTTAAGAGCAACCCTCCTTCTGGTGGAGGGAAACAGACACATTGGCGTTCCCATGCCTTCAAGCGATGACATTTGTGGGAAGCTTTGTTTTCGAAGTCTACCATATTTACTATCTTCTTTTTCCGTCAACCATCTTGTCCTTGACCCCGTTAATTAAGTGAGCCAATTCCCTGGACCTGACGGCGTCTTCGATCCTCCTTTTGAGTTGGAAGGGATCATTGGTATGGTGACCATTCTCTTCATAAAACTCATAATGTTGAGTTTTCGTTGTTGTTGCTTTTCGGTAATGGTCGAGGAAGGCAAAAGCTATGTTTTACCTCTTCGGTTGCTAGGATCTCTTATGGAGTTCTGGTTAAGGCTATAAAGTTATATGGTTTTTTCTTGGCTTAGAGGGTTCCAGCCTTCAGGCATTATGGAATCCGAACCTTCGAACCGTTTGTCGCAAGATCCATAGTTTCCTTTTTTTCTATTGGGACTATCGCGTCGCCAGTTAGGATGTTCTTTGATGTCTACAACTTCTCCTCCTCGAATGTGGGCTTCATCCCTCTTGAATGCTTCTTTAAGGGTTTTGGGCAGGCATTTGTTGAAATCTCTTGTGAGATATTTGGAATTTATGAGCATTCATGAACCTGCAACCCTCATCTTTTCATCAGCACCTATGTAGGTTAACCCTCCCTTTTTGTACCTTTCGATGAAGTCTCTGAGACTTTCATCATCGTGTTGTTTTATCTGGAAGATTAACGTGGCATACTTGACCTACCTCAGTTGTTGTGAGAAATTGGCCAAGAAACCTTTGCTGAGATCGTTAAAGGTCTGAATGTTTCGTTCAGGAAGGTTGTTGAACTATATACGTGCTGAACCTTCAAGGGTTTGCATGAACATTAGACAACATTCGGGGTTAGATCATTTTTCAATTCTTGCAGCCCCGGTGAAGATTTGGAGGTTATGGCGTTCATGAAACTCACCACAAGTTCTGATGTGCGATGGTATTTTTATCTGGGTTTAAAACTCGTAATCAGCAATTTGTTGGGAAAAGCAAGGCAAGTTGCTGGGCTTGTAGGGTTTTGTGAGGTCTTCTTCTACCCTTGAAGCTGGGTTACCATTTTAGGTAACCTGGTGAGTACTGTATAAGGCTTGAGGGCTCCTTGGATGATGAAGTGTTGCCAAGGAAATTGTGCCATAATCTGTGTCATCCGTTGGGGCACGAGGTTAAAGCCTTGAAGGCTTTCTGGTGGTACTGTATAAGGCATTCCCATGGATGTGCTCAATACCGCACCTCGAGCCAAAGGCAAGGTGGCCATGGCTTGTTCCCATGAAGTGGCAGCAGAATGTGGAATGCTTGAAGCTGGTGACTGCCATAATTGATCAAGAGTGGTTTCATGCCCAATAGGTTCACCGGTTACAACGGGTTGGGAGGTAGATAAGGAAAAATATTTGGACTTGGCCTCCCAAAAGTACAAAGGCTTGGACCAGCTTCAAAGTATGATGTGTTTGGATGTGAGCTACTAAAAGGAAGAGGTGGAGGACCGAGTGACAATGAGGGTTCGGATTCCTCAAAGTCTAGTCTTATTCTCACCCCTTTTTCTCTTTCTCGGCTCACATGTTGATTGTGAAGAGATCTCAGTTGTAAGAAATTTCAAGCTACTCCCTCGGATGTTAGATCTAAATGTTCCGGTAGCGCACAGCACCGGTTTGAGGAGATGCAACCCCTGATCGAGACGGGGTTGATGTTTGAAAAGAAGTGAATTCCGGGAACATAGTCCTCGTTGGAGTACTTCTGGGAGTAAAGAGAGGTGTAGATCTAACCGGTGAGATCCGTCCAGAGTTTGGTGTTACGTCGGTGTTGTTAGGCACCTGATTTACCTTGCCAAGAGACTCGCTTTCAGACATGATGTAAAGAGAAAATGGAGCTACACAACTGGTCTTTAAGATAAAGTAAGCGGCGTAGCCCCACGGTGGGCGCCAACTTGTTGTTACAACAAATACAAGACCAAGGACTGTAGCGACGTCTTCAGGGTTAAAGGGTTCAAGGTTTCGATTAGACTAACGCAGGTCGTGGGGTCCCCCCGCGTTTGTAGCACGTGGAGGTGGATCACTTTGTTATTATTCACTTTGAATTCTGGATTGAAGAATGTTCAACCCAGAATGTCTATGCATAGTGAGATAATGTTGTAGTGAGCCAAGAATAGAACAAGCAAGATGCAAGTTCTAGAGAGGAGAAGTAAGATCATAGATCAAGAGTGACCTGAGCTCATCTGGGATGTGTTAGCTGAAGACAAGGGGCTGAGATTTATAGAGAAAGGATTCTCCATAAGAAGAATCCTTGACCAGTGATCCTTGGCTACAGTGGGGGACTTGCCCATTTGGGGGTTGAAGGCTTCGGACCTGCGGGTAAAAGGGTGTGCTCTCCGACAAGCTCTGGTTGCGGCTTGGCAGGAGGGTTCACACGCAAATGGTGATGTGACAAGACTCTGACTTGTCCTTTTTACTGTTCGTGACAGTTGGCTATTGTCGAACCCTTTTACCTTTCGACCCTTTAAGCTGTATTGCATTCTAGTTATTTTATTAAGCTTGAGCTACCCACGTCATCAGTAAGATATCATATTCACATATAGTATGTAGTTAATACACATCTTGTTTGATTAGAAAAACTAAAACTCAAATTCGATTGATGATGACCTACACTAATGCTAGATTAAATTGCAACAAAACTAAGATAACACAACAAACACAAAAGTACAAGATAAGAAAGATGGAATCACTCCCGCTTTTAGGTTTAATCAATCAAACATAAACTTGCAATTTCACTTGAATTTTTAACAAATTACGGATACATAATTTGTACACCTTTCATATTAACCAAATACGTTAAAGTCCATCAATCGCCTAGGTCGTAATACAATACTATGAAGTCTCCCATAATGAAATGGTATATTGGTGATTCAACAATAATCTATAAGAATTTGAAACAATTCAATCCATATAGACATAATACAACTCTATAGACGCTCTTTGAAGAGAAACCAACCACAAATTGTCTTTTAGATTACCACAATCATAAACATTTACTAAATCATGAACGTGATTATATTAAAGTTCAAACACACAAAGAGAAATCAAGTCTTATAAATAATTAAACGTGAATATGGGTTGTGATCACAAGAAAACAATTAATCAAACATAATTTGTTCTCGAACTCCAATTGTTTCTTTTATTATTTGTTTCTTCAACCACCGGCCCAAGATTGCATCCCACATTTCGTGTGAAGCCAAATTAAAATAGATATGCAGCCCACCATTTTAAATTGATGGTCTCAATCAGATTTCCCCTTTTTTCTAAACAAAAACTTTTAGTTAAACAATCTTAATTCACACCATGCTAGTTAACGAAAATGCCTCCTGTCTACGCGGCGTTGACATGGCGGATAACTAGCATAGGGGTTTCAAACCACCCTACTCAGCCTTAGTAACCATTTTAGATTCTTAAATCATAAGCAAAATCAAAACAAACATGTATTTCATTGCTTTTTGTAGCAAGTAGTTCTACATCAAAACGTCACATATGAGAACAATGTAGAAAAAATAATTAATTACAAGTTCGAAAAATGATAATTATTTTCTGAATGTAACTTGCCTGTTAAATATTAATAAAATAAAATGTAAATTGGTTTCGACTTGGAGAATACCTAAAAATTGGTTACTAAAATGAAGGAGATGTATCAAGTTTGTTTTGTTTGATGCAATTTGCCTTATATTAACTTGTAAGGCTATGCTCTATACAAGGTGATCGCCCCGGGGAGTGCGGTGGAGAGCGTGGCAGCGGAGAACACCACATCACCTCCTCTAGTCCCGTGAAATTGTGGTAAGCCCGTGGTATCAATACCGCTCTTTTTTTTCTAAATTTTGTATTACACTAAATTGTATATTTTATTTATTGAAGTATTCATATTTTTGGAGTAAATTGTCATTTTCGTCCCTGAGGTTTGGGCACATTTTCTATTTTCGTCCAAAATGAAACTTTGGTACCATTTTGCCCCTCACATTTGTAACTTTTTGTCATTTTCGTCCAAATGCCTAACCTAGTTACTTTATAACGTTAGATGGGTTATTTTTGAAAGAGTAAAATGCCATTTTCGTCCCTGAGGTTTGGGCACATTTGCCATTTTCATCCAAAATGACACTTGCAACTCTGGAACCGTCTCCGGCACAACCTGCAACTCCGGCACCGTCTCCGGCACAACCTGCTACTCCGGCACCACCTACAACTCCGGCACACCTCAACTCCGGCACAACCTGCAACTCCGGCACCCCTGCAACTCCGGCACCACCTGCAACGCCATTTTGGACGAAAATGGCAAATGTGCCTAAACCTCAGGGAAGAAATTGGCAATTTCCTCTTTAAAAAATAACCCATCTAACGTTATAAAGTAACTAGGTTTGGCATTTGGACAAAAATGGCAAAAAGTTACAAACGTGGGGGCAAAATGGTACCAAAGTGTCATTTTGGACGAAAATGGCAAATGTGCCCAAACCTCAGGGACGAAAATGGCAATTTACTCTATTTTTTTAAATTATAAATTCTTACCAAAACATCATATTTTTTTAATCTTTTCTTTTTGTAATATATATAGGGGAGGGTTATCTTGAGAATATTGAATTTTGTGAGAACTCTAGGAACAATTTCCATCCATAGATCATATCAATCAAAGCTAAGATTAAATGAGTTTTTAATGAGAAGGGAACCATTAATTAAGACTAAAAAGGGACAATAACTGTAAAATCACATTAAAGTACCCTTCACCCCAAATTCACCTTCTCCTTCAGGAAATCGAATCAACGTCTTCCAAATCCACCATTTTCCTCAAGGAATCAATCTACAAATCTGAAGTTATCAAATGTTATTTTGGGAAGAAAATGATGAACGAACGACAATCGAGTCGACAATGTAAATCTGCAAATCGAACCAACGATGTAAATCTGCTTGCAATGTTTTTTTTTGGAAGAAAAGGATGAATGAATCAATCCACCATCTTCCTCAAGGAATCAATCTGCAAATCTGAAGGTTTGGTTTTTCAACTTTTTTATTGTTCTATTTCATTAAAATTAGGGTTGGAATATATTTATTGTTTGTTTGGCGATATAACTACATGTAATTTAACCTATGGGAGCACCAATACAGTTCTTATTTATATATATATATATATATATATATATATAGTTGCAAATTGAAAGCTTAACATTTCCACCAGTTTAGATTTGACCAAATGTGTGATTTTGAAACCCAGTCAATCACTGAGTTACAGCTTGACCTAAGAGAGTTCAACAATTATTTATGTTTGGACTTGGATTCTGTCTATTACTATTTCTTTGTGTTGGATTTCTATTAGTTAACAAGATACACTGCTAAAATTAAAGCTCTTTGTGTACTAGTATACCTTAACCTTCTTAAAGGTAATGTACATATAATGTATGAATATCAGATTAACTATTCTATGTTAGCTCAAATGACATCAACATTTTTCATCTTGTTTTTTACTTTTGGTTGGGTGAATTTTAGCTCTTGAAATTATGTGAAAGTCTATATATTTAGGATGATTCAAATATGAAGAGCTTTAAACCTGGCACATCAATATCTTGCTTTTTCTAGTGTTTTTGGCAAAAACTTAGATTAAATTTGTAAAATTGAAGTCTAATTGTTATTGAGCACTGACTTTTCTGCATTAGCTACTAATACATGTTTGCAACATTGCATTTTGAAATAGCAACATGTTATTTTATCGAGATTGTAAATCACTTGTCTAAGATTACTAATTACTTATCGAATGGATGAGTTCTGAAATACAATATTTTGGTGAGAAAACCGGGTGGTATACGGGTAAATATTTGCTCAAGTTCCGTCTTTTCTTTTTCTTTTAATTTGCATCGTCTTAAATCAACAATGTTTATTGGTGGGAGGCGTTGTGAGGGATTTAAGTCCTATAACTAAGGCTAGAGCTTCACTTATGCAAGGAAAGGGAAAAAACTAAAACATTAAGGTGCATTAATTTATGTAAGAAAAGTAATTGTAATATTATAACAGAAGCATTAAGGCATAAGAAACTAGAAAGGAAAACAGAAACGATGATGATAGTGAGAGAAATCCGATCATAGAAACTTCATGGAAAGCCAAACTTGAAGGTATGTACTTGAAATAAATTTGTAACAAATCTTCATATGGTTTTACACATGTATAAATCATATAGATGAAAGTTTACACATGTATAAATCATAATAGATATGAAAATAAGCATAAATACAGAAGGTTTATACATGTATAAATCATGAAAATAATCATAAATATAAAGGTTTACACATGTGTATATCATAATATTAAAAAATAATAGTAAGCATAGATATAAAGGTTTACACATGTGTAACATATTAGAAAATAAAAGTACAACAAATCTCCATATGTTTTTACACATGTGTAAACCATAATAGTAAAAAAAGAAGCATTAATATGGAAATTTACACATGGTAAATCATAATAGTTAAAAATAGCATAGATACAAAGGTTTACATATGTGTAAATCACAATATTTAAAAGATTAGTATAGATATACAGGGTTACACATGTGTAAATCATAATAGTTTTATAAGTTAATCTATAACATATCTCCATATGTTTTTACGCATGAGTAAAGCAAAAATATATGAAGGTTGACACATGTTTTTTATAATTAAAACACATAAAGATGGTGATAGACATGGAATTTGGCGGGCTTTGAGGTATTTCTGATAATTGAGGTACAAATAATACACGTATGTTAGAAACTTAAACGTGTGTAAGCAAGTTGTTTACACGTGTGTAAATAAGATGTTGACACATGTGTAAGTCAACATGTTTATTTTAGAATATCAATAACAAATGACTTAATGATTTTCTACTTTTGTCACTTGACTAGGAACATTTTAGAAATATCGATACCTTATATTAATGGTTGGAAAAGGATAAGGAGAAATTTGAGAGGTCAATTATAGAAGCCCGGAAAATGTTGCAAAGATTGTACGTTCGAAGCGAATATTCACCGAGAAGATCTGATCAAGAAAGCACTAAAGTTTGAGAGAGACCAAAATGATAAAAAAATTATTAGATTATATTTTGCATTATGACTTGTTTCTATGTTATGTGTCGTGGTTAGGATATACCAAGGATTACAACTTTTGTTTTTATGTTATATGGTTATCGTATGTCAAGGATTATGACTTGTTGGAAAATTTAATTCTATTGATTGTTGGGTAATACAATATTGGTTTAAATCCTACTTGTTGGTCAATATAATACTTTTGATGTTTGCTCAATACTATCTTGGTTTAATTCACAGTTTACACGTGTGTAATTTAGCTGCAAATGTGTAAACATAAACATATTAGTGACACTGAATAAAACTACACATGTGTAATACAAATGCACATATGTAAAATGGAAACAAATAAATCATAGTGAATAGTTTACGCATGTGTAATTCAGATGCAAGTGTATAAAACGGAAACATTTAAGTGATGTGAACAATTTACACATATGTAATACAATTGAACATATATAAAATAGAAACAACAAGGGAAATTGAACAATTTACACACGTGTAATTAATATGCAAACATGTAAACAAATACAAATTAGTCACAGTGAACAATTTACTCATGTGTAAGAATGATTACATAAGAATATTCACATGAGGTTTACACATGTGTGAAACAACACTTAAACATGTGTGAAACATAAACTTACACAAATATAATTTGATAACGAATAAGAAAACATTGTAATATTATCAAAACTTACACAAATAAGTGTAAAACCCAACATCAAAACAGAAGTTTAAATTCAACCAAATGTTAAGTGTTCAAAATTAATAGTACATGAATATCTTACCCAACTAAAGCTAGAGGAATAGTCAAGAAACTTTATTCACCTCATTATCTTCATCATTAGGACGCTCTTCATCACAATGACTACATTAATTAGTTCGATTTTGTTCTTTTACGACATTTCCAAGAATCATGGTAGTCTATGAATGCCTTCCTTGTCATAATAATTCGATTTCGTCTATCGCGTGTCAAACCATGTTCTCAACAGCAACTAATGTATGATTTTGAGACTCAGCAAAGTCATATAACTCTAAACCAGGGAACCCTTAGCAATTTCCGACCTTTATTTTAGCTTTACAGTTTGTAACCTTGTAATTAGTGCTACGAGGTAACTGAAAATTGACTTCACAATCATTGAATCAACATTTTGGCAATTGGGTCCTCCTTCTCCATTACAAACAATATACCTAAGTGTAATAAGACGATCAACCATCTTGGTTGTTGACAACCTAGTATCAAACCCAACCTTCTCCACATAATGCTGGCATGTAGAAGTCACATCTTCTGTTTTAGTGAATAGCATACCCACAACATATTTATACATTGTCATAATATTAGGCATACAGGATAGTCCCATATCAGATTCCTAAAAATCCTGTACATGTGTCTCTTCAAAAATAGACAAGAGAAGGGAAATAAAAAAAGTTAACATCAATAAGAAACATACATATGCGCAACCAGAACATAGAATATGGAACATTACATTAATATGTAAAAGGTTAATCATCATTAATAGACCATACATAACTGCAGTTACACATGTGTAAATCTGAACATGATGGGATGTAAGCAATTAGCAATTACACCTGAATTGAAATCTAGCAAAATAATAGTGGTGAACTATGAAGAAATTGGTGAATTGTGAAAATTATTAAAGAAGGGTGTTCTACATTTTTGTGTAGGCATGTATTGCCTTTTAATGTGCAGGTAAAGAAAGATAAACCACCTTTTTGACCTAATCACAAGTCAAAATAAGTTCAATCCCCATCTTTATCTTTCAGTTTTAGTCGATTTCAAGCTAGCTCGTGTATGAATTCCGATTCCCCATCCATGTTATGGTTGATATATGTAAAAGGGTTCAACATAATACCCACTAAGAAGCACAAGATATAATCAAAGCATGAAAAGATTACTCCAGTCAAATAAAAACTAATTTGGGAAAATTAAAAACTCAACAAAAACATGAATTGAAATTGTGGAACAAAATTGATTGAATGATAATTAGCGAATTCAAACAAAACCATTTAAATAAGCGAAGTGAAATCAGAAATTGATATTAAGATCGATTGAATTCATCTAAACCATGAATAACTGAAGAACATTACCTGCATAATCGAAATGAAATCAATGAAGATCACTTAATCCAAACAATAATTGATTGAAATAGCATCGATTAAACAACATTTGCGTATGGATTGAAGCGTACAGATCAAAATTATAAACGAATGTCAGTGATCATAGAAGCAGGAGAGAAAGTAGGGAATGGTTAAATTACCAATTTACCCTTTTGATTAAAACATTAAAGAACATAAATGATTGGCTGAGAATTGTTCTCACAAAAAATGGGTATTCTCATTTAAACCATCCTCTATATATATAGGATTCGGTTCAAGGGAGAACCACCCCCAGTTGCGAAAACCGCGAGAACCACTCTCCACCAATCAGATCATGCCACCTATACACTATTAGTTTAAATCTTAAAGGTTATTTTGGTAATTTACTCAAAATGTTATATCTACTCTATCTCTTTAAAGTCTTATCAGACTTTTCTATCAATCATCTCTCTCTCTTAAAGTATTAATCACATTAAAAATCAAAATTAATCAAATCATATTAAATTAATCACATTAAATAAATCAAAATTAATCAAATCATAATAAAGTTTAAAAACGGCGCGTATAAAAAGTTTTTAAAAAATTTTAAAGCCAGCGCGTATAAAATGTTTAAAACCGTGCGTAAAAAAAGTTCAAAACCGCGCGTAAAAAAGTTTTATACCGGCACATAAAAAAAGTTTAAAACCGCGCGTAAAAAAGCTTTATACTGGTGCGTAAAAAAAGTTCTGAAACAGCGCGTAAAAAGTTTAAAACCGGGCGTAAAAAAGTTTAAAACCGCGCCAAACGTAAAAAAAGTTTAAACCCGTTCGTAAAAAAAGTTTAACCCGCGCGTAAAGTTTTATACCGGCGTGTAAAAGAAGTTTAAACCCGCGCGTAAAAAAGTTTTTTTTACCGGCGTGTAAGAAAAGTTTCTAAAACGGCGCGTAAAAAAGTTTGAACCCGCGCGTAAAAACAATTTGAAACCGCGCATAAAAAAAGTTTGAAACCGGCGTGCAAAGAAAATTTAAACCGGCACGTTAAAAAAATTTAAAACCGCGCGTTAAAAAATTTTAAACCGGTGCGTAAAAAAAGTTTGAACCGCGCGTAAAAATGTTTAAAACCGGGGCGCAAAATAACATTAATAAAATCACATTAATTAAATTACAAACATTAATTAAAGCACAATGATTACAACTTTAATTAACAATCATTAATGAGCTTAGTAAAAATTTCAATTTACCTTATCCCACTAAAAACAAAAACTAATTAATTAAAGCACAATAATTACAACTACTTTATTGTTTTTTAATCTCATCCATTAAAACACTTTTGATCAATGGCTTATATTGGTTCTTACGGTTCTCACAACTCAAGGTAGTTATCATTTTATCCATCCCCTATATATATATATATATATATATATATATATATATATATATAGGGAGAGAATCATGAGAAAACTAGATATAAATGAGAAAACTAGAAAACTAACTCAAAATGCCAAAAAAAACGTAAAAAAGTACAATTTTTTTTTATAAAAAAGCGCTGCATTTTATGTATAAATAATTTTTTTTAAAAAAAAACTTGTAGTGCACATGTGCACCATATGTGTACTACACATGTGCATTATATGTTTATGTTGCAAATGTGCATTATATGCTTTTTTTATTTTTTTAAGTTTTTATATAATATATATAGCGAATTTTAATAAAAAAATCAAAAAAATAAAAATAAAAATTTTGATATGATTTTTTGGCTTTTTTAGTTAGTATTTTGGTTTCTTATTTAAACTAGTTTTCTCATGATCCATCCCCTATATATATATATATATATATATATAATATATATATATATATATATTTAAACTAGTTTTCTCATGATCCATCCCCTATATATATATATATAGGACAAGGATCCGTTAGGAACCACCCTTTATTGCGAGAACCAGTGTGAACACAAACAGTAATACCTAAAAAATAAAAAAAAATACCAATTTTTTTTTTGAAAAAGTCGCTATATTTACTCAACAATAAAAAAAATTCCAAAAAAATTCAAAAATAAAAAATAAAAAATTTTGAGTACCAACTATCCATGCATATGTGCATTTTCGTCATTTCTTTGACAAATTCCATAATACATTACAAACATTAGACAATTGTACTTTCATTTACACTACAATGTGTAACACACTACCTTTTACGTTACCAATATTAGCAATGCACATGTGTGTATATATATATCAACATTAAATAAGGTGTTTTGGTACACTAATTTGAATACATTTCCTCTTTCATCTATCATACCATCCATTATACACTACCATGCACATGTGCATTTTCATTATTTCTTTGACAAATTCCGTAATACATTACAAATTGTACTTTCATTTACACTAGCATGTGTAATACAGTACTTTTTACGTTACCAATATAAGAAATGCACATGTGCATCTATGTGTATCAACATGAAATAAGGTGTTTTGGTACACTACTTTGAATACACTTTCTCTTTTATCTATCATACCATCCATAATACACTTCCATTACCTCCTACCATCCATAATACAATACCATTACCTCCTACCATTTATAATACAATACCAATACCAATATTTTCACTTTATTACATGTATATCAACACCGTTTATACCATCCAATCAACATATTACATCATAAAGTGACAACTATAATGAACCCATCAACTACTAGATATAACTAACCAAAAAACAAATATATAAGCCTACTTTATCATTCAAAATCACAAACTTTTTGTACCAAAACACGGTATATAATTGTTATACATAATGATGCATATGTGCATTTAATGTAAAATTGAGTGTATTATGGATGGTATTGTAAATTAATGTGCAATTGTCTACTAGTGATAACGTATTACTGAATTTGTCGAAGTTATGATACATATGCATATGTGCATGGATTACTGTTACTCGAAAAAAAAGTTTTTTTTGTAACGAAATATAACGATTTTTATTAAAAAATATTAAAAAAATGTTTTTGAGTGCTTTTTTGATTTTTTTAGATTTTATTTTGCAATAAAGGTGGTTCTCGCATGAACCTTACCCTATATATATATATATAGGGGAATGATAAAATGAAAACCCACTTGAGTTAAGAAAACTCAAGAAAACCCGATGTAACATTTTTATTTTTTTTCTAAAAAAAATAGGGAATATAAGTTACATGTTAATGAACGTTTTGTAACAAAAAAATAAAAAGCGCCGAGTGGATTTTTTTATAAAAAATTACAAAAATTCAGTTTTTTTAGCATTTTTTGTAAACACTGAAATTTTTAAATTTTTTATAAAAAACACCATTTGGCGCTTTTTATTTTTTTTTTGTTACAACACGTTCATGAACATGTAACTTACATTCCCTATTTTTTAGAAAAAACTAAAAATGTTACATAGGGTTTTCTTGAGTTTTTTCAACTCAAGTGGGTTTTCTGGCTATACTTCACCTATATATATATATATATATATGGGAGGGATATAAAGAAAACCCATTTGAGTTAAGAAAACCTTATGTAACATTTTTTTTTGTATAAAAATTAAGGAATGTAAATAACATGTTATCAAACGTTTTGTAAAAAAAAAAAGAAAAACAAAAAAGGGATTTTTTTATAAAAAAATTTCAGTTTTTAGCATACATTCATAATGTCAATAACAGGGTCCTCCACTGCAGCGCAATGGTTGTTCCCATCTCGGTGAAGGCTTGGCCTGGAGTTTTACCTGGGTTCCAGTCCAGGGGGGCACAGTTTTACCTATTCCACGGGGGTTCTGCGCATCAGATGTGTGCTACGCTTTCTAGCGGTGGTCGAGTAGTTGGCCTTTGGATATAGCTCCGAAAGGGTGGGTTTACGCGTGGAAAACAGTTAGCCGTTCAAAAAAATAACATAATGTCAATAACATGTAAGTTACATTCCCTAGTTAAAAAAATTGTTATATAAGGTTTTCTTGAGTATTTTAAACTTAAATGAGTTTTCTCTCCATAACTCCCCTATAAAAATGACATTTTTATGACAAGTGTGAGAAGACATAGGAATCGACATGTTGGCATAATGTTTTGGCCTTAGACATGACGTTCTGAGTTGTTTTGGAAAGAAATACACCAAACATAACAATTAAAATATGCAATGAACTGTATGCTTAAAACTTAAGAAAACCATGCCAAGAACATTAAGTGTGTCGTTGTTGGATGTTGAGCCCTGAATTGAGTGTTTTGTTGATTGTTAGACCTAGAAATTAGAATTGAGTATTTGTTAATTGTTCGACTTAAAATTAAGTATTATGAGATAATATTATAGATTTGAGTTGTGATTTTGACTTATGAATTTGGATTTGATTTTTAGAAACTATGTCTCCAAAACAACCATTTGCTGCTAAAAACGTAAAATGATAAAACCATCCGCTGTATCCTAAACAATCATCGGTTAGCTATTACGACATATAATTCTATTATTCTAATATTATATTTTTGCTATAAAGTTAATCAACATTAAAAAAATAGTTATATAATTCTTCAGAACAAAGTCCTGTTTCTTATCTCGAGCAAGGCACTTCAATAATCAGAAATGCCTCTCAAACATGTACCATATTATAATTATAATATGATGAGTTAATTACTCTTCTCGTCCCTGTGGTTTATAAAAAATCACTATTTCAGTACATTAGTTTAAAAATTACAATTTCAATCCCTATGGTTTCACTTTCGTAGCCATTTCAGTCCCTGTGGTTTACTTTTGTAACCACTTCAATCCATTTATTCTATAAGTACAGGGACTAAAATGGTTGCGAGGTGGACTGAAATGGTTACGAAAGTGAAACCACAGGAACTGAAATCACAATTTTTAAACTAATGGACTGAAAATAATGATTTTTGACAAAACATAAGGACGAAAAGAGTAATTAACTCTAATATAATTTAGATCGGAAACATTAGTATGTGAGGGTGTACTACTATAGCTATTTAAGTACAATAAATACAGCTTTATATACAAGTGAAAATAGCATACCTTAACTTTTTTGCCATGTTTTCTTTTTACTTTGACCTGTTCTTTCTTCCTCCAGACACGTTGCCTTTTACTTACCCTGCACCTTTCTTCTTTCACACACCATAACCACCGCACCCACACTAGAACCATAAGAAATGTTCACACCCGTTGAAGACATTGAAGACCTAACGCCACGCGGTGATCGTTTCTGTTGGGTGGATGGTGATGGTTTCAACGAGTGACCATTTTTTTATGATTTAAAGGTTTCCAACCCCATCGTTTCCGATTAAAAACCCCCATCAGTACGATTTCAATGATTTAAAGGTTTCCAACCCCATCGTTTCCGATTAAAAACCCCATCAGGTACGATTTCAATGATTTAAAGGTTTCCAACCCTAATTTTTTTATTATTGTCATCAGTTTTTATATTCTTCTTTTGTTTACAGTTATGCCATTTTATGCTTATAATCGAACATGATGATGCATATATAAACTCTTGAAGCTGCAATTTGTTCCTTCTCGAGTAGAACCTTGAAATTTATCCTTTTTAATTGCTTTTGTTTGTTATATTATGTTCGTCTAAATATTTCGATCACTATATTTTTTGGATTATGCAGAAATTGTAAACTTTCCGCCTTTCCCTTACAAATGTTAACTAGCAAAAATAACAAAAATTTAAACATATGATTTCCACTGAAGCCAAGTGTGCCTTTCGCCTTCTTTTTTCCAGGTTCAGCTTCTTTTATCTCTAGAAAATGAAAATTATATTAGTACCAAATTGTAGAATCTAAGAATTATTTGCATAGGATTTTTTCAAGTTATCATTTTAACAAAGTTAATTTTCCATTATGTTATAGAGGTTACCTGCTTTATAACTTGCTGCATGAACTAATTCGCCAATAGGATTTTGATAATCTTAGAAACCAAACAGTTGTTCTTATTCAGATATACATGTTCCAAACAGTTTGCAAATAACTGAAATCCGATAGCGCTTTTAGATGAATTGACTATTTGACTTCTAAAATCTAAACTATGGGTTCGTCAAATTGGTTTCTGTTACTTCGACTTTGGGTATTTTTATGTATAAAATCGGCTCGAGTAACTGATCGTAATAGGTTCGGATGAAATTGTTTGGGTTTAAAGTAGTTCATGTTTGAAACGAGTTGACGTAAACCCGCGCGTTGCAGCGGGCTGTTGATTATGAATGTCTTTAGTGGCATTATATGAGATGCTCGATTATGACAACGTTTACATATTTTAATAAACTAAAAATAATCGCTATACTCAATGGCCCATGTATACGCTAATATCAAATACAAATTAAAACTTAATACCTCTTTAGACATTCATTCTTCTAATGTCTGGAATTTTCATTATTTACGCTATTGTAATAAAAATAAAAACTAACATAAAAACATGTAATCAATAAACCCATTTTTGTGAACTTCAGAAAGATTTTGAAAACAATAAAAACCAACTCAGTGAATTACTTTTCTGATGATGAAACAATTGCTTTGCAGATAAGTAATCAGTTTTTATGTTCAATAACATGACGTACATTGATACTACCACCGTTTCTCCCTCTCTCTCTTCGTTTCTCTCTCTATTCTCTCACCCTCTTCTCGTTTGTTTCGCCACCGCCACCATTGCTTCTCCAGTGTTGTGATATCATAACACAGCTTCCATCAAGTGTACACCACATTTCCCTCCATCTTCACCGGCTCATGATCAGATTATCCGGCGGATCACCACCATCATCACGAATTGGACCTAGTCAGGAACTAAGGCGGCCTTTGAATTAATAATATAATTTTGAATATTGACGGCCAAATCTTGTGGGTCATGCTCTCCCTATTCAAACAAAACAATTTTCAACCGGTCAACCTTCTTTCTTTCGCACCAAATCAAGTGGTCAACCCTTTTAATTAAATAATTCCAAATTTCTTTAAAGTTAGTTTAATTTAGAAAGTAAAAAATTCTTACCATTAAAGTAAAAATACTCATATCAAACGCTTTGTTTAGTTTCGTTATTATGGTTTCTTAAATTACAATACTATCTAAAGAGAAAACCATAATAGATGAGCTAACTATTTTTCAATAATATTATTACATTCTTGGTTTAGTATGACTTGTCGAAGATTGAAACATTTAAACTTCGTTTGAGAATGAGGTATTATTCGATATGCAGGATTTCGGGTTCACTATTACAAAGAGTTGAAACCAAGATACATGAATATAACTCAATGATGGTTGTCATACCGAGACTATGAAACAATGATTCGGAGTTGACGAGCTAAATGTATTCGCCAACCCACTTTCCTTTATCTTCCAATGTCATCTTAAATACGCCTTGTGTAGCATAACATATGTGGCAACACCCTCACACTTATTTTTCCAAGTTCTTTTTAGTAGACGAACAAACATACACATTTATCTACAATATACTTTTAAAATTCATCTATTGCTCATTTCGTGGAACTTGAATCTACACTGTTTAAGAAGGGATAAACACATGACGCCATGAGGCCACCAACAACTTATCTCGTAAGTACCATTTCAAATATCCAACTACTCATGGCTCTTTCGTAAGTACCATTTCAAATATCCAACTACTCATCGCTCTTTATTTGCCTCACAAATATACAACCACTCTCTCGAACGTTATGATATTAATATGATGACCTGATCAAAATCTATATACATATTTCAATTGTTCTTCTTTTATTACATTATGACTTATTTTATTTGTTTATTTCCTTTTTGTTATTTGTTTATTTCCTTCTTTGACGGCAAATGTTACTTGACGTTAAACCAAATATAACAAAATACTTCCCTTGCATAAATTTGAACCTATAACCTCTACTCTAATAGGGATGTGACTCTAACAAATGGGTTAGTCTCACATTGGTACATAGTGACTTATTTTCATACATTAAATAACAATGTTTTTGTGCTTTATAGTGTTTACTCTATACATAGGGGGTTTTCAAAAAAAAAAAAAAAAAAACTATCCCAAAGCTTTTTTCATCTTTTCCATTTAACTCCTTTGTTTTTTTTTACTTTACACCCAAATTTTTTTATCTTTACAATTTAACCCCAACGCTTTTTTTTTTATTTTCAACTTTGGTCCCACATACTTTTCATCTTTCGCAACTTTTTCGTTTTAGGTTTTGTTCTAAATTTTGCGAGTTAACACGTCGCAACATGTGTGTGGGGTTCAACATTTTCCGTCTATTTTTCCCATTTGACAAGCCGGTCGCAACGCGTCTATTTTTCCTCATTTGACAGGTTTGTCGTAATGCGCGAGTCCTAAATCAACCTAGTTATTCTTTTCTATATTTTATGTTTCTGTCTGATTTCTTCACATTAACACGTTGCAACGGGCGTGCATGGTCAACAATTTTACATTTGATTTTCGTTCCACAGTGGTGTATCATTGGTGCTACTTGGCATGTTGTTACACTTCCGGAGAGGGGGGCTTAATACTAGTTCTTAGTAAATAAATAAATAAACACTTCAAACTTATATAACCTAAACCAAAAACTCATAACTCGTAACCCTTGAAGGAAAAGATCCAATAACATACTATTTATTTGGAGACTATAACTAAATAATACATTGTACCAATGTCATAAACTTTAATATTTTAATTTCGTAGTATTGGACAAATATGATAATATAAAAGTTTTTAAAACGTGTATAAGAAATTATTTATAGTTTAATATCCTGAAATGGAATATAACACAAACAAAAGTAATATGATTGGACCAGGTGGCATATTACTATTAGTTATAAACCACGGTCACTAAACCAACCCACAAGCAAGTAATATTTGAAAAAGAAAAGGAAAACTTAAAGTTCGGTGAACCATTGACACATACATGCATACATTAAAGGCAATTATATTCGTTATAAGGCTGGACAAATAAGACATAAGTCTCCATTTCTTGCCTTAGACGATTCAAAATGGTCCCACTAATTCTTATCCTTCTTATAAAACGAATAAAAGTCTAATAAAAAATTCATAAATTTCCAATCAATTAAATCATGCTAGATTTTCTCATGTATAAATTTCCTCAATTCTATATGCAACCATAACATCCAACAACCAAGAGAGCTAAAAGATATTAAGAAAGACACAAGGAAAAATGGATGCTACCACAAACAACGGCGAGTCGAGTTTCGTTGCAATTCATAATCAAGTAAAGAAGATAAAACAAGAGTTGGAGAAGACGAAACATCCGGCTAGCATTGAGCAGTCGGAGATCAAATCCGTGTTGCACGAGTTCTCAAAGTCGCAGAAGCGTTGTCGCTCGCCGCTAGGGATTACGGACCGGCCCATCTCGGTTGGAAGACCTTAAAAGACAATATAAGATTATATCATGTCATCATGATTCATTGTTGTGAAGATCGATTTCGGATCTAAGGTGAATTTTACGTTTTTGTGTTCATCATGTGCTTTTAGGGGGATTTTGGTATGCGAATGTAGTCATGTACATACACTATTCAAGGTTTAATCATATAGAATATAGAATATTATGGTTAGATTTTATATTTTGTATTTTTACGATTAAAAAGCTTTAGATTTGATCTAGCTTAGCTTATTGCAATTACACCTGTAAGGTTTTGTCACTAAATGGTGAATGAGTCAAGCTACTCGTAAATTAAATCATTTGAGACTGATTCCTTAAAGCTCAAATTGATGCATTTTAATGATCATCAACCAAACTGAACCGAAAGTGAAGCTTATCTAATAAATGAGTTTGAACCCGAACTTCACATATCGAGCTTGACTAGATTAGTGAGTCGTGAGTCTAAATGAGCTTGTTAATTGATATTACTTTTATTGTTTTATATAATAGATATATAATTACATAATCATTAATTTATTGTGTATAAAATTATGAACACCAACCTAATAATATGTATTTTGTTATATATAAATTTACACGTTTTTTCCCAAAAGGGTGTTGGTGAAAAACATATTTATTAAAATGGGTGATTAGAAAAAAATATTTACCTAAACGGGTATAGAGTTTTTTTTTTTCCAAAAGGGTGGCGATGGACAAAATATTTACCAAAATAGGTGATTTGAAAACTATCTACGAAAATAGGTGTTTCCTTTGAGTTTTTTTTCCCTTAAAATGGTGGTGGTGGAAAGAATATTTACTGTTATATTAATTTATTTAAACAAAAAAGGCAATTTAAACTATAATGATTGCGTAAAATATATGTTATAATTTTTACAAGTCTGTATACTATAATGATTGGCGGCGCAGCTTGTTGCCCGCTACCTTCTATTTTGATGTAACTTGGCAAGTTTTCTGAATTTAAAATAATATTAAGATCTGAAACAAAAAAAAATTAAATTGAAATAAAAGGTTATTGTATTTATTAAGATTTATGGTTTGCAATCATATTCAAAAGGAAAGGACACAAAAGAGAAAGTCTAATTACTTTAAAATTTTGCGAGAAAAGAAGAGCAACAAAAGTATTGTGTTTTCCATCCTAAAGCAAAATAATAAGGAG
Source organism: Scalesia atractyloides (assembly GCA_947069175.1). Classification (NCBI taxonomy): domain Eukaryota; kingdom Viridiplantae; phylum Streptophyta; class Magnoliopsida; order Asterales; family Asteraceae; genus Scalesia; species Scalesia atractyloides. Next base: position 2,897,160 of record CAMTDV010000021.1, on the reverse strand, counting down.
TATATTAATGACACGTGACAATTAATAGTTTAAGAGAAAGACATGCGACCTAAGATGGTTTTGATTTATTATAATTTATAGATTTATCGATTGTTAAAATTCACCCAACCTATGAAAAATATAAACAATAAAAAAGTTTATGGGCATGTTATTGAGAGCAATGAGAGGTTGACATTATTTAGAAGAAGGAAGTGTATGTAAATATGGTAAAGGAAAAAAATAGTTAACATAGAGAAGTCCTAAAAGAATGGAAAGTGGGTAGTGGGTAGTTACCAAAATGGGTAACGGATACTGATAGGAAACCATTTTTCTACTGTGAGAGGATATGAAGAGTATTTTTATTAAGTTAAAGCTTGTTTTCATATAAATAAAACAACTCATTATATATTATTTATGTCAAGCACACAATGTGTTATATCATAATCATATGTTTGCTCAGGTCAAGAAACAGTGTTCCACATGTTAATAACAAAAAGTATTTAGGAGAATTCTCTCGAAATGGGACATAAATTTTGGAGGTTCAGACTGCAAATGGGCCTATTGTTTTGTCTCACTTAAAGCCGGTTTTAGGCTTGATGATGTTATCGCTGTGAAGGCCCATATTAGCGGTGGGCTTGTTATCAGAGTTTTGAAGGCCCACTGTGTTGGGTATATGATCTGCAATACTCTCCAATCCATAGTATTTTTCTAAATATTAGAGATATGTTATTGTATGTTTTAAGTTGTGGTCCACAACTTCTTTTGATAGGGAACGATATTGTGCCTGCTCAAGTAGCTAGTTTAATTAGCTTTAGTCTGTACTCTATGGATTTCTTGTATTATGACCCCAAAGCATGTTTTGGGAGTCGTGGGAGTTAGGTAGTTCGGGGTATGGCCCTTGTTTACATGTAATATTTCTTTTTATTTATAAAAGTTTCCTGGGCGAAAACTCGTTTACCAAAAAAAAATCTGAAAATTTTAGTGGTTTAAATGATAAATATAATATTATGAAATTTGAAATTTGGAATGTGACAAATTGCCCAACCCATCTAATCTGCTCATTCATTGTGACACCGCTAACTTGTTGATTATATTGTGATGTAGATGTTTATAGGGAAGCTGATTCGAGTGGCACATAGCAAAATATATCTTAGATAATTTACAAAAGAAGTTATTGAATCGAAAGACGAATCAAGCAAATTAGAAAATGATGGGGGAGAGAAAGCACAAACAACTAAAGCTGAAATGGTAAAGTTTGTAAATGAATAATAACCACCATATAATGTCTAATCAATACATTTCATTGTTTATTTCAGTTTTGATAAAGTTTACGACATTAGTTCAACCTTGCATATCTGACTATAACACTATATGTTTGATTACATGCTATGTATGACATTACCCTTGGATTACACATTCATAGAAATGGATGTTTTAAAGAGTAGCCTGCCTTGTTGCGCTGTAATGTATTGTCACATTTAACACATATTCTATTTAGGCATGATTGTGGCTGGGTTAGGGGGATCGGCATTGAATTTTAATTGTTTTTTAATGGGTTTCAATTTTTTTTTTTCAATTAGCTAGTACTTTTCTAATGTTATAAACTATATAACATTATACATGAATTTTATAACAATGTCATAACATTTTTATTTGCATATAAACATATATAGGTTGAGTTTAAAATAAAATATTATTAGGTTCAGTTCTTCACTATGTGAACAAAATATTATACTTGTTAAATAAAATGTGCATATAGTATAAGTTACACAATTAGTGTTAGGCTTAATTCTTCACAGGGTAATAACTAAATGATTTTATATTATCATAAATATCAATGATTATTGATACTAAAATAAACATACACATATATTGCAACGCATAGTAACCTAAATCAAAAGGAGACACAATACCATAATATTCGTAGTAAACCAAAACACACAAAACCAACATGAAATACCCTAACTTTACTAAAGTCTATCAAAAAACAGATGACAAACCCACTAAAACTACAAGATATATGAAAAACCTAATAATAGTTGCTTCTAAAAAGATGGTAACACTCGACACAAACAAGCATCATTAGAGGCAAATTAACATAAACCTGACAAACCATACAGGCTTGACCAGCATCACCCTGATCATCACCCAACATTTTTTACAGCCCCCACATTCTCTTTAGCCCTTACATTCTCTTCAGCAATAGCATTTTCTTTAGCACCAACATTCTATTCAGCACTCTCATTACCATCACTTTCATCTTCCATGTTAATATCCCTTGCCCCTAGCAACACCATCTTTGCATGCTTCTTCCCTCTGAAATGAGCTACAAGTTGCTTAGAACTTGTACATAAATTGTTGCACCAACCACAATGAAAATTGATGATAGGAGTAGTAGCTTAGTCTACCTATCGCGTCAAAACATGAATTAAAAAAGTAAATAATGTAATAACGAATATAAAATGAAAAAGGTTTCAAATATTTGTGCCTTTTCAAGTTGTTTGCTTGAAGATACACGTGCATTATATTGCTGCATGTCAAGGCATATATATTACAGATGGTGCAACCTATGAGGTCTTATGGTTTGGCGTCATTCGCCTGTAAATTTTATAGCTTGTTATACATTGAAAAATGAGAGCAATGAAGGTGAGAATCTTATAAGGGAACTAAAACACAATAAACATTAAGAAATTATAAAACAATGGGAATAGGGTAGTTAGTAAGTTACTAAAAAACTGGGAAGTGGGTAGTTGTTAAGAGAGATTATGGTGGAGTGGGTAGTTATTGATGAAGAATGAGAATACGGTTTATTAGACTACAAATTTCAAAAAACATGCAACTACCATCATAAACAAAGTGTGCTAATTACCAGCACCTTCATTTTTTTTACCTAGAAATATCAACACCTAAATAACTAATTAGTACATAAATACACACTTACCAGCACTTTGTTACTGGCACCTTTATATATTACTATTATTAACAAAGTGTGCTACTACTATATATTATTATTATTAATAAAGGGTGCTACTAAATAAACATTTACAAGCACTATGTTATACTGGGATTAAAAATTTTAAAAACATGAAAAATTAATCATATCTCAAACAATAATCTATACGATTCGTCATTTAAAAATTCTCAGGACCCGTCATTTAATATTGGATATAGCCTCATAGACTGTATAAAATCAGTTTGCTAAATTCCACGAATTACTACAATATAGTATTGTTAAAAGTATGGTTACAAAATGTATTTTGGCTTGAATGCTTAATGAATCTTATTCCAATATTAAATAGAATTACAAGTGTAAATAAAGGAGATAATTACGTCTATACTATATTTACAATTACAAAACTTTGACCGAGATCAAACATTTAAATTTGAATATATTGAATTATTTTATCCTTGATTTGTGTGTGTCGTAATACGCCCCGCAAGATGGAGGATCCATCGGAGACTCCAATCTTGGACCGCAAAGATAAGAACGGAGCTCGTGAAAGTGGCTTTGTAAGTACATCCACGAGTTGATCCGTAGAGTTGATGTGATGAACTTTGAGGGCACCCGCAGCGACTTTCTCTCTTACAAAATGGTAGTCCAAAGCAACATGTTTCATACGCGAGTGATATACGGGATTAGCACATACGTATTGTAGCACCCGTGTTGTCGCAATAAAGACGCGGTGAATCCTTAATAGGTAAACCAAGCTCATGAAGAAGATTTTGAACCCAAGTTAATTCAGCTGCGGCATTCGCAAGTGCTTTGTACTCCGCTTCTGTTGAAGATCGGGAAACCGACTTTTGGCGTGCGGATTTCCAATATATGATGTTAGATCCAAGGTACAAAATATATGCTGTGGTAGACCTACCTGCGGTGGCAACCCCTCCCCAATCAGAGTCAGAGAACGCGGTAAGCTCAAAGGGTGATTTCCTGTTCAAAAACAAACCATGGTACAATGTCCCTTTCAAATAACGTAGCAGCCGCTTGAGAGCTTGCTAGTGTGTTTGGGACGGAGAATGCATGAACTGAGAGAGCCGATTGACAACAAAGGAGATGTCAGGTCGTGTGAAAGCAAGGTATTGTAAGGAGCCAACTAGCTTTCTATATGGAGTAGGATCAACTTTAGGCGTACCGTCGTCGAGCGTGAGAATTTGGGAAGAGCTTAGTGGGGTCGTTACCACCTTGGCACCATCCATGTGATGGTGAGTAAGAATGTCAAGGATATGTCTGTGTTGGGATAGAAACAAGCCATGATGGGTTGGAATGATCTCAACACCAAGAAAATGATTAGGGTATCCCAGATCCTTGATTGAAAACTGATTTGCAAGAGTGTAACAAACTGATTAATGAATGAAAGATGATTACCTATCATAATTATATCATCAACGTATACCATGAAGTAGCATGTAACACCGTCACGGTTATAAATGAAGAGAGAGGGGTCGGCAAGGGACTTGGAAAAACCCGAGTTAAGTAAAAAAGACGTCAAGGCCAAGTACCAAGCACGCGGTGCTTGTTAAGCCATAAAGCGATTTTTGAAGGCGACAAATGTGGTTTGGGTATTCGGATGGACATAACCGGTGGTTGAACCATGTAAACTTCTTCTTGCAATTCACCGTGCAAGAAGGCGTTATTTACGTCTAATTGCCGAAGAGACCACCCCCCGCGAAATAGCAATGGATAACACGGTGCGAATGGTTACGGGTTTGGTGACGGACTAAACGTATCAAAATAGTCCTTTCCGTATTCTTGAAGGAATCCCTTAGCCACTAGTCGTGCCTTGTATTTAGTAATTGTGCCATCCGGGTGACGTTTAATACGAAACACCCATTTACAACCGACCGTTGACGAGAATTTGATGAACTATCCCACGTGTGATTGTGAAGCAAGGCATTATACTCGTCATCCACAGCCTTACGCCATAAGGGATCTTTGGATGCTTGTGTGAGAGTGGTGGGTTCAAGAGCGGGCGGAATAGGGTGAACGGTGGTAAAGTTGATGAGGGAAGGGTTATAATATTTGGGGTTTGGTTTTTGTTGCGTTTGGGAGGAGTTTGTGAGGATGTTGGTGAAGGGGTGGGTGAAAACGAGTGGAGGGAGTTTGAGGTGAGGTAGTTGTGGTTGCTGTAGGTGTGTAGTTGACGATGGGGTAGGTGAGGGAGGGTTGATGGATGAGGTAGGTGATGGGGAGGTAGCTACGGGTGAGTTTGGAGAGCTAGGCAAAGTGAAATGGGATTCAGTAGATGGAGAGGATGCATGTGTTTGGTCAGTAGAAGAAGATGGTGTAGATATAATATTTGTTGAGGGAACAGATGTATGAATTGTAGTGGGAGTTGACATTTGAGGAATAGTGTGCATGGGAGAAATGGTGGGTTTAGTTGGTGGTGGTGCATGGAAGGAAGAATTTGATGGTTTAGTAGATATGATAAATTTATCTACTGTAGGAATAATGGACGTGGCATGGGAATGTTTTTTTAATGGGAATTTATCTTCCACAAACTCCACATGTCTAGAGTGGTAAAGACGATGCGTATGTGGATCAAAACATTTATACGCGGATTTGGAGGAGGAGTAACCCAAAAAAATACACGGTTGAGAACGAGGTTGAAGCTTTTAAGTGGAGTAGGGTCGAAGCCATGGGTAGCAAAGACATCCGAAAGGTTTGAGTTTGGTATAGTTCGGTGGTGTGCGATAGAGACAATGGAAGGGACTTTTTGACCTAAGAATGGAGGTCGGTAGACGATTGATAAGATGGACGGCGGTTTGAAAAGCGTGAGACCAAAAAGTAAGAGGAAGGCCCGCGTAGTGGAGTAAGGCAAGGCCAGTCTCAACAATGTGTTGATGACGCGCTCGGCAACACCATTTTGTTCCGGTGTGTGTGGAGGAGTGGTGTAGTGTGAGATTCCCATGGATTAGAGAAATGGAGAAGCCCTTGATACTCTCCACCGTTATCGGTGAAAAGAGAGATGATTGGAGTGTGAAAAAATTTTTTCCACTAAAAGTTTGAATTGTGGAAATATTTTTGAAACATTGCACTTGTATTTCATTGGAAATAACCAAACGTATTTAGAAAAATAGTCAACAAATACTACATAGTATGAATAACCATCGACCGATTTGTGAACCGGTCCCCACACATCGGAATAAAGAAGTTGTAACGGTTTAGACGCGGTAAAAGTATTTTCACCAAATGGCAACTTGTGACTTTTATTAATGGCACATGATTGACAATGCATGGATGAACTAGATAGAGATTTAAAGTTAAGACCTAAGTCTTTACAAATGTGTTTAAAAGTACGTAAACAAGGATGTCGAGGTTTGTGATGCCATTGGATGGGTGAAGCCGAGACCGTAGAATTAACTTGAGGACGAAGATCCAAATGATTGATGTAGTAAACATCATTAATGTTCTCGCCCCGCATGAGATACGCCCCCGTTTTGAGATCCTTCACAAGAAAATGAAACGGAAAAAATTCAACGGAGACTTGATTAGTACGACATAACTTAGCAACAGAAACAAGATTTTTGCAAAGTTTAGGAACACAAAGTATATTTGGTAAAACTAATGATTGAGTAGAAGTTGAAAAATTAGTAGAACCAATATGTGAAATAGGAAGGGTTGTACCGTCTCCTAGAAGAATTTCATCAGGCCCTCCATATTCAGAGACCAAGTGAAGTGATGACGGGCAAGAAGTGAGGTGATGTGATGCCCCACTGTCAAACATCCAAGATTGGGCTGATGGTGATAGTTGAGGGCCAGATGATGTTGCATTAGCAATGGGACTTGAGGAAGATGTGTTGAAGGTAATGTGGTTGTCTGTCAAAAACCTTGCAAGCTTTCGACATTCACACGTGTCATGACCCGGAATGTTGCAGAATTGACAAAACAAGTTAGACTTGTTATTGCGATTTGAGAAGCCAGATTGAGAGTAAACGGGTCGACGCCCTCTTGATGTAGTAGTCGTATTACGAGAGTTACGGTTGGAGAGATCAGATGAGGAACGGATTTGAGGACGCCCCGGTTGCCGTTGCGAGAAATTGGCAGTGGCTATAAGTGGCGCAACACTAGATTCAGTTTCTTTGAGCGATCTTTCAAAATCAACCAACTTGTCAAAGAGTTCCGGGAATGTTATATGATGATTCAAGACTTTAAGAGCTGCGACGATTTGACCGTATTCCTCACCAAGTTGATTTAGTATGTAGACGAAAAGATCTTCTTCCTTAACGGGACTTTGAACAAGCGCTGGTTCATCAGCTATGGAGCGCATATCATTCATGTAACATTCGTTGTAAAACGGGTTTCAAAACTCACTTCGTTAAATAATTCAAGTAGTTAATCTAAAGTCACGTTGCGTATTTATGCACCATTTAATTCGAGTTATTAACTTATAGCTAATAAATGAATTAAAAGAATTTAAAATATTAAAAATACTAACAATAAATATAAATGAAAGTAAAAAAAAGAAAAAAAATGAACAAAAGGGGGAAAACCGGAATCGAACTCGGGGTCCCCACAAACTCCACACACTCAAAACACCACTGTTCCACACGCACTTGTTGTGTAATTCTGGAAACAAATAAAAACTTAACTAAAAACTCGCGTTTCACCTGTTTGAACCAAGACTGTAACCGCCAAATCAAAATCAAACAAGAAAGTTTGATTCTTACAGACGATTGTAACTGATTTCAATCATCGGAGGAAACCGCCAATTTTGGTTTAATTCGTGAGTAACCGATTTCAATGATGAGAATTAATCCTCAAAATCATAACCGATCGAATTAATCGTTTAGCCCCTATAAATAGTGGATCTCAGTTTGTTCTAAACCCACGACACTGAATTCACAAACTCAACCACAGTTCACACTCTGTTCTTCACCTCAAGTTGCAGGAGATTAGCTGTGTTCGCCGGAAATTGTCGCCTGAAAACCGAAATTTTGTTACTAGTCGGTATAATCCTCTAAACTCTTCTCATATTTACTATTTATTGTATTCCAAACGAGTACCCAGAATCGTTGAAAAACCAACTTCAGACGAGTTTAATTCTGGGTTTTGATGAAGAAGATGGAGTTTTTCCAAAGAATATGAATATAATTAAAATCGGTTAAAACACCGGGTTAGACACACAGTCCAGTGGTGGACTGTGTGCATTTGAAACACAAGAACTCGGGTTCGAGTCTCAGGCGTGGCACCGAATTCCTTATATAAAGAAAAAAAAATTTATAACCTAAATACAAAACAGTACAGTAGTATATAAATATAATTAAAAACCTTAAACATTCGGGTTAGACACCCAGCCCAGTTGGTAGGGTTGGGTGCAAAACGTAACAAAGACGCGGGTTCGAGATATGTACTGAGCACCGGTTCAATGGTTTTAAAACCTTTTTAAAATAAATAATTTCTGAAATATTCTAATTAGTATATAAGAATAATTAAAATCATATATCTTTCGGGCTAGACACGTAGCTCAGTTGGTAGAGCTGCGTGCACGCATACGGGAGGTCACGAGTTCGAACCTCACACGCTGCCAATAATATTCGATCTGACCGGCCATTGACTAGTCAACCCCGAGAGAAAAAAAAAGGTAATTTTTTTAATTAAAATCCTTTTTATTTTTCTTAAAAATTAGTTAAAAAAACCTAAAAGTAAGGTTTTAAAGTTTTAAAAACTCCATATTTACTACCAAAAATAACCTAACAAGCTAATAAAAAGCAATAATTAATAAATATTAATTTCTACTAGAATTTATTTATTTATCGAATTATCGCGTTATTAATTTAGGTTAGTTTCCATCGTCGGTTAAATCCCAAACTCGTGCGCGTTCGTCTTCAATCAAGGAAACGCACCCACTGTGAGTGAATCTCTACAAATTCCTCGTTTTAATCATGTTTTGGGGTGTATCATGTGTCGTACTATTCCTTTATTTGATCTAAACACTTGTGCTTATATCATTTTGTGATCAAATGTGTATTGGTTGTTGTGTGATTTATATGTGGATTAAATTTATCATTTCAGTGCACAGCATTTCATTAGGCCCATCAGTTCTCCGTGTGATACGGGTTGAGCATCAGGTGCCTCATTAGATCGGCTCCGTTTGATTGAGCCTTGATCTCAAATACATCATCATTCATGTCATATATTCATTCAATGTGATTTGTGATTGTTTATATATATATATATATTTGCTCACATGTGATTTATGCACAAAATTTCTTTAATAAATAGAACAAGCAATTATTTAAAATGTTCTATCCAGGTTCACTCGCCAACTTTTGTTGACCCAAAATCTCCCCTGTTTTACACATGATACAGGTGATCCAGTTGAGGAAAGAAACACTTAGGATGACCTAGAAGAATAAACAAGTTATTGCGTTGGAATAAACATTTAGATTTGTTTTTCTTTGTAATTGTATGAATTTTGTTATTGGATATTTAAGTTTGTAACTTGAATCTAATAAATATGAAACTTCTTAGTAAATATCATGAGCTTTGGTGATAACCCAATCATGCCCCGACTTTTATTCCGCTGCGGGTCGGGGTGTGACAGATTGGTATCAGAGCTTGTGACTATAGGGATATAGGATAAGTTATTAGACCCTTAGAGCCTATACTATAGTTGATTAAATTTTAATTATTTATGTGTTACATGCAAAGTTCATGATGTTTACATGTTTCATGTTTATTTTCACACCCAATATTATGCAAGCACACTCACAAGTACATGTTAATATGCAATGCTCATCATAATTCATATCCTCATAACATGTCATATCTATGAAAGCACACACCTCACGATTTCCATGATTTTTGCAATGATTTTGTATTTTTCAAATCACATCAAAGTGAGTTTTCACGACGGGCATGTAGTAACTGGAAGGGTACGAGTACCGGTAGTCGGAACGTCCTGTCTAGGCTTGGCATTCGTATAAATCCAAAATAAAGGACCAGTTTGCCTACCTGGTGACTAACGATGAGAGTACGAAGGACCTATTAGGCCAAAGCATGCTATACCAAACGTCGTGTGAGCTAACCCCACTTTGAGTTGTCATTGTGTCTACACCTGGACACCCTCCGACCATACATCTCGCAATCATGTTTTACGATTTTCATTCGGGTGGTGCGAGTGTTAACCCGCCGACACAAATGTGAACCTTACCAAGCCCAATAGTCATGGGGGCCCACATGACTACACAGGCAATGGTATGGGGGACATTTGTAGGCCCAAACATGAGCAAACCCAAGACATCCTATGGATGTAGTTAAATTATTTTCAGTTATGTTGTTTTCGTTCTTTTTACGACACATGACACCTAGGAAATTCTTAAACTACAATCTTCCTACATATGTTCCTGTAGATGTCGCTAGGCAATTACGTGGAGGTAGAAAGTCAGGAAAGTCAAACGAACGCTTGGCCACACAAATTGCTAAACAAATGGCCGCAGTGCTTCCTGACATCGTGCTACAAGTTCAGCAAGCCCTCACCGCTAATCCCATCAACCCTCCCAACCAAGAAGACCAAAGCGTCGCCAATCCTCTTCCCAAAACCCCCAAGTGCACCTACAAACACTTCAAATCCTGCAATCCCCAAAATATGAAGGGACTGAAGGTGTCACCGCTCTCCTTCACTGGTTTGAGGAGATGGAAAACACTTTCCTCAATTGCGACTGTCCCGAAGACGTAAGGTACGTACGACTGGAAGACTGTTTGGGGTAGCCCTTACCTGGTGGAACACGGAAAAGGGTAAGCGAGGTGTTGAAGATCCATGGCCTTAACATGGGAAGAGTTAAGGAAATCATGACAAGACGTTTCTGTCCAAGAAGCAAAATCAAAAACTAGAAGACGAGTTTCACACGTTGAAACAAAAGGAAGGAGACCACACTTCATACAATAAGAGATTTCTCGAATTGAACCAGATGATTCCCAATTTGTTCACCCCCTTATACCGCCTAGTCGAACACTACATTCGAGGCCTCTCCTCGAAAATCCAAGATTCAGTTTTAAGCACTTCGCCTGCAACACTTGAAGCCGCAATGGAGTTAACTACGGAACTCACTGAAAATCGCATTCGAAACGACAAATTCAAAGAGGAGAAGAAGAAAACACCCATTGAGCCCCCAATTTCAAACCACCGAGGTTCATCCTCGAAGTTTGCTGGTAAGAGGAAGCAAATGGACAAGAACTTTGCCGTCACCCAAACCAACACTCCCATCACTGCTGCACCAATCACTCAAGTTGCCCCTCCAGCCGCACCATTCAAAAGGCCATACACTGGCCCACACCCAAAGTGTAACCGTTGTCAATACCATCATCCTCCTGAAAACCCCTGCCAACATTGCACCAGCTGTGGTCGTACAGGTCACACCATCCAAACCTGCCGTACCCTTCAGCGATTAAACCGCAGTCAACCTCCAACCCAAACCCAAAATCAAATGGTGGGCCAAGCCCAACAACCCTTACTTCTACCACCTGCACAACACGCAGCCCAACCTTACTACCATCCCAACTACCCCATGATGCAACCCATGCGAGCCTGTTTCAATTGTGGGGACCCAAACCACTTCAGGAACACTTGTCCACGCCTAGTGAACATCATCCATGCCCAAGCTCAAGCGAACCCGGTAAACCAAGCTAACCAAGCTCCTCCACCTGCCAGAGGAAGAGCTTTCAATATCAATGCCAACCAATCCAGGGCTGACAACAATGTGGTCAACGTACGTTTCTCATCAACGGTAGTTATGCATCCATATTATTCGATACTGGTGCGGACAAGAGTTTTGTGTCTTTAGAATTCGAATCTATCCTGACCAACCTCGTGTTAATCTCATTAATCTCTAACGGTGGAAGTTGCTGACGGAAAACCCATTTCATTGAATTCTATTATAACGCGATTGTACTCTCACTCTAAACAATCATGATTTCTCAATTGACCTCATTCCTATGAAGTTGGGAAGTTTCGATGTTATAATCGGTATGGACTGGCTCAGCCAGCATCACGCTGAAGTGGTGTGTCACGAAAAATTCATTCGTATTCCTCTCGCAGACGGTCAGACACTACGTATCTTTGGGGGAACCCCTTCGAAAGGACTCAAATTGATGTCCTGCCTTCAAGCCCGAAGTTATCTTCGCAAGAACTACGTCGCATTTCTAGCCCACGTCGTCAAGAAGGGAGACAAGGAGAGGAAGATCGAAGATATTCCAATTGTGAAGGAATTCCGCAAGTTTTTCCCGACGACTTTCAGGACTTCCTCCTGTGAGAGAAGTCAAATTTCGAATCGATCTTGTGCCCGGCACTACACCAGGTCGCAAAGTCTCCTTATAGGTTAGCCCCATCCGAGATGCAAGAGTTGGCCAGTCAACTGCAAGAGTTGACTGACAAAGGATTTATACGTCCTAGCTCATCGCCTTGGGGTGCACCTGTTCTTTTTGTGAAGAAGAAAGATGGAACGTTTCGCATGTGCATTGATTATAGAGAACTCAACAAGTTGACGTTAAGAATCGCTATCCACATGCCTCGCATTGATGACCTTCTAGACCAACTTCAAGGCGCCACCTATTTTTCCAAAATCGATCTTCGTTCTGGTTATCATCAGCTTAGAGTGCGCGAAGAAGATATCCCAAAAACCGCCTTCCGAACTCGCTAATGGTCATTACAAGTTCATGGTTATGCCCTTCAGTTTAACCAACGCCCCCGTGTCTTCATGGATTTAATGAATAGGGTATGCAAACCCTACCTCGACCGTTTCGTCATAGTCTTCATCGACGACATTCTTATCTACTCCAAGTCAAAATCCGATCATGAGCGACACCTTCGACACATACTTACACTCTTAAGGACTGAAAAGCTTTACGCTAAGTTCTCAAAATGCGAATTCTGGTTAGAAGAAGTACAATTCCTTGGTCATGTCGTCAATAACAAAGGGATTCATGTCGATCCTTCAAAAATCAAGCAGTACAGGAATGGCAAGCGCCACGTACCCCTACCGAAGTTAGGTCATTTCTTGGTTTGGCTGGTTACTACCGACGCTTCATTGCCAATTTTTCCCGTATCGCCGTACCGCTCACGGCCTTGACTCATAAAGGAAAACCCTTCATTTGGGACCTAAGCAAGAGGAGGCCTTCCACACTTTAAAGCAAAAGCTTTGTGACGCACCTATCCTTACACTCCCTGAGGGTTGCGATGATTTTGTGGTATATTGCAACGCATCAGGGCAAGGACTAGGCTGTGTATTGATGCAAAGAGGAAAAGTGATAGCCTATGCCTCTAGGCAACTCAAAGTTCATGAGAAGAATTACACCACCCACGGACCTGGAACTTGGAGCCGTTGTGTTCGCTCTCAAGATATGGAGACATTACCTCTACGGTACCAAGTGTGAAATATACACTGACCACAAGAGTCTCCAACATATCTTCAACCAGAAAGAGTTGAATATGAGGCAACGAAGATGGGTCGAACTTCTCAACGACTACGACTGTGAAATTCAGTACCATCCTTGCAAGGCAAACGTGGTGGCCAATGCGCTCAGTCGAAAAGGTTATGCGAACTCTATTCGTCTTCTATGTTCGCAAATCATAACCGACATCAAAGATCGAATTCGGGCAGCTCAACATGTTTCTGTAACAGAAAATGACGTACGCAATGAGCTGTCATTGGAGCTGTACGCAATGACTGTCATGTGGAGCTGAACCAAAATTGAAACCAAATCCGATGGTATTCAATACTATTTAAACCGCATATGGATTCCTGATCGCGATAACCTTCGTGATTTCCTCATGAATGAGGCACACAAAACACGATATTCTGTACACCCAGGAGCCGATAAGATGTATCAAGACCTACGATACACCTATTGGTGGCCTGGCATGAAAAAAGACATCGCTGTTTTTGTTTCCAAGTGCCTTACTTGTTCCAAAGTGAAAGTTGAACATCAAAGACCTTCAGGACTTCTAGTCCAACCCGAAATACCTGTATGGAAGTGGGAAAACATAACCATGGACTTCATTACCGGGTTACCTCGCACCTCCAGTGGGTATGACACCATATGGGTAATCATTGACCGTCTTACAAAATCATCTCATTTCATTCCGATTCACGAGGACTTCAAGAACGAGAAGTTAGCTCGAATCTACATCAACGAGATCGTAAGCCGTCATGGTGTACCGTTAAGCATCATTTCAGACCGTGATGGTCGTTTCAATTCACGAACATGGCGAGCCGTACAAACCGCTTTGGGTACACGGTTAGATCTCAGTACCGCCTTTCACCCTCAAACTGATGGTCAGTCTGAACGCACCATCCAAACTCTTGAAGACATGCTTCGAGCATGTGTCATAGACTTCAAAGGAAACTGGGACGCTCATCTACCGTTAGTCGAGTTTTCATACAACAATAGCTACCATTCAAGTATCGGCATGGCTCCTTTCGAGGCTTTATACGGTCGTAAATGCCGATCTCCAGTATGTTGGCACGAAATTGGTGAAACGCAAATCACCGGACCTGAATTAATTCAAGAAAAAACCGACAAATCCTTCAAATTCGACACAATCTTCTAGCGGCTCAAAGTCGTCAAAAAAGTTATGCTGACAAACGACGAAAGCCCTTGAGTTTAACATTGGTGATCAAGTACTTTAAAAGTATCACCGTAGAAGGAGTGTTCGTTTGGCCAGAAGGGCAAGCTAGCACCACGCTACGTAGGACCTTTCAAGATACTTGAAATAGTAGGTCCTGTAGCATACAAGCTTGACCTACCAGAAGAGCTTACAGAATTCATCCCACATTCCACGTATCAAACTTGAAAAAGTGCCTCGCCAATGAAAACCTCCATATTCCTCTAGAAGACATTCAAGTCGATGAATCGACGCACTTCGTTGAAAGACCAGTGGAAATCATAGATTTCGGTGAGAAGCGTTTAAGGCGAAGTCGTATTCCAATTGTCAGGGTACGTTGGGAGTCAAAACGAGGACCCGAGTTTACTTGGGAACGTGAAGACTCAATGCGCGAAAAATGCCCGCATCTTTTTCCAGTTGCAACCACTACTTAAATTTCGGGGCGAAATTTCTAAAAGTAGGGAATACTTTAACATTCGTTGTAAAACGGGTTTCAAAACTCACTTCGTTAAATAATTCAAGTAGTTAATCTAAAGTCACGTTGCGTATTTATGCACCATTTAATTCGAGTTATTAACTTATAGCTACTAAATGAATTAAAAGAATTTAAAATATTAAAAATAATAACAATAAATATAAATGAAAGTAAAAAAAAAAAGAAAAAAAATGAACAAAAGGGGGAAAACCGGAATCGAACTCGGGGTCCCCACAAACTCCACACACTCAAAACACCACTGTACCACACGCACTTGTTGTGTAATTCTGGAAACAAATAAAAACTTAACTAAAAACTCGCGTGTCACCTGTTTGAACCAAGACTGTAACCGCCAAATCAAAATCAAACAAGAAAGTTTGATTCTTACAAACGATTGTAACTGATTTCAATCATCGGAGGAAACCGCCAATTTTGGTTTAATTCGTGAGTAACCGATTCAATGATGAGAATTAATCCTCAAAATCATAACCGATCGAATTAATCGTTTAGCCCCTATAAATAGTGGATCTCAGTTTGTTCTAAACCCACGACTCTGAATTCACAAACTCAACCACAGTTCACACTCTGTTCTTCACCTCAAGTTGCCGAAGATTAGCTGTGTTCGCCGGAAATTGTCGCCTGAAAACTGAAATTTTTTACTAGTCGGTATAATCCTCTAAACTCTTCTCATATTTACTATTATTGTATTCCAAACGAGTACCCAGAATCGTTGAAAAACCAACTTCAGACGAGTTTAATTCTGGGTTTTGATGAACAAGATGGAGTTTTTCCAAAGAATATGAATATAATTAAAATCGTTAAAACACCGGGTTAGACACACAGTCCAGTGGTGGACTGTGTGCATTCGAAACACAAGAACTCGGGTTCGAGTCTCAGGCGTGGCACCGAATTCCTTATATAAAAAAAAAAATTTATAACCTAAATACAAAACAATACAGGTAGTAATATAAATATAATTAGAAACCTTAACATTCGGGTTAGACACCCAGCCCAGTTGGTAGGGCTGGGTGCAAAACGTAACAAAGACGCGGGTTCGAGATATGTACTGAGCACCGGTTCAATGGTTTTAAAACCTTTTTAAAATAAATAATTTCTGAAATATTCTAATTAGTATATAAGAATAATTAAAATAGATATCTTTCGGGTTAGACACGTAGCTCAGTTGGTAGAGCTGCGTGCACGCATACGGGAGGCATGAGTTCGAACCTCACACGCTGCCAATAATATTCGATTCTGACCGGCCATTGACCAGTCAACCCCGAGAGAAAAAAAAGGGTAATTTTTTTAATTAAAATCCTTTTTATTTTTCTTAAAAATTAGTTAAAACTACCTAAAAGTAAGGTTTTAAAGTTTTAAAAACTCCATATTTACTACCAAAAATAACCTAACAATCTAATAAAAAGCAATAATTAATAAATATTAATTTCTACTAGAATTTATTTATTTATCGAATTATCGCGTTATTAATTTAGGTTAGTTTCCATCGTCGGTTAAATCCAAACTCGTGCGTGTTCGTCTTCGATCAAGGAAACGCACCCACTGTGAGTGAATCTCTACAAATTCCTCGTTTTAATCACGTTTTGGGGTGTATCATGTGTCGTACTATTCCTTTATTTTATCTAAACACTTGTGCTTATATCATTTTGTGATCAAATGTGTATTGGTTGTTGTGTGATTTATATGTGGATTAAATTTATCATTTCAGTGCACGCATTTCATTAGGCCCATCAGTTCCCGTGTGATACGGGTTGAGCACAAGTGCCTCATTAGATCGGCTCCGTTTGATTGAGCCTTGATCTCAAATACATCATCATTCATGTCATATATTCATTCAATGTGATTTGTGATTGTTTATATATATATATTTGCTCACATGTGATTTATGCACAAAATTTCTTTAATAAATAGAACAAGCAACTATTTAAAATGTTCTATCCAGGTTCCTCGCCAACTTTTGTTGAACCAAAATCTCCCCTGTTTTACACATGATACAGGTGATCCAGTTGAGGAAAGAAACACTTAGGATGACCTAGAAGAATAAACAAGTTATTACGTTGGAATAAACATTTAGATTTGTTTTTCTTTGTAATTGTATGAATTTTTTTATTGGATATTTAAATTTGTAACTTGAATCTAATAAATATGAAACTTCTTAGTAAATATCATGAGCTTTGGTGATAACCCAATCATACCCCGACTTTTATTCCGCTGGGTCGGGGTGTGACAATTCAGGAACTCAGCAACCGGTCGGTTGCCTTTCGGATTTTTGGCAAGTTTGGATTTCAATGAGATGATCCTTGAACGAGAGTTGTTGGCGTAGCTTGTCATGAGGCGATTCCATGCTTCTTTTGCGGTGGATGCGGATGCGTTTGAATGGCGTCGGAACATGAGCCAAGAATAGCAGAGAATACTATTTGATCTTGTCGATACCAAGTGTTATAGGCAGGATTTGGTTTGGTTGTTTCTTTGTCATTGATAGTTTTTGGCGGTGGATCATCATTACGAGTGATGTGGTCCTCGAGTTCGAATCCAATGAGAGTGGATTGAACTTGTGTTCGCCATACGGTAAAGTTTGATGTTGAAAGCTTGATGGGAAAATGGTTCGTGGCGGTGATTTGAATTAGAGTTTTCGAGGCTGCCATGGAAACGATTTGCAAGGTAGAAGAACAACAGCGGAATTCGGGAAGGAGGGAGGATCAATGGTACTCACCAGAGCTTCAAGAAAGCTCTGATACCATATGGTTACAGAATATATTTTGGCTTGAATGATCAATGAATCTCATTCCAATATTAAATAGAATTAAAAAGCGTAAATAAATGGAGATAATTACGTCTATACTATATTTACAATTACAAAACTTTGACCGAGATCAAACATTTAAATTTGAATATATTGAATTATTTTATCCTTGATTTGTGTGTGTCGTAATAAAAAGTACGTTTATGAATTTCGGATCTGTAATTACACATATATACCCATTTATACACACACACACTAAGTTAACGTGTAATTATTTTATATAAAAACCTAATTATCTCCTCTCCAAATATGTCTCACAAAATTAGTTGCTTAGTTGTACCCAAGCACATAACAGTTTTCTAGGCAGACTTAGTTGTCAGAAACAAATAGTATATTGTATACAGGGGGAACAATAATAAGTGTGCATCTTGTCACAAAGTAATTTTCCAACTCTCGTGCGGCGACTTAGATTCGCTCTAAGTTAAGCCTTTGACTTGGTTTTGTTGTGATTCAAATAGTGTGATGCGGAAGCGTTTGAGTGTGATGCAAGTACTTTATATTGATTGAAGGAATAAGAGTACAGAAGCTTTACAAGGCTTTTACAAAGTTTGTAGTGTTGTGATGTTGTGTGGGTAATGTGGGTTATGAGTATGTTGTGTGGGTGAGCTCGAATGAGACCCAACATCCTATTTCTACATGTGGGTTGGCTATTTAGAGTGTTCTAAGTTTAGAACACTCTTTACAAAAGATCTAGCACATGATCTAGATAATTCCGTACAACTATCTTTGATATTTACGCTGAAATTCTAGAGTCTTCCAGCACGTGATGCATAAAGGCCAGCTTAGAGTTAAAAGGCACAGTGATGCAGCACGTGAAATTTCATGTGATGGGAGTACATCATCTAGAATTAATACAATCGCTGTTTCATATGCTTGCATCACTTGCCCTTTAACTTTAAGATTATATTACTTCTATGAATCATAAAGATGAGGAGGGTTATAATAGAGGAACAAATTGTATTTGTAAGCACATTTGAATAGCGGGGTGATGGTTTATTTATCTGTAGGAACATTGCATGTGATAGTTAGGTAAGTACTAGTTCTTTACGTGCATCATTTATGTATGTGCCAACCATATACTAACAAATATGTACATGTTCGTTTATGTGTATGAATTGTATGTCTACATGGGTGTTCTATATCATTTATGTATTTATACCCACATGTATCTTGTGCTTATTTAGAATAATCAAACGTTTTAGAAGTTACAAGTAAAACTAACATTACAGATGGCTGTTGTTGTCAAGCTTATCCGGTGGCCATGGATAGTTTGGTGTGGCGGTAATAACACTACAGAACAAAAAATGAGGACTTTAGTGCTTCGAAACCAACGAGAAAGATTAAGAAAATATGAATTAAATCAATACACCTTCTGCGTCTTTTGAAACCGTTGTAACCTAATCAATTTCTGTAACTTGCAACACATGTGTGGAATTTATAAACGAGAACTACAAACGCTTAAGAATACTAATCGATATAATTATGAATCCACTCATGTGTTGCCAGTTACGGAAATTGATTAGGTTACGACAGTTTCGGAAGATGCAGAAGGTGTAGTGATTTAATTCATATTTTCTTAATCATTCTCGTTGGTACCGAAGCTATAAAGTCCTCGATTTCTGTTCTGTAGTGTTATTACAGCCACACCAAACTATCGGTGGCCACCGGATAAGCTTGACAACCGTGGCTGCCTGTAACGTTTGTTTTACTTGTAACTTGTAACACGTTTGATTATTTTAAATAAGCATAACGTACATGTGGGTATAAATACACAAATGATATACAACACCCATGTAGGTGTACAACTCTACAATAAACGAACATGTACATATTTCTAAGTATATGGTTGGCACATACATGCATGATGCACGTAAAAAACTAGTACTTTATTGAGTTTACCTAACTATCATATGCAATGTTCAAACAGGTAAATAAACCATCACCCGCTATTCAAATGTGCTTATCAATACAAGTTGTTTATCTATTATAACCGTCCTCATCTTTATGATGTGTAGAATTAATATAATCTTAAAGTTAAAGGGCACAATGATGAAGCACGTGAAATTTCATGTGATGGGAGTTCTCCTGTTGATGGTTTGTTACACGGGCTATTGCTCTTTATCATAATATTTTTTTCATGTCACATGTTTTAAATAAAAATCCAAAACAATATCTTAGCTTTTGGATTTTAAGGTAGGAAAAGTGATCTCAGTGAGATCAAACCCTTTGGGGGTCCACCACCAAAACAATGTATTCGACAATGTGAACCAACGAAAAAGTATCAATTTGCGTTTTGTTGTGGAGGGGTACTAACTAGAGAATGTTGCAGCAGTTTGCGTTTTGTTGTGGTAATTGGCACATACGTGCATGATGCAACATATATTAGTATTAGTAACTAAAAACAGTCACATATAAAATATATAAAATGGGAAATTAAAAACAGAGTCACATATAAAATGAGAAAATAAAAAGAAGAACATACAAAAAAAGTCTTTAGCTTGCTTAAACATTTAGTTTCGACTACATGGGTGGTTTAGGATGAAAAAAAAGATAAATCAAAATAAGAACCTTATAGAAGATTATCAGATAAATGCATATTAATAGTTTTAAAAAGATTAAAGATTTATCTAACCTTGGTGATGGAGTAGCTTTGTTAACACAAAATGTTTCTATCTAATAAGAACTTAACAGAAGATTAACACTAAATGGATGGAGACCCAAAGCAAAGGCTTTAATTGCCTTGCTCTTGAGCCGTCTCTTATTAAAATTTTAGGTATTTTAAGTACACACAAGAATGAAATAAATACCTGATTACATGCTGGTCCATTTTTCATCAACATTTTCTACTCCTTATAAACCAAAGTGTTAAGGTTGATTTCATGAAATAAGAATTTAATTCAAAGTGTTAACCATGGAGTTATCGAGATTAATTAGTTTAAATTAATAGTATCAAATAAATGCCGATCACAAGTTGGTCCGTTTTTTATCAACATTTTTTGCTCCTCATAACCAAAGTGTTAAGATTCATTTCCTGAAATAAGAAATCAATTCAAAGTGTTGATCATAGAGATATCGAGATTAATTAGTTTAAGGTAATAGTATCAAATAAATATCTGATCACATTATCATCCGTTTTTTATCAACATCTTCTGCTCCTCATCAACCAAAATGTTTAGGTTCATTTCCTGAAATAAGAAATCAATTCCAAGTGTTGATCATAAAGATATCGAGAGTAGCAATATGGTAAACAAATATTGTTACCAACCTTTGTTGAAGGTATTGTTGTGATGAAATTTGGTTCTGCTGGAACACCCTTGCTTGCTAAAATTAATTTCAACTTTACTCTACTCATATTTTGATGACTATCGGATAAAATTTGCTTGCTGAAATAAATGATTGTTGCTTTTGGGTACATTATATAACAATACCGCCTCTCAACTGACCCAGGTTTGTAGGAGCTTGAGGTCAGGACTGTGAAGATAATGGACCCTAAAATTAGGAGATAACCACCAGAGATATGGAGATCATGGGCAGAAAAATGTGGAGCAAACCACCAGTTGAGAAAACCGTAAATAACCGCCCTGAACCACACCACATGGTTATTTTTGTGAGTTTAAACGGCTATGATTTAATCTCAGCCGCATCCGACGATGAAGGTTGATTTCAAAGGTGGTTAGACTATGTGAGCTTACTGTTATATATAATAAGGATGCGCATAAGGTTTTAGAATACTACTCATCACATGGGTAGGAGTAACATGTAATGGAATCTGAGTGACCAAAAAAGTGCCAATATCATATGCAATTTGTAGTAACCTTAAAACTATAATTCGGGATATTCTCACGCATGTGACCATAAAACAAACGTTTTTCCAGGAAAGACATGCATTTATACGAATCTAAACAAACTATGAGTTCCTTGTTTTTCTGAAAGCTAATCAACAATTTCATGTTCCTTTTAACCCCTTGGAAGCAAAGTCCGAACACACATATCATCATATATCCTTGACCTTGTTGGATCAAATTAGTAATTACTCAAACACTATTTTGTAGGTGGACACTCCCACAAATGGCTTTTTCTTATTTTATCAAACCGAAAAACTCATAAATTACAATCACGGATGAGCATTTGCTATCGAGTATTGGTACCGTACGGATAAATCTGTTAAGATATTCTGTACCACTTTTCCAGAAATTTAGGTATCAGTATATTCGCTACCGATACCATATAAAGATGGCCATTTTGTAACGAATACCGGTATCATACCGAATCAGTACTTGTACCGATAGATTGAGTACGGTATTCGGTACACACTTTTCAAGAATTTCGGTATTGTGATTTTTGGTACCGCTACTGATTCGGTACCGATCTCAACCCTAATTACAATGAAGAATCTACCCTATTTATAAGACTATAACTTGGAATGCAATACTCAATCTACCTACCCTTAATCAAATAGAAACTCTTGGATGTAATTCTGTACTCGAGTATATGAGGCGGGTTGGGCCTTCTAAATTTGAGCATATGGATTAGTACGGTTATTCGGTTAAGTTACTTAGAGATAAATTAAATAAGTTATATTTAATATTTAATTTATAATAGAAAGATTAGATAAACAGTTGTGTTTATTTTTATTATTATCTAATTAGGAAGTAGAGTTCTAATCTAAATTGTAACCAAGTCATGTCCTATATAAGATGATAAAAGTTGTGATTAACGTTAATATAAGAGTAATTAGTTTTGAATTATTTTCTCATTAATAAGATTCAGAGTTATTCAATCTAAATTCTTTTCTTCTAGTTTTCTATTCGTTTGATTATCGATTTAGCCCATTAATCTGGCCCATCGATCTTAAATGACCTCATCAAAGTTGATCTACCAATCGCCATCATGATGGGCTTCGGTTATCATTTCCTGGCTCACGGTGATATTGCAATGTGCAATTATCACCCAAACTTTTTTAAAACATTCAACAACTACATTGGACGATAGATGTCACAAATTAAATTTCATATAAAAGTACTAGAATGACATGTAAACGAGTAACAAGTATCATCGCAACCCCTTTTATTTATAAAGAAAATTTATAAATAAAAGTATGAATTGTACATTTGTCCCTCGAAGTTGAACTTTAGTTGTGGAGATGTTGAGCTAGGTAGTAGCCCAAACTATTCTATCCGAACCCAAATATATAAGAGTTGAGTTATTCTACAAAGGAGTATAAAAAATAAGAAGTGTAAGAAGCCACCAGAGAGTGACAAGTGTCCTGGGAGGATTCAAAGTGGGAAGGATAATTTTGTCTACAAGAGGAAAGAGTTTATGCACATGCAAGTCACATACTATTTCCCCTCCAATTTTAAACATCCGTAACTTTTTTATGCATCATTTGTTTTTAAAAAAATATACATAAAATCAAGCGTTTTTTATCTTTACTATGAGTACCCTATTGTTATATTTTTAAAAAAAAAATCAAAAACCCAGTTGTGTATGACAGAATGGACATGACGTAGAACACAATGTAAAGTAGATCAAAAACACAATCAATGACACAGATAAAGACACAATGGACAAAAAACTAAAACACAATGACCATGACCTTGACGTATAACACAATGGCCATAATCATAACACAATAAGTATCAAACTAAATAAAAACACAATTGATGACAACAGATAAAAGACACAATGATAAAACACAGAACAAGATAAAAGACACAATAGAGAGCATATGAAGACACAATGGAAAACAAACAAGAAACACAATACACAATAAACTAAAACACAATAACAAGAAATTAACACACAATGGACAACATATTAAAATACAAAATGACCTGAACCAATAACGCAATTTATAGAAAACCCAGATATAACACAATAAATATCAAACTAAATAAAAACACAATTGATGACAACAGATAAAAGACACAATTGATAACAACAGATAAAAGACACAGTGGAGAGCAGATGAAGACACAATGAAAAATAAACTAAAAACACAATGCACAACAAACTAAAACACAATGAACAAAAATTAAAACACAATGGACAACATATTAAAATACAACGGATAACAAAATTAAACACAATAACCCGAACCAATAACGCAATTTATAGAAAACTCAGATACAACACCATCTTCATCGTGTCATATATTGTGTTATAGGGTCTTATAAAAACGCAATGGGTAAAACCCAAATTAACGTTGTGTTATAGGTTTTGATAATAACACAACGTATAGAAACCCTACTAAAACGTAATGACCAAGACCCAGTTAAAAGACACAGTGACCTGAACCTTTAACACAATGCAAAAAAAACCCAGTAAAAAATTTTAATTTTATTTTTATATGACAATATGGTGCTCATGTTAAAGATAAAAAAAACGCTCGTTATTATGGTGAATTTTTTTTAAATAAATGTTGTATGAAAAAGTTATGGACGTCTTAAATCAATGTGGGAATTAGCATGTGCCTAGCATGTGGAAAGAAAAATCTATAAACATATTCCCTTTATGCCCTTTTATTATCTTTTTTTTCTACAATTAATCCCAATCCTTCAAATCTAAGATCAATGGACTAAAATCCTTCTTACCCTTCTTACTTATTTCACCCTTTGTATTTGATCCTTACTCATATATATGAATTGCTCGATCCTTTTCAAATTTTGTTAATGATCCAAGATCGAACATCTTGTTGTCCTTGAAGATGAACAAGAGAAAATAAATCTTGTAAAGTCACTTAAACTAAGTATTATTATTTTTTCTTCCTTTTCACATAGTTCAAATGTCTGATAATTTTTATTTTAAATACTGAATTTATAATGTTGTGGTTTCAAACTTTGTTCTCAAGGCTCACCCAGGCGCACGTCTAGGCTCACTTTTCAGGTCCAACCTAGCCTTCTCGCTTTGCTTCAAAAGCTTCACTTTCAGGCCCTCGGGCGCATTTTCAAGCAAACAAAAAATTCCGGTCAAAATTTATTTGAACATGTGTAAACATGTTTGAAACAATTATAAGAACTTTAAACAAGTCTGGAAACAACCTAAAAAGACTTAAACTAGCCCTAAAGAAACCTAAAACATGTTTAAAATCCCTAAAATCTGTATTTTTATACAAAACGACTCGCCTAAAAAAGTGCTCGTTTTTATGCGCCTTGCATTGTGGCCCAAGTTTCACCTTACACGTTTAACAACTATAGTTTTAAATACTCTTGAACTTTGAATATACTTGATTGTTTACAACTATAGTTTCAAATACTCTTGAACTTTTAATATACTTGATTGTTTACATCTCAACTAGTATAAACGTTTTATTGTTTTATATGTTATTGTTTATAAAAGTTGGCATGTGAACCCTTTGCCACAAATTCTCTCAATGCAACAAGACTCTAACCAACACTAATAAATCTTGTTAATAAAGTAGTGCTAAAGTAAAAGTATCAGAAGTCGAACTTACAAAGGTCAAAATGGGGGATAAAAGCAATAAGGTTTGGTAACAATATAATCACTCACCTCAGGAATACAGGTGGTTCAAAATTTGAGTGGATCCATTATCTAATGAGGTTTTGATAATAAAACATTTTTATTTTGTTAAAAGACTTACATGTGTAAAACCTCAAGAGAATGGCTAATGATAAATATACACGGATCACTCACCAACCACCCTATGTGTATTTCAAGTTTTAGTGCTTTCACCATTTGAAAATATGATAAGACAACTAATGTTTGCAATATAGAGCACTTTCACTCTTTCCCCTATATAAATCTTTGGGATTTCTACCCATGAACTCAACTCAAATTCATTCCAAGACGACGATGAAGGCTTCAATGAAAATGAACTGCATTAGTGTTTGGTTGCAATTATTGGAATTGCAATAATGGGAAGTGTTGAAGGAACAGGAGGACCCTGTTGGAAATCTACACCTGATAACGAAGCAATGAAGCTAGCACCGTGTGCTTCCGCTGCTAAAGATGAGAATGCAGCCGTCCCAGAGAGTTGCTGCTACCAGGTCAAAGTAATCGGGCATAACCCAAGCTGCCTTTGTGCGGTTTTTTTCTCTGATACCGCCAAGAACTCTGGTTATGACCCTAAAATCGCATTGACCATTCCGAAGCGCTGCAACTTTGTTCATCCCCCATTGGCTATAAGTGTGGACGTAAGTTTCTGCACTGAGTCTTATAATGATAATATATATTTTTTTTAGTTTTGTAACCTGTTAGTAAGCAATGGTCTTTCTTTTGTTTTTGCAGCATACACTCTTCCATGAAGGAATGTAAAGAATATGGGACATACATAGCTAGCTACTCATTTCAAGGTTATAGGAGGCTAGCATGATAGATATATGTTTCTATAGATCTTATATTGAATAACATTTCATATGTATATCATATATTGAATAATACTGGCTTTGTCATTTTCTCTTGCTTGTCCATCTTCACAATGAAAGTTGACATGTTGCAAAACATAGTAATTTACAAACATAAACATGTAAAGAAATAAAAATATTACAACAACCATAACCCATAAATCCCACAAATAGCAAACTACTGGTAGGGTCTGGGAGGTGGGATGTAAACAAACCTTACCCTCTACCTCAAGGATAGGAGGCTGCTTCCAAAAAGACCCCTGCTCTAAACAAACAACAAACACGTAGATACAACAAAAGATGGAAATATAAGCGTATAAGCATAGCAATAACAAAAATATCATCAGAAAACAGCAAATAGGCATCGAACAAGTAACCCATCATCTGAAAACACCAAATAGGCATAAAACAAGAAGCCCAACCGAGTAGGCCCACCTAAAGCGTAAAAGAAAACTAAGCTCAAGACTAAGCTAGGACATAACCATACCGACCCGTAAAGATCCTTAACCTTAATCTAATGTCTCCACGTTCTCCTATCCTGGATCATATCCTCAGAAGAAATAAAACATCAAAGAGATAAATCAATCTATTTTATTTTAACTATATATATATATATATATATTAAAATAGTTAAATAGTCTTAGTTGGACAGAATTTAAAACTTGAAATTTTAATGCATGAAATTATAAATAGAGAGAAGCAAACTATCCTTAATTTCCAGCAAATTAGAATGATGAGTAACATTCATTATGTTTTTTTTTCAAATGAGTTTCTCCCAAACCAGGCTCTCTATCCCTACGGGTAGAGGTAAGACTGTCTACATCTATCCTACTCACTCTACCTTAGCTTTGCTATTGGTGGGATTTACTGGGTATCATGATGATGAGGTTCTCCCAAACAACCATGGCCTCGATGATTAAATTGTTGTAATGAAGGCGTAATTTGGATTTAAAAAAATAAAATAAAACAAATATTTCTTCCCCACAAAATCACATATGTAGCCAAGGCAAGGAATTGTGAAAGATAAACCAAGCCATTGTACTAAACTTGAACTGTAGTATTGGGTACCAGTTATATTTGATTTTTTATCTGATGATGGTTCTATTTTATCTCTAGCTATCAAATAGGTTTAAAGTCGCTCAATGTGTATTTTAAATTTTATAATGCATAAGACCTCATATATCACTTTATTAAAAAAAAGGTAGATTAGTTAATATAACTAAGATGATCATATTAGAGTAGCTAATGTTTGGATAAAAATTTTAACTAACTTTTTAGGTTAACCCAGCCATCTGACTCATAAAAAAATCCCCAGACCCAACCCAATTTTTCGCCTCTACCCGAAAATAAATATGCAACGATTGTAAGATGAAGATTGTTATATTAGAGATAATATCTCACCACCACTAGATTTAGAGAGAGTTCGTAATAGGAAGCAAGTGGACTAATTTACTTCTAAAAAGTGTAGCAGCATAGCTTGTTGCCCGTTTACTATCTATCTCGATGTAAATTCATAAAGAATTTGATATCTTGGCACAAAAAGTGTATTAAAAAAGAATTTTAGGTACCAATGTCAACAGACAACACAAAATAGTTGTGGAAGCTTGTCAAAACTATAAGGTTTGGTAACATCACACACCTTAGGAGTAAAGTTGGTTTCAAAATTTGAGTGGATCCATTATCTAACTAGTTTAATACCCGTCCGTTGGACGGGTTACCCTAACAACGCAACAAACAAAGATATACTACAATGAGGTGTTTTGGATTGTTTCTCCTATTCTTCATTTCTATCTCCTTTTTGAAAACCTATAACCATCTAACTTTTCTTTTATGCTTTTTAACCTAAAAAAAACTCATTCTAAACACATTACCAAAACACAAAAAAAACTAACTTAATAACTTTTAAGAAGTCGAAAACTAAAAAAACATCTCAAAATAAGCAAACAGATACCCACATTAAGCCGACAAAAGTGCACATTATAAAAAAAACAACATTTTTAATTTATAAAAGGGAAACAAACGTGAACAGTTAACAACCACTGAAACAAAATAAAATAACATAAAAGTAAAACTGTTAGAACATGAAAACTCATTCTCAACACACAAAAGTAATAACAATGAAAGTAAAACTGCAAAAGTAAACGGTAGGCAACACTGGGAAAAGTGTAATAACAATGAAACATGGTTTAGCGCCTAAATTTTTCGGCTTTTGGATCGGCCTCTTTAACCTCAAAGATGCCCTTTTTTCGTCTTCTTTACTTGATTCATGGTGGCCATTTGTGACAGCTGGTGTATTTTTCCCATCGTCTAAGTAGATGACAACCTGATCTTCAGATCAACAACCACCTGAAACTTATACAAGTATGACAGTAAGCAATATAAAGTATAGATATAAAGTCTCTTTACACGTAAAAGACAATTACTGATTCTCGCTGACTTGCTGCATTGTGCCCATCTGATGAAATGGGGTACATGTAGCATCATCTATTGGAGGACATTTAGAAATGTCGGTATCGACCTCATGTTCCACATTAACAACCACCTAAAGTTGTTATACAAGTGTGAGTGTAAGGAATATAAAGTAAAGAACACAAAGTTTGTTTACACGTAAAAAACAACTACCGATGATGTATGTTTCTTCCTGCTGACTTGTTGTCTGGTCCGCATCTGACAAGTTTGGTGTATTTTTGCCATCGTTTGTTGCAGTGGACTTTGAAGTGTCACAATCAACCTCATGACCCAAATCAACGATCACCTAAAGTTGTTACACACGCGTAGTAAGAGTAATGAAAAAAAAGTATATATACAAACTTTGTGTTGACGTAAAAATAATTACCGATGACGTTTTAGATTGTGTCGGTGAAATACGTGGTCCCCATAGTGACTCGTGTGCCATGTCCCATTCATCATCATTGATTCGTGCTAAATATTGGCTGGTTTCGTCAAGATTGACATCAGTAGGACATGTTGAAGGAACAAAACTGGCAACAACATTATTGACGTCATCACCCAAGTATTTTGACACGGTGAAGCGTGGACTGTAAGTAGGTGGCAAATTGTATTCATCAACTTTGATCCTAAGTTACATGCCGAGCACACAATGTATCCGTCATAAATTCATATATCCAATACGGATCATCAGTACCCTATAAGACACCAACAAACAACATTATATATAAGCAACAAAGAAAACATAGATATGAAAAAAGGAAAAACTAAATAAATAAATGAGTATATAGACATGGGCTTATTTACGTATAAAGATCGGAAAAGGACATATATTTTTTTATCAGTACATGATAATGTATAAAAGTATACCTCCGATAAGAGTCTTCATAATCAATTGTTCAGTCGTAAGTCCGAGAAGAATATTTGCAGCATCGTCAAAGAGACCACATGTAATCTCTTTTCCTTGGTTCCATAATTGGACAGCAAGTTTATAACTGAATAAACGAAATTGATAACAAATATATGATATACGTTTTGTAAATAGGGATGAGCAAACGCTACCAGGTTCCAGTTCCGCACCGGTATTGAATATACCGAACCGTGTAAATTGTCGGTACCGAATCGGTTCCGACATTTGACACTTTTTGGGTGGCAGGTAAGTTATGGTTGGAGGTCCAGTATTGAGAATTTTGTTAACCATAAATACCGGTAGTCCACCGGTACCGAAGCGTAACACAGGCTATACATTAGGAATTAATACGAGGCCCACTTTTTGGATCATTTTAATATCTTATCAAACTTACGCATGACGTGGGTTGACGACATATCTATTGCATTTCAAACAAAGGTAGCGTGCATATGAGAAAGTCGTCTTCTTACGACATATGGTACACTGTACGTACTTCCAATCCTCCTCCAAATCAACAGCGGTTATTGTGCCTTCAACATTGTACATTTTTCCCTTTAATAACATAAGTGTAAATTTTACTCATGACAAACAAAAGGCTGTTGAATGTAGACTAAAAAGAAGACATCATACCTTAGCACCACCTTCTTTAATATAACTATAGATGTCAAGGATGCTAACAACACACATGTCCTCGTTGCTTTGTTCATCCACTGTGAAACTAACAGGCGGCACACACACTGTTAACATTAATAAAATCATTATATACAAGTAGACTAGGTTGTTTGTTAAATGCAAGCAAAAATATCAAAGTGTTGTTATACATGTTTTTGAAGGTCTCAATGACAGCAGGGAAAGGCAGATTTAGATAAAGTTCAGTCGCAACCGTTGACACTAAACACGGACCACCTGGTATAATGTGCCCAACTATATGTAATTTGAGATATTAACTGATGTAAATAATAATCTTTGTAGAGAAAACATACCTTCAAAAAATCGGACCTTGCAGCCGGTCAAAATTACCAATACTTGATTAATTCCATAACTCCGGATGGCCTCGTCAGTAAACTTGAGTGCAGCTTTGCCCCATAACGTAACATGAAGTTTATTGCTACTATATCGTTTTAAAAAACAACGAAAAATAACTTAGTTACATTAGATAACTAACATATACAACAAAGAAGTACAATAAAGTTTACCGCTCATCAGATATGATGATATGATGCATCTCCCGATTACATGATTGAACATTTGCAAATTCAGTGCTAATGGGACCCCATGCGTGTAGTGCACCAACAACATCTACGTTTAAAAGAAAGTTATGCATAATAAGGTAGATAAAAGCAGATGGTAGGGATATGAATAAAACATGTCAGATAGTGATCATCATTTATGCGTTTAGTTAGATCCTCAAATGGAGCCAAGTCGAAAACATAGCGTCTAAACGACGACGGTGCAACAGACGAAGCAGAGATTCTTGTTGACCGTAAAAATTCAAGATACTTGCAGCGTCTCAAAGGACGGTACAACATTTCATAGGGATGGACAAGAAAGTTATCAATCATGTACACACATCCCTCCTTTAACCGGTTCTTAAAAGTGTAAATCATATTAGCAGGTATCCTTGCATGAATAGTAAAACCCTATAAAGAAACAACGGTAAGTTTTAGAACAAAGAATAAGTCACTATATATGAAATTAAATATCAGCTTACGCGTTCATCTGAAAGAATGATGTCGTTAGAAAGAACATGGTTTGTTTTGGGGTTGTATGTTGTCCATATGCGGGACACCATAACAGCTATTCTCCGGTTGTCAGTACGATTGCAACGTAAGTCTCTAATGAAATTATAAGCCATGCTGTGCTGATGAGAAACCTGAAAAGTTGGTGAAACATGAGTAAATAACATATGTTAAATGAGTTTATATATTGATATCGAATTAGGAAAAAAATCTGAATCAATACAATATTTGCAAATATTCAACATTAACTGATTACATTGGTGACAAAAATAATTATCTCACGTGCTAAGTAAAATAGCGCCTTTTATATCATGTAAAGAAGATAGCCATATTTATCCAAAAGTGTACAATTACCGACTATCAACTACAGACCACCACGTGTTGATACGGATGGTAAATTGTAGAACACCTCCTTGTAAACAACATTCCTTGTTAGGTTGTTATTGCACTTCCCAATATTGTCAACGTAAAACCTTAGGCCATCACGAGACGTGACACTGGATGCAACCACATATAGTTGACCATGTGTAAAGACAGGATTTACAAGGTACGCGCAAACATGTTTAAAAGTTTTCCCTTGACTTTTATTGATTGTATGCGGCAAGGTGCGACGAAATGATTAAAGTGTTGTCCGGTACAACTGGCCTTCCAAAAAACTGGGATAAACTCATGGCGGCAGCCAAGGTCTACACCCAGACTGAGCGCAACTTAAGTTCTAACAGGCCACCTCTACCTAGAATCGTCCGCAAGACCTGAGTAGAGGTAGTCGCAAGTATAAGAGAAATTGGAAAGAATCAAGTTAGAATTCGTATTCTCCTTATTCACCAATTGATGCGCGAGCAACAATCAACAAGATAACAGCTCAAAAAGCGATTAAGCAAAGAATAGGGAACGTCAGCGGACTCCCTTAACGAAATCTCCGGCTGAGGTTCTCGCACTGAGAATTATCAGTTCAAACAGCCGCAACCAATGAAAAACAAAAAAAGGGCAAGACCCAAATTTGTTCTGTGACTATCATAGAGACACAAGCCACACAACAGATAATTGCATCAGTCTGCGCACGGAGATTGAAAAAGCATTAAAGAGTGGGAAGCTTACACATCTACTCTAGAATGTGCGCAAAGAAATTAAACAGATTACGCGCGAGAACGAAGGGCCTAGCAACAAGAAAATGAAACAACACGTTTCCATGATTCAAGGTGGATCATCGGCAAGCGTAGCCTTCAACATTTTCAAAACAACACTTGGCGAGAACAGCAAGTCATTTTCCCTATCGTTCAGGAGGTCCTCAAAAAGACTGGCAGTAGTTATCACCGGTATCTTTGGGCACTACCAAACAGACTATATGTTTATAGATCCTGGTAGTTCCATGGATATTATGTATGAGCAGTGCTTCAAGCAGTTAGATCCTGAGGATAAGGCACGCTTGGAACCAGTTGATTTTCCATTAACTAGGTT
Organism: Scalesia atractyloides; assembly: GCA_947069175.1. Lineage (NCBI taxonomy): Eukaryota > Viridiplantae > Streptophyta > Magnoliopsida > Asterales > Asteraceae > Scalesia > Scalesia atractyloides. The sequence continues at coordinate 2,864,364 of CAMTDV010000021.1, read as the reverse complement.
TTGCAATGAGGTTGTCTTTCCTCTAGGACAAATCCTTTTTCCTGTTACTTTATCTGATGGGAGGTGTTCTCGAACTAGTAACGTCAACTTCATGGTGATGCCGGCAAATTCCCGTCACGATGTACTATTGGGATGCCGCGCGCAACGTGATTTTAGTATGATTACTTCCGCTCGCATGCTGCTTGTGGTTTTCGACACCAAATGGTATAGCTATACTTTACGCGCGAAAGAAATCATGTCAATTGAAGAACCAGTTATGAAGGCTGTCAAGACATTGCCAAGTAATGAACCAGAAAAGTGGGTACTCAACAATAAGTATCCTGACAAACAATCTTATTAGGGCCTGCAGTCAGTATTGAAATTCGTGTAAAGCTTAAACTACTGTTGTTTCGCAACAAAGACATTTTCGCCTGGACACCTGCCGACATGGTCGGTGTCCCGCGCAACGTTGTGGAACATTATCTGAATGTATTTCCGTCAGCAGAACCAGTTGTGCAGAAAAAGCGCAGCCTCGGGTCAGAAAAGATAGAGGCGATGAACGAACAAGTCACCTGAGTTATTAAATGCTGGTATTCTGACGCGAAGTCAAATACCAGACCTGGGTGGCAAACCCAGTCATGGTAAAGAAACATAATGGCGGATGGCGGATGTGCGTAGATTTTAAAGATCTAAACAAGGCGTGTCCGAAAGATTGTTATTCTCTTCCTGAGATTGACAAAAAGGTTGACTCATTAGCTTCCTTTCGCTGGAAATGTTTTCTAGATTGTTATAAAGGTTACCATCAAGTCTTGATGAAAAAAGAAAACGAAGATAAAACCACTTTTCGCACGGAGAAGGCATTTTTTGTTATACCAATATGCCTTTTGGTCTCCGCAATGCGGGAGTTACTTATCAAAGATTGATGGATACAGTGTTTGGAGATGATATCGGGAAAACTGTCGAAGTCTACATTGATGATTTGGTCGTTATGAGTAATTCAGAAGACACTAAGTTAGACAACATCCAAAGAACTTTTGATTCTCTGCGAGAGGTAAATCTAAAGTTAAATCCCAGCATATGCTCTTTCGGTACGGAGGAGGGCAAATTTTTGGGTTTCATCGTCACCAAAGACGGTTTCAAAGTTAATCCTGAGAAGGTCGAGGCAATACAAAAAATGTCTTCTCCTACTACCATCAAAGAGATGCAACATTTGGCTGGAAGGTTAGTTGCGCTAAACCGCTTCCTCGCCAATCATGCTGCAAAGTCTTATCCATTTATTTGAACCTTGCGCAATTGTACGAAGAGCAAAGAGTTCGCATGGACTCCTGAAGCTGATCAAGCTTTCCAGCAGATGAAAGATTGTTTAGTTCAACTTCCACACTTACTGCTCCTCGCGAAAAAGAACCCATGGTCTTATATCTCGCTGTATCTGAGGTAGCAGTAGGTGCTGTCGTGTTGGTAGAACGCGAAGGGGTCCAGTCTCCAATTTATTACATCAGCAAGATGTTAACAATCCAGAGACAAGGTATTCAATTATGGAGAAATTAGTTTTAGCATTGGTCCACGCTTCCCGCAGGCTGCGAAGATACTTTTCAGGACATGTTATTACAGTTTTAACAAATTTTCACATTGGCCAAGTCCTGGCCAAATCAGATGTTTCTGGACGACTTGCGAAATGGGCAATAGAATTGGGAGGTTATAACATCTGTTATAAACCTAGACCAGCTATCAAAGCCCAAGTGTTGGCAGATTTCATCGCTGAAATTCCTGTGATAAGTTGAAAGAATGCCAAGCAATTCAAAACCCAGTCCCAGTCATAGACAATAGAGCATGGACACTGTTTACAGATGGCGCATCAAACAGTGATGGGGCTGGAGTAGGTCTTTGATTAATGAGTCCAGAGGGAGCAGAATTCACATATGCAATTCGGTTGGATTTTAAAAGCACCAACAACGAGGCCGAATATGAAGCTTTCCTAGCAGGCTTACGCCTCGCCATCAAAATGGGTGCAACAAATTTAGAAGCCCATGTTGATTCATTACTAGTTGCTGAGCAAGTAATTGGGACGTACGATGCAAAGGGAGATATCATGGCTTTGTACTTGGCGCAAGCCAAGGCTCTTATAGCACAGTTTCAACAATTTAAAGTCACACCCCGTCAAGCGAAGCGAAAAAAAACATGCTGACGCTTTAAGTAAACTTGCAACAACTAGTTTCAAACATTTGGCAAAGGAAGTTCGCATCGAGGTTTTAAGTAATCCATCAGTCCCTCTCAGACAAGTGACAATGGTCAAAGTAGGAGATCCATCATGGATGTCTCCAATAATGATGTATTTGTTACATGGTTCTTTACTAGAAGATAAAGCTCAAGCACGTAAGTTACGGTGCAAAGCCCTCAATTACGAAATGGTTAACGGTATTCTATACCGACGCTCTTACATGGGTCCTTCGCTCCGCTGCGTTAACAAACATGATGCGCAATACCTGATCAGGGAGGTTCATGAGGGGCTATGTGGTATACATTCTGGGCCGCACATGGTAGTAGCCAAAGTGAAAAGCGTAGGGTATTAGTGGCCCGGAATGTACGTTGACGCGGTAGAGATCTTGCGCAAATGCATGTCCTGCCAAAGGCATGCCCCTAGAACGTTGCGCCCTAATAATCCTTTGGTACCCGTCACAACAGCTTGGCCATTTCAACAATGGGCCATTGATTTAGTGGGACCATTTCCGGATGCACCCGACGCAGTAAAGTTTATCATTGTTGCGGTCGATTACTTCACCAAATGGGTTGAAGACAAACCTTTAGCTTCTACTGCAGCGATGGTAATTCGCAAATTCATCTGGGAATACATTATTTTCCGTTTTGGTCTGCCCATGCGCATTATTACAGATAACGGTCCAAATTTAATGGCTGAAGAGTTGCAAACATGGATGACCGAAATGGGAATCCAGCATGTTTTCGCTTCTATTGCGCACCCACAAGCAAATGGTCAAGTTTAAAGCATAAACAAACACTTGGTCGACGGTATCAAGGCCCGCCTTGGCACGACAGTCGGGGGTGGGTTGACGAATTGCCTAACATCTTGTGGGCACACCGAACTATGCCCAAGACTAGTACTGGAGAAACTCCTTTTAGCCTTGCGTACGGCACGGAAGCTGTGATTCCTATTGAAATTGGGTTACTATCTCCAAGAATGCTAGCTTTGGAAAAACAAGATAACGAAGAACAAAGGTGCATCGACCTAGACTTATTGGAAGAACGACGAGAAAATGCAGTGATTCGCGAAGCTAAGTACAAGTCTCAGCTTGAAAGGTATTACAATAAAAGGGTGCGCATCTGTTCCTTTTTGCCTGGTGACTTTTTTCTTCGCGATAATGAAGCGTCGAATGCTGAAAAACTGGGGAAGTTAGCGCCGCGATGGGAAGGTCCGTACGTGATAAATGAAGTATTGGGAAAAGGCGCGTACACCCTGAAGCGTATGGATGGATCCAGCGTTCCTCGAACCTGGAACGCCCAACAACTACGCCGATGTTATATGTAATCTCAGTCCTCTAAGCAACTTCTGAGCGTTGCGTAACGAGACTGCTTACTTTATTTTGTTATGTAATCTTAGTGGCAGCCATATTTGTGCTTTATCAGTATGAATAAAATACTCTGCCACTACTTACAGTCTTGTATATGTTCATTTACAAATGCATGCAATTCCTTTGGATAAACAAAAACACAAACTCATGAGCCACAAGCTAACTTAATACTTACGCTCACACATGAGAATAGAAATTGTTTATTTGTCTATCCTACACAAGTAATTGGTCCCATGAAAACATTGTAAAGCTGAAATATATTATGTTCACATCCATAGTACTTGCGCAGCGCAACGTTACAAGTTATCACAAAGTAAAAAATTACAAATTTCCTATTCTATGGATTTGGTTCCCGCCTGCTTCTCTGTTGAAGAAAAGATCTCCTTTAGTTTATCAACAAAGTCATCTTGCTGTAGCGTGGCATCCACAAGGTCCATAATCGGAATATGCAATTGATCATATTTTTCTTTAGCAGCAGAATAAATGGCGGCAGTATTTAGCCCATGCGTGGCAGCACGACTTGTATCCCATTCGGTCTTCAGCGCATGTGCCACGTGCAAAGTGCACTCTCTATAGCCCTCGGCATGCCTGTCATTGCCGCCCCATCATCAATTCTGCCACTCTCTCATCCAACTCCGTAGAGTTAAGGATGGCATTTCCAATCTGTATACAAATACAATCAGTATATGTTGCGACAATCAAACCAGACATGTATAAAGAAAAGGGAATATTACCTCCAAAATCCCATACTCCCGCAACCAGGTAAGCTGGTTCATGAGGGATTCGGTCAGACTTTCTGCTGTAGCGCGAGCTACCTCCGTGTCGTTAAGTTTTTGTTCACCTTCAGTTAGACGGCGGATCAACTCGACTTATCTGTTCGGTGAAGGTTGATATCTTTTTTCAAACTATCAACCTCATCTTGCAGCCACGCCTGGTAAATAGCATAACGGTTAGATCATCAATTTCTTTATTCTTAAGAAGGAGAGTCATTTTGGTTGATACCTCATTCTGTTGCTCCTTTCTCTGTGTGAGTGCGCCTCTTCTGCTGCCGCAACAGCATCAGCTTTCTCTTTCTTGAGTTTCTCAATTTCGTTGCGCAGAGATATCTTTTCTTTGTTATCACGATCACAAGCCTCCACAAAGCGCTTGCGCTCGTCCGCATATTGCGCAGCAGAGGCCTCACACTTGCGCTTCCAGACAGCGCAGACCACTCTTCGGTCTTCTTCTCCTCCTCAAACTGGGCCTTTTCCGCCTCAAAATCAACAGCATCTTTAACGTCTTCTCTTTCTCAAGTTTGGCCTTCGCCTTATCAAGCTCAACCTCATCCTACTCTTTGTTCATGCTGCGCCATTCGCGCACAATCCTGTTTATTGTGGAAGAGGCAAGGGCAGCTCTTGCAAATATGACTCATAAGTAGCCTCGTGGTCTTTTTCTTCCTGGCGCTTCACCTCCGCCGGCGGGAAGATGCCCTTATACCACTCCCTGCAGGAGTGCCAATCCGTAAAAACATCACCCTGTTTAACTTTCCACACAGGCTGATGAATCGCAGAGGCCCGCCTCTCAGGAATAAGAACGATAATAATAGTCACCAGGCGTCTCCTTGGGCGAATGGGCGACTCCTCCTCTGAATCCTCAACAAACACAAAGCCTTCGCTTTGTGTTGAAGGGCCAGCTCCCTTGGATATCAACTTTGACGGCTCTGGCAGGGGAAGATATTTTTTCTTGTTCTGTGGAAGCAGTATCTCTCACCCCAACATCTGTAGCTGTATCTTTAACCTGCTCGCCAGCAGGATTCTCAGCATCAAAATTTTTGGGCTCTTCTTTCGGAGCCACCTTCTCAATATTTTCCGGGACGATGGGGTCGGCATCAAAAACAGGAGTTTCTTGCCCCGCATCTCCCTTCTCAACGTTCTCAGGCCTGCGCGATGATGGTATAGCAGAAGAGGTGGCCGGCGCAGCCTTCACCATTTTCTCTGCAAAGCATATTAACAAATACCAAGTATAAGATTGTGCGCAACTTTTTTCACAGAAATGCGCAACAAACTAAACGTACCAGGTGAGAATTTCTTTGCAAAGGCATCCAGATTGCCCTTCTTGCCAATGCGCGGGCGCGCAACTTTTGTTGGCGCAGGAGTTTTAGTTTCCGCCTCCTTCCTCTTCTTAGAAGTGCGCTTCAACGCCTCTTCCGAGCTAGAGGGTACTTCCAAGGGATCATTTGGGTTCGCAGCTGGAAGAGAGGAGGTGTCAATGGGTTCTGGCTTCGGTTTCTTCAAACCTACAGGCGGAAGACCCTCCAGTGAGTCCGACACCACCACATAATTGCACCAAGAGTCAGATACGAGACGCGTACCTTTCTTACCCTCAGCTTTCGCAGCAGCTGATGGCTTGGTCTTTTGATCTGGGTGGGAAGGAAGAGTCGCAGCAGCTGCAACAGCAGTTGGTTTTCTTCTTCTTCTTCGAATCAAGGCCTACGCCCAAATTTAGCAAATCACCTACATAATCAATCATATTGAGCAAAGGTTGACGCCATTAGTTATATTGCAATATTACTTAGAAAATATATTCAAGAGTAATATTGCAATATCAACTTAGGCTTTGTAAGAATTTAATTACCAGTCTTCGAAGATGGTTGCACTTCCAGATCCTCCTTCTTGGGCAGCTCAAAGTTCCCAAGATTTGTGAGAACCAAGGTTCCTCACCTTCAGCAATAGGCACGACGGCCATTTTCCCTTTATCTCTCTTGAAAGAGACCAAGTAGAGTGGTGCAGCAACATAACAAACATTTTTACATCAATACATATCTATTAAAAGATATTGCTAGGAAGTTAAAAGGTTACGTACCAGTTCCATCTTCAGATACACCGGTTTTTCCCGGCGTTCTTTCTTCCAAAAAATACTCATCCCGGCAGGTGAGGCCCTCTCCGGCAAAACAATGTTGGGCACATCTTTAATATCCTGATACCACACCTCGTCGGCAGGTATGGGAAGGGTCTCTAGCTCGATCTCATCACCGGCTCGGAATGCCATCTTCATCGAGATCACCGCCGCCTTTATGAAGAAGAACTTCTGCTTCCAGTCGTGGTAAGATTTGGGCAGCACTAATAGTAATCGTTTGGCTTACACACGTTGTTGGAATGAATTAAAAACCCAACGAACAGTGCAACTGGTGAAGACTAAACTTCTCAACCGTCGGTATGATCTGCATCGACCGGCAAACAAACTCAAAATGCGGATCCTAAACCATTCCCATCGGGCTCAACTGAGAAATATGAGCTTGTAAAAACCAAGAATTACCAGCGGGAAATAGGTCACCGGAAGCCTGAAGTTCCCTTCTGCAAAATAATCATAAAATAACGTGATGTAGCCGGCGCGCACGCTGTGGCATACCGCTGTGGCATTCGCCACCGGAAAAAACGCTTTCCAGGACGGAGCAAAAAAAGTTGGTAGCAAGATTATCGAAATCTTTCTTCGACCACTTTAATGGTGGCAAACTTGACGACGATGGTATCTCAGCAGAACTTGCACCAGTGGCCATAACTCAAACTTTGAAGAATGCTTAGAAAACTTTGAAGGTCGTCCGGAATATATGAACACAAGTTTCTCTCAAGATTTAATTCAGTGAGGAAGCAAATGGATCGTTGATCCCTTTATATACTAATCACCAAATTAATGCACGATTTGACGACAAGACTTTTGCGACAGTCACGTATCCCCAAGTAACGCAGGGGGAGTGGGGAACAGTAACTGCCCCACGCGCGTGAGTGTCGCCGAAATAGCATTAAATACCGTAAGACATGTACTGTTGACAGCCTGTCAACAGTACCACCACGTCTCAAGAACGTGCGTCGTCACCAACTACACCATCCGGATAAGTGACACGTGTCTAAGTATATTTGAAATTCAAATACATTTTCAAAATTCACTTACGACACGTCACCAAGATGTATAAAGCAACAAAAAGCTAGTACTTACCTAGCGCAACACATCTATCTTAAGTCCAGTGCTCCACCTACTTCTTATTCTTACATAGGAGCAACATTGAACTGGGAGACTTGAAGGGGTATGGTCCCAAAAACCTTGCGTCAATCAAGGAAACCATACCCATTAATAACTTCTAAGAAAACTGCGCGCAGACTTCTTTGCCAAAATAAGATTTATTAAAACTCTGCGCCAAATATCCAAGAGAGGAAAGGATCATATAACTAACTTGCGCAGGCTCGCGCAAGGTTCAAAGTTAAAAGCCTAAACATTCTCTTTGGATAAATGCTTCATTTAACTACCATGCGCGGGCTCGCGCAAGGTTCAAAGTTAACCTTGAACATTCTCGTTTGATAATGCTTCATTTAACTACCTTGCGCAACCCCCAAGGTTCAAAGTTAACCTTGAACATTCTCGTTTGGTAATGCTTCATGCACAAACCTTGCGCGATATTTATATCAAAGCAAGTATCCACCAAACGTTGCGCTAAGCAGCGAGGAGAAGAAGGAAGATCAGTTAACTAACTTGCGCTTCTCGCGCAAGGAAACAGTAAATCCTGAGAAACTTTCCCTTAGCAAAATCCTTGACTTGGTGCGGAAGCAAAGGGAATCTTTTATGTTGTAACAAAATGTACACGTGGCGAATAATAGATGGGTAACAGCTGTGAAACCTTCTAGAAGCCATTAACACCCAATCGTGCAAGCATCTTTTCGGTTATAACCAATTGCCACATGGCAGCATCTGGACGGCTGAGGAAGATCACGGTGATGGCATGCTCACATTTATAAGATGTAGTGATCTCATGTTGACACGTGGCACCTCCCTAACCGCTGATGAGCTCACGATCCGTGTTCACTAACGGATTGCAACAAACATTAACGGAATAGCAGAATATTCCGTTAAAGTTAACATCTCTCCTTTTGGCGCCAAACACCGGCTATAAATAAGTAACTTGGAGTTCAATGAAAGGTATTCACTCTCAACTACTCTCTCTCTTTACAATACTTACTTCCGACTACCTGTACTTATTCTCACGCTAGAGGGTGGTCACGGAGAGAACCCCCTTCTCCCCGTGGCGAGCTAACGGTGTTCTGTTTTGCAGGTTCAGCCGGAGTACAGTTTTATTCATCACCCATCGTGAAACCAAACGGAGGGTTAACCCTTTTATGCAGAGCCCATTCCATAGATCTACTTAGATTCCGGTCTAGTTGATCTACGGTTTCTTCAAATAGTAAAAAAAGTAACTAAAAAACCAAGATCACATGTAAGCATGCAAAATATCAATAAAATTTTGAAACTCAGAGTTTACAAGACAGGAAATTCTTCAATTTTCCAAATATGCTATTAGCTATTTAATTTGTAAATTATTTAATATTTCTAATATTTATGTTAAGATTAAAGTGTGAGATTTACACCTGTATACATTCATCTCTAGTTATTTTAAAGTAAACTGGGTCTTTAGAAGGATTTGACATACAAATAAATTTGGGCTGCTATAGTGGGCTTGGTGATCAGTATGTAACTTAGGTGGGCTGAGAAACCCTAACAAATTATGCGTCCTCTCTTAAGGAAACTCAATTATTCCTAAGTAACCAAAACCTCAAAGCCTCCAACTATTATTTGATTACCATGATAACTTTAGTGATATTGCTATTTTACTTAAATAGTTATGTTTCAACAGGTGTGTTCAATTTCAGAAGTTATATGGAAGATTCATGATGGTTATGGCACGCTCTAGTGGTGGATTCGTTTCTGTAATCAAACGAAGGACGTATCCATGTTTATGTAAGCATTTCTTCATGATTTTTTAATTGGTAGCTATACTTTCTATATTTACGAATTTGTTAACAAAAGTGTGCATCTTTTATTAGTATTAGTTGGAATATTTACCTGCTTTGTCTAATAGCATAAAGATTAGTAGCATTCTAATGAAAAAAACTTAAACTTTATTAACAAAAAAACAAACTTTTTCTACCACACCAGTACTATAAGTATAATACACATGTTCCTTAAACACTTTCACAATAAAATTAAGACTATATTAACATAACATAACCTAATCAAGAAATAAATCTCTATCTATGTAAACTTATAAACAATTAGAAGAGAAGATTTTGCTAACCGTGTTTGATGAACTGAGAGGTAAGAGTGTGAATGGAAAGTTGAAATATGATACATAATCACTACCATTTAAATCATTAACCGGAGCAGTTAATTATACTCAACGATTAGCTCAACCCACTACACCCATGACCTAAATAATTGCTAATTTTCTGTAGTATTTTTTTTAATTTACAACAATCATTACTTATGTAAATAATACTATTTTTAAAATCATTAAACTTTCTTGTAGCAGTTATTTTTTTTTAATTTACAACATTCTTACTTATGTAAATAATACTATTTATTAAAATCATTAACCTTACTATATATATATTTTTTATGACACATCCGTCTTTGTTTTTTATAAACAAAAGTTAATGTATATTTTCAACAAATTATCTTTCTTTCTATATATGTTATACCATACATATATTCCTTTTACTTTAATGAAGATTTTTACAAAAAGGTTGATTATTTGTTGTTTATTTCGTCCATCATAAAAGGGGATCATGGGTGATACGGAAAACTAAACGGTTAACTCAACCCACTACACCCATGCCCTAAATAACTGGTAACTTTGTTGTAGCAATTATTTTTTTTTTATCTAAAAGTGGATTACTAATGTAAATAATAATATTTTGTCAAAATCATGAATCTTAAAGTATGTATTTTCATGACACATCCCTCTTTCTTTTTATAAAGAAAAGTTAATGTATATTTAGAAGCAAAATAATATTTCTTTTTATATATATTATACACTTATACAGTACATATGTTCCTTATATTTAATGAAAATGTTTACAGAAAGATTGGTTATATGTTGGTTATTTCCTCCATGATAAAAGGGATCATGGGTGATATGGAAAACTGGTTTAGAATTATTCTTTTTAATCTTTTGGACTGACATATAAAGAAGTTATCGTTTTTACCCACATGCCCACTTTCTAAATTTGCGATTGAATACGTTAGGTAGTTGATTAATGTGTTCTAAAAACATGATTATAATAGAAACTGACAAGCTTAATCACAAACATAAGAGTGAAATAATTTCAACATTAAAGCAACAAAATAAAGATATTAGATGAAAAACATAAAGATTGTTTAACAGTTAAGAACCAACATAAACCGTGAAATAACATCAACATTAAACAAAAGCATAACATGCATCATTCTTGAAACAACTTCATTGAGAACATACGGCTGCCTATATATCGTCCTCTTCCCAGTCAAAAACAACTCATTTTCCACCGTGTAAAGAAGCAAACCTTGCTTCTTTTTATCACACGTTCAATATCATCCTCTTCCTAGTCATCATCATAACTAACAATCTCAATCACCTCGTCCCATTTCCAGTTCCTTAGTGCATTAGACCTCTTGTTCCTTCTTTCAACCTTGCGAACCTAACAAAGAAAACATGTCATAAAATCAGGATAGGCTCAACCCGTTTTAAGCCCTAACGTGAACTATAAAAGCGAGAGCCTTTCTGGATACTAATTACACTATCGTATTTTAATTATAGCCAAAAGACATAATACCTCATCACATGCTAGTCCATTTTTTGTCATTGTTTTCTGATCCTCATCAACTAAGGTGGCAGTAATCAGTTCCTAAAATAAGATTTAAATCAAAAGTGTTAACCATGGAGATATCAGAAATAATAAGTATAAAATAACAGTATCAACCTGATCACATGCAGGTCCATTTTGTATAAACGTTTCATTCTGCTCAACGTTTACCACATTGCGGAGTTTCATTTGCTGAAATACGAAATCAATCAAAATTATTGGTCACTGAAATATCAAGATTAATAACTTTGTACTAAGAGTATCAACAAAAACCTGATAACATTCGATCCTTTTTCTTTCAACGTATCATGCTCCCCATCAAGTAAGTTGGCATGGATCATTTCCTAAAATAAGAATTCAATCAAAACTGTTAACCATGGAGATATCGATAATAATTAGATGTAATGAAGTAACGTTATCAACCTGATCATATGCTGGTCCATTTTGTATCAACGTTTTCTTCTGCTCCATATCCACCAAATTGCTAAGTTGCATTTGCTGAAATTACACATCAAACAAAGTTGTTGATCACAAGGGACATTAATAACTTTATACTAACAGTAGCAAATAAAAACCTGATAACATTCTGATCCATTTTGAATCAACGTATTCTGCTCCTCATCATCCAAAAAGTTGTTTTGCTGAAATAACAAATAAACTCAAATCTTTATATAGAGACAGCGACAGTTGCAATTTCATACAGAAATACTTGTACTAACCTTAGTGAACTGGGCGATATAGTTGTTGATGGAATTTCATTTTCATGGGTAGAACACTCTTGGTTACCAAGCTTAATGAATGCAATAGTTTCATTCATTTTCAGTTGACTACGTGAAACAGTTTAGAAATAATGCATTGATTTCGTTATATGCAGTGTGCAATAGAACATCTCAACTGACCCATATTGTAGGAACAGCTGTAGGAAATGGATTGCAGATAATGGGTCCTTAAAATAAGGGGATAACCTGGGAAGTGGTGATCATGGGCAGCATATTATGGAGCAAAACCAACGGAAAACTGCCAATAACCGCCAGTACAGCGGTTATTTTGGTGAGTTTAAACGGATGAGATTTGATCTTAGCGTGATCCAACGGTGTATATCGATTTGGCTGGTGGTTACACTTAATGGGCTCCATAAATATATATAATGAGGTTTTGAAATAAAAACTAATTGTTTTACTGCTTAAAACACTTACATGTGTAAAACCTTAAGAGAATGGCCAATGATATATATACACAGATAGCTCACCAACCACCCTATGTGTCCAATATTATGGCAAAAGAATTGGTTTTCAAGTTTTAGTGCTTCCTCCATTTGAAAATATGATAAGAAAAACTAAGGTTTGCAATCATGAACACTTTCACTTTTTCCCCTATAAATTTTTGGGATTTCTAGCAATGAATTCAACTCAAATTCATTCGAAGACGACGACGATTAAGGCTACACTGAAAATGAACTGCATTATGTGTTTGGTGGCAATTATAGGAATTGCAATAATGGGAAATGTTGAAGGAACAGGAGGACCCTGTTGGTAATCTACACCGGATAATGAAGCAATGAAGCTAGCACCGTGTGCTTCTGCTGCTAAAGATGAGAATGCAGCCGTCCCAGAGAGTTGCTGCTACCGGGTCAAAGTAATTGGGCATAACCCAAGCTGCCTTTGTGCGGTTTTTCTCTCTGATACCACTAAGAACTCTGGTTATGACCCTAAAATCGCATTGACCATTCCAAAGCGCTGCAACTTTATTCATCGCCCCATTGGCTATAAGTGTGGACGTAAGTTTCTGAACTGAGTCTTATCCTGTTAATATTTTTTGTGCATTTGTAACCTCTCATTGAGCAAGTTTCTGTTCTTTTTGGCAGCATACACTCTTCCATGAAGGAATGTAAAGAATATTATGGGACATGACTAGCTAGCTACTCATTTCCATGATAGATATTTGTTTCTGTGGATGTTATCTTGAATAACCTTGCGTATGTAATCATATCTTGAAAAAACTGGCTTTGTCATCTTCTCTTGCTTGTCATCTTTGCAAAGAAAGTTGACGGGGGAAATCACCAAAATGGCCATGTTGACTTTAAAATTTTCCAAAATAGCCATGAAAATTGTTAAATTGCCACTTAACCATGACAGAGAGTTCGTTAGGCGCAGGAGGACAAAAAATGGCGTAGGAAAATGGGGCACTCGAGAGAATGGCGCCAGGAGATGATGGCGCGCGCAGGAGATTATGGCACAACGCAGAAGGTGAAGAGTATTGGCGCAGGAGATGGAAAGTCAAGGCTATATTGATAATTTAAAAAAAGTCAATGCTATTTTCATAATTATATTGGTCAAAATGGCTATTATGGTGATTTTCCCAAAGTTGACGTGTTACAAAACATAGTAATGCGTGTAACGAAGTCAAAAACGTGTCATGTCACCACACATTAATGTCATCATCTTAATGCGCGTAACGAAGTCACAAACGTGGCGTTGCCGCCACAACGCGCGAACGGGATAAATCTAGTTTATTATAATTATCATTTTTTAAATTTCACTTAATATATATAAAAAAATTACTTAAATATATAGTTTTCGTTGGAGAGAACTCAAAACTTGAAATTTTGTTGCATGAAATTATAAAATGAGAGAAGCAAACTATCCTTTCCAGCAAATTAGAAAGACGTGTAACATGCTGTTGCGATACAAATTGGTAATCCAGAGATTAAGAGCTAAATATTGGAGAAGAAGAAATCCAAAGAAGGAGATTACTCTCAAATTCAATAGCCTACGTGTTACTAATCTGGTGATTAAGACGTGATTTGGATTAAAAGAAACTGTTATTTCTTGCCCACTAAATCACATAAGTAGTCAAGGACTCAAGGCAACAAATTGTGACAGATAAATCAAACCAGACTAGATTTAAGAAATCCATGTATTTGTTGAATCTAGGTATAGGATCAGAGAGTTGAACACGAACAAGATTCACAAATTACTTCTGTTATTTTTTTTGTGAACTTCTTAAACTTGATTACAATGACTCAATATTCATAGACTAAACATCCTAGACTAATACAAAATTATTTCTACTCTAACTCAAATACTAAACAATACTTATCTAAACAATACTAATAGATAATTCAAATAATAATTAAACACATTAAATTATTATTCTACTCGTTTAGTCCTTCGACTGTAGATCTCCTCCGGGCCACCCCTCCATTCCTGTTATGTTGTAATTTTATCAGTATTAACTAACAAAAACTAGAAGATAGGAATAATTCAAAAATCATTATTGCAAAAATTCAATGGATATTATATAGATCAATAAGCAAAACAAATAGTTGTAATTCAAGCCAACACTGATAATTGACTGCACTTATCTCCAAAAACTAATGGGTATATTTCAGCTTTTGAACTTGAACAAATGATTTTAGAGAATTTGTCAAATACTTTTACACAATAGATACACATATTTAGAATAAAGACTTTTTTTTTAACCAACACATTTGACCTTTTTTAGAAAACCAATTGTTAGTTGTTCATTTTCACATTTATTTTTTGCACAAAGAGATCCAAAATTGTTTAGTCTTGTATCTACTAGTCTTTTGCAGGAGCATAACCATGCTAAAAGGAAGGACCAATTCACCCAGTTTTTATATGTTTATGGACTTAACCATACTAAAAGGAAGGTCTTATACATTAAGTTATTACAAGATTAGGGACTTAATCATGCAAATATGAAGCTGGGTCTGTTAAAACCAATGCTAAAAGAATTTTTGTCTTAACATTTTCCCTTTCTTTACCATTAAAAGCAACACATTTACTTACTAACTGATTGATGATGGTTCTATATTAGCTATCAAATAGGTTGAAAGTAGATTATCATTGAATTAGTATAACTTATATAATCATATTTAATGTAGCTAACGTCTATTAAAAAGTTAAAAATTTTGACAACTTCTTAGGTCAACCCAGCCAGTTGACTCATAAGTAAATCCCCTGACCTTGCCCATTATGCCACCTCTACCAGAAAATAAAAAAAAGCGACGATTGTAAGATCATGAAGAATGTACATGTTAATATGTTATAATAATAGAGATAATATCTCACCACATTAGATTAAAAAGTATAATCTTCTGAGAATATCAATATGGAACACTTAAATGAAGAAAATTAGCAATTTTGTAGCTTGGCTTTCTTCTTATTGTATTAGTCAATGATCACAAAGACACCAAATGTTCAATACTTTAACAAAATTAAATCAATAATAAAAGACGTTCCTTTATAAATAAAACCTTGGAGCATTATTATATAACGAAGAGAAGGAAAATAAAATCGAAGGAATCTTGCAAAACTACATTTTCCTCAAAACATATGTTTTCAATGCATGATAAACAATGATCTTCATAAAAATATGTAATGATACAAGTTTATAGGGGGTTAATGAAACTGTCCCCAAAAAAAAATATGTAAATGGTCCAATTTATGCTAAACATATTTGTAAGCAAAACACTTGTAATAAGTATTCAGGTATAAACTAAAGGTTTGGTCAAAATATACTCTATATCATCGTTATTTTGATGGTATCAGAGCAGTTCACAACCAAACCCTAAACCAAAAAAAAAAACGGCTGTCATGGCTAACGAGAAAAACGAGAAAGAAGAAGGCAACACGAATACGATAGATTCCAACTCTCCGTTCTACATACATGCCTCAGACTACCCCAAACAAATGCACGTCAACGACATGCTCACTGACAACAATTATGGGGATTGGTCTCAAGAGATGATGAACTTCCTCTTCGCCAACAACAAGGTAGTTTTTATCGATGGCACACTCAAAAAACCCGACAAAACATCTAAGGATTACATGGCGTGGATGCGATGTGACGCCATGATAAAGGGGTGGCTTACTACAGCCATGGAAAAGACCATCGGAGCAGTGTAAAGTATGCGAGCACGGCATCGGAAATATGGGGTGATCTTCATGAAAGATTAGATTTGGCAAGGAAAGTGCGCCGAGGGCGTACGAGCTAAAACAACACATCGCTGCCACTCGACAAGATGGGACCACGGTATCCGCTTACTACACCAAGCTTCGAAGTCTATGGGATGAAGCACAATCCGTTATGCCGATACCTCATTGCTCCTGTACTGGATGTACATGTGAGATAGGTAAGAGATTATTTGAATACCAAGAAAAGGAGAGATTGTATGAATTCCTAATGGGGCTAGATGTGGAGTTCAATGTAATTAAAACCCAAATTCTGTCAATAAAACCAACCCCCACCTTGGGAGCGGCTTACCATATGGTTGCGGAAGATGAGAGGCAAAGATCCATCTCCGCTGACAAAAGGCCAACAACCGAGGCCGTGGCGTTCAAGGCATTCATGAAACGCGATGGAGCGCCTAATCAGTCGAGAGACAAGAACATGACAAAAGGAGGCAAACGGGGAGAAGAAACAGAACATTGTACTTTCTGTGGGAGAGATGGCCATAACCGAGAAGGGTGTTTCAAACGGATCGGGTACCCAGATTGGTGGCCTGGAAAAGCGAAAGGAGAAAAGGGGAAACCAAAAGCTGCATGTATCGAAACCGGGTCAAGTCCTATACCCGGACTAACAAATGATCAATATCAAGCCTTTTTGAAACATTTTGGAGATTCCAACAGTGTCTCTAAGGAAGGAACTTTACCTGTTGCTAACATGGCGGGTAAGATGACCGAGGACGGGGAAGGGGTGGTGGATTCGGGTGCCACCGAACACATAACCCACAAACCGACCTTCTTGAAAACAAAAGAAAAAACTCTTATGAGGCTCCGTTCTCATACCAAACGGTGACTCCATTCCCGTAGAGGGAAGAGGCGATTACACCTTACCGGGAGGAGATAAAATAAAAGGAGTTCTTTTTTTTTTTTTTAGATGAAAACATTTATTTTAAATTCAGAAAACTTGCCAAGTTACATCAAAACAGAAGGTAGCCGGGCAACAAGCTGCGCTGCCAATCCTTTCTGAATTGCAAACCCTAACCTTCCAAATACAAACCCTTGCCCCCTTGGGGTTCTTTATGTTCCAAAATTTAATTTGTAGCCTTTTATCCGTTAACCGATTGACCAATGATCTTCAATGTGCAGTAACTTTTTTTCCCGATTTTTGTGTTATGCAGGGTTGAACTCGAGGAACTTGATTGGTGCGGGTAGATGCAAAGGAGGGTTGTACCGAATGGGGATGATTGGAGGAGATAGAAGAGTGATGATGGCTACGGTTGACACATGGCACAAGAGATTGGGACACGCGTCAGAAGATAAATTAGCCAAAGTTAATTTTCTCAATAATGTTTCTGTTGAACTTAAAAATAAGGTTTGTGACTCTTGCTCCAAGGCAAAACACACCAAGTTACCTTTTCCTCTTAGCACAATTAAAACTAGTGATTGTTTTGAGTTGATACACTGTGACATTTGGGGGAGGTATCGCATACCCTCATTCACTCGAGCAAACTATTTTCTCACCATAGTAGATGATTATAGTAGATGTGTGTGGGTTTTTCTCATAAAACATAAAAATGATGCTAGCAACTGTCTAGTCGATTTTCACAAAATGGTTGAAATTCAATTTGGAAAACCATAAAAAGGATACGATGTGATAATGGGAATTTACATCGAATGACATGGTCGATTTCTATACGAAACATGGAATCTTACTTGAAACCACTTGCCCGCATACACCCCAACAAAATGGGGTTGTCGAAAGGAAACATAGACACCTACTCGAAATGGCTCGGGCCTTGAGATTTGAAGCAAACCTCCCTAAAAATTTTGGGGAGAATGCATTTTAACGGCCGCCTATATTATCAACCGCTTACCCTCAAAAGTTTTTAAAAAATAAAACCCCCTACGAAATGATTTTCAATAAAACGCCAAATTATGATCACATGAGAATATTTGGTTCTCTTGCTTATTTTAGAAACAATGACACGAGAGGGGATAAGTTTGAGATGAAGGGGAGGCCCGGTGTTTTTTTGGGATATCCACCTGGTACAAAGAGATATAAGTTATATGACATCCAAAGTGCTAAGATTGTTATAAGTAGGGATGTGAAATTTTTTGAGGGAAATTACCCTTTCGCCACCCTTGCCTTGGACAAAAGTAGCACAGAAGAGTGTGATAATTTTCAATTTCCAAATATACCAGCAAAAGAATTAAAAGAATTAAACTTTTTTTATGAGGATGATGGGCCCCACACAACCCAAGAAACCAAAAACCATGAACAACAAACAGAAGGCTTCGTTGAAGGCCCAACTTTTAGTGAACATCAAACCAATCATGGCCCAACTCTTGATGCAGAAACGAACAATGAGTTAATTAATACCGAGCATAGTCAAACCGAATAGGAAGTCCACAACGAAAATATTGAAACTAGAAGTAAAAGAAATAGATCACAACCAAAGCACTTTAACGATTTCGTCGTAAAGCTTCCCCCTTCGGTCGACCATACACAACCCGCATCAAATCAAGGAACCTCGACGGTACACCCTATCGCTAACTTCATTTCATATGATAATTTTCTAATGCTCACAAATCCTTTTTAGCGGCCATTACTTCGAACAATGAGCCTAAATGTTTTAAACAAGCTATACAGGATGAAAGATGGAAGGAAGCCATGAAGAAAGAAATTCGGGCCCTTGAAGAAAATGGAACGTGGACCTTAGAGACCTTACCAAATGGGAAACGGGCCATAGACTCGAAATGGGTTTATAAAATAAAGTATAAACCCAATGGAGAAGTAGAAAGGTATAAGGCCCGTCTCGTTGCAAAGGGGTTCACCCAAATGGAGGGGGTGGATTTTCATGATACTTTCGCCCCGGTTGCAAAGTTAGTCACCGTTAGAACACTTCTAGCGGTAGCCGTTAAAAAAGATTGGATTATCCACCAACTTGACGTGAATAACGCGTTCCTACATGGAGATTTAGAAGAGGAAGTATATATGAAGATACCTCAAGGTTTCTCCAAAGAAAACGAGACACGGGTATGCCGCCTCCGCAAATCCCTTTAAGGGTTTGAAGCAAGCGTCTCGCAATTGGTACCAAAAATTTACCACCGTCCTTCGTGGTCTTGATTTTTGCCAATCAAAGGCGGATTATTCCCTTTTCATACACAAGAAAAGGAAACGTTTTTGTTGCCGCTCTTATCTACGTGGATGACGTTATTAAATTGGGAAATGATCCCACGAAAATACAACAAACCAAAAGATATATCGACAAAGAGTTCAGCATTAAAGATCTTGGCCCTTTAAAATATTTTCTTGGGATTGAGGTGGCAAGAACATCTGATGGCATGGTCTTAAGTCAAAGAAAATATACTTTAGACATATTGGAAGATAGCGGCATGCAAGGGTGTCGACCAAGCACCTTTCCTATCGAACAAAACCTAAAACTAAACAAAGGTGAAGATGATCCTCGGGTTGATGCTAATCAATACCACGGTTGGTCGGCGTCTATTATACCTACAGGTGACGGACCCGACATCGCATACACTGTGAATGTACTAAGCTAGTTTGTAGCGGATCCCCGCCAAAATCACATGGAAGCAGTGACACGCGTCTTACGGTACCTAAAAGCTACTCCAGGTCAAGGTATCATTCTTCCACAAGAAGGAGGGACCATTCTACCAGCATACTGCGACTCCGATTGGCTTGGGTGTCCATATACTAGGCGGTCTAGAACATGGTATCTGCTCCTTTTAGGAGGAGCTCCAATCTCGTGGAGAACCAAGAAACAATCCGTTGTATCCCGTTCCTCCGCAGAAGCGGAATATAGAGCCATGGCCTCCACCGTCAGTGAGGTTTTATGGATGCGATGGCTTCTCAAGGACTTGGAAATAGACCTCACGGCCCCTACACAATTTGTTTTGTGACAATCAAGCGGCACGTCACATTGCAAACAACCCCGTTTTCCACGAACGGACGAAAACACGTTGAAATGGATTGCTATTTTGTTCGAGAGAGAGTTGAGTCTCAAGAAATCGTGCCCTGTACATTGACACCAAAATGCAAATTGCGGACCTTTTCACAAAATGCTTAGGAGCACTACAGTTACGATCACTTCTTAGCAAGTGGGCATGAAGGACCTACATGCTCCACTTGAAGGGGAGTAAAGGTTTGGTCAAAGATGTAAAAGTTTTGGTGAAATATTCTATGCATGATTGTCTCCAGAACCTTAGCCTCCTCCCTTCCTTTTTATTAGCCATTTACCATGTTTATCCTTTTCACCATGTATATTTAAATTTTGTATTATTCCTTTTGTAATAACAAGAAATCATCCAATCAAAATATACTCTATATCATCGTTATTTTGATAAACTTTTGTATTACATAACAGGTCAAAATTTTAAGGTTTGGTAACAATCACTCACTGGAGTACAGGTGGTTTCTAGATTTGAGTGGATTTTTGAAAAGAAAAAGAAAATGTGTTGACAAACTTACATTGTAAAACATCAAAGAGAATGGCTAATAATATGTATCCATATATAACTCACCAACCACCCTATGTGTCCAATACTAAGGAAAAAGACTTGGTTTTCAAGTCTTAGTGCTTTCACCATTTATAAATATGATAAGACAACTAATGTTTGCAATATAGAGCACTTTCACTTTTCACCCCTATAAATTTTTGGGATTTCTAGCAATGATTCAACTCAAATTCATTCGAAGGCGACGACGATGAAGGCTTCAATGAAAATGAACTGCATTATGTGTTTGGTTGCAATTATTGGAATTGCAATAATGGGAAGTGTTGAAGGAACCGGAGGACCCTGTGGAAATCTACACCGGACAATGAAGCAATGAAGCTAGCACCGTGTGCTTCCGCTGCTAAAGATGAGAATGCAGCCGTCCCAGAGAGTTGCTGCTACCAGGTGAAAGTAATTGGGCATAACCCAAGCTGCCTTTGTGCGGTTTTTCTCTCTGATACCGCCAAGAACTCCGGTTATGACCCTAAAATTGCATTGACTATTCCTAAGCGCTGCAACTTTGTTCATCGACCCATTGGCTACAAGTGTGGATGTAAGTTTCTGCACCGAGTCTTATACTGTTAATATGTTTTTTGATTTTGTAACCTTTTATTGAGCATTTTTTTGTTGTTTTGGCAGCTTACACTCTTCCATGAAAGAATGTAAAGAATATGGGACATGCATAGCTAGCTACTCTTTTCACATCTTGAATAATGTTCCATATGTATATCATATATTGAATAATAATGGCTTTGTCATTTTCTCTTGCTTGTCATCTTCACAATGAAAGTTGACCTGTTACAAAACATGGTAATTTATAAATGCAAACATGCAAAGGACTAAAAACATTAAAGAGGCAAATCAAACTATGAGTTCAGGAGATTGACTATAAGTTTTTGATAGTAAGCCCAACAAATGAGCAATAACAATATCATGGAGAGCGTTCATTAGTTGTATACGTTATCGTAATGCTAAGGGAGCATGGTGGGGAGGTGATGACTGATGAGACGATGATAGGAATTTTGTCATAATCGGGTTTTACTGAAACAATAATATTAACTGATTAAATCATCACGATAAATCTGGCATTTAGGAACTTAATCATGCTAGAAAGAAGCCAGGATTAACTGTTTCCAGTAATCTTGTTCGAATCTTTTATGAAAAGTAACAGTAGTGTTGATCTAAAATAAAACCACAAATGTTATAATATAGAAAACATGAATGGTTATTCTTATATTTTGTGGAACGACAACCTCACACATCCATAAAATGTTAATCCGAGAACTAGTTTCGACCACTTGAAAAAAACATCTTAGTAGGCTTTTTGATATCACCAGGCTACAAGTTATTTTCCGTTATTGAAATTAGAATCTCGTCTAGAAAATAATTCCTAAGTGTAGTGGAGATGCTGGAGTATATAAATAAATACAAGGTGTCAAAAGCTAATAAAAAGGCGATTTTAGTAATCATAGCGACGACGTGCTGGTTAGTATGGAAAATGAGAAACGATTGCATCTTCAGCAATTTAGCAGGAGTCTCAAGATGCATCAGTGAAATGAAGGCTAGTTTCTTTGGATAAAGACGAGAGCTAAGGTGACGAATCTAGATTGGGAGTCATGGTAAAGTTTCAGTTTTGCAAATTTTCCAATGTAATCTATGATGTACTGTTGGCCTCCAGTTAGGGGGTTGACATGTTCTCTGTTTACAATTGTTATTATATTTTTAACCGCCAAACTAACTTACTCCTAATCTATTCATATAAAACATCAATACATGCATGTTGTAGGATTTGAACCCTCCGCCTCTAGGATAGACTGAGTGGTGGTGGAGCCACATCTTAGCAAAAAAATTAGTGTAATTTCTAGGTAAAAATATCAATCACCCCCCCCCCCCCCCCCCTCCCTCAAACCCAAAAAAAAAATTAAATAAATAAATCATGGATCCGTCACTGAGATCAAGACACCTTACCACCACACCATGTCCCTTAAAGACAACGCTTTATCCAAAAGCCCTCAATCTTTCCTGATGTTGTACTCATTGTGTCCAAGTGTCTGCAACACTAAAATTTCGAAATGTCACCTAAAATTGGAACTATTCAAATTTTATTGAGTTTCGTATTGCAGTTTACTCTTTACCCGTTAAAAGGAATACATTTACGAGGATGCATGCAAAGAAAAAGAATTAAGAAATATTGAAGTGGAGAACATGTTGAAATATCACTTATAATACATTTTTTATATTTGTTACTTATATAATAAGTTGTTACTTTAATATGTTATGTGTTATTGTTTTAACATGTACACTTGGTCACTTGGACACCGGAAGACTGGACTGGATGTGGACCACTTGGGCTACTTGAAGACTAATGGGCTTGGGCTATGTGAAGGATGGGCTAAGGAGCAGGAATTTACAAGTTGATGTTTGTTCCGGGTATTCCGGATTGTTATATGACCCGGGTGTATATAAATGGAACTCATCATAACAGATGAGTTCATTCTAGATAATTTGATTAAACAATGTTGGAGTTTTAGAATGGTGTCACATGACACCAGCATTTTACTTATTTATTAAGTATAAAGATAAAAATAAAGATTTTGTCACCAACAATTCAATATTGGTAGCAAATCCGAGCACTTATAGTTGTAGTTACATCTCACATACTACTTGCACAAAGAAAAGCAAACACACAACATAAATTCGAAGTCCATATATGATTTTACTTTGGTGGCCATGAAAACAAGCCAAATGTAGGATTCAAAACACTATAACCGCCATCTACGACCAAGTTATGTCCACTTATATAACCAGACTCTTCACTTGCTAAAAAGAGAGCGGCATTTGCGATATCTTTTGCTCCAAGTGTCTTGCCCTTAAGGTTAGAGTAAACACTCGAGGTATCCTCAATATTAAAAAATTGACGCGCGATAACACTTGGTATAACATAGGGAGATATGCAGTTGACACGAATTTGATTCTTTCCAAGCTCTGCAGCAGCATTCTTCGCTAGTCCCACAACACCATGTTTTGAGCTCGTGTAAGCATGACTCGTAACCCCACCTGTTATAGAAGCTACACTTGCAATAGTTATGATGCTTCCATTGCAATTTGGGATCATCACCCGTGCCGCATGTTTAGTTCCCAAGAAAACTCCAGTTAAGTTGACGCTAATAACACGCTCAAAGTCTAACTTATCATTGTCTAGAATACTAAGTTTGGGCTCATCGGCTATCCCTGCATTGTTAACCATGATGTCTAGTTTCCCATATTTAGCAATAGTGGTGTTGACAACATGCTCGATATCCGATTCAACGGCTACATCACAATGAATGAAATAAGCTTGCTCAACACCTATGTCTTCACATAGCGATTTTCCTAAGTCATCTCTAATATCAGCGATAACTACTTTTGCTCCATGCTCCACAAACGACCTCACAATACTCTCTCCTATGCCACGAGCTCCACCGGTGACAATCGCTACCTTATTTGCCAATCTAACATGAATTTTTCAAAGTATCAAGCAACCAAAATGTATAAATATTTTGTAAACATAATAAATAAATATGTAAAACAATAAATCATTGGCAGTTTAATATTTTTGCTTCTATATATTCTTAAGTATCTAAAATACTTTATAAACAATATACCCAAATGTTAGTTTCTAATCTATTGCTTGACGAATAATATTTCTGAATGTGTGAACTTTGAAAAAATTGTTACATCAGAATAAAAATATTGTCTCTACCAGCTATAATAACTCTTCTTCACGTACTCGTGGCAACTAAATCATCTTTATTATTGATTCATCTTGGTCAAAATTCCACAAGTGCACACACACAAACACACATACAAGAGTGGGTTTGCTAAAAGACGTCAAATGCCTGAGAAGCAACCACGAGGTATCATATGTCCCAAGAGATAACTAAAGTGTGCAACATAATCTAAATTCTTGTTGACAATGACACACGAGGTAGGTGCACCAATATATGGGTTGACGTATCACTAAAAACTACTTGACGCACTTTCAAAACACTCTTGGCAAACTATATAGGTAGCCAATCCAACATGTTTTTGAAAAAAAGTTATTTTTTATTTTATTTTAAGTATACTTACTATACTCAAATTAAAGATAACATTGAATTTTATTATATGTTTTTAAAAAACACATAAAAACACATTTACTTGTAGAAAAGATGGAACAATAAAAAAAGTCAACAATTAACACACATACAAGAGTGGGTTTGCTAAAAGACGTCAAAAGCCTAAGAAGCAACCACGAGGTATCATATGTCCCAAGAGATAACTAAAGTGTGCAACATAATCTAAATTCTTGTTAGGAATAACACACGAGGTTGGTGCACCGATATATGGGTTGACGCATCACTAAAAACAATTTGACGCACTTTCAGAAAACTCTTGGCAAACTATATTGGCAGCCAATCCAATATGTTTTTGAAAAAAAAAGTTATTGTTTTATTTTAAGTATACTTACTATACTCAAACTATAGATAACGTTGAATTTTATTATATGTTTTTAAAAAACACATAAAAACACATTTACTTGTAGAAAAGATGGAACAATAAAAAAAGTCAACAATTAACACACATACAAGAGTGGGTTTGCTAAAAGACGTCAAAAGCCTGAGAAGCAACCACGAGGTATCATATGTCCCAAGAGATCACTAAAGCGTGCAACATAATCTAAATGCTTGTTAGGAATAACACACAAGGTTGGTGCACCGATATATGGGTTGACGCATCACTAAAAACAATTTGACGCACTTTCAAAAAACTCTTGGCAAACTATATTGGCAGCCAATCCAATATGTTTTTGAAAAAAAAGTTATTATTTTATTTTAAGTATGCTTACTATACTCAAATTATAGATAACGTTTAATTTTATTATATGTTTTTAAAAAACACATTTACTTGTAGAAAAGATGGAACACTAGAAAAAGTCAACAATTAACACACATATAAGAGTGGGTTTGCTCAAAGACGTCAAATGCTTGAGAAGCAACCACGAGGTATCATATGTCCCAAGAGATAACTAAAGCGTGCAACATAATCTAAATTCTTGTTAACAATGACACACGAGGTTGGTGCACCAATATATGGGTTGACGCATCACTAAAAATAACTTGACGCACTTTCAAAAAACTCTTGGCACGCTGTATAGGCAGCCAATCCAACATGTTTTTGAAAAAAAAAGTTATTTTTTTTATTTTAAGTACACTTACTATACTCAAATTAAAGATAACGTTGAGTTTTATTGTGTGTTTTAAAAAAAATTACATAAAAAGACATTTACTTATAGAAAAGATGAAACAATAAAAAATAAGTCAACAATTTGCTCTATTACCATTTTGCTCTCATTGTCATAAATCCATTTGAAGTCTACGTGACAACGCTTTCAACCTACTGATCAATGATTCACAACGTTTATCACACCTTTTGGTTTTGAAGGCTTATAGCAATGTGTTATATAAAATAAAAAAAAGCAGAAGTTTAAAATGTGTTATTTTAATTCTTTATATTGTCCTGATAAACATAGCATGTATGATACTAGAAGCATACCAACATATAAAGCTTATATATTATTTATCTCATCCCTAAACCATATAACTTTAGAACATTATTTGTGGATTTCAATCACTTGTGTCTCTTATATTGACTATTTAGACAGTAGCAGAGCTTTACCAAAAGTTTTATAGCTATATTTCGGGTTATATGTCCAAGTCGGATTTTCGATTCGGGTAGGTCAAACAATAATAACTCAAAATAAAACTATGTAATCTTCATTCATTCAAATGAGGCGCTCTTACACATAAAAAACGCTAAAAATTGTTTAACAAAAATAAAGATGAAATATTTACAATGATACGAGATAAATGTTAAGCACCTGGATGAAAAATTACAACTCAGTCTAACGATCTTTAGGTTAAATGGTAAGTACGTTTAAGACATTTATGATAAAAAAGAATCCTCAACTTTGATTTATATATAAAATAGTAACAAACTTTACTTAAAGTTTATAAACAATTATAAAACTTACTAATATCTCGTTCTTCACATTTTTTAACTCAATATGATGTATAAATATTTTTGATAATAAACTTGGTAGGGGCAGGAGATTTTTAGACAAAATAATTAGCGGGGACCGATCTATATAATTTTAAAATTTCTGGACCAAAAATAAAAAATATTATACTTCTAACCGAAACATTCATAGGGCACCCCCATCCTTAAAAGCTACGCCCCTGTGTGTACAAGTTTTTTGTTTTGTAAAATGTAACATGGGTTGTGATTTTTGTTTTACAACACAACTCACAATTGTGTTTTTAATGTAAGGTGAAAGGCTAATGTGATTAAAGAAAATCAATAGTTTTTTAATTAAATTTCTAGAAGAAAGAAAACCATAAGAATTTGATCAAAATATATCTATATATTTTTATGAATTTATGAATTATGAAACAATAATAAAGGATACCTTGCTATAGGAGTCGTGGAGGCCATTAGTGCTGCCACTAACTTCTTGTCTCTTGGTCCAATTTCGGATGGTTGGATGTTTGAGTTTGCACTTCTTATATAGGGTCAAGCTCCCTCTTTAAAGCCATTTTTTTCTAATTTAATGAAAGTATTTTCACACGAAGCCATTCGCTCTCGGATACATCCGAATGTGTCATATGCTCATGACTTTATAGTCTAGTGGTATCTTCGAAGTAGGATAAGGCTTTGGGATCAATAGGTCATGTGTTCGATTCTCACAAGGAGGGTTTTCCATATTTATTGGGTTCCTCCTAAATTGGTGTATAGACATTATGCCTAGTGGAGATGGATATGATCGGGTGATTCCGCTTATGACACAATAATATTCCAGTTGTCCGTCAGTGATTCGAAATTTATCATTAAAAAATCCAAAAACGTCATATGCTTCTAACACATATTTTCTCAATCTCCAAAAACACTCATATTATTTATTATTTATATATATATATATATATATATATATATATATATATATATATATATATATATATATATATATATATATATAATATATATATTATTATAATAGGTGTTGTGTGTAGGCCCCATTCTCCCATCCAGATTTTCAGACGCCCAAGTGGTAGTCCCGTTTGTAACTATTACAATTGTTCTATCAAGACGTCTCTGATAATTCACATACCTTGTTCAAGCTTGAAAAATGTCATTCTGTATTTTTTATTATTCTTTAATAAAAACAAATTAGTATTGGGCTCAATAAAACTAATACAAAGTGGGTTAAAATTCTAAATAATAAAAAATGAATTTGTAAATGGGCCTATCATGGAATTGGTATGTGTTTACTATTTTTTTTTTAAATAACATATATATATATATATATCGGATTTTTTTATATCGCGTGCCCCTCGAAATCACGGGCCTTGTACAGAGGTCCTTCCCACACACCATCATAGCCGCCACCGGCTCTAACGCAAAAGATTTAATTACAAAAGTTGTCGTATGTCAAACTTTTAAGAAATGCTTGACAAAAGTCTACATATGCATTATTCTTATGTATAAAAAATATAGTTTCGTTTGTTATAATTTACAAATAAATCATGTCATAATAAAGAGATTCATATGTATACAAGTTTTTCCAAAATGAAACTTAATCAGTGAATGGAACATGAGTGATTACACTAATAGTCTATGTAGTTTGCCTCTAGTCACTTTTTTGAGTTCAAGTTTAAAAAGTTGCATAACTAAATTAATTGATTTTTATTTTGTAACAAGTTTGGCTATTAAAATTAACTAACTTTTGTTAAGTTACCAAATATGCAACTTTTTTTTAGCTTAGCCATTAAAGAAATAGTTAAAGCCAAACCATATATAGTCATGAAGTATTTGGCGTAATTAACTCTTGATCCTATATTTTATTGTTTACTAGAAAACTAGTTTTAGCCCCCTCCCCCCCCACCCTTTGCGGATGGGGCGTAAAATCATGCCATCAGCGTTGCATTGCGCGAGGGTAGACGAAGTGACTCACATAAAGCAACCGAACGACGACCAAAACACTAATTTCTAATACCAAGTGACTCACATAAAACAAATTGTAGACGAAATCGAATTTATATCGATACATATTAGAAAGTCCACAGGGTACCGTGCAAAGTAGCAAACAAACATAGACCAAATCTAGAAAAAAAACATAAAACAAAAACTAATAAAAGACTAAAGTCATTTAACATTTGTGATAAATTATATAAAAAACAAGTTTTATTACAAAAGAAAATCCAATAGTTTGCAATGTAAATAAAAATAAAACTCCACAAAACAAAAATATATTCATCTATTTGTTATGAATTATATTATATTATATTATTATTATATTAATATTATTATTATATTATTAATATATCATAAACTACAATATACTTTTCTATCTTATCTTTTACCACAATTGTTTCAGTTTTGATTTTTTTTTATACTCATGCTACTAACTACATATACTTCATCTTTATTTGACCACATTGTTTTTCAGTTTTGATTTTTACTTTTATACCTCATGCATGTTTTAACTATTTTTAAGTTATATTAACATTTGCATTATTAATAATATAACAATTCATATTATAATAAGTTATTAAAATAATATCAACTGCTAATCTCTATAGGTTTTTTTTAAGTTTTTATTTAGCCCTTACACTATGAATAATATATGTTTTAACCAAATGGTTTTATTTTCCTATTATAACTTCGTTCATTAGTTTTCTTAGAGGACCAAATAAGTGATTTTTCAAAACAGAGTAACACCAGCTACACCATGTCATAGGTGCTACGCCACCATTTTTCTTCTATTTGTTATATTTTATTTCGTTTTTTTTTGTTGTTTTACATATTTATATTGTGCAACTACGTAGTGGTCCTTACTGTTTGTTCGTATCAAGATTCCCTGCCCAAAGCTACAGTACATGGAAACCCTTAGTTTTAAATTTATCTACTAGAATGCCAGGAACACTTACATAAGTAGCTTTTCTTTTATGGCAACTTGGTAATTAAGTCAATTTTTAGTGGCATTTCTATGCATCCCACAAAAACCAGATTTTTTATGTTTTGACCACACATTTTTTGTTCTTACATTTTTGCCCCCTCAATTTTGTTAGTTTTTTAATACCAATTTACATTCTTATCCCCTGAATTTTATAAATTTATCGGACGTCCCCCGAACACTATAAAGTTATTTTTATCTCTTTTAAATCGTTTTACACCACAATCCCTGAACTTTAATAAAGTTACTTCTTCAAATTTTAAACAATTTTTCCGTTACTATGTCATATTTTTTTACATGTTTCATCTTTTTGTGTATAGTTTCAAATAATATTAACGGAGTACAATAATTATTTCTATCTACGTTTCGACATTCATTTATGTAACGTTATTTTTCAACCAGTTGTTTAGACGTTTTTATAGTGTGTGATTTTTTAAACCATCCGGCACTCATGTAAAAGTATACCATTGTTACGTGTTTTTATCTACGCATAAAGCGATCCACTAATGCTAACGCTAAAGAGTCTTTAAAGTAGAATTTCTTTGGGAGTGTGAGTTGC
This sequence comes from Scalesia atractyloides, assembly GCA_947069175.1. Classification (NCBI taxonomy): domain Eukaryota; kingdom Viridiplantae; phylum Streptophyta; class Magnoliopsida; order Asterales; family Asteraceae; genus Scalesia; species Scalesia atractyloides. The sequence continues at coordinate 2,834,077 of CAMTDV010000021.1, read as the reverse complement.
CGGGGGCGGTTAACAGTGGGAAGAGGTGGCATTACTGAATTTAGTTATGGTTTTATAATATTTTATGTTATTGTACTGGGAATCTTTAAATGAAACATAAATCGTTATTAACTACTAGGTTCTTTTTTATTTTAGTTGTGTTTGCTTTCAAAACAGGTTGGTTCCTCGCCGCAATGCGCGGATGGAAACAACCTAGTTATATTACAAAAGAAAATCCAATAGTTTAAAATGTAACAAAAATAAAAATGAAAATTCCACAAAAGACAAAAGTACTATTCATCCATTTGTTATGAATTAATATAGATATACAATGTGTGTGAAGCGTTATAAGTAGGGGTGTTTAGAAAAAACTATAACCAAATAAAAACCGTAAATCGAACCGTAATCATATCGAATAAACCGATCTGAATAACGAATTCGGTTTTTGGTTTGGTTTCTATCCGAAACCGAATTGTGAATATGGTTTTTGGTTCGGTTTTTGGATCCACATTTTGTTTTATTTGGTTTATTCGGTTTATTTGGATAACCAAATAAACCATTAATATAATTAATTATTAAATAAAAATAATAACGTTTAGTAAACTACATACAATTTATTAGTCCAAAATACTAAGTTTAATATCTAAGTATATGTATCCCCATGGTTGCATCATATTCGATAAAAATACATGTTTATTATTAAATTTTCTTTATTCGATGTATGCAAGTTCATTCGAGTTGGAGAAAGACTCATGTTTGGTGATTATTTATATTTTGTGTCATTAGACTTATTAACTATTTATAGTTTCTATAATCTATGTTTTAAGTTTTAACTTTGTGATCATGTGTATGACTATTTTATGGATGTGTTTGTTATATTTTGCTATATCTTTTATTTATGTATTGTTGGGTTTAAATTAGTTGATGGCTGTTCGGAAGTTAGAACACAAACATATATATAAATTAGGATATTTGGTTGAATTAGATTTATTTGGTTTCTAACCAAAACCAACGCCCCGCTTGCGGTATGCACATAAAATGTATATATGTGTGAGTGCTCGGGGGGGGGGGGGGGGCAAAATTGAAAGTGCACTAATTTTAACGTTATTTTACTAATTTCGTGAAAATAACGTTAAAAGAGGGGGATGGTTAATCATGCATCATGTGGTGGCGGCGATAGCCGAAAAACAATGGAGTACATGCACTAATCGGATATTGTCTTAATTGCTGAGTGTTATGTGCCTTGTGTCCAAGGCTTGATGCAAAACTACTATCGAGCCGGAGGTCTCATTGGAATCAACATCTCTATTCCTACGGGATAGAGGTAAGACTGTCTACATCTTACCCTCCTCAGACCTTACCTTAGCTGCTATTGGTGGGATTTACTGAGTATGATGATGATGATGATGGTTTCTAATCGAAACCAAACCGAATTAAATTTGGTTTGCATATTTGTAATTTGGTTTGTTTTTTTGATTGGGGTACAAAATTTTGGAAACCGAATAAATCAAATTGAATAAACCAAATAAACCATAAACCGAACCGATAAACACCCTAGTTATAAGTATTTAGGACGGAACACGAGTCTTTTAGACCGTGGGGTGTGGGGGGCTTGGGTTGGGGGCTTTGCATGACACGTGGTGAAGGTGGGCTCCACCAGGCCAACCCAAAAAAAGTGGGGTGTGGAGAGACGTGGCTAGCTTGACGCGGCCAGCCTAAAGTAGCCAACCAAAGCCAGCAATATTGGACCATCCAACCAAAGACAACCAACTCACCCTGCCCCCCCACCCGCTCACGCCAGACGGAATACCCACGCCAAAGGGGCAACGCCCAGCCCAATGCCAACCCGAGATGAAAAAGCTGGCGTTGAAGGGCAACCCACGCCCCCAACCCAAGTCCTCACCCCGCAGTCATAGGGTGATGGTATATATGTGCATTAGATTACACGTGTTATTTTTAATGCGTCGTAGTAGTTTTAACACACGGGTTATTCTAGATAAACCATACTCTATTTTCCATTTACACAATACCCTATAAAATTAGTTATATATTAATTACTTTTGACTCAATAAGATTCATCCTCTCTTTACTTTTGCTCGTTAATTAACTCTATAATTCTTTTCATTTTTAACTGCTATTATTCTTTTCATTTTTTATGATGCTGTTAATATATATATGTACTAATATATTTTAGATTAATAAAACCAAGTTAAATTAAAAAATACCATCTTTCTGATCGTTTAACGTCAAATTCTCAATACAAATATATCGTATTTTAATAAACTGTAACTCATGTAACTTTTATAAATATAGTTTTTGTTATATGTAACTTTATAAATATAGTTTTTGTTATCCAGTTATAAAAGATGCATTAAGAATACTATAAACAATATTTATTTGATAATAAAAATACAAATATCAAACATATTTTCATCCTACATATATTTTGCAATCATTTTTACAGCAAACTTTTTAGCACTGCATTAGCAATCAAACTAGCACCAAATAGCATCGGTATGTTTTATTCTTATCAACACATTTATATAAAAATATTATTTTTGTATTGATGTGTTATATGTTATAAAAATATTCTTTCATTTACAAAAAATAAACATAAATATTCATAAAAGTTAATTACCAATATATAAAGATAAAAAGAAAAAAAAATAGGTAACTAATGCTTATGTATTAACGGTTGCATTTATTAAGAGATAGATGTAGAGTACTATAGGGTATGGTGTAAATATATATTTTTTTTTAACAATGAATTTTATTAGAAAAAACAATATAGCCGCAAAAGCGATAAAAAGGCACAGCGACCAAACCCAAACAATTTATAAATTTATAATCGTCCAATGTATTCAATCGTCAAACCGAGACAACTTCGATGTATATATTGCTGTAATAATTTCAAGAGTAAACTTCAGTTTTGCTCCCTGTGGTTTGATCATTTTAACGGTTTTGCTCCTAATCCTTTAAAAATACCCATTTTACTCCCCGAAGTTTCCATTTTATTGCCAGTTTGCTCCTCGACTCTAACTTAGTTAAAAATATCAGTTAAAGGTAAGGGTATTTCAGTAAATTTACATGTAATTAGAAGGGTATTTTAGTAATTTTATATATAAAACTTAACAATTTATTAAGAATTCAAAATTTAATTTTTGTCTTTTGTCTTCATATGGAAAGTCAGACATTTTCTGTATAGCAAAGTCTTGACATTTTTTATATGCAGAACCCTTAAAGTTCTTAACACCAAGCCCCTCCATCAACACCAAGCACCTCCATCAACACCAACCGTCATCAACACCACCATAAGTCGCCACCAACCACCACCACCACCACTAACCTCACCAAACAACTACCACTAACCACCGTCACCATCACCAACACTAACAAAATCGGAATCGAGCATACACTAGCCCTTTTTCATCAGATCTGAGAAGACCCAATAGTGTATTAGCTTGGGCGGCGAGATCTGAAACCTCCGGCCATGAGATTTGCAACTTCGGGCGGCGGCGGTGCGGGTTGTTGTGGTGATGGCGATGATGGTGGTAGGTGGTGGTTGTGGGTGGTGAAAGAGAAGGTAAAGAGAGAGACGGGTGGGGAGAGAGGTTATGTTTTGTTTTGAGTCTAGAACAAGATGACATGTTTTGAAAAGTTAGGGTTTTAAAATGAAGGGTATAAAATATCTTGGAAGAAAAAGACTGAAATGTCCCTCATGTGAGGGGCACGTGACTGAATTTAACGACTAAAATAGATGCAGTTTGGGGCGGGGAGCAAATTGGTGAAATGTTAGTAACATCAAGGAGTAAAATGGCTATTTTTAAAGGATTTGAGCAAAACCGATAAAATGACCAAACCACATGGAGTAAAACGAAAGTTTAGTCTGATTTCAAATAGAATTTATTCTTTGAAATAATAAAGGAATTAATAATCTCCTACTTTTTGTCTTCTACCTCGAATATCTTTATGGTTGAATTTCACATAGGCCCCATATTATTATTACGCATGCATGAAAAACGATTTTCTGGTCACAATTTATTATATACGGACTTTTGTAATATACCGTAACCACATGTTATGTTTTTCATTTTGACGGGATATATACAAACATTATATGTTTTTCAGTTTGGCCATGAGAATGATCTAAAGGGGAGGCTTTAGGAAAGGGTGATATGAATGTCCAGTCGGAGCACGATTTTTTATGGGGACACAAGAGTTTTAAAATTCCCGGTTATGTATATATAGATGTGATCTGGTGAAACTTAAAAGATTTTCTTTTGTATCTAACTTGTCTGAAGTGAAAAAGAAATATAAAATATGATTGGTTAATTCTTGATTACTCTGACATATCAAAGCGAAGCGTTGATTCACCAATTTCCTATAAAAAATGCTAGGAGAGCTTCACGAATCGTGATTATCTATTAGCCTATTAGTGTATGTCATACACTCATTCTAATACCATGATTTTGCAAATTACTATGCTTATTGCTATAATTTTAGTGGTCGTTTTAAAAAAATCTAGTTTACATTATTTAATTTGTTAAGGCCTAAGGGTAGGGGCAATTTTTTTGTAGCTCGGCCAGGGCACCTGAATTCTCAGGACCGCCTCTGTGATCTAACGTTGAAATATTCGAATTGGATATGTATATGTTAGAGCTTTCATAATGGTTTCTCTGTATATTTGTGTATAGGTTATTTATATTATAAAAATGGTTGTGAGTGGAGAATATAGAAATATTATTGTTCATCTGTAAATATACGGGAACATAATTCACCTCTATTAACTTTTGTAATATTTTCTTTAAAGTGGTTGTTAGTTAAGGAAGAGAAAATGTAATAATAAAGGTAAAAAAAATATTATCTAATTAAAAGAAAATAGAAAAAGTAATGATTTTTAGTGTAATTATAAGAATGAGCATAATGAATTCAATGTGAATGCTCTTACAACTTATATATTCGGGTCGAGATCAAGCTGGTTTTTCAGGAACGCACCCGGGTGTTATAGAAAACAAACTGTTTCATGATCTCGTGTCTAGGGTAATGTTGGATCATTTCCTACCTGATTATCGGAAACCAATATAAAACCCGTTAGACATAAAACAAAAAATATATTAATATTAACTACGTTATAGTCCCGTGTATTACATGGGTTGTAAAATAAATATTATTGTTTGTAGAGCACAATAAGACAAGTAGATGTACATGATAATCATCTTCAGTTCTTTAGAAAAGTTCTTAATTATTTTTGCATTTGTAATTAAACATTGAAAACATATTTAGATTATCTCATAAATTTATTCGCCCTAATTTTGTTATACAATTAACTAATCTTGTCTCATGCATAATTCCAGAAACTGTTGGGCTACACTAATAAATTGTTGGGATGTATTGAAAAACGTATAAGTTTTCATATACGAAGATTAAACTGTTTATCAAGTAATACAGTTTAATCATGAAAAAATAATAAAAGTTATACTTTACATTTGATAATTCTTCATAGTAACTACATATTTAAAAAATCGTTTGGTTTTCTCACTTGTTTCTCCTTTAAATATTAGATGTCACGTGTCAATTTCTACTAAACTACATATTTCAAGAAAATATTACATGTTATTTAAAATAAACATTTTTAAACAATTTATTCAACATATGTAATATACCGCCAACCCTTGTTTAAGTGGGGTGATTGAATTGAAGCGGGGAGTAGTCACCGTGCAAGGGAAGAGGAGAGAGAAAAAGGGGTTAATGGTGGGACCCAATTTCTTCAACTAATCATACATTATCATTTTTTAAGAAAAAAATGATTGGGTGGAACACCCTTTATGTTTAAGGCTAGTGGGTATGGGGAGGGTCATCCCATGGGGATGGGCCGCCACGTAGACCGTCACGTAAGCAGGTGTGAGGATGGGCTTAAAGGAGATGGAGCTAGGGGTGAGGGATGAACCCCTTTATATATATGTATGTATGTATAGGTGTGTGTGAGGGGGTGAGGCCCGGCTTGGGCGGCAGTGGGCGGACGAAGAGGACAGGGACGGCCCAGGGAGGCGGTGAGCCGGAGCGGCGCCGTGCCTCCCCTATACCCGCTAGTCTAAGTGCAAAAGGAAAGTTAAAGAACAGAGTTGATATGACACGAGGTGATTGACTGATTGAAGTGCTTACCACTCTCCACGAGTGAATCACCCTTTCATTTTTAGACAACATATTATCAATTACTAAGCTTATTTTATATCAAACCTGAACTAATAATTTTTCCATAACATAGTAATTAAAATTTTATGTTCTAATACATATTGTCTTTAACACTGTTTTATAAAGATATATAACTAAACACAAACAATTTAAATTATATATAATCTGTTTTTTTAGTATTTGATACCCGTGAGTTGACACGAGTCTTATGTAGTTAATGAATAAAAATAAGATAGCATCGTCGTTAAAAAAAAGCATACGTAAGCTACGTGGCATGTGCGCCACTCATCTCAATCCACAATTATTTGTACTTTCTTTAAAGATATGCATCAAATACCAACAGATATCTTTCCACTGAAAATCCAAATATATGGATTTTTTTTAAAGAAAAAAGCTTACCGTTTCAACTAACTAACATGATATTTAGATTTTCATGTAAATAAATAAATGATTTTCATGTAAAATAATAAATTAGTGCCGATTCTACATGCTAGCATGCAAGGCCATGTTCGAGGGGTGCGGGGTAGGCGCCAGTACAAGGTCTCCATGGGCTCAAATGTTGTAATTTTGTTTAGAAAAATTTATGTTGTATAAGCTAGAATATATATATACCGAATCAAAAGATGACACAAACAAGCTCTTGTCGGGGTGGTTATTGCCTTGCTTAAACAACAAGAGACATAGGTTCTTTTTTTTAACGGCAAGGAACGACGTGCCAACCACCGTGACACATGGCACTGTGGCCAAGGTCGACTACTCGACCGCCGCCAGCCCCTTGGCTCTCCCAGATGCGCGGAAACCCGACCTCCACCCGCCCGAAGGCACGACAGTGGAATAATCAGTAAAACCTCGCCTCTCATTCAAGACGAACCGGCATCACCTGTATTAGCTTTCACCTGGATGCCGCATAAAATAATGGGGAGAGTGGGAGTCGAACTTGGGTCACTAGGAACACCAAATCTTTCCCCAACCACTCCACCACAACCTCATTGGCGAGACATAAGTTCTAATTCCGACGTCTCTAAATTCTCTATTTTAGTTGCATATGGTATTTAATGCCTAATTTTTCAACTACATCTTTCACTTTAATTAATAAATTACTAACTAAACTTAGCTATAAATAACTATTTAAATTACTTTCACATCAATTTTAGAGATTAAATAATTGATAAGTTTATAATACATGGAAAATTTTATGAACAGGGACCAAAATTTTTATTTCGCACTGGACCAATTTTCTTTTTAATTTTTAGAGACAGCCTTGCTAGCATGAGATAAAATTAGAAATATGTTAGTGTACTATTGGAATATAAGCAAACTAACATTCGTCGTTCAAAATATAACCTACTTAAACTACATGTCTTGTACGCCACTCATCTCAATCCACAAATTATATGTACTTATCCAAATATATACACAAATAATTAAACATACCATACATTATTAATTAAACTAGTTAGATGGCCCGTCCGTGTTGCGGTGCGGTGGCCGAATAATTAGCGAGTGTTAGGTAGCTTATTGACACGGAAAACAATTAAATCGAGTAAACCAATAAAAACATAACACTTTTATTGTAATACTAAAAAACTAAAACAATGGCAATACTGTTATTTTTAACTAATGGAAAGTTATATTTTTTAACCGGTGTAAAATCGTAATTTGCCAAAAGCTAAGTGATGCCAATACTGGAAATTGAAACCAGGGGCAAAAGTGTAAAATTATCAACTTCGAGTTTTCAAAGAAGATGTACCCAAAACCGCTTTTCACACACGATACGGACATTACGAGTTCGTAGTCATGCCCTTTGGTTTGACCAATGTACCCGCCGTGTTCATAGATTTGATGAATCGCGTGTGTAAACCCTTCCTTGATCGCTTCGTAATCGTTTTCATCGACGATATTCTCATCTACTCCAAAACGAAAGAAGAGCATGGACGACATTTGCGTCTCATTCTTCAGCTTTTGCAAACCAAACGTCTTTATGCCAAATTCTCCAAGTGTGAATTTTGGCTAAAGGAGGTTCAGTTTCTAGGTCACACGTCAATGAACTCGTTATTCATGCTGACCCTGCAAAGATAGAAGCCGTGAAGAATTGGATCGCACCTAAGTCGCCTTCTGAAATTCGTTCGTTTCTTGGCCTAGCTGGGTACTGTCGCCGCTTATCTCAACTTCCCCCGAAGATTGCCGTTCCTTTGACCTCGTTGACTCAAAAAAATAAGCCTTTGTTTGGGGTCCCGAACAAGAGGAATCTTTCCAAACGCTCAAGGACATGCTTTGTAATGCTCCTATCCTCACTCTCCCTGATGGGAATGGCGACTTTGTCGTGTATTGCGATGCCTCTAACCAGGGTCTTGGTTGCGTTCTCATACAACGAGACAAAGTAATCGCTTACGCGTCAAGGGAACTCGAAATACATGAGAAAAACTACACTACTCACGACCTTGAACTTGGTGCAGTTGTTTTTGCATTAAAGATTTGGCAACACTACCTTTATGGTACAAAGTGTACGGTCTTCATTGACCACAAGAGCCTACAACACATCTTTGATCAAAAGGAACTCAACATGCGTCAACGCCGTTGGGTGGAATTGTTGAACGACTACGACTGTGACATTCGCTACCATCCTGGTAAAGCGAATGTTGTGGCCGATGCACTTAGTCGTAAGACTCATGTTATGAGTGTCCGTTGCCACCAAATCGTGAAGAACCTTCTTGATCTCATTCGCGACGCCTAACATTCAGTTATGAACGAAGGCTACCTCGAGTCTGAGCTAAATATTGGTGATCAGCATCCATTCGCTGCTAAGGCTGATGGAATCTTCTATTTTAATAATCGCATGTGGATTCCTGATCGCAAATCTCTTCGTACCACTTTGATGGATGAAGCTCATAAATCTTGATACTCTATTCATCCTGGAGCTGATAAGATGTACCATAATTTGCGTGCGTCCTATTGGTGGCCTGGAATGAAACGTGAAATCGCTCTCTACGTGTCCAAATGCCTTACGTGTTCCAAGGTCAAGGCAGAACATCAACGCCCCTCTGGCTTGCTCGAGCAACCCGATATTCCTGTTTGGAAATGGGAGAGCATTGCCATGGATTTCATCACAAAATTGCCTAGTACTACTTCTGGTCATGATAGCATCTGGGTTATCATCGATCGTTTTTACCAAATCCCCGCACTTTCTAACCATTCGTGAAGATTATAAAGTCGAGAAATTGGCTCAAATCTACACAAGTGAAATCATTAGTCATCATGGTACTCCTCTCGATATTATTTCTGATCGCGATGCTCGTTTCACTTCTCGCCTCTGGCAAACCTTTCAGACCGCCCTTGGCACTCGTCTTAATCTCAGCACCGCTTTTCATCCTCAAACTGATGGTCAAACCGAGCGCACAATCCAAACTTTGGAGGATATGCTTCAATCTTGCGTAATCGATTTTGGCGGCAATTGGGATTCACACTTACCTTTGGTTGAATTCTCGTACAACAATAGTTATCACGCCAATATTCAAATGGCTCCATTTGAAGCTTTGTATGGTCGTAAGTGCCGTTCGCCTATTTGTTGGCACGAGATCGGAGATGTTCAGATCACTGGTCCTGAATTAATACAAGAGACAACGGACAAAATCCTACAGATTCGTGACAACTTAATCAAAGCCCGAAGCCGACAAAAGAGCTACGTTGACAAAGACGCAAGCCCTTGGAATTTAACGTAGGAGATCATGTACTTCTCAAGGTTTCACCTTGGAAAGGTGTTGTCCATTTTGGTAAGAAAGGCAAACTCGCTCCTCGCTACGTAGGTCCTTTCAAAATTCTCGAGAGGATTGGCAAGGTAGCGTATCAACTAGATCTACCTCAAACGCTCAACAATGTTCATCCCGTTTTTCATGTTTCAAATCTAAAGAAGTGTCTAGCTGAAGAAGGACTTCAAGTTCCGCTCGAAGATCTTCAAATCAATGATACGTTGCACTTTGTGGAAAAACCGGTCGAAATCATGGACCGAGGCATCAAGCAACTAAGGCGCAGTCGAATTCCTATCGTTAAGGTTCGATGGGAAGGAAAACGTGGCGCTGAGTATACTTGGGAACTCGAGAGTGATATGAAGACCAAGTATCCGCATCTCTTCGTTGCATCTTCCTAAATTTCGGGACGAAATTTCCTAAAGGAGGGGAGACTGTAATGCCTCGCGTTTCGATACTTTCTATTTATAGCAAGCTCACGTTGTATTTCTATTTTGGGAAACGTTATATCTTCTAATCATTCTTCGTTGTAAACCATTGTAATCTGAGACTTGAATCATAATGAAAATTCATATTTTATTCATGTTATACTTAATCATAAACATTTTATACTCATACATTCAAACATGTAACGCATACTTGTGATATTCATAAAACGTGTGAAGAACTTGCAAATACGTGACATACATACATTATACGATACTTATACATGATACATATATACAATTATACTTGCTCATACTTATTCTTGCGATAAACTGACTTAAAACCCCCTGAAAATGCACTTTTTATGCTTAATAACACCCCAAACCCCTAAATATAAACCCCTAGGGGGCTAAATTGACAAAAATGAAACTTATCCCAGCTTCTCGCGGGCCGCCAGCGTGTTCCCCTTCCCTTCTCGCGGCCCGCCAGCCATCCATTTCGGCAGAAAGTTGATTTTGGCTCAAGATTGGTCAATTTTGGTGCACAAGGATTGTGCTTCTTGCATTAATCACCCACCTAACTAACCCTAATCACCTCCTATAAAACCCAACCCATTCCCACACTTGCTCCACTTTACAAACACTCTAATCTCACTCTCTAAACACTTGAAATCAGTTGATAAACTCAGAAATTGAGCAGAAAGTTCAAAGCTCTCAAAGTGAGTTCTAGCTCACTTCTACTTCACCTTTCTCATTGTTTCTTCTTCCTTTCACTTGGAACACCTCTAGGATTGTTTCCTTAGGTTCTTCCATGGAAAACCTAGATAGAACTCCTTTATATTGAGGTTGAAGTGCAAGAAATTCCCTGAAAACAAACTTTTCCAAAACTTATGTTTACTTCAAACCATCCTAGTGTTCTTGAGCTTCTAATCAATCTTGTGATTAAGGAGACTAACCTAGGTTGTTATACATGTAAATAGGAGTGTTAAACACTCCAAACTTTCTGTTTTCATAGAGCTTTTAGCTCACAAGTGATGCAAGGTTAATACTTGTTCATGTGTGTCCACCTTGGCTAGCTTGGGCTATCCTAAACCTTTTGAGACCACACATCACTTGATGTTTTTCATCAAGATCCCAAGCTAGTTTGCTAGACCTAAAGTGTCACAACCCCACATAGCCGTTGACCATTGTCCTCGTGTGCTCTTCGGGTTGACTTACACTTGGCTACTTGGTATCAGATGACACCATAGTTACATTTTGTACATTATGTTCTTGAACCCTCCTTTCACCTATGGTGACTCGTGTAGTGGTGAACAAACCTAGAGGTTCCTAAGTGGATGGTTAATCCTCCACATCCTACTTGACTTACTTGATTCAAGAGGTACCAAAGTGGATGAATTATCATCCCACATCTTACATGACTATAGGACTAATTATGTATATGAACTAAATAATAAATGTAGAAACCGAACCCTTGATAAATGACTAAGTGAATCATTCGTTAAGTTATTAAGTTTCGTCGCTATTGTATGTAGTTCCTTGTCACGATTCTAATAGGTCTTGAACCTATGAAAACACATTCAATCCTTATGGATTTGCTATAGTGTCGTTGACAAGTGCTATGTCTAGTGACTATTTTTCATGATATAATACTTTTCCATACATTATTCTTACATTTACCCGAATACTCCAAATCCACCGTTAACTCGTTACTCATACGCCTCCTTTCCTCTTGTAGGATAACTCTGGCGTTTCCTCCCACAGACCAACATCTTCACGGAATTGTTCAAGTGTAGAAAAGACCCAAAAAACAAATCGTGAGAATACTCGAATCCCCTTTACGTTTAACCACTTTTGCGGTGTAACATGTTTACGTATCAAAACAACACGAAACTTATGCTTTATTACTTGCACATAACAATCATTATACATGAACGCTTGATACTTATGTGATGCTTATACTAGGATTGAACGTATGTGATACTATAGACATTAGCTTATTTTGAGCCTCCATTTGACATGTATAGCGCTATAGGAGTAACGCACCGCCTGTGAACGTTGTCATGTTGAATTATTATACTAGTTGCGTAAACAGAGGGTTGACTAGAAATATCACATGCCTAGTGTATGCTCGTATGTATTCTTGTTGCCATGTGGATTTGTTTAAACCTATGCTTATACTTATACTATACTCAAACTTGTATACTCGCATTTGCTTTTGCATTGAACTCGTATTTTAAACATGTTACAGGATAAGAAGATGATGGTATGAAAAGAAGTAGCGATTGACGCTAGATACACACATAGACGTTAGGTTTATTAATGATGTATCAATTTTGTTATGTTATTGTTACTCAAATTTGTTGTATTTCTGAATTATGTCGTACTTGATGGTTTATTATGAAATGAAATTCGGTTTAATTAAATATTGTCACGAAATAGCGTTATGAAGTCTCTTGCAATCATGTTTTCGTCTCACTCCGATGTTTCCGCCATCGGTTGGGTGTACATGTAACTCCTTCAAAATATAACAATTTTCATTCCATGGTAAGTGAGTGTTTTTCTTTATTCTTTCAAGGAATGGAAAGAAATATATTTTTTTTTATTTAATTAATTATTTTTTACTATTACATTATTATTATTATTATTATTATTTGAGGCAATTATACTATTTGTCGTTTTTAATAATTGTGTTTCGTCACTTCGTCTTTTTTACAAAGTAATGATACATTTTATTCACATATGAGTAACCAAACATCACAATGGAATGGAATGATCCATTTCCTTCCATTGTCCATTCCATTACTTTGTTCATTTCATTCTCCCGTTCATTCTATTACCTCATACCAAACAAATAATCTTATTTTGCCCAAATTCTAGAGAGAAGTTAGAGAGAGAATGTGGGTGTTTAAGAGAGAGAAAGTGAAGAAAAAGAATCAAAGTTCAAGAAATTCGTGATTTAAGGCTTGGAATATGTTTCTCCTTGTTCATAGGTCATCATAACATCGATTCGGTTGAGAATCCATGTAAGAATCATTCCAATTTAAAGTTTTGTGGGTTTTGGGGTTTTAAGGTGAAACTTGGGTTTTTATTAAAAAGGTTGGATTATGTTGCATGAAGTAAAATGAACGTTTTGGACCTAAATAGTTGTGATTTTGGCTAAAAACGAATCTGGTTGGAAAATGCGATAAATTGGACGACATTAGTGTTGAATGTGACGACACTGGTGATGAATGTGGTAACACGCTCAGTGTGCCTGCGAATGAAAGAGTTGGAATCAAGCTCTAAAGCGAGTTAGGGAATAGTGTGCTACTCAGCCTTGTTATCAGCGACTCTCACAAGCGACACTGCCAAGAGCCACCCAGTGGACATCCAAACTAAGTGGCGGTGACCCTGTCACTAGCGACACTATCTGGCAACACAGCCGGTGGCACTGTTGGTGACCCTGTCTGGCGAAATTACCGGTGACACTACCGCTGACACTCTTGTGTTAGTATCAGAAAGTGATAGGATTTTCGTGTGTTAATTCTTGTATATGTTAAGTGACGTTGGAGTTATCATGGGTATGGTAGGACACAATTATTGACATCAAACAAGTGAGTTCTAGACCTTTACTTATTGTTTTGAGACGGTGTGCATACTCACATTGTTTTTAAAAGTGCAATGATAACGTTTTCCTTAAAAATGTGATAGATTGAGAAATGGTTTTACTAAAGTAAAAATACATTGTTAAATGGCATTACGTTAAAGTGATAATATATAAAGTGTTATAGAATGCATGTTGCACGACAAATGACATTACGTTAAAGTGATAATATGTAAAGTGTTATAGAATACATGTTGCACCACAAAGTCGGCTACCTACGGGGCTACAAGCAAAGGCAATAGTTACCTTTGGGAACAATGTGACTGGGTGGTTACCACCGGGGCCGTTGTGACTGGGTGGTTACCTCTGGGGTCTGTTATCAACTATTTTGTAGGAACTGTAACTACTTACCATAAATTTTTGCTAGATACATCTTATGTCATATACTTGGATTCAAGAGAATCCTATAGATCTTTTGTAGACACACATTTTGGTACAAATCAAACAGACCATCACACATTCCATTAAATATACGCCCTTTGCATATATAATGATCGTTTTCCCACTTCAATCTCTTTCTTTACTGATCAAGAGTTTAGTTTTCCCCTTCTTCAGGCATCAATGTATTTAGAACGTACACAGCTTTTAGTGTGGTTAGCAAGAAGTGCATCTTTTTCCTCCGGCGCCTATAATCCTGCCCTTCAAATTTCTCCAACTTCGCGAATTTGCTTGTCATGTTGCGTGTAGATTCACCGATATTCATGTTGAAATAGTCTGTCCTTTGTTAATTGAGTTGACGAAACCATACAGTGAATCAAAAGGAAATTACTCGAATTGAATTGAGAATCGTTGAAAAACTACATAACTAACTATTCGATCGGTATACTCAAAGGTTCAAACGGGTTAAACTCGATTCTTAACAAGAACAAGTTTGTGATTTTTTTGAACCGTATCAAACTTGCGAATAGGCTGTACCTGTGTGAAGTTTCGGTTTCAATAAACTTGTGTGACTCCCCTGATTCTTCGGATCAGTTATTTCTACAAATAACCAACATATAATCTTTACTAAAATTAGACATTTATTCATAAAATAGAGATTGATATACCTCAATTAAAATGGAATCTCAGATCTTGTTTCAAAATGCCGGCCTAAGGCCATGGCCCAAACATTTAATCAACTTACTAATATGTTTTCTAACTAGGCCCAAATAAAACACAACTTAGCAACCTAGTTAATTCATTAGGCCCAAATCTGATTAAATAAATAACTAGGACCAAATCTACTTAGATTAATTAGGCCCATATCATGTTGCACACACAAAATCGATACAACAATCAAGTCGACCATTCCAGCATCACCTAACTCGATTAAATAATAACGAGAGTATCTGTTCGACGAGTTAATCCAACATCACTATAAATGTCGATAATCACTAAAATTACCAACAATTCCCTTATATATGTATATGTCCATTGTAAAGGGTCCGTATTCTATTATTTTGAAGACGATATAGATAAAATGAAAAAGCGATCCTAGTCGTTTAGATCCATCCATGTTAATTAGTAATGAGGAATGGAATAGGGTTTGGTTTGATAGAATATTGAAAAATGAAGCGTTAATTAAGAAGAGCACATGATATGTGATCATTCAACCTTCAATAGAGCATGTTGTTTGCAAAAAATAGATATGGAAGATGATAACAAAATTATAAAGACGTGTTTTGATTCACTATATCTTAATGAATAAGGAAAGGTCAACGTACAATATTTCTTAACGTTTGATGCATACGATATTAAATCACGCATGTTATAAAAATCAAACCCTAATCACGCATGAACAAAAACACATAATCGCGCATGAACAAAATCAGAAATTACACATGAACATAATCACACATGTATAAAATCAGAAATCACGCATCTTATAAAAATAGTTATGCACATTATAATTATCTATCGTACATTAAGGAGTATTGTATTTTACACTTTCATTACAAATTAAATCCTCGTAGGGTTTACCCTAAAGATTAGAAGACCAATTAGAATTTTATAGTAATAAAAAAAGTTCTTCCAATTTTAACTATCAAACTATATCTGATCAAATTAAATGTTAAAATAGTTTAGAGGAAATAAATGCATAAAAGTTGCATTTTATATTGAAAATACATATGATATTAAGTGCTACATCTTGATTGTAAGATGTGTGTTCATCTTAGATTGTTTACAGCTTGCTTAATTTTTTTTGAACGGCGCTTAGATTTATATAATCCTTATGATTATGTTATTCGTAGGAGTGTCATATGAACGAACACAACTTAAGCAGATCGGATGGATGGTTAACCAAAGTGTGGCCTATGGTGATCTGATCATGCTTTCGGGCAATGTTGGAACCCAAATAGATTCGCATAAGTTAAACCGTCATTGGTTGGACTGACCGCCTATTGACGTATGACGGTTTAAGAGCTGAGGCTCAGTGATTAGATTGATTTTAAGTAAGCTTTATTTATTTAATTATTTATGAAAATACCCGATTATGAATTTCAATATTTGCCAACTTTTTTTTTGAACAACAAATTTCTTTTTATTCATGTCGTCGTCTGTGCGACTTTGAACCCAAACCTTTCTTTCCAAAATGTTTAAAGGTAGGAAAATGTTCATGTTATATTGCCGGTTATCTAAATTAAATAATTACACAAATCTTTAATGCTCGTTTATCAAAACCATATGTTGCACATAAATGAGATTTAAACTTGCAATTTCCAACAAACATGTGAAAGTGATATAGAGATAATTTTGTGTTGTATTTCATCTTATAATATCTATTAAAATATATGATCTTCAATTAGTTACAAATATACCATATAACATCAACACACCATAATGGATCTTATGCTATGAGTTCGAATAGTTAGTATAAGTTACAATAGTATCTCAAATTAAGTCTTTACGAAATTAAAATGCCAAAGTAACAAATTACAAACACATCCATATGTCACACACCTTATATACCTCCCACAAAATGCAACAAAGCCCATACTATATATTCCAAACAAGGCTCGCCTGCTTGATGGACAAGTAGCAAAAGACTGCGCTACCATTGAGCAAAAGGACACCCGTGGGTTTAGGATCGCCCTTAACACCCGGTTTGGGAGCCTGTCGGGGTCATGACTCGGGTCTTTCATCCAATCAACGACTTTCATGAAAGAATACCTATAGTACCAACGCTCACACACATCGCCGCCAAGACAAGCATCATGTCATCAAAATAGTTAATGTTTGAGGATGTATAACGAACATACACTAGAACAAAAAAGATTTGGTTGAGTTCTGTACCCCATGATAAGCAATAACTTTGCCTCAATAAGAGCCATAGTAAAGTAAGGAACAAAAGTTGAGCATCCATAAAAGTAGGTACTCTTCTTCGCCAAAGATTAACCAAAGGGCCAAGGTGATGCTATGAACCCCGGAGACACCGAACCCGATAAGGAAATCTTGATCATCATTGGCGTCCGGGCATGGTTCGACATTATCCATTCTAAGGATTTCACAAGACAAATTTTGATCTCAAGTTTCTTGAGAAAGTGCTCTAGGTAAGTTAGGTTGGATGGTGTCACTAGAGATATTTATAAGCCGTGATTCAATATGTAACATACCTAACTAGATCGAAACCTAATTGGGCTAACAGAATGGCGGGTGTGGTATACGGTTTGTGTTTTCGGGGTTAGTTTATAGACCAAGTAAACAAAGAATATAAAAACAACATTTTATCATGGTCACGCTCGCTAGGAATATCTAATATTGACTGTGCTAGAAAATAGGACGACACCCCAAAGTCTACTATAGCTTTTACTACAAGTGAGATTATACTAGATACGCTTGTATTTTGTATATAATAGGAATGAAAGATTTAATGGTTTCTCGTTAAATAACAACTTAAAAGGGTTAGGTTCATTTGTGAACAACACCCTCGATAGTGAACTGCGTGAACTAATCCTAGCCCTTGATTATCTATACACACGTGTAAATCAATGGCTAGGATTTAATCAGGATTTGATGATGAAAATACACTAGTGTATTTACGATTTGATGATGTAAATCAATGGCCAGGATTTGATCACTCAGTTCACAAATACACTAGTATTCACTCTAGAACCCCACCCAACAACTTAATACCTAAATCATATCTAAGTACACACTTCTGATTCTCAAGAATAGTTTATAGAAGTTAACATAAGACACGTGACAATAAACCACTAGAAAAGAATATATCCAAAATCTTTACATTGATCTTCTGAAATCAAGTTATGCTTCATTTACCGGGCCTTGTACAAGCTGTACAAGCGTCTGGCTCTTACAATATTCTTGTCATCGTCTAACCAATAGAAGTATGCAACAAATCGCGGTCAACAATCCTAAAACTCCTAAAAGTACAATGCCAATATTTCCAACCACGGCTACCCCGCTTAACCCATGAGTAGCACAAAGTTGCGTAACCAATGAGCAAAAACGCACACGAGGTGTTTAGCATCACCATATATACATATCTTGTCAATAAGCACCAATGTGGCTTCATCACTTTCTTGAACCTTGTTTTTCATGCAGAAAACAACTATGATCACTAGAAAAACACCCCAAAACAATCGTTTAAATCCACCCATGTTAATTTAGTAATGAGAAAAGGAACTATGATTTGGTTTGTAGAACATTGAAAAAACGAAACTATTAATTAAGAAGAGCACATGATATGTGATCATTCAACCTTCAATAGAGCATGTTGTTTGAAAAAAGAAAAGATATGGAAGATGATAACAAAGTTTTAAAGATGTGAGTTGATTCACCGTACTGTCGTCTAGCGTGGTTGGATCATATCATTAAAACTTTAACTTATTTATCACATAAGCAGCTCGCAACATAACTTTTTTTTTACATAAATGGTCCATGACTACCCATCAGTAAAAACTAACTGGGTTAACTTTTAGTTAGTTAGAATTGGTGAGGGAAAAAAAGGTTAAAGTTAGGATTCTCAAAAATGAATTTAAAAGATGGATGGTTTATGAAAGGTTTGAAAAACAAATGAATTTAAAAACAACGATTATAAAAAAATCAAATTTAAAATGTATTTTATTAAATCATAGTCGTGAAAATAACAAAATAATATAAAAAATTAAATAATTACATAAATAGTCTCTTTAATATTAAAAGAACTTTGTAACTTATATAAACAACCACTAATGTGTAAAAGGATCAAAATATCCTTAGACTTAACTGAGAAAAAGTAACAAAGTTAGTGTGAGGTTAAACCCATTACAAAATGCAACTTAGGGCCTAATATGTCAAACGATTCCTTTTTAGACTGAAAGAGCTAAATTCACTAAATCACATGGCCAAAATAGTAATTTACTCTTAAATCTATTATTTAATATCTTATTTTCTTATCTGTTAAATAGTTATTTATTAAAATACCTTTTATTCTAAATGAGTTAATTACACCGTTAGTCCCTGTGGTTTGTGAAAAGTAACAACCTAAGGTATAATAACATTATAAGGTATTAACCTTTTAATTTCTAACAAACTAGGGTACTAACACTTAACTCAATTAATTTTAACAGACTTCAAGGGTAACTGCGTCCTTTTGCATTCTCCAATTATCGAAAACTAATTTAAAATCTCTAAATAAAAACCCTTGATCCCCGTAAACTCAGATGAAACCTGAGTTCCCCCAAACTCCGACAAATATGGTGGATTGAGGGTTTTTATTTAGAGTTTATAATTAGTTTTGATAAATGAAGAATGCAAAAGGATGTCGTTACACTTGAAATCTGTCTGTTAAAATTAAATCAAGTTAATTGTTAATACCCTGATTTGTTACATAGAAGATGATAACTTAGAATGTTAATTTAAACCATTAGTACCCCATGTTGTTAACTACCACAAATCATAAGAACTAATGGTGTAATTAACTCATTGTATATTTGTGTGCTATTTACATTTCATCTTATCATATCTAGGAAGATATATTATATTCTACTTAACACAAATATAACATATACCATCATAATGGAACTTATTCTATGAGATCTAATTATTAGTTAATATATAAAACTTATAATAAGATGATAAACCATGAAGAAACTAGCATCTCAAATCAAGTCTTTACGACATTTGCTTGTGTGAAATCAAGCTATACTTCAATCAAGCTTCGTATACAGGCCGTAAAGCACCCGACTCCTACACGACCTACAATATTCTTGACACGGGCTAACCAACCGTAGAGCGATACATATCATCGTCACCAATCCTACACTTCCCAAAACTACAAAGCATAATATTTTCCAAACATGGCCCGCCTGCTTGCCGCACAAGTAACACAAGATCACGCCACCATTAAGCGTAAATACAACCGTAATGTTTAGGATCACCTTTGACACCCGGTTTGAGACCATGTTGGTTTGATTACTCGAGTCTTTGATCCAATCAACGACTATCAAAAACGAAATACATGTAACACCACTGATCACACACATCGCGCTATAGTAACCATCATGCCATCAAAAAACTCGTTCGAGATTGTATGATGAACATACCCTACAACATAAATGACATGGTTGAATTCGGTGCCTAATGGTAAGCAATTATTTTGCCGCAATAAGAGCCATACAATGTTAAGCAATAAAACGACGAGCATATATAAAGGCAGGTATTGTTTTCGGCCAAAGATTAACCAAAGGGCCAAGGTGATGCTATAAACCCCAGAGACACCTATCGCGCAAAGGAGCTCTTGACGATCGTTGAAGGTTGGGCATAGTACGACGTTATCCATTCTAAGGATTTCAAGGGAAAAACTTTGATCGAAATTTCTTGATGAAGTGCTCTAGGTAAGTTAGGTTCGTGGTTGTCATACGAGTTATTTATAGGATGTAATCCAACACTTAATGTACCTAACTAGATTGAAATTTAATTGGGCTACAAGTATGGTGGGTGTGATATACGGTTCATGTTTTAGGTTAATTTATAGACCAGGTAAACAAAGAATATAAAAATAATTTTTTTTATCAAGGTCACGATCACTAGGAATATCTGATAATGAAGGTGCCAGAAAACAAGACAACGACACCCAACTCTTCAGTAGCTTTTACTATAGATGGGATTATACTATATTCGTTTGTATTTTATATATAATCAGGAATGAAAAATTTAATGGTGTCTCTTTAAATAACAACTTAATACCTAAATAATAACCTAAGTAAACAACTCAGATTCTCAAGAATAATTTGATATAAGTTAACATAAGACACCTGACAATAAACCACTAGAAAAAAAAAAAAAAAAAACTATCCAAAAACCTCTACACTGATTTATGGAATCAAGTTATGCTTTATTAACCGGGTCTTGTAGAGGTTGTACATGCGCCTGGTTCTTACAATATTATTGCCATCTGCTAACCAATCGCAGAATGCAACATAGCACGGTCAACAAACCTAAAACTCCCAAAAGTGCAATGCCCAATATCTTCCAACCACGGCTCCCCTGCCTGATCCACGATATATATAAAATTTAAGATTTTCCTACAATAACATAATTGGACCCTCTACTCGTAGTCAGTAGAGAATAAAGTCTTATAGTGACCCCCCGATAAAGAACTTCCAGTTCCTGCCAATGACTATAAGGGTCTTAGAGTAGAGGTGTAAAAAAAGTTGGGTATGGACCCGTTCACGCAAAAATCCCGAAACCAGGTATTCCAATGCCCGGAAATAGAGTACCCGGTTACGAACAAAAGCCCAAATCCCTAGTCCCTTATGCAAAAATATTGGGATGACCCTGCTATTTATCTCCATTGAAAAGGATCCATACGCTTATAATTTCAATGGTGTAACATATGACAAAATTGGTCAGTTTGTATTAGTCTATTGATTTAGTTTTGGTTATGGCTCTATCCACTGAGCTAGAGGTAAAGTTTGCCTACATCCTACTATCTCCAGACCTTATTAAAAGTTTGGCTATGTGTGAGACTATAGTGGGTAAGGTTTTCAGAGTTGGGGTCTCATTGTAAGCAATCTTTCTTTCCAATGACCTGGTCTAGCGGTACTCCGTGTTTCTCCCAGAGGGAAGTCCCGGTTCACATGTTTTCCAATGAATTTCTTCCGGAAAAGCATGTCAGGGGTTTTTTGAGATAGTCGGTTTCCACCTGGAATGGTTTGGTGCCATCTTCGAGCGTCAAAACTAACAATAGACGGTTGTAACTTTGTAGGTATAGATATATACTTGACCTATGAAGAGGCATGCACTGAGCCCGAAATTCAAAAAAAAGTGAGGTCCAGGCCTAATCTATGTGGGTCTGAAAAAGGTGAGTTGGAACAGATCTTGCTTATGGGGCCTGAAACAGAATATAATTTTGGGCCTTGCTCCACTTCTTTCAACTCCAGTTATAGATGTACCTGAGCCCATATTAGAGGAAAAACCATTTGGTCCTTCAATCAAATGAGAACTGCTCCAATCATAGGCTTCAATGTTCTCAAACATGAAACATAAATATTGGGCATCATGGGCTGAATCGAACCGGTTCAGAACTGGTTTCATATTGGGCCGGTTTCATCCAAAACGGTCCGTGTGAAGAACCAGTTCGGTTTAGGAACCAATTTGAGGGGCATGAAACCTGAACCTATGGCAACCAGATCGGTTTGGGTATGGGACCGGTTCGACTCCAAACCGGTTAGAGTGTGTTTATACATATTATTATTTTTAAAGCAAATACACTAACTAAATAAACTACATAAAGTTCAACCTTTAATATTTTTTAGATCTTTAGAAACAAGAAATTAGTTGATCAATAAAAATTGTAATATTAAATTTACAATATTAATAATCCATTTTATTTTTGATTTTTAGTGTTTATTCTTCGTGTTGGAATTATTGTTTATGCGAATCAATGCATCGTATACGAGCTCTTCATCAGACAGGGAAGAACTTCTTCCCTCATTCACCTTTCTTCAAAATCTTTTCGTCTTTGAGACTTGTTTTATTTGCATACATCCACCGCTTCCAAGTGATCATTTAATTAATAATAACTACAATGCCTAATGATAACCCAAACAATTCATGAATAGTTAATAGAAGTTCATGAATAGTTGACACAATACACGTGACAATAAACTATCGGATAAAACATATCCGAAAATTTTTACATCCATCTCATCAAATCATCATACTACTCAGTAAATTCCACCAATAGCAAAGCTAATGTAGCGTCTGAGGAGGGTAAGATGTAGATAACCTTAACTCTACCACATAGGAATAGAGAGGCTGCTTCCAGTGAGACTCTCGAAAATCTTTACATTGATCTTGTAAAATCAAGTTACGCTTCATTAATCGGATCTCGTACAGGCCGTACACGTGCCTGACTCGTACAATATTCTCGCCACCAGCTAACCATCCGCACAATGCAGCATATCATTGTCAACAATCCTAAAGCTACCAAAAGTACAACACCGGTATCTTCCAACACGACTCCCCCCCTCGACCAACGAGTAGCAAAAGGCTACTTAACCATCGAGACAAAACACACACGATAACTTTAGGTACGCCATACTCACAAAATTACGAAAGTGGACCAACCTGGGTTCATTACTCCCTTGATCCATGTTTTTCATTCAACAAACAATTATGATCACTAGAAAACCACCAATGATCATGCAAAACAACCCAAAAACATACATCAAGTCCATAAAATAGTCTTTGAAAAATTGATAACTCATGTACAAAGCAATGAGAAACCAAAGATTAAATATCGCGCCCCAAAACTCTATTCGCGCGATGGCAAATAGAACGCCTAACACGCAAACGTTGGCAGCCCAGAACAAGAAGCGAATCGGGTGGTCTTCGACAAAGAATGACCAAAGTACCATGATCATGCTATAAACACCGGCGACCCACAAGGAGTCAAAGATCTCATTGACATAATCCATTGTAACGATCACAAGGAGTTAACTTTGATCTAGAGTTTCTTGCATTATTTATAGGTTTAGGTTTTTGGGTGTCTATGATTTTAGTTGTAAGCTTTAATCTTAGAGATGAACATAGCTTTTAAAAGATTAATTCAAAGTTCAAAACACTTATTTTGCGCATAAATTTACCTTCTACACCTCGTTTTTTGGTTTTTATTGTTTATTAATCTAATTTATAGTTTTCTTCCTTTATGACATTTTATTTTATGACATTTAATTAATAGTTTTTAGATACTTTCGATACATTCTTACCATTGTTACTTTGTGCGGACTTCCCTGGGGTTTTCCCTTTGGTTGGTTTAAGGGAAAACGGGTTTGTAGCTGGACAAGCAGCAAGAAAGACAGAATCAAAGAACGTGGATAAGCACGCTAAAGCTTGCACAGAGAACCGGCATGTCTTTGTCCTTTTTCCTTTGACACATTTGGCTCCCTAGCGCTAGAAGCTATCCACTTCTTGACGAGGGTTTAACGGTTCATCCACAACAATTGTTCAACCCTAGGGGCAGGGCTTTGTCTTTGGAATGTTATAATGATCACACACGTCGTCCCAACAACAAGCCTCATGCCATCAAAATACTTGATGTTTGAGGTTGTATAATGAACATACAGTAGAATAAAAAAGATATGGTTAAGTTCTGTGTCCCATGGTAAGCAATAACTTTGCCTCAGTAAGAGCCATAGTAAGCTAAACAACCAAAAGTTGAACATCCATAAAGTCAGGTATTGTTCTTGGCCAAAGATTAACCAAAGGGCCAAGGTGATGCTATAAACCCCGGTGACACCAAACACGACAAGGAGCTCATGAACAGTGGTGGATCCAAGGGGTTCCTGGGTTCCCAGGAATCCCCTCGGTTTGGAAAAAAATGGAAAAAGTTAGTGGAAACCTTTAATGATTTTGAAAAAATTAGTGGGAATACACCAAAGGAACCCTCTGGAAAAAATTCTTGGATTCGCCATTGCTCATGATAATCCTGGTTGGCCAGGCATGCTTCGGACTCTTCTACGTTATCCATTATAACAATGTTATGAGCCAAACATTGATCTCAAATATCTTTGATAAAGTGCTCTAGGTAAGTTAGGTTGGCGGTTGTCATACGAGTTATTTATAAGTTGAGTTATTTATAAGTTGTCATACGAGTTATTTGTACGTCGTATTGCTATAACTAGATCAAAACCTAATTGGGCTACGAGTATGGCCGGTGTGATATTAGGTTAGTATTTTTACGGTTAACTAATAGACCACGTAAACAAAGAAAATAAAAACAACATTCTGATCATGGTGTACACGTTGCCATAAAACATAAAGGTAAAATTCTAGACCCTACTAATAGTTTTTGCGAACAACAATACCTAAATAATTACATAAGTAAATAATTCATGGTTACCAAAAACAAGAAATAATTATCCGAAAACCTTATCATTGACGTTGTGAAATCAAGTTATGCTTCATTAACCGGGTCTTGTACAGGCAGTACACGCACCCGACTCTTACAATATTCTCGCCATCGGCTACCCAATCGTAGAATGCAACATATCACGGTCAACAGTCCTAAAACTCCCAAAAGTACAATGCCCAATATCTTCCAACCACGGCTTCCCAGCTTGACCAATGAGTAACACAAAGTTGTGTAACCAATGAGCAAAAACGCACATGCGGTATTTAGGATCGCCATACCCGTCTTGTCATCACTCTCTTGATCCTTGGTTTTCATGCGGTAAACAACTTTGATCACTAGAATAACACCAATGATCACGAAAGTCCACCCCACAACAAACATACAACGCGCATAAACATCATGCGA
This sequence comes from Scalesia atractyloides, assembly GCA_947069175.1. Taxonomy (NCBI): domain Eukaryota; kingdom Viridiplantae; phylum Streptophyta; class Magnoliopsida; order Asterales; family Asteraceae; genus Scalesia; species Scalesia atractyloides. The sequence goes on along the minus strand of CAMTDV010000021.1, from coordinate 2,808,349 downwards.
CGAATAACAACTATACGCTGCGAATGAAAAGATGATGTTAATATCGGTGCCGAATGGTAAGCCATCTATCCGCAAGATAGCTAGTAGTTCTGTAAGTACGAGTAAGAAGCAAAAGATGCCAACCCAAAAAATAATGCGATGGTTTTTGCCAAAGAGTAACCAAAGGACCATGGTCATGCTATAAACACCATTGACCCAGAAGAAGTCAACGACTTGATAGTTGTGGGATTCGACATTATCCATAGTAATGATCACCTGGTTAACTTTGATCTTGAAGTTTTTTTTTTTGTAATTTTCTAGGTTTGTTTAGGTTGGTGGATGTCAAATGATTTATTTATTAGGTTTAATATTAGAGATAAACACAAGATATAATCATAGAAACCTACTTGGGCTATCGTTATGGAAGTAAGTTGTTTTCAAGACTAGACAATTTATTATTTTGTTAGTTTAAAATATAACTAAATGTCTTTATCATTATCCATCTTTCAATACGAACTTGTGGGTGTTATTTCCCCCGCGCTATGTGGTGGTAACTCAGTTAGTATTAATTCGGTTGGGTTCTTTTCGGTACCGGCACTCGGTATAGTAACTGAAAAAGAAAAGTAAAGATATAAAGTCGTGGTATGTAGGGCTGCAAACGAACCAAACATTCGGCAAACAGTTCGTGAACCGTTCGGCGGGAAGTTCGTTTGTGTTTGTTCGTTTATTAAACAAACGAACACGAACAAGAAATTTCGTTCGTTTAGTTAAATGAACAAACATGAACAGAAGTCGTGTTCGTTCATTTATGTTCGTGAACGTTCGGTAACATGTTTGTTTGTGTTCGATAGTTATTAGTGTTTTTAGTTTTTGTGTTTATTTAAATACTTCAAAATTATGACAAATAAAATAGGAAAAATTACCAATATAGCCAAGAATTGGTCAACTTACCAATCTAGCCACCTCAAGAGTCCTTGGAAGGCCACTCAAGCATGGGATGAGTCCTTGAGGCGAAACCCAATAAAAAATAGGCAGACGCATGGGATGAGTCCGAGGACGCATAGGATGAGTCTTTCAAGCATGGGATGAGTCCGCGGACGCATGGGACGAGTATTTCATGTGTGGGATGTGATGGTTCTTTCCACGTGTCAGGTGGCCATAGGAGGACGTAATATTTGGCTAGGCAAACGCATCATGTGACTCGGGATCTGTGAAGGGCTCTCCAAAGACTCATTAGGTGGCTAAAATGGTAAGTTGACCAAATTCTTGGCTAAAATGGTAATTTTCCCAATAAAATATCTAATAAGTGTCACTGTATTATATTTTGTTCTTGAACGATTGTTTGTGTTCGTGTGTTTCCATTTGTTTTCATGAACATTAGTTTGTGCTCATTTTTCTTCGTCAACCTTCGTTTTTGTTCATTGCCTAAACTTAACAAACAAACATAAACGAACACGAACAAGTTCATTTCCTTAACAAACAAACACGAACATAAAATATCGTTCGATAGTGTTCGTGAACGGTTCGCAAACACATATATTTCTTAACAAACGAACACGAACAAGGTCTTGTTCGTGTTCGTTCGGTTCGTTTGTAGCCCTAGTGGTATGCTCAAACGGATATCGACGCATCTTTTACATCAATCAAAAACCTTAAAAACGAATACCGGATTCTGATATTGCTGATATTATCGATAAGATTCGTCACATATCGAGACTCGTATAGTTTACAATAAAAAATTACGTTTTTTTTAATACTGTTATCGGCACTCGTATAATATACAATAAAAAAAATACGTTGTTTTGAATAAAAATATATATATATACTATACACCGTCGGTCAGTTCCAGTTATATTTGGTATGATAGTAGCACGATATCCATTTTCATAAAAATTTATATCGCAATTTTAAAGATAGCATAGTTAATAAAAAACGAATATGCACAGGTTATTAAAAAATAAAGTAAATGATTCGATTATCCTGAACCGGTTTGGTTTAGGAACTGATTTGAGGGACATGGAACCTGAACCTATGGAACTGGGTTGGTTTGATTTGGGATCGACTCTATCCATATGTTATAAACGTTCGAAAGGTGGATGTATTTTATTAAAACAAATACATTACATATTATAACACATAAATTCAGCTTCTATTAAATTTTATAAAACAATACATTATATAACTACATAAATTCAACTCTATTATTTAATTAGAACAAAATAGAAATCTAACACAAAAAAGATAGCCTTAAGAATTATAATTTTAACAATCCATTTTATTTTTTGATTTTTTAGTATTTGTTTATTCTTGGTTTGAACTATTGTTTATACGAATCAATGCATCGTATCTCGAGTTCTTTATCGGATAGGGGATAACTTCTTCCCTCATCCACCTCTTACTCGTGTATCTATTTGGCTGTACACGTTCTGCCGCCACTATGTTCTTTTAAATAAATGTTGGTTCATGTAATCCGACACATAATATACCTAACTAGATCGAAACCTAAGTGGGCTACGAGTATGGTCAGTGTGATATACAATTTATATTTTCAGCGTTCACAATCTAGCAACAACGGTAAACAATCCTAAAACTCCCAAAAGTACAACGCCCAATATCATCCAACCACGACCCTGCTTGACCCAGAAGTAGCATAAGGTTAGCGTAACCATCGAGAAAAAACATACGAGATATTTAAGAACACCATACACGTCTGGTTATCAAACACTTCATCACTGATCCCTTGATCCATGTTTTTCAACCAGGAAACAAACGTGATCGCTAAAAAAACACCATGATCACATAATCCACCCCACAACAAACATCCAGTGCGCAAAATCGTCGTTTGACGATGAATTGCCAACGTCCACTAGAACAACAAGGTAAAGGTTGACCGGTGTGTCCCATGGTAAAATAATATCCATCCACATAATGAAAAGTAGAATAAAGAAAATATTATTCAAAAGTAATTGACATTAACACGTGGTTTCATCTTAAACTCAACATTGCTCCTACGATAGTCTAGCCAACTGCTAACAAGCCGCATAATGTAGCATCTCAAAAACATTAATCCTAAAACTCCCAAAAGTACAGCCCCCAATATTAAATAATAATAATAATAATAATAATAATAAATAATAATCATATTCTTTAAGTTGATCACGCTTTATGAGACCGTCCGTAGTAGGGGTTTTGGTGCGTTTTTCTTCTAAAAACGCCCCACAACGTCCATCTTCCGCCCCCGGGAGCGTTTTTCACAAAAAAAATGCTTTTGGCGTGCTTTTTTCCACGTCTTGCTTCAATGGTTTTGGCCAATCACCCGTGATATTATTTTTGTTTGTCCAATAACATTTTTTCATGTTTTTTTATTTAATTTTATTACATCCCTTTTAACATAATAGGGAAAATATCACAGAATAGTAACCAAGTTTCAAAAGTGTTCTAATTAGGTCACTCATATCGTTTTTGTCCCAATTAGATAACTTAACATTCAAATCGAGTCATGTCATTTTTTCCATGGGTCAAGAGAAAAATTGAGCATAAGATGCTATGGTCAGATTATTTTAATATATGAAATTTAATTTATTAAAAATAGAAACCTTTAGTTACATGAAAAATTAAAAAAATAAGTTAAAATCCATGTCATCACTCGACGTTAGCATCAAATGAAAGGGAAAAAAATAAACAAAAATCTGCATCATCACGGTTACCTATGAAATGGATGATAAAACCCTTAATTTTAATAAAAAATGAATGTTGAGTGACCTGATTGAAACACTTTTGAAACTTGAGTGACCTAATTAGAACATTTTTACAACTTGTTTATTATTCTATAAAGTTACCCCTAACATAATACCTTACAATGTCCACATCCCCAACACCCAATTTAGAAAAATGTCTCATAATGCTCATTAGTTGACTGGAATGATACGTGTCATATAATCCCATGAACGAGGGCTTTATTTATTTTATGTGTACCACTACAGATTACGAAGAAGATTGACTACATCCGAGAACCTGAACTGTCAACATCATTTCAATATTCAAACACATTGTCAACACCCAGTCAAACCCACGTGTCACTAATCCATTGGCACATCCAATTCCCCACCCATACACCCACTGTACACGATCACACCTCATCACAAGCCTCAACAACTTTTTTTAATCTAACGTGTAAACCTGCTCAGCTGCTCTACTCAGGGTTATATCTAAGATTGATTTCTCAACCGTCATAAGATTATGCCATCTGATGCACGACAACTGGATGGCCTCTGACCTCCCTTAGGTTTAAACCCGGGATTAAAGCCCTGATTCGTCCCTTCACCAGATATCTCGAAAAATGGACAAAAGAAAATCAAACCTACGCCCGTTAAAAGAGCAGAACATTGTTTGACCAATGACCAACATCTCACTAACATCTCATTACACAAGCCTCAACACTCTAAACCGCATCACACGCACCTACTTCACAACAACAAATCCAAACCGTCCATCATATATCATCAGATTAACTTCACCTTACACAGCCACAAGATCACAGGTGTCCCTCAAAACAAAAACTTCCCTCCATGCTTACCATACACCGCCGAAGCAGTGAATAATATCCTCCAATGTGATTCTTGACTTCTTTTAGAGAGAGAGAGAGAGAGAGTTCAATTCATACATCTTTTAGAGAGAGAGAGAGAGAGTGAAAGTATACAATACAGTGAATTTCGTATTTGTATAATTTCGTGTATCTATAATCTCAGATCAGGTTTCACCGGAGGTACATTCTTCAAATCGATCATCTATACAGTTAATTTCAAAACAAAATTATGTAAAAAAATTGATTGATTATGCAACTGATTGATTTTGATTGTGTGAATCGGTAATTGTTTATTTAATTTTGTAGAATTGTGTGAAAACAGTTCGCGATTGTGTAATCGGTGAGAATTATCGTCGAATAGTTGGCATGCATAGAGGATTTTATCGTTTATGCTTCGAGTATGTGTTTGTTTGTTGTATACACGTTGAAATTTATGTAAAAAATTGATTGATTATGCAACTGATTGATCTTGATTGTGTGAATCGGTAATTGTTTGTTTAATTTTGTAGAATGTGTGAAAACAGTTAGCGGTTATGCATTCGGTGAGAGCTATCGTCGAATAATTGGCATGCATAGAGATTTTATCATTTGTGCTTTGAGTGTGTGTTTGTTGTTGTAACAAGTTGAAATGGGGATTTATGGTAGTTTAGGTTTTTTAAGTGATTTTATGGACTGATTGTTAAAAAAAGGTCATGCATAGGGTTTGTTGTTTAGATTTTTTTGTTATGAGTTGTTAGAAATGGAGATCGGATGTTATTTGGTGTTTTGGAGTGTTTGGATGATTTACGTTTTGTCTTTGTGTTGATTTAGGTGCTTGTATTGCATGATTTATGTGGCTAGATTTTACACTCAGGGTTTAGGGGAATAGTTTAATGTGATTAGGTCGTTTTTATCGGTTGATTGTTTTGGTTTAAATCTCTAGTAGTTATGTGCAGTGTTTTTGTGATCAAAGCTTGTTAGATTTTAAGTGTCATCTTAATTTTCAAAGTTGGAGATTAAACTTTGATAGCAAATGAGTTTATTGTATATATATATATATTTATGTTGATGTAAGCTCGTGAGATTGATAATTCAAAAGTTTGTTTTTATAGGTTTTTATAAATTGCTTTGAGGTATAAGTTTTATGATTATGCAACATTCGATGTTATGAGATTCATATGATATGTTCAATGATGGTTAAATCTTCTATCAGATGGATACGTGTGAATGAATATTAAAAGTTTCCATCAACTTAAATGCAGCCAACAATGACGTATCGTATAATAATGCAAGGTTTTAGTATTGTCGCGTTATTAGAGATTACGTAACTGTTTGTCTGGACTTTGTGATGTAAATGCGAAGTATGTAATGATGGAAATTTCTTTGGTTGATTCATTTTTATCATAAGAGGACTAGAAGTTAGTAAACTATCATATACTCAATCTGAATTTCTGTGTTAAACGCTCGACCTATGAGAGAGGCCTCGGTTTTGAATCCAGCTTTCATTAGTTTTCAGTCTTTTAACCCTTTTGAAGATCACCTGTTCGGCACTTCTCACGGTTACACAAAAAAATCTTAATTTATGGTGCGTTTTATGTTTGTTTCAGATATGGAAAACTACAACTACTCTGCACAGGAAGTTGCTAACGCTTTTCTGGAACAATATTATCGTATTATGCAACGAGCGCCTAAAGATGGTTATAACTTTTACAAGGAACAAAGTATTCGATCCCGTCAATGTGCCGATGGTTCAATAAAAACAGCAACAACATTGAAGGTGAATAAAATCTTTGGTCAACAACAATTTTTATTAAACAGTACACATTTTAATATGGAATATTATCCATTTATGCAGGGCATTAATGATGATATCATGGCTTCTAATTTAAGGAATGGAATCCCGATCTAACCACTGTGCATGCTCAAGATTCAGTAATGGAATCGGTGATTGTAGGAGTATCAGGATATTTGACTGATAATGCTGGCGTGGAAAGAAACTTTAATCAAACTTTTGTGTTGGCCCCACAAGAAGGCGGTGGCTTTTACGTGCACAATGATTTTCTTCAGTTTTTAGATGTCAGTATGAGTTGGATTGCTTCGCCTCCTTTTGATGACGTGGCAAACCCTCCGAATGCTCAACAAGCCGATGATACAGGTACTATGATTGAGCGGTTGTTTTAATTTGTGTTTTGAAACTGATTATTGTGAGTTCGTGACATCAAGCTGCACATGCTACCAACAAGGATCAAACCGACAAATCTACATCTGAAAAGGACGGTGATGTTAAAAGGACGGTTGCTGAGTCATCAAAAGGAAAAAATATACTTCCAGCTTGGCAGCGAGCCCCAAACAAGAAAGCCGAGGCAAAAAACGTGTCTTACACATCACTTGTGAGCTCATTCGATATAAATCTTATAGATACGGTTTGGGTGACTTTCAATTATAAATTTCCCTTTTAGCTAGATTTTTTTATGTGGCCGGTTTGAGATAAAACGTAACCCAAATCGACTCGTATGTTAATACAGGGATCAAATCTGCAACCTCTAAAGATTATATTGTTGTGTTCTCATTTTTTTATACTAAATTTTAACCAAGATTTTATTGTTTTGGGGATGTAGTTGACTAAAGAGGGTTCTGGGTCATCAACTACACCAACAGAAAATATATATGATGGTAAGGTCATTTGAATCATTGGCTTGCAATTATTATTATTAAGCTGTTGCATGTTTTAATAAACAAACTGTTGCAGATAAGGCGATTCGGGTCAAGAACCTACCGCCCTACATAACATCGGAATCATTACTAAAGGTGGTAAAACAATTCGGACCGGTGAAGCAGAACGGTATTCAGATAAAAGAATACGCTAAGGTCTGGTACATGTTTACATTGATATTATTATAATATTTTAAAGAAACTTAAAGATCTTGATGCACCATGGTCAACTTTTATAGTAATCTGCTAATTCCAGTGTTTTTTATTCAGGACGGATATCGTTTTGCTTTTGTCGAGTTTGATGATCCCAAATCTGCCCGCAGTGCAATAGAGGTATATATAGGCTGTTAGAAAATCGTCTGTTCTATTTTCTTCATATTTAAAATTTTTAAACCTTTTTGGCATTGTTTGATTTGATAATAGTGTCATAACATATAGTAATTTTTTTAGTGTCTTGGCTGATCTATAAATCATAGTAACACCAGAAATTTGTTATAAACTTAATAGTATAGGGGTGAGGTATTGTAAAAAATGTGGTTTTTGTGAGAAGTGTAAGAAGGAATATGGTGAGGACATGTGGCACTAATTAAAATTAAGACTTAAGGGTATAATTGTAAATGCATCAACAATTCAGATATGGTAATGATCCAATTATGAATTTGGAGAGAGAAAATCCTTGATTTAAGGACTTGATAACCATCCATAACTTCATTCTACTTCATTTCAAATTTTTTTTTGCATCATTCACAAAATCAGAGCATGTTTCATGACATGCTGTTTTACATAAATTCGTAATTCAATTCATGGTGTTTTTACAACTTGCGTTCCAGAAGCTGCTCTTAGTATGGTGTTTTAATCGCGTATGGTGTTTTCCATCATTCACAAACATCAGAACACATTCATAACATGTTAAAACACCATGGCTTGAATCACAAATACAAAATATTCCCTACTGTTTAAAACAAAAATTCAGATATGGTAATGATCCAATTATGAATTTGGAGAGAGAAAATCCTTGATTTAAGGACTTGATAACCGTCCATAACATCATTCTAATAGTATATCTTATAATCACTAAAATTTTTCATAGGCTCGCTTCATCCATTTTCAAGACAGAGATTCTGAAATCCAGTATAAGAAACTTCTTAATCAAGGTTAGTATAAAAATGTCATTCATCTTGTTTTTTTTTCTTTTTTAGATATTCTTATGTTTTAATCTTGGTATTAAAAAGCGATAGGCGCACAAAAGCGATGAGGTCTAAAATCGAGGCGCGAAGCGCAAAAGCGGCTGGCTTTTTCGTACCCGAGGCGCAAAGTGATTATATAATTTTTTTATACATATCCTATAGGTTTTTAGCATCTCTTATCCAAAATATAGCTATAAAGAAGGTTTATATATGATTTTACCCATAAGTACGAGCCAAAAAACATATTGTACAACAGTTTGACGCTTAAAAACAACATAAAAACACCCTATGTACATGTGGCACACGTCTCAGGCCTGAAAAACCCTTAAAAATGTGCTTTTTTGGGCTTTTTGTAAAAAGCGCGCCTCGGGCTACCTAAGGCGCCAAGGCTTGCGCCTTGATGTGCCTCGGTTTTTAAAACCCAGGTTCTAATATATCATTTGATTAGCTAGTTTTGATAATTTCTTATCATGACATGATCATGTCCAAGTGCATGTATGGGTTGATAGGCTCTCTATTAAACTGTTTTTACCAATTTGCCCTCACAGGAGGACATTATTACAATGCGAGGCCGTCATACGGACAGGGAGGATATAGAAATAACAATTTCTGGGGCCGTGATGGTGAAGGGCGAAGCAGTGGTAGTTGGGGTTATCAGCATCATGGCAATGAAAACTTCGGTCAAACTTGCGAGTACAACTATAGGCACAAGGGTTACTCTCAATATCACTGGTGAGTGAACTTCTTGATATGATTCAACAATGTGGATCAAAACCTGTATAACTCATCTTTTTAGTACTTCAAAGTTTTTGTTTTGGTTTTAGTTAAAGATTTTTTAGTTTTTTTTTGGTTTCAGTACTTTTAGTTAAAGAGTTTTTAGTTTTTTTTTTGTTTCAGTACCTTTAAAAATATACAGAACTACAACCCTCGAAATTGTGCTCGAAATGGCTTGATTTTTGTTAATTGGAAGTTTTACATCAATCGACTCGTATCATCGTTCTGATAAAAAGCCCTAAAACATCGGTTTGTAATTCGGAAAAAAACTTAACTCCGTTAAGCTATTTAACGGCGGGCTATTTTACAAAAAAAAACTGACAAGTTCGGATTATTATCGGCTAATAACTAACTTGGGATTATTATCGGCCAAATTGAGAAAGTTAGGATTATTAAAATCCAATTTGCCTAAAAAATAAGTGTGGATCAACTTTTAATGTGTTGTTAGATCAACATGGTTTTCTTTTGGGAAAATTACAAATAGTCTTAGTTGATTAAAGTTTTCAAAACGAGACAGAGAAATTTAGTCTCACCAAAGTAGTCATCGCCAATCAGAAGCCGACACACACCAGCTCCACAGGCTAAGACGACTAGAATTTAACTCAGCCTACACTTTTTGCCGCTGGCTACGGCTTAGCTTGTGCTTTTGTAGGCCCGCTCTTTTGGATGCCGGCTAAAACTTGCCATGTTTTTTTGGGTCCGCTAAATTTGAATGTCTATTTTTAAAAATTTTGGTCAAATAAACTATTTTGAAAAATTATTGTGTTACGAGTCATTAAGTATCACCCAATTTCATTTACACAACAATTTGTATTTGATATATTAAACACAATGTGTCTTTGTTTTTGCTGTTATGTTAAGTATGTTTCTTTGGATATTGTCTGAGATATATAATGGACAAGTGCCACACGTTAAAACAAATACATGTAAATTACGTCATTTAAAGTGCAAATTAAGTTATATTAGGTGTTATCTAAACTTTATCCCTTTTATTTATTAAAAAATAATATAATCAATCTATTACTAAAAGTAAACAATAATTTAGTAAAATGCAACTGAATTCCACCTGTGTTGAATTCTTTATCAAACTGATTATCTATTTGGTATTTTTTTCAAATGCTTATCTTGAGTTGAACAATTTTAAAACGTTACTTCGAAATCCTGAACACTCTATTAAATAGTATCATTGGATCAGATGTTTGAAACACATCATCATACAAATATAACAAATCTAAAGAAAAATTATATTTTTTTTCTAGTAAAAAGAAACTACGCCGGCATCGGTTTTGTTATGATACTAAGGGGGTAGGGGCGCCCATCACTCACCACCCACTCATCACTCATAACATCCAATCATGTTCCGCCATCTCATTGAGCTTTATTCCATCACTAGTGATGGATTTAGTGGAAATGCCTATCACTCACCACACCCAACAATTTCACTCACAACCCAACAATTTCCCTCATCATCAATGGTCAAATACATACAACGGTCGGATTTTTCGAATTGAAAACGCGTGCTCACGGCAACGCGTTGTATCTTCCACGCGTGATGAATGTTGGAGGCGGTGGTGTATAACGTGTACCAACGCGTTATGGAATTCCATAACATGGGCGCCCCGTGTTACCTAATACTCGCTATAGCAGGCAAAAGAAAAAACTCAAAAAATAGAGTCATGATATGCCAAAATGAATAGCGACACACGTTTTACATCATTGAAAACCATTAAAACAAATACTGGTACCGAATCCGATATCAAGACCGGTACCAATGTTGTTTGCTTAGAATCAGTTTGGTTTGTCACGATACGTATACAGGGCACCCGGATAGCAAAAGAAACACTCTATTATTTAAATATAACTCCGTTTTTAACGAAATTTATACCAAAATGTGAAGAATAAAAATTAAACACTATTTGACTTTTAAATAATAATAATAATAATAATAATAATAATAAATACAAATTCTTAGAGAAAAATCAAAAATCAAAATTAATAAACATAATGAATACAACTTTTTAGAGAAAAATCAAAACTAATTACTAAGTTAATTGTCTATATTATTTATAATAATTATTAAATGTCTATATTATGTATAATAATTATTAAAACTTACTTGACATTCCACCTATAATAACTAAATAAGTAAACGTGTATATTATTTAAAATCTATTAATTATTTAAAATCTATAAATTATCAACATTTAGTTGCTTTGTGTAGTTGTAACTGTGAATTGGGAGTTTTCAAAAAAGTTTTGTATTTTTCACTTTTAACCCATTTTACTTTTTTAGTTTTAACCATAAGCTTTTCAACTTTTCAATTTAGCCTCAACACTTTTTAATTTTCAACTTTGGTCCTCCATACTTTCATTTTTCCCAAGTTTTTCATTTCACGCTTCGTTCTAAATTTTGCGAGTCAACACGCAACAACATGTGTGTGGAGTTCAACGTTTTTTGTCTGTTTTTTCCCGTTTGACAGGTCAGTCGCAACGCATCTCGCGCGGATCTTAGATCAACTTAGTTATTGTTTTTTACGTTTTACATTTTTGTCTGATTTCATTGCATTAACACGCCGCAACGGACGTGCGTGGTTCAACGATATTACGTATGTTTTTGTTAGGTGTATTTGAGAAACAAGTTAGGTGATGTTTTGTAAATTGTGTTTGCAACCGAGTGGAATCAAATTGTGGTTTTCTCTTTTTTTCCATTTTTACTAAAGCTCTAATTTATCTCTTTTGGTTATACGTGTCATCTTTCCGTTATACCCGCTACATTTTCTATGTATGAATTAGGTCACATATAATACGTTATAATTGTTTGGTATATATTTGATTTACTTTATGTTTGATCCAATTACAATGCTTATATAAGTTACGTTGAGTTCAATCGGATACGTCGAAACGCATGTTTTCATATGGTTAACGCGTCACATAACGTTTGGACTAATCCATTTGATATTTGCGATGTACAGCGCCGCAACGCGCACGGGTGTTATTCTAGTTTATAATAATTATTAAAACTTACTTGACATTCCATAGATTTTAAAATTTTAATATATATAAACAAAGATAAAGCATGATTCTTAAATTATTTGCCCATGATATTTTAGCCTGGTGGCGTATTTAGAGTGAATAATGTTTAGGGGCCATTAGGTCTTGGGTTTGACTCCCACAAGAGAGTTTTTTTAAGGTTTGATTCTTACAAGAGATTTTTTTTTTCTAGATTTATTGGATTTCATTCTGAATTTGTATATAAGTATTATAGCCTAATGAAAAGATGCATTATAGCCTAATGGAGATGGATATAACTGGTTAATTACCCTAATTACACGATAATACTCCAGTAGTTTGTCAGTTATCTAAATTTGTCGTTCAAAAAAAATTCTTAAATTATTTATATCTAAAATAGAAAAAATAAGTACTCAAGACCATAAAACCATTTTATATTAAAATAGTTATATAAAATAGCTTAACCCAATCAAAGGTAAACAGACATAAAGTCGGATTAAAATTGTATTGTTTATATACCACCATAAAAAAAAACATTAAACAAGCAGGAGTTAGTTTGAAACAACAATGTCCTTGCGGCGTCACGTGGCAGAACACAAAAGTAGCGCCAGCATAACATTCTAACACGTGGCAGATTTCTATTCCTCGTGTTATTTTTCGACACGTAGCCTTACCCTACTGTACCTGGACAACCCTTTTCCCAATAAATATATGCAAAATATACACATACGTGTCACCACTACTACTACCCCTCTTTCTCTCTCTCTCTTTCCTTCTAGATCCCCCCTACCTCTCTCTAAAGGGCACTTTCGTCATTTACTTTGTTCTTTGTAACTACCCCTTGTGGTTAGGACATATGCATGACCCACCCTTCTACTTTACATTTTTCACACTATGTTGTAGGGATGGGTATTTGCCTATTTGGTACTTAGTATTGATACCAAATTTTATATACTGATATTTTCGATACTGATTTGATACTCATCTTTTGGCATTTTTGAAGTGCCGGTACCGTTTGATATGGTAGCAGTGAAATACCGGTATTTACTTTTTAACGCTGGTCATGTACTGTACCAAATATTTTCGATACATATACCTAATTTTGACGATTTTTGTTACTAATATTTTCGATACTAATATTGATTTGATACAATACCGGTACCGTGTTTATCTTTAGGATGTTGGTAGATGCAAAGGTGTGTGAAAACAAATTGCTTTGAAGGTTTTAATTATTTATATTCATTTTTGTTTTGTTATTTTAGACTCATGTCTATAAATCTATTATACTAATTTCGTACCCATCTCATATCTATTAGGTTCGGGTTTGTTCAACTTATTAGACTATCCTATTTTAAAAATAATATTTCACCATATTGTGATGCTTTATTTGTTTGTATACCCTATCAAGACTTGATTTTCGGAGTCGAGGTTCTCATTAGAACCAACTTCTATATCCTCTAGAATAGATGTTCAATTCACATACCTACTAGATGCATGCTCCAACTAAATATACAACAATCTATATACATGAATAATCGTAAATATACAACAATCTATATACATGAATAATCGTAAAAAAATAGATATTTATAACCTAATTAGTTTTTCGCAAGCCTAACTCTTAAGTGGTTTAATCTAAAGCATTAGGTATTATTTAAAACCTAATTCATATAATCAAATCTAAATTAACTTATAATAGAACACTACAAATAATGACACATGGCATTCTCTACTTCAACATCATAAATTATATTTAAATTTATATGTATTTAATATATTTCTTTTATTATTAATAATAATATACATATATCATTTATCTTTATCATTATCTTTATCTTAATTAATAAATAATTTTCATTTACTTAAATGTTTTCTTCTTTTACGATTTAGACTCTTTGTTTTTTCTTTTTATTTTCAAGTCAAACTTTTTCATCTTTTGTAATTTAAACCCACTCTTTTTTATTTACAATTTTGGTACACCATACTTTTTATCTTTCCTAAGTTTTTCGTTTCGTTCTAAATTTTGTGACTTAACGCACCGCAACGTGCGGGTGTTGTTCAATATTTTTTTCGTATATTTTTCCTGCGTGACTGGCCTGGCGTAACACATCTATTTTTCTCCGTTTGAAAAATTCGTCGCAAGGCACGAGTCCTGGATTTACTTAGTTATTTTTTCTATATTTTACGTTTCGGTTTAATTTCTTTGCAACGAGCGTGCGTAATTCAAAGATTTTACGACTGCTTTTCACTCAACGTTATTTTTTCCGTTTTTTATTCACTTTGTTTTAAGAGCTTTTCCGATGTTGGTGGTCGTTGACTGTGGTATAGCATTGGTATTACTTGACCCAGTTTTACGACAACTGCTTCAACGCAAGTGCTTAATACTAGTTTATGTTTATATATATAAAAATCATGAAAGTTCTTATGAATAGTAATTGTTTTTCTTTTATCTTTTATGCTTTTGATTTTTAGTGTTACTTTTTTGTTTTTATTGATATCATTGGAACATATATTGATATTTGCTTTTATTGATCTTCACTTTTATAGTTTTCGTTGGGTACAACTGATAACAACCAAAGTCAAATCGCGTAGTGCAGTGGGAAAAACATATTTTTATTTTTCTAATTGGCATTATTGGGAACCGATATCAATATTCGTAGTTATGGTTTTTCGATGAGTCGAGCCGATAACAACCAAAGTCACGCCGCAAAACATGAAGGAAAACCAAATAGAGCGAGGAAAAAACCCGATATCAATATTCGCTTCTATGGTTTCCGATAAATCGAACATATAACAACCAAAGTTATGCCACGTAGCACGAGTAAAAAATGATCACACTCCCGCCAATCTGTGGCTTTCTTTTTGCATTGGTATTATCGGAACCGGTATTAATGTTCACTTTTATGGTTTTCCGATAAGCAGTGGCGAAGCTTGCCTTCGAAAACCGGGGGGGGGGGGGGGGGGCGAAAACCTATATACCAAAAAATTTCTATACGAAAACTACATAGCCCCCCCCCCCCCCCAATGAAGCTGCGCCTCTGCCGATAACGATCAAAGTCACGCTGCGTATCACAGGGAAAACGATCAAGCTTCCGCTACGTAACGTGGGGAAAAAACCTAGTTTATATAAAAAAGAAAATTGTGAGGTCCTTCATTCCATATGTATCTATCTATCCCATGTATGAACAACTTACTTAAACCCAAAGGGTTAAAATCGAAAAATCCATCTTCTCCACTCGTGCCCTCTGTTTCCTTTACCCCTTTCATCGATTCTCTTCTTGATTTCCTTCAATTTCTCTACCTTTTCTCCCACTGTTAACAACAACATCATGCCGATTACACCCACCCGTTCAACTCGATCATCTCCAAATCGGATCCTAAACACCATAACTTCATAAAAAAAACATTCAATCTTCTCTTATACAATTATGGGTGACCCAAAATCAAACAATGAGATGGGAAACTTATCTTTAGGCTTAAAAAAAACCTTTTCACAAGATTTGTTACAGAGATTCACCGGGTCGGATGACCCGAAAGGATCCGACCCGGAAAACGAAGTGGAGCTGAATCTCGGGTTATCATTAGGTGGAAGATTCGGAGTGGATAAAACTAAGTTAGTAAGATCATCTTCAATCGCTACAATTTTACCGGTTGTAAAAGACGACGACGTTTTGTTAACGGGTAAAGAGAAAACGGGTCCGGGTGGGTCTTATTCGGGTTTGGTCAGAACGTCGTCGTTGCCGGTTGAGACAGAGGAGGAGTGGAGGAAACGGAAGGAGCTTCAGAGTTTGAGGAGATTGGCTGCGAAACGACGACGTTCGGAGAAGCAAAGGAGTTTGAATAGAGTTGAAAGAGAGGAGTATGTTGCGGCTATGGGTCGGGTCGGGTCGTCGGTTGGACCTGGGTTTGGATCCGGGAAGTTGGAGTTTGGTGGGCCGGGGCAAACGTCGGTTGCCACGTCGGATGGGACCGGTGGTGAGTTGACTCGGGGATCGGTGGAGTCACCAGCTTCGAGTGTGTCGGAGTTTGAGAGTAGACATCTTCAAGGTAATACTATTTTTTTTTTTTTTTTTATTATTATTATTATTATTATATTATTATTTTATTATTATTATTATTATTATTATTATGTGTGAATTATATATTGTAATTATAAATTTTGACTTAAAATTAACAACATTTTTTTTACTAAAATTGGAGGTTTAGAGTTAAAAATCTTTAATCTATGGGGTTTGAATGGTTCGGACTGTTTGTTTCGGACGGTTAAAGACGTTTTATCCGTATGGTCAGACAGACAATTACCTCTGAATGATTAAGGATTATACTAGTTCTTAATGATTCAGACCTCTTACTTCACTTACCGATTCAGAAGTTGCCAAACAGCCCCTAAATAAATTGTTTAAAATTATGTTTATGAACCTAAATTGGTCTATTGATCATGTCGGGTTGACTGGTTATATGTTTCAGTTGACGAGTTAAGCTGATAAAGGTGTAGTCAATCTTGTGTTTGTCCATATAAATATATCAACCCTAACTCGTACACTCTTAAAATTGTGTAACCGAACAAGGCCCAGGCTCTTTTAAGTTTAAAATGAGTCGAATGGTTAGTGGATTGTCAATGTGTTGTAATTAAGTTGTACACGTGTCAAACTGATTGACAAATAGTGATAAATGAGTCATTTGAGTGGTCAACTTGTTTCACATTGTTAAACCAAACATGACATGTCTAATTAAACGGGGTTAAGGCTGTCTAATTAACGGTAAGGCGGTACAATCTATAATGAAATAGTTATTTAGGTTTGAGATACAACACTTCATTATCTAAGTATTTTCGTGTCGTGTCATAAAATATAAGTTATATCATTGTTTTATGCCATCAATTAGAGTTCGTTTTGTATTCCTTGTTAAATTTTACTTCTTTTTCCGAAACACCAAAAAATACAAGTTAGGGTTGAGTATTTGGACCGGTACTGTACCGTACCTAATCTTGTATTCAATAATCAGTACCTACTTTTTTTCAGAAATTTGGTATCGGTATTTTCGGCACATGTACCAACACCATAGTACCATTACCGTACCGAATCTTGTATTCAGTACCCACTTTTTAAGAAATTCGTTATTAGTATTTTAATACCCTGTACCGATACAAGGTAGAGAAGAATAAGATCATTTTGTAATGAGTAGACTACTGTACAGATAGATTCGGTATGGTATTCGATACCCACTTTTCCATAAATTTATTTTAAAACGGATTATTAATCCAAATTTCTAGTATAAGTATTTTGAAAGTTGCTTATACTTCAAGAAAGAGAAAGCCTATATGTTATATTAATAACCCAAACACTACCTTAGACGTAAAAAGACATTCTTGGGGGTGTTTTAAACATGTTTTTTTTTATCTTTCTTAATAATGAATTCTAGTCATTAACCTCCATGATCACTAGGTTCCTTTAAGCTTAATCCTAAGGGACATGTGCCTTTGGATACTAGAAGCCACGTTATATCATGTTGTCAAGTTGATGTTTCAAAAAACAGTCAACTTTGTTTTGACTTAAAGTGACAACTTGTCTATTATTGCTTTGTTGTTGGCATTCTATCAACCCTTTAATACCCAAAATCTTGCTGACTTTTTAAGTAAAAAAAAAACCACCTTGTAATAATTATCAAAGATGTTTCAGTAGTCTAATTATTTGTCACACACTAACTGATTAATAGGTGTACAAATCGGTTTTTAATCGAACCGTTTTCTTTTTCGTGTGTAAGGATGTAAACAAGCCGGGCCAAGCCCGAGCCCGGCTAGGCTCGAGCTCGGCTCGTCATGATTTTATGAAGCTCGAGCTCGGCACGGTTGAGCCTACTTATTTGAGCTCGAGTTCGGCTCGTGAGTAAAACCTGAAGCTCGGGCTCAGCTCGAGCTATTTTGAGAACCACCTCAAGCGAGCTAAAAGCTCGGCTCGAGCTCGCTTCAGTATCACTTAAACGAGCCAAAGCTCGGCTCGCCAATGTTATATCGTTATTATTATATTATATATATATATATAAACTAAATTTTGTTTGGGCTCATTTAGGCTCGCGAGCCTAGACGAGCTTTGTATTTCAGACTCGAGCTCGGGCTCGATAACTAAACGAGCTCTATCTTAGGCTTGAGCTCGGCTCGTTCGAGCTTTTAACCGAGCCGATAAAGAGTAGCTCTCGAGCCTCTAGGCTTGTTTACACCCCTATTCGTGTGTGTGTGTTTTTTTTTTGGGGGGGGGGACCGGTTTTCAAACCTGGTTTGTTTTTTTACCGGTTTTATACCATGGGAACCCGAACTGGTACCAATCGGTTCGGTCTAAAACCGGTTTGTGCTATAAAACGTCTTCTAACCGGTTATCGATCAAGAATACTACTAACCAGTCTACAAACCGTAGGTTCGGTTCGGGTTGGAACCGGTTAAAAAACCCGGTTTGATCCTAAAACCGGTTTTTTTACACCTCTGACTGATTATTTGACGCAACAGTTTCAATTGACAAAACCGCACCATTCGTTTCCCGTTTATTATGGTTAATAATCGGGATCATTTTTATCTTTCAGGATCGAGTACAGAAGGCGAGGTTAGTCCAGCAAGCGTGCAATCAAGGCAAGAACGGACCAATCAAGATGCCACCAGTTCATCCCAGTCAAAAGCGGGGGAGCCTGCTGTCCGCCCGTCAAGACCCAAACCAGAAAACTCACCCAATAACAAAGGGAAAGAAATCAGATCAAGTTCAGTCGACATGCCATGCGTCTTCACGCAAGGAGACGGGCCAGGTGGCAGAAGAATCGACGGGATTCTTTACAAATACGGGAAAGGTGAAGAAGTGAAAATAATGTGCGTTTGTCACGGCAGTTTTCTCACACCAGCCGAGTTTGTGAAGCATGCCGGCGGAACAGACGTTGATCATCCCTTGAAGCACATAGTTGTAAACCCTAATTCTTCTTCCTACTTGTAATGGTGGGTGTGTTTTATCATCATCATTGTTATCCCTTTGAAAGAGATTTAACAACAAAGACGTTCATTTAAGAGAGGAAGTAGATTATTTGCTTAGTGTTTTTGTTGGTTTTTTTTTTCTAAATTCTTTCTTTTTCTTGGTTTTTTTGGAAGACTTATGTTAATCATGCGTTATGCATTGTATCAAGTATGGAATTCAGATGCCAAATAATGTCGGTGTATGTTCGTTCCGTTACGATATCAGTACGGTAACGACACTCGATAAAGTAGTCAAAAGAGAAAATCCAAATTATTTCTATAAATATTTAGTCACGGCGAACATTAAAAGCCAACATGGCAGCATTGGTGCCCTTGAGATACAAGTCCACCAAATTTTATAAAATTGCTTAGGTACAAGGCGATCACAATTCTAAGGTACATAGGCGGGTTGGATTTGACCCGTCCTTAACAAATAACCTTTTTTTTTCTTAAATTACCTGAGAACAAAATACATTTATGGCTCCGATAGTCTTTTTTTTTTTTTTGAACGGCAAATTCTATACTCCTATCGTCTGTGGGACTTGAACCTAAGGTTTCTCCCTCCTTAGGTGTTTAAAGACATTGTCTTTACCAATGGACCACCACCCTATTGGTTTGTGGTTCCGATAGTTAGATGGAATTGATACCAACAACAGATCACTTAGCTCACGTAATCGCCATAATGCATTGTAAATAATGTGCTTTGATAACGGGTTAGTTTAATACGCTTCCTAGTTGATTCAGATTTGTGAAGAAAATTCTATAAAATAAAGGTAAAAATTTACACTTTAATCAGAACTCAGATAACGGGTTAGTTTAATACGCTTCCTAACCGATTCAGATTTGTGAAGAAAATTCTATAAAATAAAGGTAAAAATTTACACTTTAATCAGAACTCAGAAGTCAAAGTGGTAGTAGCTTGTAATAAACTAGTAAAATTTTCCGCGCGTTGCTGCGGGTTAAAATATAAAGTAACTCGGATTTGTACCGTGAAGACCCGAATTGTTTCTGAACAAAAGTTACGTCAAACACACAGATAAACTGAAGATGTACATAAAAATAAGCCCGAAAGCGTTTGATATTTGACCCGACTTATTTGCGAATGAAATTTGCGTCGAACACCAAGTTGAACTTATACCGACGCATATAAAAAAATAAGTACAAAATTATGTTTTAAGTTAAAAATGGTAGCGGTGGCGTCGAAACGTAAAGTAAGTCGAATTTATACAATCTAACGAAAACATATTTTATATTTGACCCGACTTGTTTTAAAACAAAATTTATGCCAAAACGGTGACCAAATGAAAACGTACATAAAGGAACACGAAAACATATTATATTTGAGTCAATCTATTTTTAAAAAAACTTTGAATTTACACCGATCCGTAAATAAGATAAGCACGTAAATGATTATAAAGTTTTTAAACAGTTAAAGGGTTATAAGTGTTAATACTAAACGTTAAAGGATAAAGGTTAAAATATAAAAATATACTAAAAAATTAATAATAATTATGGTGAAGTTACTGTAGACCCAACTTTTTCTTGTAGCTTTATATAGTATGGTAAAATGTTGATGTGTTTTTCCTTATGTGCTAAAATAAGTAAAGGAGTTGTTTTGACTCTAGTTAAAGTTGGTTTGATACTCTTAGATGTGACGATCATCCTAGAATTTTGATAAGGGGTTGAAGAGAAAGGTTTCACATAAATTTGAAAAAAAAGGTTTGGAGATTTTTAAAGTTTTATATGAAATTTGTGAAGACTTCCATAGGAAAATGTAGACTTATATGGAGACATATAGAGAATTTTTGAAGGACAATAGGATGTTACAATATTAAAGAGTTCTAGACTTACGATTTAAAGCATCAAAGCAAATAAATCCTAGCCGTTGGTTTTGATAGTAGGGGCGGACCTACCCACAATAGTGGCTGGGCGGGCACACCCTTTGAAAAAAAAATTAGTGTATATTTTAGGCAAAAATCCGACCGCACCCTTGAAAATATGGTTAAACGCCTCATCCGCACCCCTAACAAATAATTTTTGGGTCCGTCACTGTTTGGTAGGAGACTAGTATTAGCTTCAATTGGCTACAAACACAATGAAAGTAACTTATAAATCTCTCTTGCAAAGTTAGTCAGGTGTTTTTGGTCGATACTAGGAAACGAAATGGTTACATGAAGCGGAGGTTGCAAGTCCAACAATTGCTATCATAGGCCATGTAGTGTTACATGCATTTACTTATTAGCAAGGGCTACATTTCATTGTGAATAAAACTTAGCGACTAAATGTGTAAATAATAGACATAACAACTTAACTAATCATTTAAGAGTTAGATAGGTTGTTAATGTAGGTACTTAAGCGAGGATCAACAATAATGAAACGCGTGAATGAAAAAGCTAATCACTTCTCTTCTTAAAGTTCTTTCATTATGTTATTCTACTTAATATGTATATGTAGCACATTTGTAGTAACATGATGAGAAGAATTCGAGGAAGACGTAGAAAAAAATGTGAAAGTATGAGCAATTCCAACTTAAACATAGCCGAGTAAACTAACGGATAGAAAGGGAGGTACGGAAGTCTCGAAGGGGTGGTGTGACGGAGACTAAAAGTTGAAGGACTAAACATGTTAATTAGTTTTATGTGTAGCTTAAAGTTATCTAACGATTTGAAAGTCAGTATTCGTATTAAGTTAGCTTATAAGTATTAGAGTCAAATTAGTGGGTTACCACCCTCGTTTCGCAGCGGGTTCAAAAGGTAGATAAAAATAAGCCAATTACGAGAGTTAAAGTTGTTTGATGTTTTAGTTAAGAGGCTAAATGTGTCATTATTAAAGTTGAGGAGCTAAAGTTGTTTATTATTAAAGTTGAGGGGATAAAGTTGTTTGATGTAGTTAAGGGGCTAAAATTATGTATGATTAAAGTTAAGGGATTAAAGTTGTTTGATGTTGACAAAATAACATATTTATAGTATATATAATAGGTGAGCCTTGCATGGCAAGTAATTTTAGCTGTAAATACTTTAAGTTTTTACTTAATTTTAGCTGTAAATACTTTAAGTTTTTGCTTGATTAAACTATCATATTGTACTTTAATTTATAGTTTAACTTTTTGTTTGATTAAATTTTAGATTGTAAATTAGTTTTACAAGTTAATAAAAAGTGTTGAACTTTTGTATATTCTTTTTCGTGTGTATTCTAGTTGTATCTCAGCTACTAGTTAAGCTGGTATCAGAGCGATACAATTGCATTGTATCCATACATAATCTTAAACTTAAAACAATAATATATTTTCTCAATTGCATTGTATTACATTTTATTAAAAAAACCCCTTAGTTTAATTAAAAACATTTATTAAGCTTCATTTAAGTGTAGGGGTGTAGACTCGGTTTGGCATAGGCAAGGTGATGCAAGGTGGGTGGCGACGTGAGGTGAGAGGGAGATGGTGGTGTGATGTGTGGAGCGATAAGTTAAGAAGAAACAACGAAGCAAAATTTTAAGTAGGAAGGAAGGGGACGTGGTGTGGCACTAGGAGCTAGAGCACCGCCCCTCCTTCTGGACCGCTGCAGGATGTAACGGCACGACGTGAGAAATGGTATGACACCCTCCACCCATAGTAATTTTTTATTAACTAGAAAAATAATAAGAAACACTCAAATAAATAGAATAAATAAAGTAGAAACATCAAAGAGGGACAAAGTAAACTTTTACACCGAAATGTATACTTTAATTAAATCATTTAAAGGGACAAAGGCATGAGTAAATATGTCACCTTCGTTTGTTTGTGACAGAAAGTAAAAGTGTGGGTTTTTTTATTTAATATATGTTGTACATCTTCAAATAACTAATGACTTGACTATTTTCCTTCTCCTATGTCTATAAATCATTTATAATAATCTTTTGATTAACTAGTTTAATCAATCAATCAATAGTTTCAACTTTCAATATCAAACATAAACTAACTTAGATCGTCAAACATGGTTCCTACGTGTCACGGGGTTAGTTTTTGACCCCACGTAACGTTCCCAAATCCCCGGGGACAAGCCAATCCATTCCGCTTCTTTGTATGAGTCATTGGTTTCGTCCTGTCTTGGACTCATCAGGAGAGCAGCGCCAGCTCTCGATCAGTGGTGTGTTCGTCGTTTGCACGACTAGCCACGTACACCTCTTCATTGACACTGACTCCATCCCCTGATAAAGTCCATGACTAGCCAATAAACCAAACGTTCAAGCACAGCCCACAACATTGCGACCTTCAAATATTTGGCCCGTGACACTCTCCCACTACCATTTCATGCACCACCTCGTGCATGCTCACCGTCCCATGCCAACTCGCACGCTTGACAATGCATGATCCCCTTATGTTGAGCATGATTCACTTTGGGAGGCAGGACACCCGGAAGCACAACAACAATGATCTTCTGTCGTGCATGTTCAATATAGTACGTCACTTCTGGTTTTAAGTAGCGCTGACGTCCGCCGCATCGGATATGGTGCCGATGATTCACCTTGTTTCAGGAATACGGGTAACCTGAATAAATGTAGCAGCTTTCATAAAACTTCATTTTTACGGCGCTGCTTACCGTAGATTTTTGAACATAACACGGAGGGCTTCACTGCAACTATACTTGAGCTGCTCTCACGATCCCATACTTGCGGAGTACAAAGACCTTTGCTGAATCAAACCCATATTTGGTCTTCTCCCACCACCATTGCGCAACCATACTCTAAATGTTAAGCTCATTTGGTTAAGAGTCACGTTCCAACGTATCCGAGAATCGTTCTGCTCTGATACCAAGTTGTTACGGGTTTAGTTTTCGACCCCGCATGGCGTCCTCAAATCCCCGGGGACAAGCCAATCCATCCCGCTTCTTTGTATGGGTCACTGGTTTCGTCCTGCCTTTGACTCATCAGGAGAGCAGCGCCAGCTCTCGACTAGTGGTGCGTTCGTCGTTTGCACTACTAGGCACGTACACCTCTTCATTGACACTGACTCTGTCCCCCGATAAAGTCCAGGACTAGCCAGTAACCCAAGCGTTCAAGCACAGCCCACAACATTACGACCTTCAAATATTTGGCGCCTGACATACGGCTTGGTTCGAGACCTAACAATCTCTCTTTTGTAGTCCTCGACATTGTTACCAGTCGGCTGGTCGGACTAGAAAGTACAAGAAAATGAGAGGATGGTCCACGGGCGGACTTACCTTGATTGGTGGGTGGACGGACGCACCCTTTAAAGAAAATAGTGTATTTTTTAGGCAATAAACCTGATCGCATCGCTTGAAAATATGATCAAACCCTTTATCCACACTTCCAGAATTTCTTTTTGTGTAGAACCTTTGGCACCATGAGTTTAGGGAAGATTAAAGACCAATCCAGAATTTTGTGTTAAATTGGGTTCAAATGTTTGTAATTTAAATAAAAAGGAGAAAGAGAAAAGAGACACATGTCGATTTATAAAATATAGTATGTGATATCATATGGTAATGAGTGATCCCCCACGCACCCCAATCAAACCAAACCAAGAAAAGAAGGCTCCAATTATAGTGGTGTTCATTATGAGCTTGCACAATGACAATACACTGGCCCTTGCACAACACTACAAAAAAGCTATAACCTTTAAAATTTATTTATTAATTATTGTTACCTTTTCAAAGGGTGAAAACATATATAATCTTTCTGCTTTTAAATAGTTTGCTTATTGTATGTATAAAATATAAGTACTTAGGACAGTGTATTAATTTTTTTTAAGATAGATGGAAGAGAATAATGACTTAATGAGTAGAAAATAATAAAATCATGTGTCGGCTGTCGGATATTAAATAAATCAAACTTGGTTTTAGGTTAATATTCTATGTATGTTTATTGTTTTTCATTTGAACGATGAGCAAACTTAATTTTGAACATACAAAACAAACATTTTTCTCCTTATTCTATATATATATATATATTCTTTTTTAAGACTATATACTTTTGAGACCTTGAGCAGGGGGAGGTGGGCGTCCCACCACGTCCCAACACCGCCCCACCTTAAGTTTAGAGAGGGCGTTGCCTATTTTGATGTCAAGATCTCCACCGGCGTTGTCCCTATTTATTTCTTTGACCAACTTGATTTTTGGGGCTTTTATCCTTGCCCTTGATCACCCATCGCCTTTTTTTATGTGGAGAGCAAATCCCACATGGTTAACGTGACGTCTACATTGCAGAGTGGGGGGCTTTGTCTTTTCATTCATGACTCATTGTAGTTAACCCTTGTACATTTCAATCTAATGACACAATAAACACCACCTCATGTTTGATATAATGACCCTTTTACAATGATGAAAACTTACAGGCTCAACAATACCCCGATTAAGACTGTCCGTTATGGCTTAAGTTAACACCTGAATTCACCCTCTAATATTGCGACACATGGAGTTGACTAGACGCCTACTCATCACCTTGCCCACTCGCGTCCCAATCATTGAGCCTGTTGTGGCAACTTTACCAATAGCCCAAGCTAACACCCCAAAACACCCACTCACGCTAGCTACCATGCTCACGGCCCCGCTCGTGGCACCTCGTTGTGGTGTGGGCTAACGTTAGCGTGATATGTGGCTCGCGGCCTCCTTGCTCGTGCTGTAATGACACCTAGTATAACTAATAAGATTAGATAAAATACAGTTCACACTAGAAATATGATCTTTAAAGATTTAGAAACAAAAAACCAGGTTTAATAGATTTGATACTTCTCAAACACTTGATCCCTTTTATAGTGTTGTACAAGTTGTCATAATGGTTTATGCAATATCAAAATATAATATGTTATGCATAAATAACTATTTGTTGGTTCATGAAAATATAATAAAATATTTTAGTAACATTAAACTTTCTTTATTTAATATGTTCTTTACAAAGAAAGCAAAAGGGAAAAGTGGTATGTGGTTAGCTTCGTTAACTTAACCAACCTTGAGTAACTTTAACCATGAAGATGAGTTTAAAGACGTTAAGTTCCTACCACACATTTTTTTACACACTATTCTAAACAACTCAAATCTACGTACCAACATAAATATTATAACTCAATAAAATAATATGATTCCCACTTTTTATAAAAAAAAAGTTGCCACCAAATACAAGTCTACGTACCAACACAAATACTTTTACGATAATGATCTCGAAATCAATTAACTAGTGGAAGAATTGCATTTGGGAAATACAGGTTTAATTTTCTTTTGGTGTAGAGTAAAGCACTGGTGGGCAATAATAAGAGCAGTGGCGAACTTAAAAATTATTTGCTGAGGTGCGGATGAGGTGTTTAACCATATTTTCAAGGGGTGCGGTCGGGTTTTTGCCTAAAATATACACTAATTCTTTTTTCAAGGGGTGCGGCCGCCCACCCTGGCCAAAGGGAGGTACGCCAATGGATAGGAGAGCCAGAGAAATCTGGGTTTGATTTTTAAGCTAAACGAGTTTTACCGGTAATTTCACCGTCATGCCTACAGGAAGGTGGGTTATCTGGTTTTTCCTGAAATTGATGGTGGACTCAGATTACTTTTGAAGTACTTCGTTTGCTTTGGTAAGTGCTCGTTGATTGTTACGAAAAAAATATAAATATTATTAATCAATAAAATATTATGATTCGACATCTTTTATAAGAAAGTTGCCACCGAATAGCCTGCCACCCCCACTCGCACTCACTCGCCACCGTCAGTCTCGTATAATTATTATTGTTCCTAAAAATCTTCACTCACTTCATCTCTTTATCTACCCCTTGCATCTTTAGATCAACTTTCTTCTATCATACACTTTCATCACTATTTTCTTTTACCATTTTGGCTTCAATCATGTCTCTTCTTGTTCTTCCTTTAGTGATGTTCTTGGCCATGGTTGGCTATTCAAGTAAGTTTTCTTACATTTTTTGATTTTTTTCTAAGTGATTTGTGTGTGTGTGTGTGTATATATTTGCTTGTCTTAGTTGGGTTTTTGTTTTAGTTTAGAATGAACGCTTTTTTTTAGTATTTGTGGTTGTTGTTGCTCTTTTTATGTTTGATCTCAAATGGGTTTGTGTTGTTCTCAAAATGTGTTTATGTACTTTTGCAAAAGCTCAACTTAGGTATTCTAGCTTGTTCTTAGTTGGGTTTTTGTTATCTTTATAGGTTCTCAAATGGGTTACTTGTAAAAGTTCAATCTTTATATTTGTCTAATGAGTTACTTGTATATTGTAATCTTTGTAGTTATCAAATGTGTTACTTATAATCTTTGTAGTTCTTAAATGGGTTTTTGTAATACTTATAGTTCCCAGATAAGGGTTTCTTTTTTTTTTTGTGTGTGTGTCTGTGTGTAATTTTTATAGCTCTTACATGAATTTCTTACTAATCTTTATAGTCCCAACATGGTTTAGTTTGTAATCTTTGTATTTCTCAAATAGGTTTGTTGTAATCTTTATAGTTCTCAAAAGGGTATTTTTTATTATTGTTATTTTTATGTAATAGTTATCAAATAGGTTAATTTTTTTATTTTTAAATTTTTACAGTTCTGATATGGGTTTTTGCAATCTTTGTAGATCTCAAATGGGCTTTTTATAATATTAGAGATTTTTATTATTTTTGTTTTTTTATATAATCTTTATAGTTCTCGACTCAAAAGGGTATTTTTTTATTTATGTATTTATTATTATTGTGATTTTTATGTAATAGTTATCAAATAGGTTAATTTTTTTTATTAGTTTTTATTTTTAATTTTTTATAGTTCTGAAATGGGTTTTTTTTGCAATCTTTGTAGATCTCAAATGTTTTTTTTTGTTTAATTTTAAAAAATAATCCTTATGGTTCTGAAAAGTGTTATTATTGGAAAACAGGTGCAGCTTATTGTGTATGCAACAGTGGAGCAAGTGAAACTGCTCTACAACAAAACATAGATTTTGCTTGTGGAGCTGGAGCTGATTGCAAACAGATCAGTCCAAATGGGCCTTGTTATAACCCCAACACTTTAAAAGACCATTGCAATTTTGCTGTCAATAGTTATTTCCAGAAAAAAGGCCAAACTTCACTCAGCTGTTCTTTCTCAGGCACTGCCACTATCACCTCATCACCCCCATCTGGTAATTTACCATCCTACCCCTCTTAAAACTTTCCATTTTTGTATTTTATTTATTATTATTTTTTTTGTGTAACTTTAATTTTCTTGATGATTATAGGTGTCAATTCTGCTTGTTTCTCTGGAAGCTCAAGGTATGTTTATGAAATCTTTGTTGCTAGATCTTGTGTTTGATTGATTATTAAATTTAGGATCTTTGATCTTTATTTATAGATTTTATTCTTTTAAAATTCATATATTAGTTGTGAGTGTTTTTTCTTTCAAAGTGATTGAAATAATTAAGAATATGATACCTTTTGAATGGTATATGGAATGGAGAGAAAAGGGGGTGAGGGATTATTCCCTCTTTTGTTCTCGAGTCCGGTGTTCAGTGAACCAGTAGTGTGACCGGTTCGTTAAGATATCGGTGGGATATCAGTAATTTTAATACCATGTAGAATTTATACATATAGCAATTTAACACTAACAATTTAGTGATATATAAGTTATTTAACGGTAATATATCGGTCAATATCATCAATAATATCGGTACTGATATTTTGACCGATATTTTACATGGGGCCTGTAACCGATATATCACCAATATTAACTGCATAGTTGGAGAATCTTTTGTTTATACACATAAAGAAAATTGATATGATAGATACATCTCCCAATACAAAAGTTAGGCTATTGTTTGTTATAAATCTAAAGTAATTTTGGTATTGTGTCACATGGTGATGGGCCTCTTCATTTCTAAAGATTGATCTAAAGCTTTTGTTGGCCAAAAATGAAAAGATTGATCAAAAGCTAGTTAGGTCCCAATGTACTTTTTTTTGAATGATGGATATTACTCTTGTTACCACACAATAATGTAGTAGCAATAATTTTACTTTTTTAAAGTTGGAAATAACAAATCATCCTTTTTATCTTAATCTTTGTAGCTCTACAACTCCAACAAATCCAACCATAGCGCCACCTGGCACTGGGACGGGAACCGGGACAGGGACCGGCACTGGCACAGGGATGGGAACAGGCACCGGGACTGGAACCGGCACCAGCACTGGGACGGGCACAGGCACTAGCACCGGTACAGGTACAGGGACGGGGATCAATGTGAACCCAACAGGTGGACTTGCGCCTTCTGGTGCAACCGGCCTCAATGATAATAGCTCAGGTGGGGTGACCATCCACCAAACCACAAGCGGATTTGTGCTACTAGCCCTCGGCTTGGTGTGGTCAAGGCTGATCTACGGTTGACATGACATGATATGGACGGATGAGATTTCGCCACGGTTTTGGTTGTGATCTCAAACGCAACTATCAGTTGTATTTGATGGATTCCATAGGAGTAGAGTCAGTCTTTTGTATATCTTAATTCACCTATTATTGTATTTTTATCAGCAGTTTCTTTGTTTGAATGGATGGCACTTTTAGTTTCTTTGTTGTGGTATTATCTAGTACTATTGATAAATGCACACATGGTCCTTATGTTACTATTTGTATGTACACTTGCAGTGAATTTTCATCCTCAATTCTGTATTTCCTGTCACTTTAATACAAATAAATTTGATAATTTTATCTTTTCTGTATTTTAATTATATTTATCATAATGTAATATCAAACACAAACCTTAAAAAGTACTATAAGCATAAATTAAAAATATAGCGGGGTGTTTTATAAATCAACATATATTCGAGTTGGAGTTATACAATGATGACTTACATCCTGACTAGACGTTGATGAATCATGATTAATCCTCGACTAAATCCAGTTAATCGCTAGTCCTCACCTCAACGTCCGACTAGCGACTAGCTATTACTACAACGCTGCTTACGCCGTCTTACATTTAACACATGTTTAACACATTTCCGGTTGAGTCCTTTGCGATTGTCGATTTCCGTATGTGGATTATTGCTTCAACATGTTACAAGCTTTCTTATAAAAAAATTGTTAGCTATTTACTTTAACAGAATGTTAAACTTGTAGTGAACAAAATATATTGAGAGGTCTATTTTGTTTAATGTAATATAAAGTGGTTAGGTTTTTATAAAGTTCGGCAGAACAGGTGAACAACAATGGGCATTTGGTCTAGTGGTATGATTCTCGCTTAGGGTTCGAGAGGTCCCGACTTCAATTCTCGGAATGCCCCAATGCTTATTGTTATTTTTTCCTTTCAGGATCTGATGAACCAGACAACCCAAAGTTCAATATTACACACTCTTGTTAAAACCAGACCATACCAATACAAGTTTGGTTTTTAACGTTTTAACGGATAGTCAAAATTCGGATTATATTTTGTAACTTCGGTTAATAATTAATATACATAAAATTCGCTAACAGTGTTATTGTTTTAAAAAAACATAAACGAAACTAATACTTGTCATTCACCGGCTCGATCCATAGTCGAATAGATCCTCATGATTTATCTAACTACAAAAAAGAATTGTATATATATATTTTTTTCTAACTACAGATGTAGTTAATTGTTGCTTTGTTTTGGTGAGATGTAATGCATCTTGGTGTGGGCTAACATACCGTTAGTCCTATTTTTAATAAAATCTTTGCTTTGTTGGCCGTTCGAAAAAAAACATAAACGAAACTAACTAATATTTGTCATCAATTTTATTGGTCTTGACTCATGTGACATGACTGGCCATCAATTCAGAACAAAGTTGTGTGCAAAACTAAAATAAGACTTATAAAGAATATGAGGTCTTATTTAGTTTGGGTGTGTATATTACTTATTCCATTTTTACTTAATTTATGTCTAAAAGTTACAAAAATACAAATGTCTTCTTGTCTATTGTGGAGCAAGCTAAGGAATACACCTTAAGAGCTAAGACTTAATGAGTTACCAACAAAGGAATTTCCATTCAAACCTTTGAAATTTCAAATTCTTTTGTGTTCTTTTATGCTTTAAAGAATAAATACATTATTCTAAAAACTAAAACAAAGTACAATCTTTACAAATCTTGACCAACTTTTGTTCCTTACCAACAAAGGAATTTCATAAAAAAAATTAATAAAGTGAACTCAAATTCAAGAAATAGATAGAAATGCAAAATGAAAACCTTTCTTTTATATTAAGTATTCAAGAGATTGGATTACAAAAATAAGAAAGATGAAATTTAAAAATTATTTGAATACTTGAACCCTCCACAAATTTCATAACTTTATGCTTAATTTGTCCTAGAACATATAACTTTCTACTTTGTTGGCATTCACACTACGTTGTTTGTAACTATAGATCTTATATAGTATAGGTTTATGTTGAATTATAGGTCTAACTGATCAAATATATAGTATAGTTATTATAGTTATTGGAGCTTCCATAAATGGTCAAATAGTTAAAAGATAAATCAATTTCATGGTATGGTTTTCAAATCTGGGGCGGGCCTACAGTGTTACAAGGGGTAACCCCCGTTGCCCCTTGACGATCCGACGTAGTGTCAATTTTGGAAAAAAATGACGTTTTTTTTTTCGATTTCGTTACCCCTATGTGGATATTCTAGATCCGCCACCGTTTCAAATCACAAGTAGAGATGTAATCTCAAACAAGAGATCAAATGATCATGCTATACGAAAGCCCCCCTCCACTCATAGACGTTGCAAACACACCTCCTACACCCAAGCTATGATATGAAATCATCATTTATATGATATACAACGTATAACATTTTTAAAGGGCCATCATGTTTGTTGCCATATATGGGCATATACCATACAATATAATGCCCTATATAAATATACCAACAAATTGTACACCCCTATACGGCCATATATCATCAAATCAATAGGGGGTTGACTAATAACGTAGGTGGTGTTCGTTTAGTCTCACCCAAAAAAGGCCTCATATAACAAGAAAAAAATAAAAATGGAAGAACAACATTAAGGAGAAGTGTGCAACAAAGTGAACTTAACAAGTAGAAACCAACGATCATGCAGATAAACTTTGTTAACCTAAAACAGACAAACTGAATCCCATTTTCAAAAATAATAATAACAAACACAAACTCTCCTGCAACAAACTTATTTGCAAGTTCAAAATACTGCCTGTTTAATTCGGGGCTCTTGTTTTCTTCGTCACTGCTTCTTCTGCAACAACATTCGGGTTTAGATTTTTCAAGTCATAACAAAATTAGAGGTAGTAGTTTTGACCCACTTACAAACGGGTCAATTTATTTTTTTACGTCTAACAGGTTGCCGGAGTGTACTTAGGATGCATGTAACCTTCTAAATCATTTTATTCTAAAAAAGTGTTATTGAAATAATGCGTTGTTATTATGTTCGCCGCGCGTCCATGCTCATAAGTACAAAAAAAATTAAAAAATATATACGAACAAAAATGTCAGGTCAACCCAAGAAGTCTGACCCGCCCGATAAACAAAATCTTATCGAGTCATAATAATTATACGCACACTACAAATATATACGATACTAACCTCTGGTTCAGCTGATTTCGGCTCTTCGCCTTTGGGGTTTTCATCTCCTGTAGCAAAGCAAAGCATCAGAACTCATACATCAACTTTATTTATTTATGCAAAATACAGTGTTACAGATATAATGCTAAACTTTTCCTTGTTATTTTTAGGAAAACTTAAATCCAATATTGATTACCTTAAATATTTAATAATATAAAAAATATACACTTCCGTTAAAACAGAGGTGATTTGCACACAACAAAAGGTTATTGATGCACTAAACACAGTTGTCATATGATCACTTTACCCTTGCATCATAATAATAAAATAAAAAAAACATGTATTTGCATACGTGGCAACTGATGTGGCATCTGGCACTGGCTTAGCGTAAACTAGTGCCGCATCAGATAAAATCAGATAAAAAGGTTGGATATTTTTTGCGTCATATAAAGTTGGTTACCAAAATCAAGAAAATAAGTTTAAACTTCGTTTCTTTTTCGTGCGGTTTGCCCTAATCCAGTTTAGAAACCGAAAGCAATATTTCAATCGCTTTTTATGGAAAAAAAAAACACATAATGAGGGTATGAAAATATTAAATACCACCATCTTCAGGCAAATCAGAAGTCCAGAGAGTGAGATTATCTCTCAACAGCTGCATGATCAAGGTGCTATCTTTGTACGATTCCTCGCTTAACGTGTCCAACTCGGCAATCGCCTCATCAAAAGCTTGTTTAGCCAAGTGGCAGGCCCTGTGAACAAATTATTAAGAACTAACTTAATACCACACTCCATATTACAAGTCTTAAGTAAGAAAAAAAAGGATCTTCGCGGTTAATTACTTCTCAGGAGAATTCATAATTTCATAGTAAAACACCGAGAAATTTAGAGCCAGCCCAAGACGGATTGGGTGAGTCGATGGGAGATCTGTACTTGCAGAAGCCGAAGCAGCCTATAAGGATCATAACTGATATACTTAGTATAGGTTGTTACCAAAAAGAAATGTAACATATAAATATGACATTTATAATTCTTTATACTATAGGTCAAATGATACATGCCTCGTAGCCTTTCAATGATTGATCGGCAGCTTCCTTTCGTTCTTGGTCTGTCTTGAACTCAGCAAGATAGCGGAAGTAGTCGCCTTTCCTATTTTCGTAGTAATCAGAAGAACAACAAATTTGAAAACATATTTCATTAAGAAAATGTGAAAGTGGGTCATAAAGTTCAAATTTTAAAACAATAGCTGATATTCTAAGTATAATCTTCATCTTCCATGCATAGAGAGCAGGAATAGATCATATTGGTGTGTATATCCTTTCTTACATTAAGATGTTAACTATATAATGATAACATAGGTGTTAATAGCGAGTATAGCGCTCGCTATAGCGAATAGCGTAGCGAAGCGTGAGTTTCCCGCTAAATGATGTTAAGCACCTACATAGCGCGAAAATAGCAGATTTAGATTTTTTTCCTTTTTTTGTTTTTTATAAATATTAATTGAGAGATTGAAAAAAAGAAGCGTACTTAGAGTTTTTATTTTAGGAATGAAAAAAGAAGCGTATTTCTTCCATATTTATAGGAAATTAGATAAAATATACATGTAAAACATTTCTAAAATTTTCTTCTAGTGCATCACTAAACATAAAACAGCGCGCGCTATTTTATTGCTATCGCTATGTAGCGTATAGGTAAGTTGTCGCTATCGTCCGCTATTCGCTATTGACAACTACAGATGATAACATGATAAAATTTAGAAAATCTGAATATTTTATCGAACAAGATGTACAATCTATGGTGTAATTATTTCATGTCCCAACCTGTAAGTAAAGTTTTTAAAATTGGCTAATATGGTAATTATAGCATCAAAAATACTATTTTACCAAACTTAAAAGAGTAAATTACTATTTTAAACAATGTGCCCAACATGTTACTAGTAGCAATTGAAATTACCATACTGATGACTCACATTTTGTAGTAGAAAACAGTAGCTTCTCCTGATCCAGAAGATGGTACCAGATGCTTATCTATGATTTCAAGAATGTCACTGCAAATCTTGGAAAGTTCATCTTCAACCTTCTTGCGGTATCCCTTAATCAGATTGACATAATTCTCGTTTCCTTTCGATTCCTCTTTTTGTTCAATCGATGACATTATTCGCCAAGAGGCCCTCCTTGCACCAATGACATTTTTGTACCCGACTGAAAGCAGGTTGCGCTCTTCGACAGTAAGCTCAATATTGAGTTTCGCAACATTCTTCATACTTTCAACCATTTCTGTAAAATATGAAGTGAATCATGACATGGATATTGTTATACCACGTGTATAAGCGTGTTTCGGCTGATGTATGTTAATACTCAATATAATTTGACTAACGATAACTTTCGGCTGACCGTATAATGAACATATAATGAAGCTAAAAGTGAAGATCATGTATGATCATCTTATATGTGATGTTGGACTTTGATTGTCTATGTCTTAGTCTTGTTGATCAAGTTTGAAAGAAAAGATACGGATTCGAAGTGTAATTAGTATGAAGTATGTTTATGATGTAATTAGAAGTTGTGTCATACGATAAGGGTTAGTTGTGTCAAGAACCAAAGATAAAAAAGCGACAAGTGAAAAGGTGTGATGTGTCAGAAGGTATGTGTCGTTCCAGAATTAGGGCGCCACAACAAGAAGACACGTCGATTCACCAAGAGTCATGATGGTTCAAGACACAGCACTTCGATGTGTATTAATTAGACTCAATTGTTCAGTTCAATACAATTGTGTATCAGGGTTAATCTCTTTGTTCTTCTTGTTCAATTATTATTTTTTCTTGATTGTGAGTTGAATTCATGGTCTCCTGAGATCTATATGTGAGGCTGAATGCACATATGTCATCCTTACGGCTTGTAAAAGTGTTTTTATCTTATCCACAATTGATTCTTATGATCTTGGGCCAAATAAAATTATCCTAAGCATATTTGACTTAGATGGATAACTTTCTATAACTGTAATACCCACTCTCATATCAACCAATATTTTCAGCTTTGCACACCGTTAACTCATAGATTTGTTTTTTCTTATCCAAGCGGAAACTTCCCAAAGGTCACCATCCATGAATTACTCACACTCACTCGAGCACGCTTAACTATGCACATTCATCATGCCGGATAGACAGATAAGAACAATAATGACGTGACATTTACCTAGTGTGTTCCAGTAACAACATTAAATCAAATTTGTATATCCTTTTCCCCCCAAAAAAAACACATATAAACAGCAAACATAAAAGTTCATACAAGAAACGTGGAAATAATAATTCAAATTCTTTCAAATACGAAAAAAATACTAGTCATAGCTTCCTATTTGAAAACCCATGTCAACAAATTAGCAATTATTTGATGATGAATTATAATATAATATAATATCCGCAAACCCTAAAATATCAAATATCAATTTATAGTGTCGGATTTTAAACAAATTTGATACGCGTATAATCGATTAAATTGATTAAATGATCATTGACAATTAACAGAACGTTTTAATAAATAATTTTAACTATTTTGACACCATAAAAATTAGATAAATCTAATAAATTATACAGATCTAACGTCACAGATACACATACAAAACAAAAAAAAAACAAAAAAAAGTCGTTATGAATTAGATCCAAACGTAACAGAAATCATGCATGCAAACACATTAAATATACACAATCATGTCGATCAAAATCCATCCGTATCACAAAAATGTACATTTAAAAAACCTAAAAGATGTTAAGAAATCAGATATAAAATATAAAAGTTGATATATAATTATATACCGTCGTAACGCTCGGCTTGTTCGGCGAGTTTAGCCAAATAAACATGATTTTCTCTCTCTTTTTCGTTCGACATCTTCTTAATGGATCGATCGAGCGAATCTGAAAGTAAATTACGTGAAAAATCGTTAAAGAATATTATAGGGTAAAAGATTAGAAAGAGGAGATGAATGAAGGGTTTGATGTCTATATATATGGTGGTTATGCGTAGAGCAAGTTATGGAGAAGGGTAAGACTAAATCTCAACCGTTGGATTTAGGTTTAAATGTGGAACTGATTACCGTGCACTTCGTACGGATGTTTAGGGGTATTTTCTTGTTTACTTAATTATATTTTAACCAAATTATTATAATATAATGCTTTAAGGAGTAGCAGGCGTCTTTTTTAGAGGAGGTCGTGGGTTAAAGTCTTATTCATGACAAAATGTTATGTGTCAACCATGAGTTTACCATAGTAGGGTTTTGGCGTTGGTTTACTCTGGAAGTGGTGACGGGTTGGGTTGCCAATCATGTCTACGATCGCAGGCAATTGTCTTTTGCATATGGGTATACCCGGGTTGCCGGGCCTTGTTAGACGTTAAAAAAATATACATATGTATATAGTCAATTTTAAACTATATATATGTGTATTACGAAAAGCTTAGAGAATATTGGTCTAGATTCTTCACAAATTTCTTAATTAGCTTAGTATTTCTCATATGATCTAACATGTCATGTTAAAAACATGTAAAATATTATTTTTCAAATACATATACATGTTTGAATATTTCCATGTAAAATGATAAAAAGCTTCATGGTTGCATAAACATGTAACGGTTGCATATTAAAAACGTGCAAAATGGTAATTGAGAACAATGATTATGCTTGGGTGGCCCAGCCCAACTCGTTTCACATAGAGTCTTAAAAATAAAATTATGGCTACATAAAAATTTACTAATATTTTTTTGGATGTAATTATAAATAAAAAATATTAATTAGTATTTTTTTAATGGAATTTTAATATTAACATTCAAAATATAAAAGAATATTTTTTTTTGGATGCAAATATAAATTAACATTTAATTTAGGTAAAAACTTCGTCACTGATGTATTTTCCTCATAAATTTGATTATCATTGTACTTTCCATTTCAAAATCTAGGCTTATCGTGAAACCTTCATCCATTAATATCATATTATGCTATATAAGACAAGCATGCATTATGTTCTTCGTCTTTGCAACAGTCGCTTGCATTGGTTGTAGTCTAATTATACCCCAACGTGCTTTTAGAACATCAAAAACACGTTCAACATCCTTTCGTGCGCCTTCTTAGGTAACCTTGAACCTTCTACGTTTGTCTCTTTGCGGATGAGGCAATGTATTCTCAAAGGTGGCCCATGTCGGATAGACCCCATCCGCGAGCTAAATATTACCCATGTTTGTTATTTGTTCCATTAACCTCAAATGGACACATGGGTTAATACATGTTTATGTGTGGTATGTGTGTGTCTGTGTGTTGACCTTTGGACATGATATGTTTGAACCTGATCAGTTTACATGTTGATTTGTTAAAGCACTTAATTGTAACCTAGGGTTGCTGTCATGACCTAGAACTTACATGTTATCTAATAGGAACTTGTAACGACTTGTAACCTAGGGTTGCTGTCATGACCTAGAACTTACATGTTATCTAATAGAAACTTGTAATGACACGAGTTTAGGAAAATAAACTATGTGTGCAATATAATGAATAACTTAGAAGTCAAGAGCACGTGTTTTATATGTGTATTTGATGGAAATGGGATGCTTCGAGCATCAAGGGTAACGGTCACGTGTGACACAAGCACTTTGATCCGTTATTGACAGTTGGAGGTTACTTGGCATAGGATTGGGTCACGAGGATTCATTAAACATTTTTGTTACTATTTGTGTTATTATTTACGAATGTGTTGGGGTTTGCTTGTAATAAAGATGAGACATCCGTTGTGTTATTTTATCATTGTGATTGACGTGATGATATCTTGTTCAATCTAACATAAGTGAAATGTCCTTAGATTGGGGTGTCACATCTAAGATGTCTAGTTGCAAATGGTTTAATATGAGTTGGCTATCATTATTCTTTTGATAATATGAAAAAAAAAAACGTAATTGCTATAACTAATAATAAAAAGATAACTAAAGATTTGGGTATGAATTAGCATTGGTTATCTTCTTTACAAATATTAAAAAAAAACAAAGTCATGAACAACTAGTCAACAAAATAGACACCACCACGTATGGAAGATAAGGCATTAGGAAATGGTATAAAGGATTTATACTTATCATTTGTATTGGTGGGACAAGCATCATTAAAGACTGGGGTTGCTTAATGGACGAGCTAACCCAAGTTTGACCTTAATTCGTGCTCAAGTTCAAAACTATATGATCTAGCTTGACTCAAAATCCATTGAGTTGAAAGTTAAGCTCGTTTATAACTTGAGCTATTTTTTTTTAAATTAAATTCTAAAACAAATGGTAGCAAAGTCACCATTGCCTTATTGCCTTATGGTGGCCTACAAAGATGGCCTTTTAAAATCTCCCACAACCATAAACGAGAATAAGACGGAAATAAACATGCAACTTCACACCGCACAATATTTTTAACGAAGGAGAAATCAGAGTTGTAGACGATTCACTATGCAAGGTTGTGTTGCCTAGGTTGAAAAAGACGAAGCTTGTGAAAACAAGTGTTTTCGTTCCTTGGTTTGAACCTCTCAGAGGAACAAGGAGAATAGACGAAGAAACAACGAGATATACAAATAGACGGGGTTTCATGAGTATAGCTTCTAAAACTAAGAAGTCATGGTACAACCAGGGGCGGATCCACTCCACCATCCTTGGTGGCGGGCGCACACCTTAAAAAAGTTAGTGTTATGTTTAACAAAAAATCTCGTCCTTTCAAATTTTTCATGTGGGAAGCCATTAACAAGTCTTAGCAGGTATTGTATGACGGTCTTAAGTCTTAACAGGTCATATCGTGTCTGACATGATCTGTTAAGACACGAACACAATAAGACATGAATACGAATAGGTAAACACGAAACGACACGAAATTAAACAGGTCTTATTGTGTCGACCTATTACATACACGAAACTGTAAAAGTTAAACACAAAACTTGTTAACTTTGTGTAGGTTTGTGTCGTGTTATCATATTCATGTCAAAATTGATAGTCGTATGTCATAGTTAATGATGTATATTTTTATGTCTTATAAAATGTTGACAAGTTATTTGTCATGATGTCGTCTCAGTACATTATTTTTTTTTGGCTTTTGGTACATTTTTTGATTCTTTTTCTTCATATTTTTCTTATTCACACATTTACATTGTGTTCCCGAGTCTCATTTAACAGAGGGGAAGGAAAACGAATTATGAGACAAAAAGAAGGAAAAGATGTAATTTTTTCGTGTTTTCGAGTTTAATAAAAAGTAAAGGAAAAGAGAAGAAATCAACATTTTATGTGTTCCCGAGTTAGGGGGAAAAGGAACGAAAGAACAATTTTACGAGGATACGATTTTCTCTTCTATCTCTCTGATTTGGGAGGATAAATATACATACAAATTTTCTTCTATTTTCCCTCATTTCCCCTTCCCTTTTATCCTTAAAAAATCTCGGGTAACATGGTTTTTTTCATATTTTCATCTCTTTTCTTTCCTCTCCCCTTGTTAAATGAGACTTGGGAACAGTGTGTTAATGTAGATGATTGATGTGTATCTAGAGAAGGGTTTGGATGCCTCAAGTTGAAAATATGGTTAGAAACTTAACTTATGAAGTTTATCAATGAGGTGGTGGTCTATTGGCAAAGTCAAAGCTTTTAAACATTTGGGTTAGAAAGAAAGAGATCATAAGTTCAAGCCTCACAGACAAGAGAGTAAAAGAAATTAGCCGTTCAAAAAAAAAAAAGTTTATGAAGTTTGATTTAAGTATATATAGATGGAAACCGGCCATTTACACCATGAGTTTGCTGAAATTGGTTTTGGTGTTGTGGTCGGTTTCGTTGTGGACCGTTGACTTCTTGTTGCACCGGCGGCCCACTGTTCACTCTTTGGTTAGCCGCCCCCACGAATCAAGGAATAGCTTAGAACACACGAGCATAAGTCAACATGTTTTATGCACGTATTTGAAGGAAGTGTGATGCCTCGAGTAGCAAGGGTAGCGGTGACGCGTGACACAAGCACTTTGATCAGTTATTCACAGTTGGTAGTTACTTAGCATATGATTGAGTCACGATGATTGGTCTAATGGGTTGATTACATGTTTTTGTCTCTATTTGGGTTATATTTAAGAATGTATTGGGCTTTGCTTGTAATTGATGTGATGATATCTTGTGTAAATCTAACATATGTGAAGTGTCATGACCTGGGGATCATTTTTATTGTTATATTGATAATAAAAAAAAAGAAACAAAAAAACGTTATTGCTATAACCAATAATAAAAAGATAACTAAAGACTCGGGTGTGATATGTATCAACCTATCAGCATTTTGTTAAAGTTAAAGGGACGAAAAAAATGTAATTTACCCTATAAAGTCAGGAACAACTGGTCAACAAAATAGACACTAATGTTTGGTATTAAAAATAAGACAGTAGAGCATTCATAATCGATTCTCTAGTTCATTTTTATAATTACATTAAAAAATAATACATGTTTCTTTTTTTTCAATTAAATAATATTTTTTATACTTTTATCATTAACGTTTCCCTCTACTCCACTAACAACCACTTTTAAAAAATACTAAAAAAAATATATAGTGTGAACAGTGACCCTTCAATTTACTAATGAAACAGTAATATTTTATATCTCATCTACTTACAACCACTTATAACCATTCTAAAAAATATAAATGATACACTCACACAAACACAGAGGTTCGATTGTGAGTACTCTTAGAAATGATATAGACGTTTTATATTTATCGCTCAGAATCACGAGACAAACACCATTAAGACTAGGTTGCTCGTTGGGTGAGCTAACCCAAGTCAACCGTAATTTGTGCCTAAGTTCATAACTGTATGATCTTGCTCGACTTGAAATCTATCACTGAATTGAAAGTTAAGCTCGTATGTGGGTTTATTTAGTTGGGCTGACTTAATACTTATGGACAGTTGGGCTTACTTAATCCTTATGAACAGTTGGGCTTTTAAGTGGGTTTAGTTAGTTGGGCTTTCTTTAGTTTATTCAACCGGTCCATCAAGTGAGCTCACATGAGCTCACTAATAATTTATGTATGAACCAAATTAGGTTGAGTTTATTTTAATCGAGTTTTCAAGTGGTTTACGAGCCATTAAAACAACCATATAAGTTACGATGAGTTCATCCAGTCGAGGATAATGAGTCTATAAGAAGGATGTTTGCGGTGAATGTTTCATTGGTGAATCTAGGCTCAAAATTCAGGGGTACCTATTTTTTGGATCAGGGGTATTCTTTGTCTACAAAAAATTACACTACGTAGACGGAATTAAAAGGTATTTTTACACTTTGGAGACGAAGTTGAGGGGTAGCCCGTGCTATCCCTGCTTCTACACTATCTCCGCCTTTGTCGTGTATGGTGGGTAACCTTCTGGGGCGAAACGTAGGGTGATAGAAGGGGTAACCTCCGTTGCCCCTTGACGCTCTGGTGACGCTCCGAGGTAGTGTAAATGTTGAAAAAAATTGATGTTTTTTCGATTTCGTTACCCCTTTTTATTAAAATGTTACCCCTAAGCAATTTTCTAGATCGCCACAAAATCCTCATTGAGAAAAAAAAAGTGATTTGTAACGTCTTAATCTTTTGTATATTTTGTATCTGTTGAAATGATGAAATAATCTCACTAGCGATGTATTAGGATCTGTTCAACTTAATATTTTGAAAATTATACTAAACGTCACAAATCGTCAAATTACAAGTCAAAGGTGTAAATTTTAAGTTGGGTGTATAATGCCCAATTAACTACACTTGAAGGGCTATTCTTGCACTTATAATAACATATATTCAAAATAAGGTATTGAGTAAACTTCCGTTTTCTGTGGTTTGGTCGTTTTAATAGTTTTGTCCCCAATCCTTTAAAAATAGCCATTTTACTCCCTGATGTTTCAGTTTTATCGCTAGTTTGCTCCACGGCCTTAGCTCCATCCATATAGTATGTTAACTGAAAGGGCGTTTTAGTAATTACAAATATAACATAAGGGTACTTTGGTAATTTGTATTAAATATAAAGTATACACAAAAAATACAGAGTCTCTACTATCTCTCTCTCTCACTCTCTACAAGATCTCTCTTCTACACCCACCACCTGACATCACCGGCACCGCCCCCACCCACCCCCCGGTGCCACCACCCGACCACCATTTTCCGTCGATTACCACAGGCCACTTCAACCTGCTGTTGAACAGTCGGGTTTGAAACCCTCGTCTGCTTCTAACAAGTCATCCAAATTTCGATAAAAACCCTTATGACTGTTGTTTTGAGTCCAAATCCAATCTTAACTCCAACAAGACCTGACATCATCCCAAACCCCTTTCAAAACAAAACCCTAGAATCAAACCATAACTTGTATCATCAAAATCCCCAAATTTCAAAATAATCAAGAGTTAGATGTGATGTTTAAGTAGAAAGAAGGAGCGAATGAGAGAAAGAGATAAGAGGAACCAGATCTAGGGTTTCGAGCCAAGAACTCTAGGGAGTCAGTGACCATAAAGATGATGATGGTGGATCTGAGCTCAGACGGTGACAGAGAAAGAATACAGACCTAGGGTTTCGAGCAAAGCTTTAGCTCCGGCGACGCTTGAACATCCAGCGACGCTTGAACATCCGGCGATGTTTGAACAGATTATGACGGTGACGATAGTGTCTGTTGACAGCTTCGGGTGGTGGTATTCATAGATCTCTGATGTCGTTGGTGGTTGGGTGGGACTGGTGCAAGGTGGTGGTGGTGGTTTGGGGTGGAGCTGGGGCAAGGTGGTGGTGGTTGATTGTCCTTCTTTTTGAACAATAGATCGATCTGATGTTTGATGTTAATATTCATGAAAGAGAATTGTTTTTTATATATTAAATACTAAATAATTATAGATAAATAATAATAGAAATGACTAGGATTTACCTAAGTACCCTTATTTTATATTTGTAATTACTAAAATACCCTTTCAGTTAACATACTATATGGATGGAGTTAAGGCCGTGGAGCAAACTGGCGATAAAACTGAAACATCAGGGAGTAAAATAGCTATTTTTAAAGGATTGGGGCAAAACCATTAAAACGACAAAACCACAGGGAGCAAAATAGAAGTTTACTCTAAGGTATTTTTTTACCGTGAACTATACTGCGTACTGAAAATGTAACGAACCAAAATGATACTGATTAAACAACATTGGCACTGATATTGGTATAATCGAAAGGTCATAAAACGAACTAATACCGACCGAATTCCCACTGCAACGCACTTGAGAATTCCACTTATTATACACAAAAGTGTTAGCTTCCTGATTATAGTTTTGAAATGGGATGAAATATTTAAGAGTAAAATGCCAAAATGGTCCATAAGTTTAGGCCACTTTTGCTACTTCAGTCCAAAAATGAAACGTTTTGCATTTGGATCCCTGGGTTTCATTTTTGTTGCTATTTTCATCCAATTGGCAAACTGGTTTAGAATTTTCCGTTAACCACTATCCCTTTTTTTCCGGTTTCCTCATTTGAATATAGGGTATAATTGTAACAACTCGCAAATTCGATTGTTATCTTTCATTTTGTTTCCCGTTTATCTATCCTTTGTAAATCCAGATTCGGTTAATAATAAAGTTTATGTTAATT
Source organism: Scalesia atractyloides (assembly GCA_947069175.1). Classification (NCBI taxonomy): domain Eukaryota; kingdom Viridiplantae; phylum Streptophyta; class Magnoliopsida; order Asterales; family Asteraceae; genus Scalesia; species Scalesia atractyloides. The sequence goes on along the minus strand of CAMTDV010000021.1, from coordinate 2,764,054 downwards.
AATTATGGTGTTTTACATTATTATCGCATCTAATCGCTTATTAAGTCACATCGCTAATCTCATCGCATCGCAAATCGCAATTGTTTATGTGGTTTTATATTAATTATGTGTTATGTGTGTTTGTGGTTATGTATACAATCACTATCGCATCGCTCTCGCACTCTCGAGTCGCTAAATCGCACTAATACATCAACTATAACGCTTAACGCTTTAATTTAACGCTTAATATAACTATCTAATGCAAACCGAATAACCAAACGAACCCTTAACGCGAAATCGGCAAACGAAACTTGGTCACCAGGCCAAGTTCGGCCGAACTTGCCTACCACAAGTTCGCCCGAACTTGCCTGATAACCAGGAATCCTTTGTTTCTATCAAGTTCGCGAGAACTTGCATATGTATATGCAAGTTCGGCAGAACTTAGCCCTCCATTCTTGAAATCCTAGCAAGTTCGCCCGAACTGCGATTCATGCAAGTCGACGAATTACTCCATCAGCTCTCACAGCTCTCTAAAACAACCTGTTCACTCATTTGAACTGAGCAAGTTCGCCCAGAGCTCTTAAACCCGAAACCTTCGTGTTAAGTAGAATCAACCCGATTTCGACTGCAACAACGTTTATCAACGATCTACAAAGGTTTAAACGATTTTGGCACAAGGCGTAGCCTTCTTTTTCATCAAAACTCATTCTTTTACGTGAACCTTCATCTTTTTCTTCAAAAAAACTTCTGTTTTAAGCTTAGATCTACACGATACGAGTTCGTTTGACGATAGTAGGGACTTCCCAAACACGAGATCTGCAAGATCTCGGCTTGTAAGTGATAGATCTGAGAAAAACCTTTGAAAACCATTGATTTCTACACAAGATACGGACTTTTGATGATGTTTGGTTCTTTTCTGGTATGAAACGAAGCATCTATCATTCAAGATCCCAGATCTGGAAGCACAAGGACGTTTATGTTGGTTTACAAAGCCAGACTAATCCGAACGAACCCGAGTTCGCCCGGATTAGCCCACGCTTTTGTAAAACAGCTAAAACAGCTCTAAAAGACCTCTCCGACCTAAGTTTGCTAGTAGCACAGGGTTTGGAGGGATGAACACTCGATTTTCCTCAGCAAATGACGCGAAAACGCAAGATTTGGACCCAAAAACATCAAGTTCGCTTGAGAATCACCAGCTCACCAGATCAATGTTCGTCACCGAACTTGAGTGTTTCTTCACCAAATTTCTTGCAAGTTCGCCCAGACTTGCCTGGTTTCTTAGGAAACCATACAAGTTCGACCGAACTTGCCAAATCAGTAAGGTTTTCCTACAAGTTCGCCCGAACTTGACAAGTTTCTTAGGAAACTCATCAAGTTCGACCGAACTTACTCTAAACCCACCAAAACCCAGCAAGTTCGCTCGAACTTGTGTGTTTACACACAAGTTCACCCGAACTTGTCTACTGCCCAACCAAAAGATAACCGTTTCAGCTTTTCGAGACTGATGCACTTCCGTTCGCGTATGCAGGCTGACCCGGCGCTCTTCTCGACACTCCTCAGATCCCGAACTCTTACCTAAACGCACCCACAGTGAGTATACTTGACCCATTTTCGCTTTAACGCACTTTTTGGGTGTTACATACGTTCCTATATCAAAATCACTTCACGAATCAAAACTGTTTATCACACGCGAATAATCTGATTGTATATGCTCGAAACGTGATACTAGAAACATGTGACTAGGACTTATTTTCGTGACTTGCCTCCTTAGCTAGTATGGTACTATAGTGTGGCTTACACCCGACGGGGTCTAGTTAGGATGGACGCGCAAGCCTTCTCATGGTAGTTAGCATGAGAAATGAGCCTATGTTATGTTAAGTGTTTTGGTGTATCATGATATGTAATTAGATTGTTTCGAAAACGTTTTCTCGACTATGCTAGTATTATTCAAACTCGTATGCTCACCTTTACTTAATTGTATTGACTTGTATTTTAACGTATGTAACAGGATGAGGATTTTGTAGCTTGGATGCTTGGATGTGGCTTGCGTAGTTTAGTTTTGTTTCATTTTGTTTAGTTCCAAGTGTAATAAATCTAGGGGAGATCGGATCAGATTTTACTGTTTAAGGGATTTTGTTAATGTAATGATTGTTTAAGGATATTATGAGTTTAATAGTATGGGATGTTAAATGTTGATTTATTATCTTTAAATAATTGTTATGGAATCTCTTGAGACAATCTGGTTCGCCTAGTGCCACTACCCGATAATTCCGCCATCGGTTTGGGTGTGACAGATTGGTATCAAAGCGCCATAACTTTAGGATAATAGGTAGGATTGCCATGATTCGACCTAGTAGCATGTTTAAGTACCCAATTGACCTATCTTTGACTTAGATGTTAAACTACTTGCCATAAATGCTTAAATGTGCCTTTCCTAAGGCTAATACAATAAACACGCTTGGAAACGCTCGCATCACACCAAACGAGTGATCAAGTGAGAATAGGTGTGAAACCGAGAACTCTCGACGAGATCATTCACTCCGCGCATCCTCTTGCACGAGATACCTTTGTTGAGTTAGGGATGACATCCAAACCTCGACGAAAATCTCCATTTCTGTCTAGGAATAAAGTTGCTAAGTTAGAGGTGAAACCCACATCTTAATAACTAATTCCGTGCTTCGATTTTCAATCTCACCAAAGTCTCGGTTATGCCGATGGTTTGGAACACATATTAACTGGAAGGGTAAACGTCGTTAGCCGCTTGCGGTGAGAGCGTTTATCTATTAGGCCAAAGCATGGATCCAAATGCAAAGGGTAGTCGAATCACTTTGGGTAGTCAACGTCTCAAAACCCCGGACACTCCTAATTGATTTAAGCCTATATCGTCGATTTACGCATCATCGAGTTTATCAATATTTATGTGTTTAAATTTTGAAAATTTTCACTTTATTCGATTTCTCGCTTTGATGATTTATCATATCATTGATTTCTCGATTTATCGCATTTACGCTCCATCAAATATATGCACAACTCGCACAGCTCTCGCAATCTAAAACGCTAATTAATACACCAACAAAACTAATCGCTTATCTCGCCTATCTCGCTTATATATCGCTGATAACTCGCTTATATCTCGTATCGCGCTACGCATTAATACGTGCAAATATGTGCTTATGTGCTTACGTGTTTACGTGCCTACGTGTTTATGTGATTTGTGCCTCGTATGAATAATAATAATAATAATAATAATAATAATAATAATAATAAATATTTAAACATAACTCTATTATAATCGAATCTCATCTAATCCAAATCCTTCGTGTAGATGTCTTCTATGGGATCGCACACCCGAAGGAATCTTCAGCGCAGCAACGCCGACATGCGCATCGCTACAATGGTAGCCAAGGAGATAGCTAAAGTCATCCCGCAAATTGTCTCATAAATTCATGCCATAAGCAGCAACTCATCTGTGGACTCCAAGGGAGATGCCCCGAAACCCCACTTCAGCTTTAAGCAGTTCAAAGCATGTGAACTGCTTACTTTCTCAGGCACCGAAGGGATGTCCCGAGGCTCTGCGCACTGTCAATGCTACCGGCGTGTTTCAATCAAGGGCTCTCGACTAGTGGACAGCCGAGCGCAACAGGCGTGGGAACGACGAAGCTTACGGACTCACTTGGGAGGAACTTAAGGAAATTACGATCAAGGAATTTTGTCCTCCCTACGAGATCCAGAAACTGGAGAACGAATTCTGGAATATCAAGCAAGATGGTCCTGATAACGCTGGTCTCACTGCTCGCTTCAAACAGTTGAGCATCATCTGTCCCGGTCAAGTGGATACGACCGAGAAAGCACTCGAGAAATACCTCAATGCTCTCCCGATTGCGTTGCTGACTTTGTTCAAGCAGCACGCCCTGCTACTATCGAGGAGACCTACCAGCTAGCCGCCGAGATTAATGACAAACGAGTTCAGACTGGTTACTTTAAAAGCAGCAAGGTCGCAAATCAGGCAGTCACCGAATCAGCAGCTCCTACTACCGAACAGCCCCGAGAGCCAAAGAGCAGTCGTCGTGGTCGCAAAAGGGAAAACCCGAGCAAGAACTTTGCTCTTACTGCTCCAGCGAACCCTCAGCCACTCCAGTCAGCAGCACCGAACGCACCGCCAGCAAAGCGTGCGTACACTGGTCCGCACCCTATGTGCCCTAAGTGCACATATCATCATGCCGTTGGTGGCAACTGCCGTTTTTGCAAAACTGCAATATCTACAGCCATTTTACCGTGCGTTGCCGATCAGGTCCGCGTCAGCCAGCTCCTCAAGCTCCAACAACTCCAGCTTTACCTGCTCCTCCTCAAGCCAACCAGCAGCAAGCTCCAAAGGCACGAGTGTGCTTCGTGTGTGGTGATCCGAACCACTTTGCTAATGTTTGCCCAAACCACATCGTGAAACAAGAGCCGCAGCAGCAGCAGCAGCCACCACCGCAGCCTCAGCAACAACAACAAGCTGCGCGTGGAAGAGCCTTCAATCTCAACCACCGCCAGGCCCACAATGACAACAATGTTGTCAATGGTACGCTTCTCGTTAATGGTATTTATGCTTCATGTTTATTTGATACTGGTGCCGATAATTGTTTTGTATCGTTAGAATTCCAAAAGGTTTTAAAATGTAAGCGCGCTAAACTCCCAAAGACTTTCGATATGGAAGTCGCCACCGGAAGAACCATTACCGTTAATTCCGTCTTACGTGGTTGTAATCTCAATCTCAACAACCATGTCTTCTCGATCAATCTCATACTTATGCAGTTAGGTAGTTTCGATATCATAGTAGGCATGGATTTTCTTCGTGAGAATCATGCTGAAGTTGTATGCTTCGATAAAATGATTCGTTTTCCTCTTCCTAACAGTGATCAACTGCATGTATACGGTGAAACGCCCTCAAAGAAGTTGATGCTTTTGTCATGTACTCGAGCACACAAATTCTTGCAAAAGCGATGTGTTGCCTTCCTCGCCCATATTGTGAACCCGGAGAAAGAAAAGAAGACTTATAAAGATGTTCCCGTTGTTTATGAATTTCCTAAGGTCTTTCCCGACGATTTACCCGGTTTACCCCCTACTCGAGATGTTGAATTCCGTATCGATTTAGTTCCCGGAGCTACTCCAGTTGCTAAAGCTCTTTATCGCCTCGCACCATCCGAATGCGCGAGCTATCAAGCCAACTTCAAGAGCTTCTTGATAAAGGCTTCATACGCCCGAGCACTTCGCCATGGGGCGCTCCTGTCCTTTTCGTGAAAAAGAAGGATGGATCGCTCCGCACGTGCATCGATTATTGTGAACTTAATAAACTCACGATAAAGAACCGCTATCCTCTTCCTCGTATCGATGACTTATTTGATCAGCTTCAAGGTGCTACTTGTTTTTCTAAGATCGATCTTCGTTCCGGCTATCATCAATTACGCGTGTTGGATGAAGACATTCCGAAAACCGCCTTTCGTACTCTCTATGGCCATTTTGAATATGTGGTCATGCCTTTTGGACTAACCAATGCCCCGCGGTCTTCATGGATTTGATGAACCGTGTGTGTAAAGCCTTCTTAGACCGTTTCGTCATTGTGTTTATCAATGACATTCTTATCTACTCGAAGTCGAGAGACGACAACGCGCGTCACTCCGTTTAGTCCTCGAACTTCTTCATGGAAATCGCCTTTATGCTAAGTTCTCTAAATGTGAATTCTGGCTCAAAGAAGTCCAATTTCTCGGCCACATCGTTAATAGTCAAGGAATTCACATCGACCCTGCAAAGATTGAAGCCGTCAAGAGTTGGATTACACCGAAGAATGCTTCCGAAATCCGTTCATTTCTTGGATTGGCGGGTTACTACCATCGATTCATCGCCGACTTTTCAAAAATCGCCGTTCCGCTTACCGCTTTAACTCATAAAGATAAACCTTTTGTTTAGGATTCCCAACAAGAGGAAGCTTTTCAAACTCTCAAGCGTATGTTACGCAACGCTCCTATCGTCGCTTTACCTGACGGAAACAACGATTTCGTTGTTTATTGTGATGCCTCGAACCTTGGTCTTGGTTGTGTGCTTATGCAACGAGACAAGGTGATCGCGTATGCGTCTCGCCAACTCAAGATGCATGAGAAGAACTACACAACCCTCGATCTCGAACTCGGTGCAGTTGTTTTTGCATTAAAGATATGGCGACACTACCTTTACGGTACTAAGTGTACGGTCTTCACCGACCGTAAGAGCTTACAACATATCTTTAATCAAAAGGAACTAAACATGCGACAACGACGATGAGTTGAACTTCTCAACGACTACGACTGTGAGATACGCTACCATCCGGCAAAGCAAACGTCGTTGCCGATGCCCTCAGTCGACGAAGCTATGTGTATAGTATTCGTGACTCTCAAGCTTGTGCTAAACTTGAAACTCTCATCCGTGCTGCTCAACACACATGTTTTAACGAGAATACTTTGGAAGAAGAAATGAAATGTGGTGCCGAAACTCAGCTTGTATCTAAATCTGATGGTATTTATTACTATCTCAATCGCGTTTGGATTCCTAGTCGTGATAATCTCCTAAATTTGCTAATGACCGAAGCTCATAAATCACGATATTCCATTCACCCCGGTGCCGACAAGATGTACCAGGGCCTTCATCCTAAGTATTGGTGGCCGGGCATGAAAAAGGATATCGCCGTTTACGTCTCAAAATGCTTAACTTGTTCGAAAGTTAAAGCCGAACATCAAAGGCCCTCTGGCTTACTCGAACAACCCGAAATCCCGATGTGGAAATGGGAGAGTATAGCTATGGACTTTGTTACTAAACTCCCGCTACTTCATCTGGTTACGATAGCATTTGGGTTATCGTTGATCGTCTTACCAAATCTGCGCACTTTATTGCTATACGAGAAGACTTTAAGGTCGAACGGTTAGCCCGAATCTACACCGACGAAGTTATATGTCGACACGGGATGCCTCGTGACATCATCTCTGAGCGAGACGGTCGTTTTACCTCGCGTCTCTGAGAGACCTTTCAATCCGCTCTCGGTACTACTCTCAACCTCAGTACTGCTTTTCACCCTCAAACCGACGGTCAGACTGAGCGCACGATCCGCACCCTCGAAGACTTGCTTCGTGCATGCATCATAGATTTCGGTGGTAACTGGGATACGCATTTACCTTTAATCGAATTCTCGTACAATAATATTTACCATACAAGCATTCAAATGACTCATTTTGAGGCACTGTACGGAAGAAAATGTCGATCGCCTATTGCATGCACGAGATCAGAGAAGCACAAATCACCGGTCCCGAGCTAATTCAAGAAACAACTGACAAGATCCTCCAAATCAGAGAAATCTCTTGAAAGCTCGGAGTCAGCAAAAGAGTTACGCCGATAAACGCCACAAGCCCCTGCAATTCAAAGTGGGAGATCACGTTCTCCTAAAGATTGCACCTTGGATGTCACACCCCGACCCGCAGCGGAATAAGAGTCGGGGCATAATTGGGTTATCACCAAAGCTCATGATATTTACTAATATGTTTCATATTTATTAAAGTCAAAATTACATTCCCAAATATCCAAACATGTCCATACAATACAAAGAAAATAAACCAAACAAAACAATTCCAAACTCTAAATCATTTTATTCTTCTAGTCCAATCCTAAGTGTTTCTTGCTGCAGCAGGTTCACCTGTATCATGTGTAAAAATGGGGGTTTTTGGGTCAACATAAGTTGGCGAGTGAACCTTGTTAGATAAACATTTATTATTGATTTACTTGTTAGTTTATCAATGAAAAAATTATGCATAATCATAAATGAGCAAATGTAAATAATCAAGCAGTAGCAATTGCAATCACAACTAAAAAATTATGCATAATCATAAATGAGCAAATGTAAATAATCAAGCAGTAGCAATTGCAATCACAACTATAACATACAGTAACATATGATAGCATACATTAACATACCAACATCATACAATAAATAACATGAATGAAACTGTGCGATCAAGGCTCAATCAAACGGAGCCGATCGTATTGCATGTACTGAAAATGATAAATGTCTGTGCGATCAAGGCTCAATCAAACGGAGCCGATCGTATGTTGGCACGCCAGGTTCACGCTCATAATGTAATAGGGAACATGCTCAACGCTCATAATGTAATGGGGAGCGGCGGCCTATGAAATTGCATGTACTGAAATAATAAATTGAATCTAACAATAACCACACAGACAGTTGAAACCAAACTGAATACACAAGTTCATGATATTTTGTATGCACAATGATTTAAATATAATATATAGCAAGACACATGATACACCCCAAAACGTAATTAAAACGGGGAATTTGTAAAGATTCACTCACTTTGGATGCGTTTGATTGGAGATGATGAGATGCGCACGAGTCGGGAGAGTTGAACAACGAGAATTACTAACCTAAATAGTAACGCAAATATATAGTAAATGAGTGGATTTTATTAAGGATTTTAATGGAATTTTTAGATGTATTTTTACGTGTTTAAGGCTATTTCCTATCTTTAAAAACATTATTTTTAAGTATTTTTAATTGATTTTTAAATTAAATTAAATAATTAAAAATATAAAAAAATATGTTGACTTTTTGGGTTGACCGTTGACCGTTGACTGTTTGACCGGTTCGAACGTGTATATGTATGCGCTGGGTGAGGCTCGAACCCGAGACCTCCCGTACGCGTGCACGCAGCTCTACCAACTGAGCTACGTGTCTAACCCGAAATAATTCTGTTTTTAATTATACTTATATACTAATTCAATTTATCCAAAATTCTTTTAATTTCAAAAACATTTTAATTCATTGAACCGGTGCCACTAACAGGTATCGAACCCGGGACCTGTGCTTTAACGTTACACACAGTCCACCGCTGGACTGTGTGTCTAACTTGGTTAATATACAAATTTTATAATATTTAACAACTAACGGAGTTAACCCGGTTCAGTTTTAATCAAAAAGGCATTTTATTACATAGAGGGTGCGTGTATCAGGAATCGAACTCGTGACGTGTGCGTATTATTTGCACACAGTCCACCGCTGGACTGTGTGTCTAACCCGTTTAAAATACCAATTTTAATTATACTTATAATGTTATCACAGTTCATCTTCTTCGTTGGATTTTATCGACAGCAGATTACACCATTAAATCTTGTTAATTCGATTGTTAAACATTGCACAGACTAATATGAGATAGCAGTGATGATAATTAGAGGTGAACATACCAGTGAATGATTTATTACAGAGTTCCGGCAAGGCGTCGGTCTCTGTTTTTAAGAACTTCAACTGAGCAAATCAATTAATCGTTTTGATTAGCTAATCATGAAATTGAAGTGCTAAACAAACGTTAACAGTGTGTTTGAAGGTCCTTACTGTCACACCCCGACCCGCAATAGAAAAGGTGATCGGGGCATGATTAGGTTATCATCAAAGCTCATGACATTTATTTTAACGTTTCATATTCATTAATACACTTTAGTGGAAAATTACAATCAATATTACATGTCCTAAATATCAATCTAGGCTTCATTGTTTTCTTCTAAGGCATTTCCTATGTTTTCCTTGCTTCATCCTGTTCACCTGTATCATGTGTAAAAGGGTTTTTAGATCAACAAAAAGTTGGCGAGTGAATCCTATGGAAAACATTTGAACAAGTTTATTTACTTGATTATGAAATAAAGTGCACAACCACACATGAGTAAAAATAGATGTAAACCTATTCATAAATCAATTTAATATTAAACAATACACACATGAACAATAATGGATCGTTTAGAGGCACGCGTTGCTCAACTCGTCTCTCACGAGGAACTGATGGGCCTAATGAATGAATTGCATAACCATGATAATATGAAAGACATAACTACCAACAATATAAACTCAATAATACACACATAAACAATAATGGATTGGTTTTGAGGCACGCGTTGCTCAACTCGTCTCCCACGAGGAACTGATGGGCTTTATGAATGAATTTCATATAAGTTGACAAAATGAAATACATAATCACAACAATATAAACAATCTAAGTTTAGATCACGATATGGTATGGCACAAGTTTAAATAAACGAGTTAATTATTTTGTGACACATGACACACCCCAAAACGTGTAATTAAAAAGGGGGAGTTGTAAGATTCACTCACAGTGGGTGCGTTCGGTCGATGATGTTGAATGCACACGAAGTGGTTTTAACCACGAGTGAAATTAACCTAGATAAATAGCATTATGGTTCGGTAAGTAAACGGATTTTATTAATCCATTTTAGTAGGATTGTTGGGTGTATTTTTGTGAGTTTAAGGCTATTTTCTAACCTTAAAAATGTTATTTTAAGTATTTTTAATTAAAATAAATAAATAAAAATAATAAAAAATTGACTTTTTTTGACCGTTGACCGTTGACCTTTGACCTTGACTGTTTGACCGGTTCGTATGCGTGTAAGTGTGCGCTGAGTGAGGCTCGAACCCGAGACCTCCCGTACGCGTGCACGCAGCTCTACCAACTGAGCTACGTGTCTAACCCGAAATATTTCTGTTTTTAATTATATTTATATATTAATTAGATTAATCCGAAAATCAGCTTATTTCTAAAAAGATTTTAATCAGTGACTCGGTGCGCTCCACAGGTCTCGAACCCGGGACCTGTGGGTTGAGTTAACACACAGTCCACCGCTGGACTGTGTGTTTAACTTGTTATATAAACCGATTTTTATTATACTTATATACAAACTAAACATTTCCATTTCTGTCTTATTTTAAAAAGTTAGATAATTGTCCGAATCGGTGCAGTAGACCGGACTCGAACTCGTGACGTGTGTTTAAACGTTCACACAGTCCACAACTGGACTGTGTGTCTAACTTGGTTATTATTCCGGTTATTAATAAACTTAACATGTAAAAGCGGTGACTCCGGTTCGGTTAACAACAAAAAAAAGGACATTTTTATTAAGGCAGCATGCGTGGGACAAGATTCGAACTCGAGACGTTTACGTGTTTATTGTGCACACAGTCCACCGCTGGACTGTGTGTCTAACCCGAGTTATAACTTGATTTTAATTATACTTATACACAACTGGAACTTCGTCTTCTTCGTTGAATTTAACCAGAATCGGAAGTCCGACTGGTTCGATGTTTTAATCGTGTTCTTTAGTGTTTTGAGGTTAATTACAGATGAGATATGTAAAAAGAATGAAATATTTAAGCGTAAGGTATACCGACTGGACTTCTCTGTTTCTCCGGCAGAACTCCGGTGACAGCAAAAGATTCCGGCGTCGTGTGTCTTGCGGCAGAGAGTCTTCAGCAAGCTTGAAAAGGATGTGGGTGACTTCGGTGTAAGCTCAGGGGGTTCAGTAAGGCTCAGAAGTGAAGGGTTCGGTTTTCCGGCGAGTGAAATTACGTCGGGTAAAGGTGCGGTTTTGAGCGAAAAAACTTGCAGAGGTTTGGGGGGGTATTTATAAGGCAGGTCATCGATGAATTTGGTCCGATTTCCGACTTGATTCGTCGATTAGAAATTCTCCGGCGGTTATAGTTTGTGTCGCGGGTTCAGGCGTCGGTTATAACCGATATGGGTTTAAATGTTTACGTTAAGACTTGAAGAAACCGTCCAATCTCGCAAGATCGCCGGGATTTCCGACGACTGCAATTTGGGCGCCGGTTTTGAATTCGAGAATCATGATATGAATTAATTGATTCTAATAATTAACAAAGAACACTAGTGGCGTAGTGGTTGAGTGTGTGTGCGATAAGACTTTGCTGAACCGGTTGACTGACCCGGGTTCGAAACCCGGCAGAACCATTTTATTTTTATTTCATTATTTTTAACAATTTTTCAAAAACAAATTATATATTCCAATATAATAATTAATTATGTATCGTTTAAAATTAATTTGGCATTAAATACGCCACGAAATTTTAAACTGATTGTTCGGTTAATAAACGGAGCGGGTTAGGTAAAATCCGTTTTTGACGGATGTTACAGTAACCCCTGCTTTTTAGAAATTTCGTCCCGAAATTTAAGTAGTGATATATTTGACTAAAAGAATGATGGTGTTTAGTTTGACAGTTACATACTTAGAAGAAAAGTAAGAGTTTAAATTTTTGTTTGAGGCGGTAACGTCCCTTGTAAGGGTTAAGTACCCTATTACAGGAATCGTTTTTTGTTGCCTACTGTAAAAGTATTGATAAGCAGAATTGATTCGCTAAATATGATATCATGCATAAGAGTTTGGATATATTTGGAAGGATATGGTTATATCCTAAGGCAAAACTTCTAATACTACAACCTACATGGAACTTCTCATATCCATCTAACAATACCTCTGATCCTTTGACAAGAATACTTATATATAGGAAGTACCAGCGGCGTATCCACCATATTCTTGTCAAATTTTCATTGGTTTTATCAGTAAGTTATGATTGGTTCTATGACTGTAGAACATAAATAAACACAACAGCTAATATTTGAATCCACATTCTGATAGCATATATGTTTGAATGGTGACAGTTCCTCTCTCGTTTGTTATGATGGAGAGGTTAGTTTATGTAGAAATGGAACACAATCCAATTTCTTTAAATAGCGAGATGATATAAATGTAACACAAATTTTAACCCAGGGCAATACTAAATCCTACATGGAACTTCTCATAACCGCCTGATAATGCCTCTGATCCTTCGGCAAGAATACTTATATATAGGAAGTACCAGCGGCGTATCCACCATATTCTTGCCAAATTTTCATTGGTTTTATCCACAAGTTATGATTAGTTACCAAAAAACTACTAAATCATATATAGAACTTCTCATAACCCTCTGACAATGTCTCTGATCCTTTGACAAGAATACTTATATATAGGAAGTACCAGTGGCGTATCCACCATATTCTCGTCAAATTTTCATTGGTTTTATCAGTGAATTATGATTAGTCCTATGTGACTCTACAACCAATACAACAAACACAAAATACTGAAAATGAAAAAATGTCTGTGCGATCAAGGCTCAATCAAACGGAGCCGATCGTATTGCATGTACTGAAAATGAAAATGTCTGTGCGATCAAGGCTCAATCAAGCGGAGCCGATCGTATTGCATGTACTGAAAATAATAAACTTAATCTAAACAACAATCACACAAACAGCCTATACATGGAACCTCTCATAACCGCCTGATAATGCCTCCGATCATTTGACAAGAATACTTATATATAGGAAGTACCAGCGGCGTATCCACCATATTCTCGTCAAATTCTCATTGACTTTATCCGCAAGTTATGATTAGTTCTATGTGACTCTACAACAAACACTACAACCACAAGATACTGATAATGAAAATGTCTGTGCGATCAAGGCTCAATCAAACGGAGCCGATCGTATTGCATGTATTGAAAATGAAAAATGTCTGTGCGATCAAGGCTCAATCAAACGGAGCCGATCGTATGTGGGCACGCCAGGTTCAACCTCATAATGAAATGGGGAACATGCTCAACGCTCATAATGTAATGGGGAGCGGCGGGCTATGAAATTGCATGTACTGAAAATAATAAACAATAATTACTCAAACAGTTTACACATGGAACCTCTCATAACCGCCAGATAATGCTTCTGATCCTTTGGCAAGAATACTTATATATAGGAAGTACCAGCGGCGTATCCACCATATTCTTGTCAAATTCCCATTGGCTTTATCCTTAAGTTATGATTGGTTCTATGTGATAAAGAAAAACATAAAACTAAACGATTGGAGTTGATTCTTGATTTCCGGTGAAGAGGACTAGTTGGGTATCTTCGTTTGGGCCGTCATTATCTTCGGCAGGATTGGCGTTGATGTTGAAAACTCTTCCTCTTGCTGGTGGCCTAGCGGTTGGGTTTTCTTGGTTTACTTGGTTAACTGGGTTTGATTGGGCTTGAGCGTTTATGATGTTAACCAATCGAGGGCACGTGTTTCTAAAGTGGGTAGGGTCGCCACAATTGAAACAAGCTCGAACATATGGGAACATGGGGTATTGGGGTTGTTGATAGGTTTGGTTCATGGTTTGAGTAGGGGAAAAGATTTGGTTTTGAAAGGTGCGGCAAACCTTGCTCAAATGACCATAGCGTCCACAAGTTGCACATAGTCGACAAGGTAAGGTAAGGGGATGGTGATAAAAACAGTTGTTGCATCGAGGGTGAGGTCCAAGATATGGTTTCTTATTTGGGTAAGTTGAGTTGGGTGCCACTTGAGTGATTGGGATAGCTTAGATGGGTATGGCGTGTGAAATTGGTTGATTTCGTTGGATAGTAGCGAAAAGTTGCCCGTCTCTTTTTCTCTTAGAAGTGGGTTGAGAAGGGGATTCGGTTTGGGTGGAGTCGGAGGTTTCAGTCGATGCTTTATCCTTCTTCTTCTCCTCCTTGAAGTCTTTGTTCCGGATTCGGTTCTCGGTGAGCTCTGTTGCTAGCTCCATTGCTGCTTCCAAAGTTGCAGGCGTGGTACTTATTACAGAGTCTTGAATCTTTGACGGAAGACCACGAATGTAGTGCTCGATCAACCGGTAGAGGGGAGAGAACATGTTGGGAACCATCTGTTGTAACTCGAGGAATCTTTTGTTGTATGTGCTGTGGTCTCCTTCCTTTTGCTTCAACGAATAAAATTCATCTTCTAATTTCTTGATTTCGCTCCTTGGGCAAAATCGTCTGGTCATGATTTCCTTCAATTCGTTCCAAGTTAAAGTCATAGCATCGTCGACGCCTCGTTTGGCCTTCTCTGTATTCCACCAAGTAATGCTATTCCATATAAACGACCAGTAGCATAACGCACTTTGCGATCATCGGGGCAATCGCAATTTAGAAAAGTGTTCTCCATTTCTTCAAACCAATGGAGGAGAGCGGTGACGCCTTCAGTCCCTTTGTATTTTGGAGGGTCGCATGATTTGAAATGCTTGTAGGTGCATTTAGTGGTACTTGGGGAAGGGTTGATAACGTGTTGATCTTCTTGATTGACAGGATTAGCAGTAAGTGCTTGTTGGACTTGGATTACAATGTTGGGTATTACGGCAGCCATTTGTTGAGCGATTAGGGTAGCCATGCGTTCGCGGGCTTTTCCTGCTCTCATCTTCCTACGGGCGTGGTTAAAAGACATCTACAAGGAATACGCATCACGAGTATGAGTTGGATGTTTTTGGGTTCATGGGCCGCATTTTGGAATGAACATTCATAAAATAATTATAGAAAAATAAATCTACTACATCCATAGGATGTCTTGGGCTTTGCTCGCCATTAGGCCCTACATGCCGCCATACTTCACCTTCGTAATCATGTGGGCCCCCATGAATACCGGGTTTTTCATATGGTTCGCATGTGTTAGCCTGGTTGCGTACACTAAAACCCGGAGAAAATCGAGAAATATGTATACAACGTGTGATATTCGGAATGTGTCCAGGTGTAGACACGGTGACACCTCAAAGTGGGTTAGTTCGAACGACGTTTGGTGTGGCATGCTTTGGCCTAATAGGTCCTTCGTACTCTCATCGTTGGTCCCCAGGTAGGCAAACTGGTCCGTTATATTGGATTTATACGAATGCCAACCTAGACAGGACGTTCCGACTACCGGTACTTGTACCCTTCTAGTTACTACATGCCCGTCGCAGAACTTACTTTGATGAGATTTGAAAATTGCAACAAAATCTTTGAATAATGAGAGTATGAAAATGATTTGAATATATGAACATTGAAATATGTATAATGAATGTGTATGTAAATATGTATGTTTGACTGTAAATATAAACAAATATGAAACAAATAAATATCATAAGTTTGTATGTAACCACCTAATCAATCAAAATTTAGGCAGACTATAGTATAGGCTCTAAGGGTCTAATAACCTATCCTATATCCCTATAGTCATGGCTCTGATACCAATCTGTCACACCCCGACCCGCAGCGGAAAAGGTGATCGGGGCATGATTGGGTTATCATCAAAGCTCATGACATTTATTTTAACGTTTCATATTCATTAATACACTTTAACGGAAAATTACAATCAATATTACAACATGTCCTAAATATCAATCTAGGCTTCATTGTTTTCTTCTAAGGCATTTCCTATGTTTTCCTTGCTTCATCCTGTTCACCTGTATCATGTGTAAAAGGGTTTTTGGATCAACAAAAAGTTGGCGAGTGAATCCTATGGAAAACATTTGAACAAGTTTATTTAATTGATTATGAAATAAAGTGCACAACCACACATGAGTAAAAATAGATGTAAACCTATTCATAAATCAATTGAATATTAAACAATACACACATGAACAATAATGGATCGTTTAGAGGCACGCGTTGCTCAACTCGTCTCTCACGAGGAACTGATGGGCCTAATGAATGAATTGCATAACCATGATAATATGAAAGACATAACTACCAACAATATAAACTCAATAATACACACATAAACAATAATGGATTGGTTTTGAGGCACGCGTTGCTCAACTCGTCTCCCACGAGGAACTGATGGGCTTTATGAATGAATTTCATATAAGTTGACAAAATGAAATACATAATCACAACAATATAAACAATCTAAGTTTAGATCACGATATGGTATGGCACAAGTTTAAATAAACGAGTTAATTATTTTGTGACACATGACACACCCCAAAACGTGTAATTAAAAAGGGGGAGTTGTAAGATTCACTCACAGTGGGTGCGTTCGGTTGATGATGTTGAATGCACGCGAAGTGGTTTTAACCACGAGTGAAATTAACCTAGATAAATAGCATTATGGTTCGGTAAGTAAACGGATTTTTTTAATCCATTTTAGTAGGATTGTTGGGTGTATTTTTGTGAGCTTAAGGCTATTTTCTAACCTTAAAAATGTTATTTTTAAGTATTTTTAATTAAAATAAATAAATAAAAAGAATAAAAAAATTGACTTTTTTTGACCGTTGACCGTTGACCGTTGACCTTGACTGTTTGACCGGTTTGTATGCGTGTAAGTGTGCGCTGAGTGAGGCTCGAACCCGAGACCTCCCGTACGCGTGCACGCAGCTCTACCAACTGAGCTACGTGTCTAACCCGAAATATTTCTGTTTTTAATTATATTTATATATTAATTAGATTAATCCGAAAATCAGCTTATTTCTAAAAAGATTTTAATCAGTGACTCGGTGCGCTCCACAGGTCTCGAACCCGGGACCTGTGGGTTGAGTTAACACACAGTCCACCGCTGGACTGTGTGTTTAACTTGTTATATAAACCGATTTTTATTATACTTATATACAAACTAAACATTTCCATTTCTGTCTTATTTTAAAAAGTTAGATAATTGTCCGAATCGGTGCAGTAGACCGGACTCGAACTCGTGACGTGTGTTTAAACGTTCACACAGTCCACCACTGGACTGTGTGTCTAACTTGGTTATTATTCCGGTTATTAATAAACTTAACATGTAACAGCGGTGACTCCGGTTCGGTTAACAACAAAAAAAGGACATTTTTATTAAGGCAGCATGCGTGGGACAAGATTCGAACTCGAGACGTTTACGTGTTTATTGTGCACACAGTCCACCGCTGGACTGTGTGTCTAACCCGAGTTATAACTTGATTTTAATTATACTTATACACAACTGGAACTTCGTCTTCTTCGTTGAATTTAACCAGAATCGAAAGTCCGACTGGTTTGATGTTTTAATCGTGTTCTTTAGTGTTTTGAGGTTAATTACAGATGAGATATGTAAAAAGAATGAAAGATTTAAGCGTAAGGTATACCGACTGGACTTCTCTGTTTCTCCGGCAGAACTCCGGTGACAGCAAAATATTCCGGCGTCATGTGTCTTGCGGCAGAGAGTCTTCAGCAAGCTTGAAAAGGATGTGGGTGACTTCGGTGTAAGCTCAGGGGGTTCAGTAAGGCTCAGAAGTGAAGGGTTCGGTTTTCCGGCGATGTGCAGAAGTTTTCCGGCGAGTGAAATTACGTCGGGTAAAGGTGCGGTTTTGAGCGAAAAAGCTTGCAGAGGTTTGAGGGGGGTATTTATAAGGTAGGTCATCGATGAATTTGGTCCGATTTCCGACTTGATACGTCTGTTAGAAATTCTCCGGCGGTTATAGTTTGTGTCGCGGGTTCAGGCGTCGGTTATAACCGATGTGGGTTTAAATGTTTACGTTAAGACTTGAAGAAACCGTCCAATCTCGCGAGATCGCCCGGATTTCCGACGACTGCAATTTGGGCGCCTGTTTTGAATTCGAGAATCATGATATGAATTAATTGATTCTAATAATTAACAAAGAACACTAGTGGCGCTGTGGTTGAGTGTGTGTGCGATAAGACTTTGCTGAACAGGTTGACTGACCCGGGTTCGAAACCCGGCAGAACCATTTTATTTTTATTTCATTATTTTTAACACTTTTTCAAAAACAAATTATATATTCCAATATAATAATTAATTATGTATCGTTTAAAATTAATTTGGGCATTAAATACGCCACGGAATTTTAAACTGATTGTTCGGTTAATAAACGGAGCGGGTTTGGTAAAATCCGTTTTTGACGGATGTTACACTTACCGTTTCACAGACGAAGATAAAGATTTCCAGAAATTTTCCGGCGAACTGGAATTATCTGATATCAGTGTCCGAATTCGATTTCAATTGAAAAGGTTTGAGTTAGAAATAGCTTAACAATTGTTAGACTACGACGTTATTGAAAGACTTACCGTTTTGATGAAGAATACGGTTTTCCGGCGAATTTGCAGAATTTTCCGGCGAGCAAAATAAACTTCTCCGGTGGACTGTAAAGTGTGCGGAAATGTAATTGAAGGTGTGCAGAGTGTTTGTCTTTGACTAAAGTAATTCGGATTGTTGAATAGTTTCGGTTATAAAACTCATCATCCTCAGAATTGAAGTCAATTCAAGTCTGAATTGATTAAAATCATCGGTGCATCGGTTATAAACCTGAAATCGCGATTATTCAAACGTTTAGACGGTTGAATAGCCGATTTTAGTTTTTCAGTTGGCGCAACCGGTTTATCTAGGTTTGAATATAAGACTCATTTGTTTCCTAGAGTTGACAGAAAACAAACAAGTGGCGGAGTGGTTATGCGTGTGAGTGTTAAGTCTTTGAAGTTACAACCCGGCTGACCCGGGTTCGAGTCCCGGGAGCCTCATTTTATTTTTATTTATTTTATTTTTACTTTTTATCAAATATAATTTTTATGGTTTAGTTTGTTTATTAATTATGTATCATTAAAAATCAAAATAGCCATAAATACGCAAAGTGACATTTATAACTTGACATTTGATTACAAAACGGAGCGGGTTTGGAAACCCGTTTTCGACAAATGTTACAGTATCCCCTACTTTTAGGAATTTCGTCCCGAAATTTAAGTAGTAGAAGTAGGAAAAAGATGCGGGTATTTTTCACGCATTGAGTCTTCACGTTCCCAAGTAAACTCAGGTCCCGTTTCGACTCCCAACGTACCCTAACAATTGGAATGCGACTCCGTCGTAGACGTTTCTCCCCGAAGTCCATGATTTCTACTGGTCTTTCGATAAAATGCATAGATTCATCAATCTGAATATCTTCCAGAGGAATGTGGAGGTTTTCATCTGCGAGGCACTTCTTCAAGTTAGATACGTGGAATGTGGGATGAATCCTGTTGAGTTCTTCTGGTAGATCAAGCTTGTATGCTACAGGTCCTACTCTTTCGAGTATCTTGAAAGGTCCTACATAGCGTGGTGCTAGCTTGCCTTTTTGACCAAAACGAACTACTCCCTTCCACGGTGATACTTTTAGAAGTACATGATCACCAATGTTAAACTCTAAAGGCTTCCGCCGTTTGTCTGCATAACTCTTTTGACGACTTTGGGCCGCTAGAAGATTGTTTCGAATTTGATGGATCTTGTCTGTGGTTTCTTGAATCAATTCCGGACCAGTGATTTGAGCTTCCCCAATTTCGTGCCAACATACTGGAGATCGGCACTTACGACCATATAAGGCTTCAAAAGGTGCCATGCCGATGCTTGAATGATAGCTGTTGTTGTACGAAAATTCGACTAATGGTAGATGAGCGTCCCAATTTCCCTTGAAGTCTATAACACATGCTCGAAGCATATCTTCAAGAGTTTGAATGGTGCGTTCAGATTGACCATCAGTTTGAGGATGATAGGCGGTACTGAGATCTAATCGCGTACCCATAGCGGCTTGTACTGCTTGCCATGTTCGTGAAGTGAAACGACCATCACGATCAGAAATAATGCTTAACGGTACTCCATGTCGGCTTACGATTTCGCTGATATAAATACGAGCAAGCTTGTCGTTCTTGAAATCTTCGCGGATAGGAATAAAGTGAGCTGATTTTGTAAGTCGGTCAATTATTACCCATATAGTGTCATACCCACCAGAAGTGCGAGGTAACCCGGTAATGAAGTCCATGGTTATATTTTCCCACTTCCATACAGGTATTTCAGGTTGGACCAGAAGTCCTGAGGGTCTTTGGTGTTCAGCTTTCACCTTGGAACATGTAAGGCACTTAGAAACAAAAACAACAATATCCTTTTTCATTCCAAGCCACCAATAGGTATATCGTAGGTCTTGATACATCTTATCGGCTCCTGGGTGTATAGAGTATCGCGTTTTGTGAGCTTCCTTCATAAGAATTTCACAAAGATTGTTGTGGTTAGGGATCCATATACGATCTAGATAGTACAGAATACCGTCAGATTTAGTTTCAATTTTAAGTTCAGCTCCACAGGACATCTCCTTTCGTACGTCATCTTCCGTTACTGAAACATGTTGGGCTTCTCGAATTTGATCTTTAATGTCAGTTATGATTTGCGAACATAGAAGACGAATGGAGTTCGCATAACCCTTTCGACTAAGTGCATCAGCCACCACATTTGCTTTGCCAGGGTGGTATCGAATTTCACAGTCGCAGTCATTTAGAAGTTCGACCCATCTTCGTTGCCTCATGTTTAACTCCTTTTGATTGAAGATATGTTGAAGACTCTTGTGGTCAGTGTATATCTCACACTTAGTACCATAGAGATAATGTCTCCATATCTTAAGAGCGAACACAGCGGCTCCAAGTTCTAGGTCATGGGTGGTGTAGTTCTTCTCATGCGTCTTGAGTTGTCTCGAAGCATAAGCTATAACTTTTCCTCTTTGCATTAGAACGCAGCCTAATCCTTGCCCTGACGCGTCGCAATAGACCACGAAATCATCACAACCCTCAGGAAGAGTGAGGATTGGTGCATCACAGAGTTTTTGTTTAAGGGTTTGGAAGGCTTCTTCTTGCTTGGGTCCCCATATGAAAGGTTTTCCCTTATGAGTTAAAGCCGTGAGTGGTACAGCAATGCGAGAGAAGTTTGAAATGAAATGACGATAATAACCAGCCAAACCAAGAAAAGATCTTACTTCAGTTGGTGTACGTGGAGCTTGCCATTCTTGTACCGCTTTGATCTTTGAGGGGTCAACATGTATTCCCTTGTCATTGACTACATGTCCAAGGAATTGCACCTCTTTTAACCAGAATTCGCATTTGGAGAATTTGGCGTAAAGCTTTTCATTCTCTAGAAGTGTAAGGATGAGTCGAAGATGACGCTCATGATCAGACTTAGACTTTGAATAAATAAGAATGTCGTCGATGAAAACTATAACAAATCGATCAAGATAAGGTTTGCAGACTCTGTTCATTAGGTCCATGAAGACTGCTGGAGCGTTGGTTAAACCAAATGGCATGACCATGAATTCATAATGACCATAACGAGTTCGGAATGCGGTCTTTGGGACGTCTTCTTCTTGTACTCTAAGTTGATGATAACCAGATCGAAGATCGATTTTGGAAAAATAGCTGGCACCTTGAAGTTGGTCAAGAAGATCATCAATGCGGGGTAAAGGATAGTGATTCTTGATTGTTAATTTGTTGAGCTCCCTGTAGTCGATGCACATACGAAACGATCCATCTTTCTTCTTTACAAAAAGGACAGGTGCACCCCAAGGCGATGAGCTAGGACGTATGAATCCCTTGTCAGTCAACTCTTGTAATTGACTGGCTAGCTCTTGCATTTCAGAGGAGGCTAACCTATAAGGAGACTTTGCAACTGGTGTACCACCAGGTATAAGATCAATACGGAATTTGACTTCTCTAACTGGAGGAAGTCCTGAAATGTCGTCAGGAAAAACTTGCGGGAAATCTTTTACCACTGGAATGTCTTCAAGTTTCTTTTCCATGGTTCCCTTTTTGATGATATGAGCTAAAAACGCGACATAATTCTTGCGAAGATATTTTTGGGCTTGAAGACAAGACATTAAGTTGAGCCCCTTCGACGAGGTTTCTCCAAAGATTCGAAGAGTCTGACCGTTTGAAAGAGGGATACGTATAAATTTTTCGCGACATACAACTTCTGCCTGATGTTGACTGAGCCAGTCCATACCAATTATGATATCAAAACTTCCCAGCTTCATAGGAATAAGGTCGACTGAGAAATCGTGGTCGTTTAAGGTGAGTGTACAGTTGCGTATAATAGAGTTTAATGAAACTGGTTTCCCGTCAGCAACTTCTACCGTTATGGATTCCATGAGCTTATCCCGATTTTGGTTTAAGATAGGTTCAAATTCTAAGGACACAAAACTTCTATCCGCACCAGTATCAAATAACATAGATGCATATCTACCATTTATAAGGAACGTACCGTTAACCACATTGCCGTCAGCTCTAGCCTGATTAGCGTTGATATTGAAAGCTCTTCCTCTTGCAGGTGGAGGAGCTTGGTTCGCTTGATTCACCGGGTTGGCTTGGGCCTGAGCATGAATAATGTTTACCAACCTTGGACAAGTGATTCTGAAATGGCTTGGGTCTCCGCATTTGTAGCAAGCCCGCATAGGTTGACCCATAGGATAATTGGGTTGGTAATATGTTTGGGCTAAATGTTGGGTGGGTGGTAATAGTAGGGGTTGTTGGGCTTGACCCATTAATTGTTGGTGGGTTTGGGTTGAAGGCTGGTGGCGGTTCGTTCGCTGAGGCATGCGGCAGGTTTGAACAGTATGACCTGTGCGACCACAGCCGGTGCAATGTTGGCAAGGGTAATCAGGAGAATGGTGATATTGGCAACGGTTGCATTTTGGTAATGGGCCAGAGTATGGTCTTTTGTATGGTGCAGGTGAAGGAGCGACTTGGGTAATGGGTGCAGCAGGAATTGGGGGGTTGGTTTGTGTAACGGCGAAGTTTCTGGTGTTGCGCTTCCTCTTGTTAGCAAACTTAGAGGAGGAGATGGAATGGTTTGAAGTTTGACCCTCAACAGGGGCTTTCTTTTTCTCTTCTTTAAACTTCCCGTTGGGAATTCGATTCTCGGTCAGTTCAGTTGCTAGCTCCATAGCAGCTTCAAGTGTTACCGGTGAAATGCTGAGAACTGAATCTTGAATTTTCGAGGGAAGTCCTCGAATATAATGCTCGATCAAACGATAAGTTGGGGTAAACAAATTTGGAACCATTTGGTTCAACTCTAAGAACCTCTTGTTATAGGTGGTGTGATCTCCCTCCTTCTGCTTTAAAGAATGAAATTCGTCCTCCAACTTTTTAATTTCACTCCTAGGACAGAAACGCCTAGTCATGATTTCCCTTAACTCCTCCCAAGTTAAGGCCATTGCATCATCAATTCCCCTCTTCCCTTTTTCAGTATTCCACCAAGTGAGAGCAACCCCAAATAGTCTCCCGGTGGCGTATCGAACCTTGCGATCCTCAGGACAATCGCAGTTGAGGAAGGTGTTTTCCATTTCCTCAAACCAATGGAGGAGAGCAGTGACACCTTCGGTCCCTTCAAATTTAGGAGGATCACAAGATTTGAAATGTTTGTATGAGCACTTGCTGGTAGGAGGGTTGCCGATGTTCTGGTCATTCTGTTGGGGAGGATTAGTGGGATTTGTGGCGAGAGCTTGTTGTACCTGGACCACAATGTCAGGCAGTATCGTGGCCATTTGTTTCACGATTTGTGTGGCCAAGCGTTCTTGAGACCTTCCTGATCTTTTACCCCCTCGTTGTTGTCTGGACGACATCTACAGGAACATACATAAGAAGATTGTGAGTTTATGGAGTCTTTTTAGGTGTCACGTGTCTTTAAGAAAAATTAAAATAACATAAATATCAATAATGCAACTACATCCATAGGATGTCTTGGGTTTGCTCATGTTGGGCCTCAAATGTCCCCCATACCTTCACCTGTATAGTCATGTGGGCCCCCATGACTATTGGCTTGGTAGGATTCACATTAGTATTGGTGATTTAACACTCGCATCACCCGAATGCAAACCACAAAATATGTTTACGAGATGTATGGTCGGAATGTGTCCAGGTGTAGACACAATGACAACTCAAAGTGGGGTTAGCTCACACGACGTTTGGTATAGCATGCTTTGGCCTAATAGGTACTTCGTACTCTCACCGTTAGTCCCCAGGTAGGCAAACTGGTCCTTTATTTTGGATTTATACGAATGCCAGCCTAGACAGGAGGTTCCAACTACCGGTACTGGTACCCTTCCAGTTACTACATGCCCGTCATGAGAACTCACTTTGATGAGATTTGAAAACACAAAAATCATTGTAAAAGCAATCATGATGTGGTGTGTGCTTTCATGGATGTGATATGTTATGAGAATATGATTTATGATAGGCATTATATAATAATATATACTTATGAACATGCTTGCATAACATTGAATGTAACATTTAACATAAAACATATAAACATCATGAAATTTGGCATGTAACACACAAAAATCTTATAAGTTTCTAATCAACTATAGTATAGGCTCTAAGGGTCTAATAACCTATCCTATATCCCTATAGTCATGGCTCTGATACCAATCTGTCACACCCCGACCCGCAGCGGAATAAGAGTCGGGGCATAATTGGGTTATCACCAAAGCTCATGATATTTACTAATATGTTTCATATTTATTAAAGTCAAAATTACATTCCCAAATATCCAAACATGTCCATACAATACAAAGAAAATAAACCAAACAAAACAATTCCAAACTCTAAATCATTTTATTCTTCTAGTCCAATCCTAAGTGTTTCTTGCTGCAGCAGGTTCACCTGTATCATGTTAAAAATGGGGGTTTTTGGGTCAACATAAGTTGGCGAGTGAACCTTGTTAGATAAACATTTATTATTGATTTACTTGTTAGTTTATCAATGAAAAAATTGTGCATAATCATAAATGAGCAAATGTAAATAATCAAGCAGTAGCAATTGCAATCACAACTATAACATACAGTAACATATGATAGCATACATTAACATACCAACATCATACAATAAATAACATGAATGAAACTGTGCGATCAAGGCTCAATCAAACGGAGCCGATCGTATTGCATGTACTGAAAATGATAAATGTCTGTGCGATCAAGGCTCAATCAAACGGAGCCGATCGTATGTTGGCACGCCAGGTTCACGCTCATAATGTAATAGGGAACATGCTCAACGCTCATAATGTAATGGGGAGCGGCGGCCTATGAAATTGCATGTACTGAAATAATAAATTGAATCTAACAATAACCACACAAACAGTTGAAACCAAACTGAATACACAAGTTCATGATATGATGTATGCACAATGATTTAAATATAATATATAGCAAGACACATGATACACCCTAAAACGTGATTAAAACGGGGAATTTGTAAAGATTCACTCACTTTGGGTGCGTTTGATTGGAGATGATGAGATGCGCACGAGTCGATAGAGTTGAACAACGAGAATTACTAACCTAAATAGTAACGGAAAAATATAGTAAATGAGTGGATTTTATTAAGGATTTTAATGGAATTTTTAGATGTATTTTTACGTGTTTAAGGCTATTTCCTATCTTTAAAAACATTATTTTTAAGTATTTTTAATTGATTTTCAAATTAAATTAAATAATTAAAAATATAAAAAATATGTTGACTTTTTGGGTTGACCGTTGACCGTTTGACCGGTTCGAACGTGTAATTATTGTATCGACCAGCCTCCGTGGTGAGGCTCGAACCAACGAGTACCTCCCGTATTCGTTCTTAATCTATACCAATGACTACTTCATTATCCGAAATAATTTCAAATTTTAATTCATAACCTCACTACTCTAATCCCAATTTGACCTTCCCTTTAATTTCAAAACATTTTCAGACCGTGCACAACAGTTCGGGACCTGGTTTACGTTAACCATCCGGCTGGTGTTACTTGGTTATATACAAATTTTATTATACTTAACAACTAACGGAGTTAACCCGGTTCAGTTTTAATCAAAAAGGCATTTTATTACATAGAGGGTGCGTGTATCAGGAATCGAACTCGTGACGTGTGCGTATTATTTGCACACAGTCCACCGCTGGACTGTGTGTCTAACCCGTTTAAAATACCAATTTTAATTATACTTATAATGTTATCACAGTTCATCTTCTTCGTTGGATTTTACCGACAGCAGATTACACCATTAAATCTTGTTAATTCGATTGTTAAACATTGCACAGACTAATATGAGATAGCAGAGATCATAATTGGAGGTGAACATACCAGTGAACGATTTATTACAGAGTTCCGGCAAGGCGTCAGTCTCTGTTTTTAAGAACTTCAACTGAGCAAATCAATTAATCGTTTTGATTAGCTAATCATGAAATTGAAGTGCTAAACAAACGTTAACAGTGTGTTTGAAGGTCCTTACCGTTTCACAGACGAAGATAAAGATTTCCAGAAATTTTCCGGCGAACTGGAATTATCTGATATCAGTGTCCGAATTCGATTTCAATTGAAAGGTTTGAGTTAGAAATAGCTTAACAATTGTTAGACTACGACGGTATTGAAAGACTTACCGTTTTGATGAAGAATACGGTTTTCCGGCGAACTTGCAGAATTTTCCGGCGAGCAAAATAAACTTCTCCGGTGGACTGTAAAGTGTGCGGAAATGTAATTGAAGGTGTGCAGAGTGTTTGTGAGTCGCGAAGGAGCTCTTTGATTAAAGTAATTCGGATTGTTGAATAGTTTCGGTTATAAAACTCATCATCCTCATAATTGAAGTCAATTCAAGTCTGAATTGATTAAAATCGTCGGTGCATTGGTTATAAACCTGAAATCGTGATTATTCAAACGTTTAGACGGTTGAATAGCCGATTTCAGTTTTTCAGTTGGTGCAACCGGTTTATCTAGGTTTGAATATAAGACTCGTTTGTTTCCTATAGTTGACAGAAAACAAACAAGTGGCGGAGTGGTTATGCGTGTGAGTGTTAAGTCTTTGAAGTTACAACCCGGCTGACCCGGGTTCGAGTCCCGGCAGCCTCATTTTATTTTTATTTATTTTATTTTTACTTTTTATCAAATATAATTTTTATGGTTTAGTTTGTTTATTAATTATGTATCATTAAAAATCAAAATAGCCATAAATACGCAACGTGACATTTATAACTTGATATTTGATTACAAAACGGAGCGGGTTTGGAAACCCGTTTTCGACAAATGTTACAGTATCCCCTACTTTTAGGAATTTCGTCCCGAAATTTAAGTAGTAGAAGTAGGAAAAAGATGCGGGTATTTTTCACGCAATGAGTCTTCACGTTCCCAAGTAAACTCAGGTCCCCGTTTCGACTCCCAGCGTACCCTAACAATTGGGAACTCGAAAGTGATATGAAAACGAAATATCCGCATCTCTTTGTTACAGCCACTGCCTAATTTCGGGACGAAATTCCCTAAAGTAGGGGAGACTGTAACAACTCGATTGTTATCTTTCATTTTATTTCCCGTTTATCTATCCTTTGTAAATCTGAGATTCGGTTAATAATAAAGTTTATGTTAATTAATTATGGTGTTTTACTTTATTATCGCATGTAATCGCTTATTAAGTCGCATCGCTAATCTCATCGCATCAAAAATCGCAATTGTTTATGTGGTTTTATATTATTTATGTGTTATGTGTGTTTGTGGTTATGTTTACAATCGATATCGTATCGCTCTCGCACTCTCGAATCGCTAAATCACACTAATACATCAACTATAACGCTTAATACAACTATCTAATGCGAACCGAATAACCAAACGAACCCTTAACGCGAAATCGGCAAACGAAACTTGGTCACCAGGCCAAGTTCGGCCGAACTTGCCTACCACAACTTCGCCGAACTTGCCTGATAACCAGGAATCCATTGTTTCTATCAAGTTCGCGCGAACTTGCATATGTATATGCAAGTTCGGCCGAACTTAGCCCTCCATTCTTGAAATCCTAGCAAGTTCGACCGAATTTGGTCTCCATCAGCTCTCACTTTGCCTTCTCCTATAAATACCAAGCTCTGTTCACTCATTTGAACTTGATGCAAGTTCGCCCAGAGCTCTTAAAACCCGAAACCTTCGTGTTCTAAGTAAGAATCAACCCGATTTCGACTGCAACAACGTTTATCAACGATCTACAAAGGTTTAACGATTTTGGCACAAGGCGTAGCCTTCTTTTTCATCAAAACTCATTCTTTTACGTGAACCTTCATCTTTTTCTTCAAAAAAACTTCTGTTTTAAGCTTAGATCTACACGATACGAGTTCGTTTGACGATAGTAGGGACTTCCCAAACACGAGATCTGCAAGATCTCGGCTTGTAAGTGATAGATCTGAGAAAACCCTTTGAAAACCATTGATTTCTACA
This sequence comes from Scalesia atractyloides, assembly GCA_947069175.1. NCBI lineage: Eukaryota > Viridiplantae > Streptophyta > Magnoliopsida > Asterales > Asteraceae > Scalesia > Scalesia atractyloides. The sequence goes on along the minus strand of CAMTDV010000021.1, from coordinate 2,735,422 downwards.
CAAGATACGGACTTTTGATGATGTTTGGTTCTTTTTCTGGTATGAAACGAAGCATCTATCATTCAAGATCCCAGATCTGGAAGCACAAGGACGTTTATGTTGGTTTACAAAAGCCAGACTAATCCGAACGAACCCCGAGTTCGCCCGGATTAGCCCACGCTTTTGTAAACAGCTAAAACAGCTCTAAAAGACCTCTCCGACCTAAGTTTGCTCACTAGCACAAGGTTGGAGGGATGAACACTCGATTTTCCTCAGCAAACGACGCGAAAACACAAGATTTTGGACCCGAAAACATCAAGTTCGCTTGAGAATCACCAGCTCACCAGGTCAAGTTCGATCGAACTTGTACCCATTTGGGACAAGTTCGACCGAACTTGAGTGTTTCTTCACCAAATTTCTTGCAAGTTCGCCTGGACTTGCCTGGTTTCTTAGGAAACCATACAAGTTAGACCGAACTTGCCAAATCAGTAAGGTTTTCCTACAAGTTCGCCCGAACTTGACAAGTTTCTTAGGAAACTCATCAAGTTCGACCGAACTAGACTCTAAACCCACCAAAACCCAGCAAGTTCGCTCGAACTTGTGTGTTTACACACAAGTTCGCCCGAACTTGTCTACTGCCCAACCAAAAGATAACCGTTTCAGCTTTTCGGAGACTGATGCACTTCCGTTCGCGTATGCAGGCTGATCCGGCGCTCTTCTCGACACTCCTCAGATCCCGAACTCTTACCTAAACGCACCCACAGTGAGTATACTTGACCCATTTTCGCTTTAACGCACTTTTTGAGTGTTACATACGTTCCTATATCAAAATCACTTCACGAATCAAAACTGTTTATCACACGCGAATAATCTGATTGTATATGCTCGAAACGTGATACTAGAAACATGTGACTAGGACTTATTTTCGATGACTTGCCTCCTTAGCTAGTATGGTACTATAGTGTGGCTTACACCCGACGGGTCTAGTTAGGATGGACGTGCAAGCCTTCTCACGGTAGTTAGCATGAGAAATGAGCCTATGTTATGTTAAGTGTTTTGGTGTATCATGATATGTAATTAGATTGTTTCGCAAACGCTTTCTCGACTATGCTAGTATTATTCAAACTCGTGTGCTCACCTTTACTAAATTGTATTGACTTGTATTTTAACGTATGTAACAAGATGAGGATTTTGTAGCTTGGATGCTTGGATGTGGCTTGCGTAGTTTAGTTTTGTTTCATTTTGTTTAGTTCCAAGTGTAATAAATCTAGTGGAGAACGGATCAGATTTTACTATTTAAGGGATTTTGTTAATGTCATGATTGTTTAAGGATATTATGAGTTTAATAGTATGGGATGTTAAATGTTGATTTATTATCTTTAAATAATTGTTATGGAATCTCTTGAGACAATCTGGTCGTCTAGTGCCACTACCCCGATGATTCCGCCATCGGTTGGGGTGTGACAATAATCGTCACTTTATGCCATAATATATTTTAATTAAATGAGGAACAAGATAAAAATGGAAGAAGTTAACAGAAATTCTAATCCTGTTAGCCAATTTAAGGAAATTACAACAAAAATAAAACCTCAGGAACACAGATACAAAATGATTCATTTTTAGACTAAAGTAACATAAATGATCTAAAGTAAAGGAACATTTGGCATTTTAGTCAATATTTAATATTTAATATTAAAACCCCTTTCGTATTTACTACATATATAAAAAGGAGATGGGAGAATAGTGCAGCTGGCCTGGCACTCCCCATTGGACCAACAAAATCCACTTTAAAATTATGGTTTTGCCTCTAGCTAAAAATTACGTTTTCGCCCCAAGTTCCAAATAAAATTATCTTTTTGCCACTTTCTCAAATTTACGATTTTCCCTTCAGTTAAAAATTATGATTTTGCCCCCAGCTCAAAGTTACGTTCTTACCCCGGTTAAAAATAAATTTATGTTTTCCTCCTAGCTCAAAATTACGATTTTTCTCTCAGTTCAAAATTATGTTTTCGCCCACCAGTTCAAAATAAAATTATAATTTGGCCACGGCTTAAAATTACGATTTGCCTTCTTTCCAAATTATGATTTTTCTCCCCATTTCAAAATTATGACTTCTCCCCCAGTTTAAAATTGTGATTTTGCCATCGTTTTTTCTTTTTTTTTTGCAAAACGATAGTAGTGTTTTGTTTTACTTTGTTGACTCAATAAAATTACCAATTTGCCCCTGATCAAAGTTACGATTTTCTCTCTGGTAAAAATGTATTGTATTGCCATCCTTTTAGCTTTTAGCAAATTACGATTTTACCCCAGCCTAAAATTACAATTTTGCCATCGCTTTAGCTTTTGACAAATTACGATTTTGCCCGTAGTTCAAAATTTTAATATTGTCATTGCTTTAGATTTTTTAGCAAAACTATAAAAGTGTTTTGTTTTAATTTGTTTACTTGATTTAATTTTTTTTCGTGTCAAGAAACTATCTAACACTTGCTCATTAGTTCTGACAAATTATAGTTTTGCCCCTAGCTCAAAATGACGGTCTTTCCCTTGTTTTTTATTTTTTTCCTATCAAAATTATGATAGCGTTTTTTAGTTGGTTTAAAAATATTCAGCCTACCGTTTCGCAACGCGGACGAAATCATCAACTAGTTGCAAATATAATATCAATTGCACGTGATTTTGATGTCAACTAACTTCACCGTTTTAGTGTTTGAACTTTGAAGCCTAAGATCTTCACAAAATTGCTTGAAAATATAAGTTGATGACATTTATTGAAATAACAATTATACCATTTTGAAATTATTAATTAATTAATATTGTTATTAATATTAATCTTATTATATGAAAACTGAATTAACAGCGCAAGAACATATTCATTGGGCCCACATGTTCTATTCATGTTAACTTGTGCATGAATCAAACGTCAGTTATAAACCATACCCCTTACGGTTAAAAAAACAAAAATAGATAATACGATTTCCGAGATATCGTGTTTGGACTAATAATGCTTGATTATGGAGATATGCGAACTAGTTTTAAAGTTTGAAGTGTTAAACAAAATGCTTTGAATCAAAACGTCAGTTATAAACCACTACCCCTTACGGTTATTAAAAAACAAAAATAGATAATACGATTTCCCGAGATATCGTGTTTGACTAATAATGCTTTGATTATGGAGATATGCGAACTAGTTTTAAAGTTTGAAGTGTTAAAACAAAATGTCTTGAATGCATCAAGCATTACTAACTATATAGTTCAGATATTACAATAGCTTTGTGTTATTGCATTTTAAAAAAAAATGTTTTGCCAAATTATATACATATTTGTTGATTAAATCTAATTAAGGTACTTTAGAGTAAACACATAATGTACTCATTTAGAATTGCTAAGAAATGCACATGGTATATACTTTCTGGTAAAAACTCCACGATACGAATAATGAATAATGGGTCCTCGCAAATTGATCAAGTCAATTATTTATAAGCTCATTCGTATACACAAACTTTTTGAGCATTCTAAACCATGTTTTAGCTCCAACTTATACCTAATATTTGTCAGTGTATCTAAACTAACAAACTTCTCATTGGTTTGTAAACTCTTTAAGAACTTCTGTCGTATAATTGATATTTAATTCAAAAGTTACAGATATTGTGAAAACTGAAAAATAAAAGAAATAGCATTCTAAGACCATATGTATTGGAGCGCCATGGGGCTCCATGTTGACGATCACACCCCAAACGCTAGGAAACACCGCCCCCGAGAGCTATGGGTTGAAAATGGGAAGGACCGCGATAAGCATAACGGCGTTGTAGAATGGTTCTCTCTCTCTTTCCACACACACACACACGCATATATATACATATAATTGAAGGGTATAATTTCATATCTAAATAACCCACCACTACATACTCAAGTTAGTTAACACTTTTTATTACACATTTTGACACTTGTCATATACTCCCCCCCTCCCATGGGGGCTTGACCACTACACTTGGTCTTAAAAGGGTTTCAAAATATGGGTGTTACACGATCGTAAAACCTACGCACATTGACCTTGCGACGAGAGGTGTTAAATACTTAGGTTCATACGAAATGTTCTCTCACAGAATCATCAACTCGTTCATACGAAATGTTCTGTCTCAAATACCACCAACTCATTTGGATGCTTTGATGCATATGATAAGAAAGCTCAATAACTAAACATGCTTATATAAAACTAGCAACTAGTTATAATGATCTCATATAAAATCTCCACCATAGTAATTAAAAAGCAAGGGATATTGGATTTAAATAACCCTAACTTTCACCAATTGACTGATTACGCTTCTAACTTTTGATTTGTACATCAGCACTCCCAATTTTCAACTTATTGGCCGATAACACTTCCTAACTAACAGAACCTTAACAAGTTACTTGATGTCAGTTGCCATGTCATCAAAAATGCCATGTCAGCTGCCACATTAGTTGTCATGCCTTAAAAATGCTACGTCAAATTGCCACGTCATCAATAAAAATCCCGCATCAAATGCCACATCAGCAAAAAATAACTGAGTTAGGATTCAATAGTTAAGGAGTGTTATCGGCCAAGAAGTTGAAAATTGAGAGTGCTAGTGTATAAATAGCGTCATCGGCCACTTGATGAAAGTTATGGTCATTTATATCTGATATCCAAAAAAACAAGATGGTGTGAGACTTATGTATTGTTATATTGGTATTGTAACAAATGTTTGTATTTTTCCTCTACAAAAGTATTTTATATTTTACATACAATTATATACAATATGTATAAAAACTTAAAAAACACATGATAAACATATTATACCAACAAATTCCCATCTCTATTTGATTTAGATCTAACAAAATATTGACCATAAGATGAAATCAACGAATTCAACTCTCCTGATTACACATGCCACCCCTTATTTCACTTACTACTTTGCTTCCATGCATGAATTTCTCATCCTCTACAGGAACCAGTCTTCCACTCTCTTTGATCTCTTCTTCATCCCCTTTTATATTTCGGGTCTCATTCAATTCCCGTTATCACAATTATGGATTTCGATCCATTCTTTTAGGGTCTCATCTATAGTTTCCAACAATTAAATCTCACATTTCTCAGTTTCCCCTTATTCAAATCATACCCTTTGAAGCTCTCACTTCAATTCTGTTTAAATTCGATCAAATTTCATGCCCACAACGTGTTTGATGAAATGCCTGAGAGAAAAACTTCAGCAAATGTACAGGGTGAGTCTTGAATTTACTGTTTAATCGAATCTTGATCTTCTAACATGGAGGATGATCATGAGGAGCTGAGATTTGTGTGTAAGTTGTGTGATAAGAAGTACCCAAGTGGGAAGTCACTTGGTGGTCACATGAGGTCTCATGTGATCGCTGCGGCAACTGTCGCTGCCGCAGCAAACTCATCGGAGTCCGATGAGAAGTTTTCGTCTTTGTTGATTGATGGAAATGGAATTGATAATGGGAATCCGAGTGCTTACGGGTTGAGAGAGAACCCGAGAAAGACTTGGAGGGCGGTTGGGTCTACGATCGGTTCTTCGACATTCGCGTTCCCGAATGAGAAGATTTGTAAGCAATGTGGTAAAGGGTTTCAATCTTTGAAAGCTTTATGTGGTCATATGGCTTGTCATTCTGAAAAAGATAGAAACTTTAAGGATTATGATCATTCTTGGACCAGTGAGAATCTTGAACAAGATGATAAGCTGATCATTGACAGCCATTCGGATACTGAAGAACCCGAGTTTCAAGATCCGACCCGTGTGACAAGATCCAAGACCAAGAGGTACAAAAAGGTTGTTATCAAACCTTACTCTTTAAATGTGGCATTAACCAATAATGATAGTAATAACAGTAATTACAACTATGGGTCATCTTCGGTTTCCGAGACTGATGAGCTTGATCAAGAGGAAGTTGCTATGTGTTTGATGATGTTGTCGAAAGATTCCGCGAATTGGGCCGGTGTCAATTCGGTTATCGAATCATCGGACAATAACTCTGCTGTTCTCGAGACGAAATCATCTTCAGTTGAACGAATCAGCAAGAAGTCAAGTGGCGGTTTGGATGCCGATAGTGTTCAATTCGAGAATCTTACTGCTAGAAAAGTCGAATCGGACATTTCGGTTGAGGAGTTGCTTCGATACGGTGACCCGAACAAGAAGTCGAAACGGGTACTCGATAAAACGCAAGAACTGACTTACGAACAGAAGCTCGAAATACGAAGGAATTTTTTTCGAGAATTCGCGTATTTGAAAAAACGAGTTCGCGACGATGATGATCCGTATACTCCTGAACTCGAACGTGAGGGTCCGAATAAGAAACGAAAAAAAGTACGAATGCTTGAACTGCAACAAGGTTTTTACGTCGTTTCAAGGGCTTGGCGGACATAGACCGTGTCACAAAAAGAATAATGCTATCGCGTCAAAACACGACAGCGGCGAAAACAGTTTAGAAGGTGACTTTGCACATACTCGAAAGGCAAAATACGATAAGAAAACAAGGTGAAAAAGATCAAAGGGCACGAATGCCCGATTTGTTTCCGGATGTTTAAATCAGGGCAAGCTTTAGGTGGTCACAAACGGTCGCATTTTATTAACGGGTCAATGGATCATTATGCAGCCATGGGTCACGCGGCTCCATCGTGTTCGGATATGATTGATCTCAATCTTCCTGCTCCAGAAGAGGACCAGGATTGAATGGTCAACGATCACGATTGAATGGTAATGCTAAAAAGTTTAAATTTTTTTTGTTGGTTTTTTGCAAATTTTTCATGGTATAAACTAGAGAGGTTAAAAGCTGCATTTTTGTTTCTTTTGGTTATGTTCATCAAATTCTTGCTATGTTTCTTGAAAACATGTTGAATTTTCAAGATTTTGGGATAATTTTACAGGAATTTTTTTTTCTAAATGTTAAGTTGATTTATCATCTTATGATGTTTTTGGGCTAGTGTTATTAGGGGCGGACCTAGTGTATAACAAGGGGCAACCCCCGCTACGGCCTGGCGCTCCGGCGGTAGTGTAAATTTTGGAAAAATTTGACGTTTTTTCGATATCGTTACCGTTTTTACATAAAACTTTACCGCTTAGCTGATTTTTTAGATACGCCACTGAGTGTTATTATGCTTTCTTTTAAGTTGATACCTTTGCCCTTTTGTACTTCAATGAACTATGAAAATCATATCTTATAGGGGGCCACCAGTGGTGATGAGATCTTGACTTCTCAACTTATGATTCTTGCATTACACTAGAAGTAAGTGATAGGAGTAGTTAAAGTTATGTTATTATTGTATTAACAAAATAAATTAAGTAGGTGTTTGGGGGTTGCTTATAGTTAGTTATATGATCATAAGGTTAACCAAATACCAGCTTGTTAAAAATAACTTATTCATCATCGAAGATAAACTAGTGGAATTTCTTCGCACGGTGTGCCTGATATTTTGTATATGCACATTACAAAAACATTGTGTAGAGTATTAATAGATTTAGGGGTCGTTTGACAACTTCTGAATGGTAAGTGTTGAACGCGTAAGATGTCTGAACCATTAAGTGTTGAACCAGTAAGAGGTTTGAACCATTAAGAGTCAATATAATGCTTAACCCTTCAGAGGCAAATGTGTGATCAATTCAAACAAAAAGTCTAAACCATTAAGTGCTAAACCAGTAAGAGGTCTGAACCATTAAGAGCTCATAAAGAATTGAAACAAACAAGCCTTACATAAAAGTTGTGCACGTACAACCATAAAGTTATGAGTTTACAAAATGACGTTGTTGTGAAGGTGAATGTTGAACTTTAGGTAGCACGTTTTGTTTTCCTTTATAGGGTCTTCATCGGCATCCGGAGGAACGAAAGAAAGTGTTTGTTAAAAACCGGTTTAAACACTAAAAGTGGTTTTGAACCCAATCCAGGTCGGTTTGGGTGGATTGGGGGTTTTAACCCTAAAACCGTTCTTAACCCGAACCATTTTGGGCCCAAACCGGGTGTTTCCACACCTCTTAATTTTATTAGGCTTCATGTTGTCTTACCAAATCCCAACACGCCAATTAGGCCTGCATGGTGGGTTGGTGGCTGGTGGGCTTTTTATTTTACGATAATTGGGCTTTTATTTTACTTAACTTTTGACTGCTACTAGAAATGGATTCATTAGTAATCGAACATGGATTAAATTGGGCTTAATTTTTTTTTTCAAATTCGATATGACCCGTTACATTGATGACTGATCAATAGCTTTTTTTCTTTTACCTATACCTACCTGTTTAAAATGTTGGCTAAGCTTATTTTGGAGTGACTTATGACTTATTGACTTTTTGGAAAAGTAAATAAGTCAGAATTGAGTGACTTATTGACTTATTCCTCTCACATAATAAACTAACCCAAACACCTTTTAACTTTTTAAAAAGTCAATAAGTAAATAAGTCACTAAAATAAGCTTAGCCAAACAGCTATGTGTTACACTATGCAACCGTATAAATGTGCCACTAAAGTTGCTAACATAATAAAAACTATGTAACCGATAACATAATCAAAGTATGGCTTTGTTGAATTGGGGATGCTAGAATCCAACCCTAAACCAAATCTCGCACTTAAGTCGTTGCACAAGTTGTGCGACTCTTTTTATTAATAAGAGCTTCAAAAGAACTGATTACAAGGGTATACAAAACCTAGACCCCAACATCAACATGGGTATTGTCTATATTTATTAATTGATAACATGATAAGAAACAGTGTCTTTTTGTTTTTGTGTGTTTTTTTCTTCATATTTTCATTTTTTAAGGATTTTATCATCATTTGGTTGTTATTTAGGAGGATGTTTGATGGTTACATTTGGTCACTCACCCCATCCTCACCGACTTTTTAATACGTTGCCTGTATAAATTTGACTTTGTCTACGCTTTACTTCACTTGGTGTTAACAATTCAAGTCTTATTTTATGTTTTTCCTGGTTTTAGTCTTCGTTCGGTTACTACTTAGCATGGTTTTGCGCCCTCCCGCACCGCAACGCGGGGGGTTTAAGACTAGTTCTATATTAGTTTTGACTTTTTATCTTAATTCTATTAAAAAAAACTAAAAATCTAACTTATACTTATATGTTGTTGCTTAACCATGATTAAGTGGGATATTTTGAGAAAGAACTTGGTGTGCATGATGTTACTTATTTGAGCCATGGATCCTTGATTTATGGTACGTATCAATTACACTAGTTTATACTAATTTCCTACCTTGCGAAACAAGTAAGTCGAAACCGACTCAAACACTTAAACATTAGAAAAAACAATAAATAAATTCTATCCTAATCTGACTTGGACCCCGACTCAAAATACTTTCAATTAATCAAACTTGACGTGCAAGCTTCGACTTGTTTATGACTCAACTCCAGTTGCATCCAACTTCGACTCGTCATCACCATTTGCATCCAAGCTTCCACTCGCCCCAACCGCATCTCAGCTTCAGGTGCATCCCAGTCACATCTCACCTTCAGTTGCAGCTTAAGAACCCTAGCCGCGACACACACTTCTCCGGTTGCGGCTCATGCCTTTCTTTGTCACCAAATGTCTCTCGCTTGACTTCTAGTTTCATCTCGCTTGTTCTCAGCCGCGACACACATGAACAACCTTCACTTGAAACAAGGCGTGACTCAAGGCGACAGGTTGTGTCTCACGGCTTCGGCTCAAGTGTTGAATTCCAACAGGCTTAACATCATTTGGTGACCCGGGTCCTTTGAATCTGAATACCATGGAAGTCAACGAGGGCTATACTTCGGAGAGCAGTTAGAACAAGTAATAATGCAATTGTACAAGTGTACAACTGAGTCCGTTAACTAATATAACCTCAGGTGTTTAATGAAATTAGTTTATTTTATATTTGCGCCCCGCTTGCGGTATGTGCATATAATGTATATATGTGTGGGCGCTCGGGGGGGAAAAGTGAAAGTGCACTAATTTTAACGTTATTTTACTAATTTCGTGAAAGTAACGTTAAAAGAGGGGGATGGTTAATCATGCATCATGTGGTGGCGTTGATAGCTGAAAAACAAGGGAGCATATGCACTAATCGGCCTTTGTCTTAATTGCTGAGTGTTATGTGCCTTATGTCCAAGGCTTGATGCAAAACTACTTCGAGTCGGGGGTCTCATTGGAAGCAGCCTCTCTATTCCTATGGGGTAGAGGTAAGACTGTCTACATCTTACCCTCCTCAGACCCTATCTTACCTGTGCTATTGGTGGGATTTACTGAGTATGATGATGAGTTTATTTTACACTTAATATGACCTTTTTCTTTGTTAGAATCGGGTTTCTATTTGTTACAACTTTTTATAACAAAAGTTATTTACATTTTATATCATTTGCTCAGATAATAAGTGTTAAGTCATTCTCAAATAACAATGTTTTAGTAAAAGTGGCATGTTCTTTTTCTCCTCTTCAGGGGATATGCAAAAAATAAATAAATAAATAAAATCTACATTACACTTTTTTTAACGACGACTTTCTTGTGTTAGGCCACCGCACTCTCTAAATTGGACAGCCTCGTTGCCCCACTCCGGCCACACTATGTGGTCATAACCAGGCTCATGCTTGCTTCAGAGTTTGGCTTGGGCATTCCCCTGGGAAACCATACCACCAACTGCCACTTGACAGACGTTGTGCCAACACAAGAGCTGAACCTTCTCTGGTGTAACACATGGTGGGACAAAAACCCGGGTGGGCTCAGGATAGAGGCTAGGCTCTATCCATCATTGCAAAATCCACTAAAGTGACCAAGTGGGAATTGAACTTGACTGTACATAGATTTTTTTAGAAATTCAAGCAGTTTTATCATATTTATGCACTTGACAAATATAGAAAGAACATAAATCAGTTGGATGATCAACCCAAAGCCAGTCATATTTCAAATTATGAGTCCCAAAGACTGAAATAGTTATGCTTAAACCCTTGATGTAGATACATCAATGTGTATATATGGATGGAAACTAACATGTCAAAACCACCGACAACAACTAACTAATAAAAGAAATATGCTTAACAACTTTTACGACTTTGTTAGACAATAACAACTCAGGAAAACGACCTTCACCTTGCATAGTAACTTCATTGTTGTTTAAAAGTCAAAAGCATAACAATTAATATAATATGCAGAAATGTTTCAATGAAAATGATTATATGAAACAATGTGCTAACTTTGGGTAGTTTTAAAATTTAATGTTAAAAAAATGAATAAAATGGGGATTAAAAAACATATCTTGGTATGAGAAAGAAGAAATATAGAAAAACTGAGGTAAGACGTCAGTTCTGTCGTTACCCTTAGGGTTTTGGCGCTTATGTTCATCAAAACCGAATAGTATATAGATTAGCATTGGAAAGTGATGGAGATGAACCATCATGATTGGTCCAATGATTGTTTATGAAGGAATGACTCAACAGGAGCGTATGCCTTGGCGATTTGTTTCAGTGCTGAGGCGGTGAGAAGGTACGAAAAAGTTGGAGGACAAAATCGTATAAAAAAGGAAATACAAAAGAGAATGAACAAAACAAGGAAATACGGAAGAGAATGAACAAAACAAGGGATGATCCCTGTGTTAGGTATTTCACTTAAATGTTTCACAAACTACAACCTAATGATTCACAATACAAAGATCACCAAGAATCGCTAGGTGCAAGGATCAAAGCATACAATGTGAAGATTCGGGGTCTACAATATAAGATGTAATGATCAAAGCTTAGTAAATTAATTAACGATTAGAGTGATAACTTAACAAGAATTAATAATCAATTAAGATTATCTAATCACAACTAGTAAAGTTTGTAAGTCCCAAAGGTAATGGTTTGGTTAGGATGCAATTAGAGGAACTTTGGAATTCAAATTTGAAAAGGTTTTAGATAAGATTTTTCATATATGGTAATGTAATCATATTGAAACACAATACCTAAACATCACTATTCTTCAAAAGCAAGTCATTGTTCTTGATAGAGGTTAATTGGTTGCTTTGAAAAAAATTTAGGTATGGGTGTAGAAAATGGGTTGGGGGTAATGTATGGACGGTAAACGTTCAAGAGTCAAATAGCAAGGTAAAAGACAAAACTGGTGACCCACAGTCGATACATTAATCATGGATAGACCATAAAGTTTTTCATGTTTCTTGTGTTTTGCCTTAATATAAAACGTCTCCTTCAACCTTTTTTCACGCACCCCTTTTGCTCATAACACTTAATACACATACATAAATTCCTTTGATATACATATCCAATCAAGAAGAGAAGAAGAAGTTGTGTTTTAACTTAAAACATCTGAATTCTTGTATTTATAAGGTCATCACTTGCTTGTAAGAGTGATATGTATGTGAGAGATCCCACATAATTTGTTGTTGATTGTTGTAAAACACTATCTTGACATGGTGTTATGAGAGGATTCACTATCTTGACATAGTGAATGTAAGAAGTGTAAAGATTAAAAACATGCTATCTTGATATAATGTGTTAAACACTGGCAGAGCTTACGTGTAGTGTTAATTTTACCGAAAATTTCTAATTTAATATTGGATTTTTAGAGTCCGCCCCCTGATTTTAAGTTCAAGATCCGCCAATGATGTTGAAGAAGGTGATCGCTACCTTGGATCAGTGAGATATTATTAGGTGATCACTATTTTGCTTGGTGAAACTTTTGTATCGGTGATCTCTTCTATTTAAAAGAAACATTTAGCAAGCAACACTCGATTGAAGAATTGGAGAAAGAACGTAGAGTGAATTAGTTAACATTCACTTGAAATTCTATAAATTAGTTTTTTTTTCTAACCCTTAACTCTTTTAAGTTTCTTATATATTATTATTGAGTTTTAAACAACCTTAACCCATTCATACTAGTATTTAATTAAAAAAATATATATTCTATAACCATTTTGTATGTAACGAAGAAGAGAAGAGAGTTTTATAGCCATTTAATATGTATAGTTAAAGGCTAAAGCTAAATATAAAGGTATTCTTTTCTACTAAAAAATTGATTTTAAAAACAAGATTAAATCCCAACAACTATAACCTACTCACATTAAACCCATTTAGACCCATCACATCACGTAAGACTCTTTTTAATTATCATCCAAACTTTTATACACGATAAGAACCGATAATAAAGCTAAATTACTATTTGTGTTGTTAAAAGTAAATCAATATGTAAAGTTAGATCGCCATTTTATCAAATAAAAAACTTTGTAAATTTCATGGCTTTTGTATGATTTTCAACCCTACACAAGATTTGCTGCCTAGAATGCATAGAAAAAGTTAACCTTTTACATGATTTAACTTTACTTTATCAATTTTGACTCATGATAACCAAAATCATGGTACCACAATTTTTTTTTTACAAAACCACACATTACAATTATAGGAGTTTAGCGACATCAGTTATCCTTGATGAAGTCGGAAACCGTTAGTTACTCATTGACGAAGGGTAGAAACCGAACCATGCTAATCTATTGATTACCCCATCAACAAAGATAAACCGTCTGTAATAAGTTCATAAAGGTTCATGTGGAAACCAGACGTAAATCAATGAATAAGTATGAACATATAACCAACGGATACTAAAGGTCTGATCATCAAGACAAAATCACCGAGGGATTACCGACAAGCAATATGATATGATATCTTTATTTTTTTGGGATACTGGATTTAAATAACTTGAAGTTTCACCATTTAGCCAACAACACTCCTAACTTACAAATTGTACCACACAACTCTCAAACTAACTGAACCCTAACCGAGTTAGTATTTTGCTGATATGGCATCTGACATGACATTTTTTTGCTAACGTGGTATCTGACGTGACGCTCATTGTTGACGTTGCATCTGACATGGGTTTTTTTGCTAACGTTGCACATGTTTAGTGACGTGTCATCTAACGTCAGCTAGTTGGGTTAAGGCTCGGTTAGTTTGGGAGTTTCAGATGAAAATAAGTTGAAAGTTGGGAGTAGTATGGTACAATTCATTGGGAATGTTATCGACCAGTACTTTCATCAGAGATCTCTTGGTGATTTCCATAAGATCACCGACGAAATTTTAGAAAAATATATTTTTCATGGTCTGTCAGTGATTGACAACGCATACTAAGATTTTGGTTAATGAAGGTAAAATTTCACTACAATTAGAAAGAAACATATCAAGATTACTTTACCAAAGTGATACAAGAGAAGCATATGTCCATATCAATTATATAGAATTTATATTTAACGTATAATATAAGTTAATATAAATACAACATAAAACTAGTGTTTGAGATTTAATGATCTCAAAAGTGATCAAGGATTGATCAGTGGAACAAATTACGAAGAGATAGAAGCAATTTAGTGGACTCACATATAAAATCATTTACGTGAGTGCATCTTCATCAAAAGTTTCATGCGTCTTTGTGGGATAACTGTGAGTGCAGTCTCCTGCAACAACCAACTTACATAATTACCAAAATACCCATTTAGTGTGGGGTATGTGATCATCAAATCTTGAGATTAATTATAACGTGGGCCGTTCTATAACATATCTTATATTATTATTACCTTAAATGTCCGTGAAGTTGAATCTGTAATCTTTTGTTTCGTTGATACAATAAAAGAGATGTTACAACCTGTAAGTTAACCAACTTGCAAAGTGTTAGGTATAAATAACAAAAGATGGTTTTGTAAAGTATAAGCGAAATATATTATTTTGTACAATTGGTTTTGTGTTAAACTTGCGTATATGTACATGTATATTTCTTGAAATAGAAAAAAAAATATAAGATCATCAAATGTGATGATGATATACGTTGTCACAGTCACATATATCAATAGGGTGTGAATTTCTGACATGATCTGAAAACACAATACGAACCTAACACAAAATTTCCGGGTTCGGTTTTAGTCTAAACAAGTCCAGTTTGGGTCAACCCAGTCAGGTTGGCGGGTTGACTCATTTAACCCCCACCACATATTATATTATATTTTTTACAATATATTTTGTCATAAATAAAATAAGGTGTCTATTTTATACCATAATTATAACTTGAAAAGAGAAATAGACATTCGGGTTAAATGGGTCGTGTAAATTTTAATATATTAATTTGTAAAAAAAATTAAAAAAAAACATTCGGGGTTAAACAGGTCATGTCCGGATTCGTTTAAAATTTTCGTCTTTGAGTCAGGTTTATCCCGCTCGCAAACACAACCCCTTTAGCACCCTATGATTACATGAACATACACGGTAGATGTTGCATTATGACCCTAAACTTAAAGAGTCATAATTACACAATTTGTAGATAAAAAAAATGTTAACAATATTATAGGGTAGGCTTGCCGACCCTAGAG
The DNA here is from genome assembly GCA_947069175.1 of Scalesia atractyloides. Taxonomy (NCBI): domain Eukaryota; kingdom Viridiplantae; phylum Streptophyta; class Magnoliopsida; order Asterales; family Asteraceae; genus Scalesia; species Scalesia atractyloides. The sequence goes on along the minus strand of CAMTDV010000021.1, from coordinate 2,720,110 downwards.
GATTGTTCACAAACATAGTGTGAGTTAATTGTATTTGGTTATATTTAGACTTTTTGATACCTTGCTGTATATTATATTTCTTAATTTTAAAGTAAACAGTAATTTTATAAACTTTATAAGCATATTTATAGAAGTTCTAAGTAAATTAAAACCAAATTTTAAACTATAAGACAAAGATTCATTTCGTAATATTGAAGTAGCTGAAAACTTTTAAGTGCAACAGTGACCAATTCTAGGCATGGAGTAAAAAATTGGATATCTAAGGATCGATATTTGAGATATCGGTTATAGCGGTGGGATATCCGTAATTTTAATATTATACTAAATTTATATATATAGCAAAATTCACACTAACAATTCAGTTTATTCTCCTACCATTAACAAATTGGCCTTTTGCAACTTGCAACACAATAACAATTGTAGCAAGTAGAAACTAATTAAGGCTTAAAACACTAACATTTTACACTAACAATTAACAATTACAATTAAGACTTAAAACACTAATAGCAACAATAAGATGAAAAACGAATGGTAGAATTAAGAAGTTAGGTACTGATATCGGTAAATCGGTGATATATCGGTACCAATATTTTGACTGATATTTTGCACCGATATCTTACCAGGGTACCGATAACCAATGTATCACCGATATATCCGTGATATATCGCGATATTAACTGCATAGGACCAATTTACGGTCTCTTTTCTTATGATTACGCGTTAACTTTCCACAAAATCACTAAAAGTGTCAGGAACCTCACTGTATACGCTAAACCGTATAGTTCTGATGGGTTCATATACAGCATACTTGGTAAGACAGTGCACTATATTAAACTAACATGATATTCATATACTGATTTGACTAAGATATCATATCATCCCAATATAAAATAAAAGTTGTAGCAAACAAGTGATGAAAAAAGTTTGTCTTTTTTAAAAAAAAAAAAACAACTTTTGTAATCAGTCTACTGAACTTTGGTAAAGCAAACAAAATCAAAGATATTGTTCTAAAATGTTATCTTTTCTGACTCAAAGCCAAAGCTAGGTAGCACCATCCGCATGCTTCTAAAGGATTTAAATATCACGTATCATGTATAGAATTAGTTCCTTTCTGAAAAAGGTAATAATAACTTTAAAAATAATATTCTATCCCCAGGATTAAGTAATTAATTATATCAATCCAAGTTTGTACTTTGTACCCTGTTGGAAGAGAAGTAATTGAAATAACATCAATATAAAGTATTATAAAAACCATAAAACTGATCACATGATTCTCATTACTTTGTGATGATTACGATTGGGGAGATGATTGTGATCTGAACATCACGTAAGCTTTTGTGATATCGGAGTAGATAAAAAAAGTGTTAAAAGAAAGAAAACCATGTTCTCTGGTATCTCATAAGATATCTATCATCTCCTTCCACAAGGGTTATAATGCGGCAAATTATCTCTGCACATCATTCACACGATCTGGGCACCACAAGGGTCGAACCCGCGCCACTACAGCTTTACATGTAGACAATGAACTTCATTGATAGTAGGTACTACTGAGCTATAAGCTCATTGGTACATGTAGATAAGGGACTTATATATGGAATACATGCAGTGGCTTAAAAATTTTTAAAATTATATTTTCTTTACCTATATGGCATAATATATAATATATAATAAAATATATAAGTAGTCTAGAGTGAACACTAGTGTATTTACGAACTGAGTGAACAAATCATGGCCATTGATCACACATGTGTATGGCTAAGATTTCATCATCAAATCATAAAATACACTACTGTATTTCATCATTAAATCCTGGCCATTGATCTACACACGTGTATGGCCAGGATTAGTTCGCACAGTTCGCAAATACACTAGTTTTCACTCTTGAACCTAATCATATATAATATATATAATATATATATAACTAAAAAGCAACAAGTTTGTGCATATGGTTGTTGTACTCTTGCCTTTGGAAGTTTTTTAAAAAAAAATTGGAAATTTCATTTCTAACTCTATAATTTTAATCTTTGACAACTAAAGTCCAAAGTTTTATTTTTTGTTAATTTAACTCCTTTGATTAAATTAATTTTTCATATCTAATTCAAAAGTTTACATCTTTTGCAATTTAATCCCTTTGAATTTTTTCATCTTTCGCAAGTTTTCTGTTTAATGTTTCGTTCTAGATTTCCCGAGTTAACACGTCACAACGTGCGTGTAGGATTCAACGTTTTTTCATCTATTTTTTCCCGTTCAACAGGCCCAGCGCGTCTATTTTCCCAGTTTGATAGGTCTGTCGCAACGCACGGGTCATAGATTAACTTAGTTATTCTTTTCTATGTTTTACACACAGGTTCGCGATCATGTAAGAAACATTTCACTTTCATCTAATATATGATATATAACTAACGAATCCCTGGCGGGTGGTAATTCTAGTTAAAATTAATTCATAGATATATGTATACATGATCACCACATTATTCAATTCAATTATATTTAAGATCACTAAATATCAAAAACAATACTAAAAATGCTATTTAGTGACAACCAAAAAGTGACCCTATAAGTAAACACAACATAAAAATAAAATCTTTTCGTGTTTAGATGTTTACGTACATACATAGAGGGTAATTCCATAATAGATAGAAATACATAGAGGGTAATTCCATAATAGATGGAAAGGGAGAAATGTGTGTAGTAGTATATAACATTTTTTGTGACAACATTTTCTAAAAAAGTGAATTTAAATCATAAATATTATACTTTTTATCCACATTTTTTGTTGTAAGAGTGAAAAAAAATAAATAAAAAAACATTTACCACTCTACTATAAATGCCACTAAATTCACAAGCAGTAAGTATAACTACTCTTCATAAAACATTTCTTGTAAGTGCGACATTTTGTGCCAAATTAAGTTAAATTCTTTAACAAAAATTCACTTTCTATTCTGACAAAAAACTGAAATAAAAATTGATACTCGCCTGACATATGATTACATGAAACTTCTATTTAAATTTAGATGAAATCAGTATAACTTTTTCAAAACTTGAACTACCTATATAAAGAGTTTTATAAAAAGTACATAATATTTATGAATCTGTTAAAAATTTAACACTGTGAAAGAGGATAGAAACTATAATGTGGTCTTATACATGCATGATATAATAATGTATAATCATTACACACAAAATTCTCTAGGACCACATATGGACCATATGTGTTGGCTAATACCACTTGTGTGTACAACTAGATTAATTAGTCGATTATGAGCTAGGACCATTCATTTTGGCTTGCTTGTAAAGTTGCACCTACCGTAAGTATATATATTATCTTACTAATTAAGAGGCTCGGTGTGCAATCAATTCTTAATGATGTCCACTAACCACACATGTGTTAATATGTCCTACTTAAAGTTAATAAGACTATTTGACTAGTCAAACACTCGAATGATCATACTTTTAAAGGTAAGACTATTTGACAAGAATATATATGGAGTTCTAATATAGACCTGCATATGACCTTCATTTACCATATTGAAACGTATTCTTTGTAGAATGCAAGACATATCAAGTTCAGTGGCGGAGCTCGAATGAAAACTCAAAGGGGGCGGACTCACAAAGATCTGAATCGGTGAGGAAGGACTCTTAATAATTCAATAAAGTTTCACAGTGATCAAGTGGTTAGCCCGTAAACATTTTTTTGTCTTTGATATAAGATAGCTTATATATTGTTTATGACTAGAATAATTATACCAATATAATAGAGGACTTATTTTTCCTAAAAAATTTAGGAAACTGTTGCATTAAAATAAGCACGGTGTGACTTTTAACCTGTTCAACTCATTGATCTTTTACTTTACTTTTTTATTTGACAAGCCTATCACACGATACTCTGAATCATCTTATTCACGAGTAAATCTTGATCTAATCTAAGTTTTGAGAGCATATAACTTTCAAAACACGCCGTGTTAACATATAGTCCTAGACTCCTATCGATAACTTTTTTTCTACGTGCCAAACCAGCAAGGACTTTTTTATAAGTTAGAGCACCCACGCTGCTTGACTAACCGGACGAACCCACCTCAGCATCACCCTCTTCCGAACGAACGCACCTTATCATCCACATTGGCAGACTATGCCGGACAAACCCACCTCCCCTCACAACTCGTCCAAAATTCTCACTAACCTCTTTCTTCAACATTACAAACGCCACTTCTGGACTTCCTTCACACTCACTAACCTCTTTCTTCCACCTGGAGGCCAACTAGATCAAGATGTTCCGCTGGACACATGGTGTTGGTGCTCTTAATGTTGGCTCAATTGTTGTTCCGAGTGAAGGGTCTAACCCGGAAATTAAATGGCTTAAACAAATCACAAGTGGGTGAACTTGGAGGACCAAATTTGACAGGTAGGTTAAATTGGTTTAAGTTCCTAATTATAATATATTATAATTAGTATGATAATGTTTTTGCTACCAAGTTAGATTAGTCTATATAAACTAATTTAGGGTTTGACATCTTATTAAGAGAGAAAAACTAATATATTGGAGAGCTATTCCATTCGTGTTAGTGTTCGCGTTCTTGTGTTTGATACTTGGTTGGGACTAGACTTAAGCACAGGATATTAGTTATTGGATAAACTATTAGTATTTACTTTGGCTAATAAAAGATTATCTTCAACTAAATATTAAAAAAAAAAAAAATCCAGAAAACCCCATATAGACAAAAACATGACCACATAGAAAGGGCATTTTTTTTTAATGGTGACTTTCTTTTGAGTGACCTAATGTCACACCGCCTAAACGGCGGCCCTAGCCAAGATCTGCTTAGACTACGTTGTCATATAGAAATGGCAATTTAATATATGAATAAAGCACATACCTTTACATCATTGATTGCGCATTCGTGGAGGCACAATATCTCCAAGTAACCCTTGATCTTTATGAGAATCTTGAGATGGTGGTTGAGCCATCTTTTGAGAAAAATGATCTCCTGATTCATTCGACAGCACTTGTGGCTGGGGTTGCAGTGAACCTATAGCACGTACTTGATCATGAAACTGTGATCTAGAACTAGAATAGTGAACCGGGTTCAGGGCTAAGGAGTTGGGGGCCAATTGCCTTGCATAGACACCTTGATCATGGTGAGATACTAGTCCTCTAGGGAACCCTATGGAGTGATGACAATGTTGCCCTTCATATGTTGTGATTACTGTTGTAGGGTCTTCTGATGAACGCTCGACGCGTTTCTTCACTGTGCATTTGCTGTTTGTGCAACGGTAATAGCTCCTTCAAGAAATCAAAAAAATATTTAATTTGGATTTTTTTTAAACTGTTGATCTAAAACAGCTTATTTAACCACAAAGAAATAAACAGATAAGTAGTTTAGATAGACAATTCTTAATATCCTCAAAACAAATAACTCATTCTTGTATTAAGTTGTAATTGTAATAAGCCAGTAGGAAAAAAAAATCATAGAACACAGTTATTTGAAACAACCTTATTCGGGTAACATGCATATTTCTCTACCCTTCTTTGTACGTAGGTAGCTCTTCTCATTTTTTGCAGCACCCCATGCATATATTATATATGTAAACTTAAATAATAAAACTGAGTGACTAATTTAAGTTACATATAAAAACACTAATTAAAAAAAAAATTTAAGGTCATTGTCAATCTGTCGGTGGTCACCAACGAATTGTTGTTGGAAATATAAAATGTGAATGATATTTAAAATATGAGAATTTTTTAAATATGTACCAAAAAAATATATATATTATTTGTTGGAAACAAATCAACTGAACCAACCAAGGATGATAATTTGAACATAATTTGTGACTTAGGACTCTAAGTTATTGCCATTTTTAACTACACAGATAAGTTAATTATCAGTATATTAATTTTAGTATCTAAATGATGAAGGCTTGGTGAAAACAGATACCTTTTTTGGAGCTGTTTGATATAGGCTGAGCAATTTATGGTTCCGAACCGTCATATAACCGGAGAACTGGACCCGTCAGATCTGAACCGTATTGTTATGCTTGGGGTTAAATTCCGGTTCTTAAATTTGTCACAAAGTGGTTCCCGGTTTGGTTATAACTGACGGGTCCATGTAAAGAACCGATAGAACCAGTTTGGGTTTAAAGTTTAAACTTTAAATACAATATTTAAAACCCTATCAATTTATTTAAACCTAAAATATTATATTTGAAAATATTTTTTTAGGATTAAAGAATACAGAAATTGCTTTTACATAATGTTTGAATGAAGTTTTTGTGATGTTTAACTAAAAGTTTTTTTGGTTAACTTTCGTTTTTTACATTGTATATTGTCGTTTTAAGGTTTGAAACATTCTATTCTTGCTACTTTTACTTTAAGTGGTTTAAAATTTAGATGTTGCAACTCTAGTTATTGTAATTTGAAATGAATTGATACTTTCTCATTGACAGGAAAGGAGAATAAATACAAATTTACAAGCTGAAATCAGGAAACTAAATCTCCTCAAATCCTGGAGATAAATACATAAGAATACATAATATATACAAACTAATATATCTGCTAATAGACCCCACAGTCGAAGCAGTAGCCGGCCGAATGCAGAGACTGGACTTGAAGCGATCAAATAGTAAACGTGGTAGGCCTTTAGTGAAAATATCTGCATATTGGCACTCAATAGGAACATGTAGAACCCGGACCGCACCAAGTTTCACCTTTTCACGTACGAAGTGAATGTCAGTTTCCACGTGCTTGGTGCGCTGGTGTTGAACAGGATTATGAGATAAATACATGGCTGAAATGTTATCACAATAAAAGATGGAAGCCTGTGTTACGGGAAGGTGCAACTCGAGCAAAAGGTTGCGAATCCAAGATAGTTCAGCTGCAGTGTTCGCAACTCCTCTATATTCAGCACTCGAGCGAGAAATCGTAGGTTGACGTTTGGAGGACCAAGACACTAAGTTGTCCCCAAGAAAAACACAATAACCATATTTCGAGCGACGTGTATCCGGGCACCCCCCCCCCCCAATCAGCATCTGAATAAGCGGTGAGTTGAACGGACTTGGAGGGAGATAGATGTAAGCCGTGATCAGCGGTGCCTTTGAGATATCGAAGAATGCGCTTGAGAAAATTAAAATGTGACTCCCGTGGGGCATGCATGAATAGACAAACCTGCTGAACCGCATATGAAATGTCTGGCCGAGTGATAGTAAGGTACTGTAAAGCACCTGCAAGGCTCCGGTATAAAGTACCATCGGAGAGAAGGTCACCTGCTGAAACACTAAGTTTTGAATTCGTGTCAGTAGGGGTGTGGCAGGGCTTACAGTTTTCCATTTTGGCTCGAGCCAAGATGTCATGAACATATGAACGTTGAGATAAAAACAATCCCCCATTATTGTGTTGTACCTCTATCCCCAAGAAGTGATGCAACCGGCCAAGGTCAGTCATAGAAAATTCCCGAGACATGGCATTGATAAAGTGTTGCAAAAGATGATCATTAGAGGCTGTGAGAACAATGTCATCCACATATAAAAGGAGATATGCCATGTCGTTGCCACGCTTGTAAATGAATAAGGAACTGTCATATGTGGAAGTACGAAAACCGCATCTAAGAATATAAGTGGCATACCTGTGATACCATGCCCGAGGTGCCTGTTTAAGACCATATAAGGACCTTCTTCAACATGCACACATGTTTAGGACGTTGCTTGTCTACAAACCTGGTGGTTGAAACATATAAACAGTTTCGTTTAGATCCCCATGTAAGAAAGCATTTTTGAGGTCCAGCTGATGAATAGGCCAAGGACCTAGAACCAGCTAGGCTAAGAACCGTGCGAATGGTGGTCGGTTTTACCACTGGACTAAATGTTTCATCGAGTCAACACCAACCTTTTGTGACTTACCATTCACAACAAGACGCGCTTTATAGCATTCTAAAGCCCCATTAGCATGAAATTTGTGGCGAAATAACCACATACATCTAATAATGTGTGCATTAGGAGGCCGAGGCACAAGATCCCATGTGCTATTATCTATTAAAGCAATGTATTCAGTATTCATAGCATCGGACCAATGTGGATCGGATTGGGCGTCAAGGTGTGATTTAGGTAAAGGCGAAATGGTTTCAACATTTAAATTGTATGGGGCCTTTGGTTTGGATGTCCCATCTCAAGATCTAGTGACCATGGGATGTGTTGATTGGAGAGGGGCTATCAGGGCAGGAAGGGGCTGGTTATGATGTTGCGGGTTGGAGGTCGGTGTGGGCTGGACAAGTGGTGGGACAGAATGGTTGACAGGGGCCGCATGAGGCTGGGCATGAGGATTTTGGGCTGGTTGGGTGGGCTTAGGAGGCCGACGGCTGTAGGTGATCGTAGGATGGGGCCGGGTGGTTGTTTGGGCCTGGGTTGTGGGCTGTGGCGTGGTGATTTGAGGTCCGGTAGATGGCTGGGAATATTGGGTAGCAGTGGAATTGTTGTGGGGAGTGGGTGTGGACATGGGTTGGGTAAAGATGATAGGGGATGTGTCACAATCAAGAAAATTATAAGAAGATGGTTGAGGTGTAAATGTTTTGGAAAATGGAAACTCAAGTTCATTAAAGGTGACATGGACGGGACAGAATGATCTTTCCGGTAGAGAGATCAAGACACCGATACCAGCGATGGTCAGCAGGGTACCCGAGGAAAACACACGGGGATGATCGCGGTGCAAGTTTATGAGGACGGGTATCGGATTGGTTCGGGTAGCAGGCACAACCAAACACTCGAAGGTGTTCATAGTCAGGGTGTTTGAGATAAAGGGCAGCGGATGGGCTTCGAAAACCAATTGTTTTAGATGGTAGGATGTTGTGAAGGTAAACCGAGGTGTGAAGAGCTTCCACCCAATAATGAGGCGGCAAAGAAGCATGTGTAAGAAGCGACAACAGTATTTCATTAAGACGACGGATCATGCGTTCCGCTGTTCCGTTTTGTTGTGATGTGTAAGGGCACGAGAAACGAAACTGTAACCCGTTTGTGGAGGCAAATTGTTTAAATTGAGTGTTATCAAACTCCCCACCCATGTCACATTGAAAGGTTTTAATATTATGGTGGAATTGGGTTGAGATGTATTTGTGAAATTGAGTGAATTTAGTGTAAGTTTCAGATTTAAACTTTAGGGGAAACACCCATGTAAAGTGAGTGTCATCATCAATCACAACCAAATAGTATTTGTATCCCTGTTTACTAGGGATAGGTGAATTCCACAAATCACAGTGCACTATATCAAAAGGACAAACAGTGCAAGAAGAAGATAAATTAAAAGGTAACCGTTTGTGTTTGGCAATTTGGCAGGAATCACAAAAAACAGAACGACTTTGTTTAGTACATGAAATAAACTTATTAGAATTTAAATAATCTAGAACATGCAAGCCAGGGTGTCCTAGACGGTTGTGCCAAGAGCCTTGAAAACTGGTAGAAACAAAAGCAGAAGCATCAGGTGGTTTGTGAGCAGTGAGCGGATAGAGATGGCTGGTGCTGTCATGCCGACTCATAATAGTTCCACTCGGGTAGTCCTTCACAGAAAACCAAAAGGATCAAAGTCAACGGAAACCCAATTATCACGGGTAAATTTCCGTACAGAAATAAGGTTTTTAATGATATTGGGAGTGTGTAAAATATTTTTAAGTTGAAGTGGTTTTGAGGAGGAGGGAATGGTGGAGTGACCCGATCCAACAACCGGTAACCGATGACCATTTCGAACTAACACATTTTAATAGAATGATAACACGAATGAGAAATCTTACCTGTGTCCCCAGTTAGATGATGTGAGGCGCCGGTGTCCATGAACCAGTCTGGTGCTTCGGGTGCCACTGCCATGGCTTGGAAAGCCTCAGCGAGCTCGGTTGGTTCAAGGGGATTGACATCAGTTATGTGAGCTTGAGCAGAGGACTGGTCCGAAGAGGGAGGCTGCTGGGGCTGCTGTGTCACAGGCCACGGTGAGACCCAACCAGGTTGAGTAGGGTAGGGGCACGGTGGTGGTGGTGGTGTGGCCCAATAGGAGTTGGTCCAATAGGGAGGAGGCATGGGCTGATAGTTTTGCTGGTTCCAGTTGGGGCGAGGCTGATTGCGGCTGTTTGGACCACGTGTTTCAGAACCGGGGCGTGGCCGGTATTTGGACTGCCCGGTTTGCCCTGTTCCGGAAGACGAATTCTGACCAGCTTGTGTACCCGAGTTGTCACGGCGAGGACCACTTCTCCTAGTATTCTGGTTATACCGGTATTGGCTAGATTAGAACCATACCGATTGGAGTTATCACGGTTTGAACCATCACTACGACGAGGAGGTGGAGTTATAGCAGCATGTGCTTCAGAAGGAGCGTTGGTACCGTCACGAGCAGCCTGTCTCTCTTGATCGCCATGAGCATCTCACAAGCCTCATTCCAAGATGGAATTTCACGATTAATAATAGACCCAATCGTGTCATACTCACGAGGTAAACCTCGCACCAGTTACAACACGAGGGTTTGTTCGTTCACGGGGCTACCCACATCATCTAGTTGAGCAGCCAAGTCACGAAGAGTTTGACAGTATGCTTCCAAAGATGGCATGGCGATGAGTTTCAGATTGACGAATTTGGTTTGGAGAGCAGCACATCGAGGACCGTTGTTGTGAAAGATAGCCTTGACTCGGTTCCATGCTTGTAGAGCAGTCGATTCGTATTCAAGAACCCAAAGAAGATAATCTTCTGATAGTGTGCTGTAGATCCACTGCAGCACTATTGCATCAATTTTCATCCATTAAGCATGATCTGGGTCGTTTTCAGGGGGTGGTTCGCTGGTTATGTGGTCTAAAACCTCGTATCCACGAGCATGAAGTTGAAAGAGCTTCACCCACGCAGAATACGTGACCTTAGAGCCATCAAGAACACGAACCTTTTTCTGGATATCGGTTACAGTGTAAACAGGGTGCAAGGCAACAGGCTGTTTTGTGGGAGCTGATGATTCGGTTTTATCTCCCATAGTATAAGATGAACAGGAAACAGGATCGAATGATGGGTGTAGCCGGCGGTTGTGTAGGGTCGAAACCCTAGTGATCGGATCGAGATCCGGGAAGAAGAAAACGGCTGCGGGTTTAGGGTTCAGAGCAGATTTTGCTCTGATACCATGTAATTTGGAATGAATGATACTTTTTCATTGATAGGAAAGGATAATAAATACAAATTTACAAGCTGAAATCAGGAAACTAAATCTCCTCAAATCCTGGAGATAAATACATAAGAATATATAATATATACAAACTAATATATCTGCTAATAGTTATATGTTTTAAACGGTTCGATTATTTTAATTTAATTGTTAATTATAGATTTAATTCACAATCAGTTTCGGCGATAACCGTTTAACCCGGTTCCAAACCAAACGAAACCATTACAATACAGTCCGGCTCTGATTTTTATATTTAGCATTTAACGGTTCCACTTCACTTCAGTTCGATGCGATTCTAAACTGTCGCACAACCCTAGTTTGATAACATTAAATCTGAACATATGTGTGTATATGTGTGTGCATATAATATATATATATATATATATATATATATATGTCTTGTTATTAAGAGACATTTAGATATGCAAACCTGGGAAAAGGGCTATTTTTAACAGCTTTCTGTCCATATTTTCTCCATCTGTAGCCATCTTCAAGATGATCAATCTCACTCTTGGTCATGAATGCAAAACATGGCTGACGAATTCTTTTGGTTCCCTTCCTTTTAACCTTACCCCTGAAAATCATTGCAACCAACTTTTATCAGTGATGATAAATAAATAAATAAATAAAAAAGGTTAAACATAGAGGAACTTCATTCATTTAATTGTAATATTATATAACCAACTTATTGAAAATAAAACTATTCTATCTGATGAGTAACCAATTGCAGATACCACGTAATATGGAAAAAAAAAAGTTGTATTTTAAAAAATTATGTCCTTAAAATTAAAGAGGTGACTAGAAAACATCAATTTTTGCAACTGTTATATATATGTATATATATATATATATATATATACACACACATCAATTTTTGCAAATGTGAAATATATATACATATATGTAAGGATAAATAAAAAAAACCCAGCTACATAGTTGTTGCAAATAAATAGTAAGCATTGAAAGGCCAATTTTGAAATTTCAAACTCATTTAATAGAAGTTAATATGAGTAACAATAATATATGCAATCTTAATAGAACAAATAAATAAATTCTGTATAAAACAATAGCTGATTTTCACACACAAGTGTAAGACAGCCAAGGGATAAACTTTCAATCAAAACAAAACTTTCATGAAACAACAAAAAAAAATAAAGTTATATTCACGAAAAAACCGGAAGCAAGAACTAAAAGACAATGAAACACATCAATAATAGATGAACGAAAGGTACACCTACTGCAAAACCAAAAGGTATAAGCAAGCCATAAATGAAAACCAGATCTATGATTGATTTTAAATGTAGGACACAGTGAGATGTTGTTTAATAACGGTTATAGTCCTCTCATTCATTAGGGGCCACAAATGCAAAACTTGGTTGATGTATTGAAACATATATGTCAACAAATACTTTGATTAGATGCATTATGTTTAGTAACTTTTATGCAATTTTTACGGAGCCACATGTGCAATACCAAAAAGCAAAATTAGTGTCTAATGATTTACATGTTCCTGAAATAAAGATAATCATAATTTACTTGTTTTAGAAAAGTTGCAGAAAAGGTATGCTACTCGATACTAACATGACACTCTATATTATCATGGTTGCAAAGTCGTTTGGCGCTCCCTATTCAGTCGATCAGGGAGTTGAGAGTAGTCGATGTAGGCGGAGAGTACTCGGGGAGTACTCGGACATGTTAAATTATAAAGAAATTACTTTTGGAGATTAAATATATGTCAAATAACATAAATTAACTAATATTTATAACAAAATACGTGAAAATGATATTCATTCTCTTTAATATGTAGGCAAAGAAATTATGTTTTATTATTATTTAGGTCAAACTAGGCCCGAATTGACCCACTAGATCCGATTCTGTTGAGGCTGACCGCGTTTGACCGACTCCGAGTAATTACGCTGAGTTGAAGAAAGTTGCATCGGCAGCCTACCTTGTAGTGACTACTCGGGGAGTACTCGGCCTTGGAAACCTTGTTTTACAACCATGTATATTATATGTATGAAAATCATTACAATATTAGATAATGTTCCAACCAAAATAAGAAAATATATAAAACTGACAGAAGAAAAACAGTTTATTACATTTATAAACATTAAGAAAAACTAAAAACAAGTGTATATATTAAGCTATCATTTTCTTTCTTAAAACAATATATTAAATATAAACCGACATGCACTAAAGCACACATTTATGTATACGTATATTAGATACTGTAAGTTAACGTCATATTAACAACCGTCGGGAATAAACCGTCGGGAAAAAAGCATTATTCCAACCACTGACTGACTCACTGTCGTCATTTTATGTAGGAAAAACCAGCACGCTACCGCCGTAGCGGGGGAATTGATGCTTTCCAGCTTGAAAAAACGCCCTTATACTTTTAACTAATTCACAGAAATGCCATCGCAACTTGCGTTAGCAGCTTTTCGTAAACAACGTGTTTCTTCTCTCTATAACAAATTTACGAGGGAAAAAGTTTTCACAAATTATTCTAAAAAGTTAATAATTATAAAATATTATTCACTCTATTTTTTTAGAAAAATATCTCTACTAGATTTTCATGTCCATAATGAACAACAAACACTGAAAATGATAATGAGCTAACAAAATCTTCATGAAATCAGTTTTTATAATTAAAAAAAGCATTGTTAATTATGATATCTGTATCACACGTGAGGATAAAATAGAATAATCCTACTAGTGACGTCATTATTGATGCAACAACAACAAACTCACGCTCGATCTGACGACGGAGGTTTACCGCCGGAAACGGCGTCGTTTGAAGCAGTAGAAAGCTCCGGTCGATCCTCCGATGAGCTCGACGAAACTAACAGATTAGACATCGATACATCCCCTGCTTCCTCAACAGATCCTGACTGCACATCACTAGCAACCGCACCTGCAGTACCTGCAACTACACTTACTTCCGATACTTCCGGCAACGATACGGAGGTTCCGGCACCGTCAGATCCAATCCGATCGAAAATCGGCGGTTGAGAATTGAAGTTCCATCCGAAATCGTTTAAAACGTTGTTTTCTCTCACATCGGTACCGAAAAAGTTGTAATCGCCGGAGAACGTCCACGTGGAATCAGAGAAACCGCCGGCGATCGGATCAACTTTATCGTTATCATCCATACACTAATCTCCGTTGCAGATCGGAGAGAAATCGAGCGAGTTTAGAGAGAGAAGGAGAGGGTAAAAGCTAGGGTTTTAGGTTTTTAGAGAGAGAAAGAGGGGGGAAAGAACGCGTAAAATTTCTGTTGGGGGGTTTCTAGTCGACAATTGATTGGTGCTTATTTTAGTGGGGCTGGAAATAAGGGGTGTTACGGTTTGGTTTGATTCGATTTGATTGTTAGTAATTGAAGTTATCAGTTAATTGGTTCGGTTTAATCGGTTAATTTGTTGGTTTTTTGTTCGTTTCAGTTATTTTTGGTTAATAACCAAATCAAACAACGGCAATTTTTTTGTTTGTAATGGATTTATAAATAAATGAAATAAATGTATAAATACATGAAATGGCCTATATAAATAAATAAACTAGAGGTATAAATACATGAAATAGAGTTATAGATAAAATAAATTGAGGTATAGATACATGAAATGAAAGTATGAAACATGAATCACATGAAATAGAGTTAAAAAAGACTGAAATATATGAAAATATAAATGGTTCGGTTCGGTTAACTAATGGTACAAAAAATAACCTATAACATACTTTCGGTTAAGTTGGTTTTGGTTAATTCGGTTTCGGTTAATGGTTCGGTTATTGCACAATCCTACTTCTTATAAATCATTCGTTAAAGATTTAGTATGAAGCTACAAAATATAAATATGTAAAACAACTTAAAACAAAATAAAATGTAGTAAATATTAGAGAAAACGGTGATATGATACCTATGACTTGGTGCAGTAACTTGAACAACAAACAAATAGTGATGACGTGGTGTTGCACCATTTTCAGAAGAAAAAAAAAAAGAAGTCGTATTGCTTATTTACTTATAGCGTAAGGATTAATTTGAAACTTTATAAAACAAAAAAATCGTAATGTGATTTTATTTAATACAGAGAAAAAATGGATATTAATAATCTTAACTTTAACCTACTAATCAAGATTAATTTCAACTCGTAAATTTTGACCGGCGGTGTCATCATTAAGCATATTTTTTTCAACTATCTTATACAAACTGAGCAATCTTATACAAACTGAAAGTTAGCCCAATTAGTTTTTACTTGTATGGACGACCACATAAACAGTTATCATCATCAAAACATTGTCACATAAGCAGTTTATGTCATCAAATCTTTGACTTATTTGCGCCATAGAGCAATCCACGTCATTAAAACTTTGACTTTTATGTCACATAAGCAGTTCATATTAGTAAAAACTAGCTAGATTAACTTTAAGTTAATATGAGATCATTAAAGAAAAATGTGTTTAAACTTCAAAGTTGGGATAAACTGGATTAATCATGAGCAATATGTTAAACTTAAATTTATTAAATAAAATACAATTTCTCTTTAATATAACTTCTTATTATATTATTATTATTATTATATAATTTCCGGTTTTGAATTTAACATTTTCTATTATTTTTGCTTGTGAAGAAAGAATAGGTAAACGATAATAATAAAAAATGGGTGTCAACATTTAAATAGTACGGAGGAGAAGCTAATAGAAGGAAGAAAGTTGTTGGTTAGTCTAGCACCACGCGCGTACAATATTGAGTGTGGATCACTTGCGATCAACACACCATAAATTTATTTTTATTTTTAATGACAAGAAAAACGTGTCAACCACCATGACATCAGATGTTGTGGCCAAAGACTAGTCAACCGCCGCCAGCCCCTTCGCTCAAACGCACGACAGTGGAATAAACGGTAAAACCTCGCCTCTCATCCAAGACGAACTGGCGTCACCCGTATGCGTCATTCATCTGGATGTCGCAGAAAATAATGGGAAGAATGGGAGTCTAATCATGATTACAAGAAACACAAATTCTTTCTCAACCATTCTATCACTAACTCATTGGCACACACCTTAAATTTATATCACATCAAATCAAATCTAATCGGATTAACTACTTCTAGTTGGTTTCGAAATATATTGGATTGTTAGTGGTATAAAATTTCTAACCAACTACTGGTTTTATTCGTTTTATAATCAAATTGTATACTTGTTTAAACCCATACGTTCACAAATGGAAACTTTAAGTGTAGCATAAGTAAGTCTTTGTGAAGCCTTAAAGCCTCTTAGAACCGGTATGTCTATGATGTAACTATATAAGCCTCTTAGAACCGGTGGCAGTTTGGGTGACAGGTCAAAACGGTTTCAGGTTACATTTTTGTTGAGTTCCAAGATTTCATGTAATAAATTATAAAAGAGAAAACGTCGTTAGTACTCGTAACAGAGAGTGGGTTCTCTATCTGACCATAATTCAGCATGAGAACCAATAGAATTGTAATCGGAAAAGCTTAAGTAAACAGAGAGAGCATGAGAGAATGTCTACCTATGGAGTGTGACCTCACCTCTCGTTTATACTTGTAATGTTAGACGCCGCTTTCTCCAAATGACAGAAGTGTTATAGTTGTAACTGGAATGTTGGTGCCGCCTCTCTTCTTATCGTGGATACATCCTCACACGGAAAAAAGAGACCTTTCCACACCAGTTTCTATCACGTGCCTCTCACGTAATACATGAGTTTGACCTAACGAGATCAACTTCTATCACGTGCCTCTCACATAATACCTGAGTTTGACCTAACGAGCCTTATGACAAGGTAAGGAGATATTAGATCTGGGCCAGTAATGATGGTTTGGGCCCGTATCTCTTCAAACCGAATAAGAAATTCGATTCGGTTTTTAATGCTTTTGTTTTGGTTTTCTTTTCGGTGTATTTAGTTTGAAATCGAATAACTAACACCATTGTGTTGGAAGTAACATGCTTGAGCATACCTTTTTACATTGGTATTACTATGTAGTTTTCGCGTAGCTGTTAAAGTAACTTGTTGCCAACTTATTTCTATTTGATAATTCACCGGTCAAGTAGGAGAATGTTAAAACTTATTAACTAAAAAATAATACGACCTTGTGACTATTCGATAAGTTGGTTTAATTATCAAGTTATTATAACAATTAACTAATAATCCTTACGTTATCAATTGATGGATGAGTGCATTGATCGATGTATCTCCATGACAGTATTTATTTATATGAATAACATTATCCTTTGTGATTGTATAAATATTAAGTTGTATGATAAAAATACTAAAGACTGCACTATTATGGTATCATCAAACACCAAATAGAATCTTTTAACGAGTAGGTCTCTTTACTTTCTTGAGTTATGTACACAATATTACGTAGCGAATAGTTCGTAAACCGTTCGGCGAGAAGTTCGTTTACGTTCATTCATTTAATTAATGACCGAACATAAACAAGAATCCGTATGGTTCAATAGTGTTCGTGAACGTTCAGTAATGTGTTCTTAAACGTTCTTTCATCTTCGTTTGTTTATGTCGTTTATTTAATATTTTTTAGCATTTATTTGTTTTACCTAAACGTTTTATATTATTTAATTCTTATTTATCTCAACACACACACAAATAAAATAGGAAACTCTCTCTTCTCTTTATTTATGTGTCGTTAGAGGTGTACAAATCGGTTTTTGTTTAAAACAGTCCGGTTTTAATCGAACTGGTTTTTTCTTCAAAAACAAAAACCAGATTTTTTTATAACCGGTTTCGGCTACTAACCGTTTTTTTAAACCAAAAACAGTAACTGATCCAACCGGTTCGGTTTTTAACCGGTTTTGGGAAAAAAAACGTTTATTAACCGGTTTTTTTTTAAACCGGTTTTGGTGTTTAAACCAGTTTCAAACATCAAGAACCCTAACCGTTGTCCGGTTCGGGTTGGAACCGGTTTTTTTAAAAACCGGTTAAAAAAGACCGGTTTTGATTTTTTTTTTCCAGTTTCGGTTCTAAAATCGGTTTTTGTACACCTCTATGTGTCGTCCCACTATCCTTCTCATTATTCACATCGTCAAATACTATCGACATTCTTTCAACGATTAAGGCTTCAAGGTCTGGTGCTACTCCCTCTCAACCACCTCTAGCCACTGCCGACTTCGCTGATTTTATATGTGCTCGTGTTTATGAACACGTTCTTTTTCTTAATGAACGAACACGAACAGAAAATCTTATTCGGTAAATGTCGTGAACACGTTATATCCTTAATGAATGAACATGAACAAAACCGTTCGGTTCTTAATATTTGGAGTAAATAAAGTTTTTTGGAATTTACGGGATTACAAAGCGTGAAGGGAGAAAGCAAAAGAAAGGTGCGTTTTCTTTCAATCGGGACAATTGACTGAAAAGGCTTTTCAGTTTAAAATTCTTTACGTAGTTGAGTTTTCAACTTCTCATGCCTCTTTTGGCTTTTAACTTTTCATTTTCTATCCTACCCACTTAACTCATTAGTCATGTCCATGGATCTTTATCGTTTTCCCAAAATGTAAAATACATTTTTTAATAATGTTTGAGGAAATATTAATTTTTAACTTCTAACGGGGACGGAACACTTCTCGACTTACCATTACGGGTGTTCATAACAATCTGTATCTGAAAATCTGATCTGAGCTATCGGATATCTGAAATACACGAAAATTTAATTTTATTTTTTACCGAATATCTGAAAATATCCGAAGTATCCGAAAATTTATATTTGGATATCCGAAACTATCCGAAATATCCAGTTCCGAATACTATAAAATAATACTAATTAAAAATTAAATAAAAAATTTGATATTCGGATATCCAAAATTTCCGAGACGGATTTGGATAGTGAAATCAGGTATCCAAAAATTTCAGATATCCGGGTTTGAACACCCCTCCTGCGAATTTTGCCGTGGTCCCGAATTGGACCGAATGGTATTTCTAAACTCTTGTTCCCACCGCCCCTCCTTTCCACTTTGTGTCACTCCCACAATTCTCTAGATCGAGGAGTACTTTCGGAATATTTTTATCCTCTTCCTCCTCACACTTCTTCCACCTCAGCACCTGTTTCTCTCGCGCTTCTCACTCACCTTCCTCCCCGCTTCATACTATCGACCCTTATAATCATGTCATTATACAAGTTTTTCGTTAATTCTTAATTGTTTTACATAGTTTTCAAGTAGTCATGTTATCCAATACATGAATAGAGTATCTAGTAATGTTATATTAAAGTCAGCTAGATATTTTTAAACTAATATAACCAAATAACTTCAAACGGAGTGGTAAGGGGGTACGTAGGCACTAGCGAGTGTGGGCCTCCTGGGTTCAAACTAGTGCCAGTACACCACCATCACCCATGCGGGTTAGGGGAGCGGGTTCGGCTTGTCACAAGGGTCAAGGGGAACCCGTGAAGAAATGTTGTTGATCGAGGCATGACCATTGGGATTTGTGGGTAGGGTTTTATTGGTTAAGGAATTTGATTGTAAGAAAAACTAAAAAAAGAAAAAATACTTTATGACAAAGGTAAGACACCACCAGTATTTTATGGCTATTGGGTAGTTTTTAAGATTTTTGATATGACGGGATTCGATTGGTCGGAGTACGGGATCGAATAATCCTTTATATTTCATAGCTAATTAATATATACAAATATTTATATGGTTGTTTACAATTCTTCACTTAAATTTGATTATGTATTAAGGGTCCTTTAAATTGAATAGGAATATAATAATATTATTATGCAAAAAGAGTGAAAGAAAAAAAATATATAAATTTAGTGATGATCTAATAAACGAATTATTGTGATTCTTAAACTAACACGTATAGCTTATGTGGTTATTAACTTCTAATCCATACGAATTAATTCGTGATATTTCGTAGGCACCGAACATTGTTTATTGATGTGGACTGGGTAACAGGTCTCCTAGAGTTATTAACTACAATTTAATCTTAAGCCTTTAATTATGTGTTAATTAATTAATTATAAATCAAAACTAAGCAACGTGGAGAAACCTCGATGGTTAGTTGCTTGGTTCAAGGATAAGATTTAAACAATTGGAAATTACCACAACGTGTAACATGTAATATATACAAACGCTATAACACAATGTCGAGGAAAAAAAGATAATGACGCAAATATAGAAAAGACACAATGATAATAAACAAAAATTCAAAAATCTACAACCTACCTATAAATCTAAAGTGAAAACCTAGAATCTCACATCGTAGAGTTTGATGAGACGGTTTCAATGTCGCTTGAATGAGGTCAATCGGAGTCTGTTTTATACCCTTTGTACGACTTCTTGATTTTAGAAGACTTTGTATTTGATCAACCCATGTATGTAAAATATGTAATCATTAATATTTTTTTATTATCATTTTCATTTTCTTTTTCAAGCTGTGTAGCACACGGGTTCTAACCTAATGATGTATAAATAAACTCGGAAATTACTGAAAACCGTTAACAAGAGTGAAATATTCATACATTATATATATATATATATAGTGGTGTTCAATGTGGAACATACATTTAACATGTTAAATACATTATAAAAATTAATTTTACACGTAAAAAACTTTTTTTTTAAATATTTCAAAGATTTTGCATATAAAGATGTGTAAAAAACATTTTAATAAAAAAAATCATTTTGTATGAAAAAAATACCTTTTTTTAAACTGGTTTTTAAGCATTTTTTTATTTTTTAGTTTTTTGATATTTTTTTCGTTAAGAAGCCTTCTATATGTATTTATATACAAAATCTTTGATTTTTTTAAATTAACTTTTTACAGGTAAAATTGGTTTTTTATGATATAATTTACATATTAAATGTATGGTTCCTCGTTTCCTAACTATTTTTTTTGATCTTCTTCATTAAACCCACCCCTATAATATATAATGTAAATAAATATATACATATAACAATAATACCAAAATCTAAATATTATTACTTTTTATTTGCAGGAACATTAAATATATTAGTAATAAATTTATGGATTGTAAACATTACTCTTATCACACGCAAAAGGGTCTATCTAAATATCAATCAATTACCACCCACTTTTTCTCCATGTGTTGGCTTAAAGCGTGTCAAGTTTGTGAATTTAATTAATGTGGTGAGAAGATATAAGATTTATGATGTCTATATCATATACGATTCCGATAAATGTAAAACTTTAAGAAGAAAACCTTCACGAATGATCCACAGTTTCATCATACACATCAGAAAACGAAGATATAAACATCATTCTACGAGATGATTCCCTTATTTACTAACACGGTTCTAGTACATGGTTTATTATAATCGAAATCCATCACACCTAAAGGCATAGTTTAAGAGTTTCAAAACGAAGATTATGATAAGATATATTCCGTATACATGTTATATAGTAAGCATAGTTATTAGAAATGCATTACATATCACCTAGGTTGTTATTTGATGTTGTAACTTAGGCTTTTTAGATTTTTATTTTACTCTAATTACTTTAGTTATATGCAAATCACCAAATCTATAAGCCAATTATTTAGCAATAATAGTTTAAGGATAAACAAGTAATTTCACGAAAAAAGTTCCAATAATGACCATCAAATTAGAAATAAACTTGGCCCACAAATTTACTCTCCACTCCAATCCATCCGTCACATTGAAATTATTTTGTCTAAATTCATTTTTTAATTCAATGGATTAATGTATCAAATTAAAACTAATAAAAGCCTTTTAGTTAGCAATAGATTCGCTTAAAGCATTCAAGCATTCACCTTTGAGTCTTTACTCCTATTCTTAATTAAGAAAAATATGTAAAAAAATATGTTCACTTGTAAGTATAAGAAAAATATGGTAAGAAAACACAAAATTAAATGAAAAGTATTGATTGAAAAAAAAAAATACAGTGGGGATGTAATTAGTAAATACCAGATGCTAATCTCAAAAACAATAATAAATTGAGAATTGTGATTGTCGTTTTAATCATAATAATTACATGTTATTTTGAGCATGTTTGAGATTTATTTAAAAAAGATCGTGGTATTAAATGACGATATTTTGTCTTAATGCATATACATGTGCATATTGTTATACTTAGAAAAAATGAGGGGGGAAAATTAAAAAAATAGTGGATAGAGAGATATAAATATTTTTTTTCTTCAGTTTTGCCATTTTACTAAAGTTTGTGGTTCTTACGTTTCTTAACATAAATATTGATTGAATCAACGCGTCATTTTTTTATCAAGTTTTGGTTACTTACATATATTTGTACATATATATATTTTCGGCTTAGGATGAAACCCAATAATAAAATTTCAAATAACATTTGAGAAATGTGACCAACTTCACAGCCGTCAAGTCAGTAGGATGATTTTTTTTACATGGTGACATTTGTATAACTAACATGAAAATGAAAATATTTTGTATTTACTGGTAAATACATTACATATATGTAAACATACAATGTGTTTACATATAAATAAACACTGATTTTAGTGTTTTTATTCAACGCAATGATGTTTACACTATTCACGTTAAAAGCATATTGTATTCGTCGGTGCATTAACCGCTAAATACATGTATTCGCTAGAAAAATATTTTTTAACTGACATGTTTTAGGGTTAATTACACATATAACATTATGTGAAAGAATTTTATCAAGCAGATTCTTCATTAGTTTACATTCTTTATTAAACCCAATAAATAATACATATAGACTCTCCAAAGAAAACAAGTATTGGGATTTCTTGAAACCCTATCCTCATAATTGCAATTCGTAGACATTATTAAAACAAATAATTTTTTTTAAAGATAGTTATAATTGTTTAATCATTTGTTTTCCGAAATGGTACCTATATAAACAATTCCATATCTGATTTATTTTACTATACATCGTATGTATATAACTACATAAATCACAATGTTATTTTTACAACCAATAGTACCTAAATGTTTTTTTAATCATTTTTTAAACATTCTCTACTAATTTAAAAATGCTAAAATTCTTAGTTTTGTTGACTGACCTAAAGGGGTTGTTGCGCCTCTTCTTCATTAATATTTTTATCTCTCTTCTTAACACTAAAAAAACAAGTGATTTGATGTTTTGGACATGATTAAAAAAAATAGAGGGAGGGGTTATGCTTAGTCTAACTCTTAAGAAAACACAAAGAACACAAAAGTTATTTAATTTAAAAAAAAATGATTGATGAAACTAGATCTACGCAAGTAATAATCAACAACGAAGGTTTACTGAGTTTTACGTCAATCTTATCTACGATTGAGGCAATGCCAAATCATAGATAACGAGTTACAAATGGTTAAAAGGGTTTCATTTGATTTCATAACCATCGTTGTGGCTTTCATTTGATTTCATAACCATCGCGTGGAACTTGATTTATTTCAATACGCCTACTCAACTTGGATATTATTCAGTTTCATCACCATCACCATCACCTGGATTTCATTGTGGATTCTATCAACCTGGGTTTGGGGATTCATCGACCATGATTTCATTATGGTTCTTACGATTAACCTCCAATGAAATCGGTTCAACAACCTCATTGGTTCTAAACTTCTAATAAGTTCCAATCAATCGTTGAAGACATGGATCACAACCCGACATTTTGGATTTGGTAAAGAAGGAATTTGTGATCCAAACATGCTTGGTATAAAAGAAGTCATGTATAAAGTTTGCCTTATTGTTTTTAATGTCATTTAATTTAAATTCTTCCATATTTGAATATACTATACATTAACACGCTATGATAAGTTCATATTAAATCAACTTAAAAATCATACATTTTCTTGTGACAAGATGCTAAAAATCAAGCTAACATCCGATAATAAACATTTTCATTGTAATTTCTACGAAACTATAAGTATCATTTTCCATGTCAATTGTCATATATATTAACGGTCCAGCCGGTTATTTTCTTATTATAGATACAAAAAGTGGTCATAGGCCATATTTTACTAAAAAAATGCTTACAAATCCACTAATTATATTAGAACAAAAAGGTACATACTATAGTTATTGATAAGTATACAAATTATAATGATTTTCTCCAATTACTCCTCCCTTTTCCATCCAACAACCATCACCCTCACCATCTTCACCCACCCACCAACCATTCACCACCACTCCACCCTCATCTCACCACCCACCATCTCATATGATTATTATTTCATCCATGACCATCTAAATCCAAACATGTCACACGTGTTTTATAACAATACGAGTGGTAACGAGCTCAAACTATGTCGTTTACATGTGATCATCAACCAAATATATGCTTAGACTGTGAACCAGTGCCACCGGCGGTCTGATCATGATTATATGAGCCGTTATTTGAACTGGGTTGGGACTCGGTCAGGGTCAGGTAGGACCAAACCCAATATGATTCATTAACCTTCTTGGCGTTTTAGATGAAACCTTTTAGTTTGAGCAATGTGCCACGATTCAAGGCTTCAACCAATTGGTATATCAACTTGTAATTTAATTTTAAGCAACTAAAGAGCATTCACATTGGATTCTTCATAATACATGAGTAAATGTTACTGTTCATCAGTAAATTTGAAAAAAATATTTAACTCTTTATAATTTTTTAATATTTTTTAAAGTTGTTGTAAGTGGAGGAGAGAAAAAAATGATAAAAGTATGAAAAATATTATTTAATTTTAAAAAGAGAAAGAAAAAATAGTAAATTTTGATATAATTATACAGATGGAGATAAAGAGTCCATTTTGAATGCTCTGAAATATGTAAATACACTATCAAACTATCTAACATGTAATGTTACATTTATATTATATAATTATAGACTACCGATATAAATTACTTTTATTTATTGTTAGAAACTTGCATATATTAAATTTCATATTAATTTGTCCGTGAATAAGTAATAATAAGATAGATTAGAGGTTTGGTTTGGTTCGATTCTATTATGAAGAAAAGCTAGGAAAAGAAGGCTGACCAAAGAATTTTGGGCTAAAACAAATACCTTTCTTTTTTGTGCGAGTTGTATTTTTAACCTTTTTATACATATAACTATAGTAATAATAATCTAAATTAAAAAAAAACTCTTTGGAAGTTGTATGCATGAATAATAAAACGATTGTTATCTCATAAAAAATTTGGATTGCATATACATCTCGATTTGTCTCTCTATATATCATCTGATTATTTTTAACACTACTTACAATTATTTTATGTAGTATTTAATGTTCTTTACTTAATATTGGTCGAAAATTTATCCCGTAGCCATACGAACATACTATTTGTGTTGTTTGTTAAGAAATATATGTGTTTACAAACTGTTCATAAACACTTACCGAATGAGATTTTATGCTTATGTTCGTTTGTTAAGGAGATGAATGTGTTTGTATTCGTTTGTGTTTTGTTTGTTAATTTCAGGCAACGAACAAAAAACGGACGTTGATGAACACAAATCAACACAAACAAATGTTCATGAACAAAATGGAAACAAATGATCACAAACAAAAGTTCATGAACAAAATAATAATACACTGGCACTTGTTAAATATTTTATTTGTCGGAACTTTGAAGCATTTAACTAAAATATAAATACTAAAAACACTAATAAACCATCAAACACAATCGAACATAAATGAATGAGCGCGCCCTTTGTTCATGTTCGTTCTTTTAACTAAACGAACAAAATTTCTTCTTTGTGTTCGTTTGTTTAAATAAACAAAGAAACACAAACTGTTCGTTAAACGTTTGGTTCGTTTGCAGCCCTACCCGTATGGAAATCAATAAGTCGAACCAGCCCACTTGATTCAGTTGAGGGTTTGGTATTAGTTGATTCTTGTTTTTGTCGGTTTAAAGTATAAATGTAACCTAATCACACATCACAATCACTTTAGCTTTTCTCAAGGTTAAAAGAAAGACTTGGTTTACTTTGAACGTTGACATAGTATATTACTCGGTAATAACCATCTTTATTATTCAAAGTTTTTAATATATTTAAAACTGTCTGTATTTTATTATATAAAATCTCTCAAGTTCAAAGGTCGTAAAGCAAGAAGTTTTACACGTGGGATTTTCGATATCACAAAGCATTATATATGCTTTTATTTAAAACTTTATGAAATGCATTCTTCTAGAATCAATTCTTGTCCATGACTATTCCACATAGAATGATTATATTTATTTTGGCTTTGATACATGTATAGAAAAAGATTAAATACAAATACCCTTATTATACAAACGTACGAATAAGGTGAAAGATAAAAAAACACGTTGATATTTTTGTAATTATTTACTCGTAGAGTAATTATCAAAATTACCCTACAAATGATCTTGTAGGGTAATTTTGATATTGTATGGTAATTTTATAAAATGATCTTGTAGGGTAATTTTAAGTTGTAGAGTTTTATAATTACTCTACACATGATCCTGTATGATAATTTGATATGTAAGTATTGTTGATCTCATAGGTAATTTTATAGAGTATCATAATAACTCTACGAATGATCTTGTATGGTTATTTTGAATTGTATGTTGTTTGATAACTTGTAAAGTATCATAATTACCCTACAATATCATTTGTAGAGTAATTTTGATAATTGCCATACGAAAATGTCACCGTGTTTTTTTTTTAATTTTTAATTTGCTTTTAA
Organism: Scalesia atractyloides; assembly: GCA_947069175.1. Classification (NCBI taxonomy): domain Eukaryota; kingdom Viridiplantae; phylum Streptophyta; class Magnoliopsida; order Asterales; family Asteraceae; genus Scalesia; species Scalesia atractyloides. Next base: position 2,693,311 of record CAMTDV010000021.1, on the reverse strand, counting down.
TGCCTTTCGTACATTTTGTATGATAAAGCTCTTTGTACGTGAATTAACTCTACATATTTATAGTAAACTACTATCACTGGTTCCAAGTTTTGCACAATGTAACAAGTTTGATCTAAAGTTTATTTGATATTTTTAAATATCAGGTAGTTAGTGTATTTTTAGGGATCAAACTTGTTACGTTATACATAACTTAACAGGTGGTATAGTATCCAGTAAATATGTATCAAAACTAAAATATAAGCGTATCACAGTAACAAATATTTTACTTTAGAAATGCATATTGGACCGGGTGTATTATTTTCTCCAAAATCCCAATTTTGACTTCAAAAGTCTAAATGGGCCCCAAAACCAATATTTTCATAGCAAATCGGTTATCCAACTTAATGTTTTACTGGTCCATTGGACCCATTGGTCAGACCAATTTCAAAAATCAAATTAAATGATCTAAAAGCCTAAAAGCTGCTATTAACTTTTTTTGAACGGACAACTAAATAATCGGATAAGCATCCTGGGATGTTCTCAATTGAGCAAATGCATCCTCTCCTCCATAACGGTCAGAGTTGGATGCATACCCGAGCCACCAAGCCACCAGTTCCAGGGAAAACCCGCCCGCCCGAAGTCCCACTGCGGTAAAACCGGTTCGGCTCGGTTTCGAACTGGCGACCTCCAAAGAGGCCTAGTTCTAAACTTCACTGCCACCACCAATGTCCTTCAAAGTGGTGCTAGTAGGAGTAATACTTGGGACCTCAAGGAGAGAAACCAAATTACTAACCACTAGACCAACTTGTCCGGACAAAAGCTGCTATTAACTAATTAGTGGGATTCCTCCCCGCTTCACGGCAAGCTTTCAATCAGTATCCGTACGGTTGATTACAATACCATAACGACACCGGCAGTCGGTGTAGCAATTAACACGTGTTTACATTGACTGAAATCCATAAAACGAATGCTTGTACCAGTGCCGGTGTTGTTCAGTCGATATCGATTCGTTACGATACCAGTATTAGGATACTAAAATAATAGAGTTAAATGCTTGGTTGGTCCCTGTGGTTTGCAAATATTGCAGACATGGTCCCAGTGGTTTAATAATTACACGCTTGGTCCCAGAGTTTGTAATTTTTGCACTCATGTGGTCCTTATTGCTAACCCATGTTAAATTTCTGAGTTAAATATGTGCAAAATGACTAAATTGCCTTTACACAATTAAAAAAAGAAACAAAAAACAAAAACAGATGGACCCATCTCATCTTCTTCCCCTTTCTCTCTCTCTCACTCTGTGTAAAACCCACCTCCACCTTCAACCCACCACCACTACCACCTCCTCCACCGTCAACTCACCACCTCCACCCAACCACCACCTGTTCAGTACATATATTTAAGAATCTGGCCCCCACCACAACACCACCCCCAACCTCCACCACCCCAATCACCACCACAAAACCCGTCGGAAAATGATTATAGCCTGACAAAAGAATCTGGCCTGAAAAAAGATTATAGCCGGAAAACTAAAGCCGGATACGATGACAATAGTGAAGGAGGTGGTCGGCGGCTTCCGGGTCTCACCTCCACCACAACACCACCCCAACCTCCACCAGCCCAATTACCACCACACAAACCCGCCGGAAAACGATTATAGCCGGAAAAAATTTGGCCGGAAAAACGATTATAAATAAATTCAAAAAGAAGAACCTGAAAACAAAGTAGTTTTGTAAATTAAGAAAACTCCTAAAACGTAATTTCGACATGTTTTGACATAATTAACGCCATACATATACAAATATTCTTTATACAGAGCGACCCAAATACCCTTTTCGTCTCTCTCATCTTGTTTTTCTTGCTTCACCTTGATAACTGCCCCTGTCGTCCCTCTTTTCTTGAAAAATCAACCATTTTGACGTTGTTTTTAAGTGTGGAATGTGGATTTGATCCAAGTTTTCTAGGTTTTTATCAATGTATGGTGGCAATTCTAGGTGGTGGTGGTGGTGGATGTATGATGTTGTGTTGTTGTTTGGGTTTAGAGAGAGAAAAAGGGAGAGTTGCTGAGAAGAGAGAGATCTGTGGGAGGTTAGGTGAGATTGGTTAAGTGAATATGAGCCCACTTTATAATTAGGTCTTTTTAGTAATTTATTTATTTATTTACTTATTTATTTTGCTATTACACTAAGGGTAGTTTGGTAATTTTACATAGACTTAACTAAAAAATTTAACGTTAGTTAGTGATAAGGACCATACGAGTGCAAAAATTACAAACACCGAGACCAAGCGTGTAATTATTGAACAACTGGAACCAAGTCTGCAATATTTGCAAACCACAGGTACCAACCAAGCATTTAACTCAAAATAATATTCTTTAATATGTTAAGTAAAATATAATAATAAACTCTTTATCATATTACAGTAATAAACATACTAAAAACACTATATATTATTAAAAAATCTATTTAAAACAAAATATAAACTTACTTTATCTTTTAGCATTGACATTATATAATAAAATTTATAATAAAATTTGAAGTTTGAAATGAAGTGATATGAAGCTTGAATTTGAAAATATTTTAAAATCCAGTTCAACCAATCCAACCAGTTCAACTGCTAACGGTTTAAACAGACTCAACTGAACGAGTTATGTAGCTAGTCAGAGTCCAACCGGTCCACTTCTAAAAATAGTGCTCAAAACTGCAACATTTTCTTATTAAACGTTACACAACAAATAATCTATTTGCTCAACAATGCAAAACAAAAACATTTGATCCTAAATATGTAACTTAGATACAAACTAAACAAAATATAATAACAAAGATTTATGCTTCTTCTATTGTCTTAAGTGGAATCCACTCCTTATTTGTAACAACTTCCTTCTTTGCACGTGACATAAAAAATCCAATAAAAAATCCCACTAAAACACTAAATATTATCACACCCCCAACCTCAACATACCTCAAATATGATGTTTTTCCTTCTTTACCCTTACCAACATTCCTCGCTTTACCCTCATTAGTGGTTAAAAGAGTAATTTCACCATTTACGACTTCGCCCGTGGCAAGTATCTCTACGCTGTCGTGCGTCTTGCCGTCATGGTTTCCGATGTATGTAAACGTTAGCTTCTCCTTGTTGGCGACGAGTTTGGTGTACCCAAACTCACCGCCTCGGTATATGGAGCGGGCTGGTTGTGGATAGACCGGCATGTCTTGGTGGTTAGATCTTGGTTCCCACATGGGTTGCCAGTCTGCACCAGCCATACCGATCACCACATGGACCGGCCCGCTTCCACACTTGAAATTATTTATTGGACAAAAACGTTCGTATCTGTGAACATGGCCCCACAGGGCTAGGTTCACCTTATTGTCCACTAACAACGGTTCTAAATCTCGAGCATTTTTTCCCTAATCGGAGCGTCGCGAACCTCGTTGCTCGTGGTGTACATCGGTCTATGACCCTGGACCACGACAAACGGCGTTTTGACCCGGTCAACAGACTCCAAATCCTTCTTTAAAAACTCGTATTGCTTACTCCCTTTTAGAAAATTTGTCTCCGTCGATAAGTACACGAAGTGAACAACGCCGAAATCAAACGAGTAGTATAGGTTCCGAGTCGGTGGGGCCCGGGACCCGGTCAACTCGGACGAGTTTCCGGGCATGTTGAATTTCAAACTATACGGTACACCACATTCGCCACCTCCGTCCTTTGCGTAAATATACATGGCCCAGTCCGGTTTCCATGGCTGCAACGGCCAATCATATTCGTGATTCCCGATGCAGACATGGTACGGGACTTTTGACGCCACGGGCTCGATTTGGTTGAAGAAATGGTCCCATACCCATGAGTAGCCGCGAGCGTAGCTTATGTCTCCGATGTGGGAGATTAAAGCTGGTCTATCACCGAGTGCTTCTACGTCACGCGCGATCCAGTTTATGGTTGAGATACTTTCTTCCTGTGTTCTAATATATGTGTTGTATGGTGTTGAGGTTCCCATATCCCCGTATAAAAACGCTATCGTTTCACCTGAGTTTTCGTCCGGTGAAACGAAGCTGAAAGTGTCGCTCCAACCCTCTGCATCACTTCCCACCTGTTATATCGAAAGGTTCACACGTATCGTTAATATTCAGCAAAGAACATTTGAAAATGCAAAAGCAGCAATATAAGCAACAAAAGATAGGGCTGACATTAATCTTCTTGGGTTTTATGCCTATATAAGCAATAACTAGTTTCAATAAGCAATCTCAGACACCCCTTGTGTATACTTTGGCTAAAGCGTGCCTGAGGCGATGGGAAAAACGCTTCAGAGCCTTGAGGTGGCGCTTCATATGCCTCTTGGGTCAAAATTGGTCAAACTTAGGGTCCGGAAGAGACTGATATGTAAAAACGACCAAAGCGGTAAATAAATTATGAAAGAATTATATGATAAAGAAGGCTGACATGTAAAAGAGGTGAGAGCGATGCAACTTTGGTTGTATATAAAGCTTATTTGGTTATAGAGGGAGAGCAACGTCTCGTGTATGTAAAGGCTAAGCAGTTAATGCGGTAAAAAATCGGATATCAGCCAAGGACTAATATTTCAGATGTTGGTAATCGCGATGGGATATCGGTAATTTTAATATCATACTGAATTTGTATGTATAGCAATTTAACACTAACAACCGTAGCAAGTAGGAACTGATTAAGGCTTAACACTAACAATAACAATTAAGACTTAAAACAATAATAGCAGCAATAAGAAGAAAGACGAATGGTAGAACTAAGAAAAAAGGTACTGATATCGGGAATATCGGTCCAATATTGGTCAATATCGCCGATAATATCGGTACCAATATTCTGACCGATATTTTGCACCGATATCTCACCAGGGGACCGCTAACCGATATATCGGTGATATATCGGCGATACCAACTGCATAGCGTAAAGCTCTCGCCTTCCACCTCAGATTTTAGGACCTAATCACCTAAATGACTTGAAGCGTCTAACGCTTTTTAAAATCCAAGACTTCGGCTAATCCGTGCCTTCAGGTCCTACCTGCCTTTCTAGGCATTAAAGTGCAAAGTTCTGAAATATAGCCCGATTTTGGAAACCTAACATTTCAAACCCAGCATGCTCAAATCCTACACATTTTTTGTCTGATATCTCTCTTGAACACTCAACCTCACGAACAGGACACCTTATCACCACACAGGCATACCTTGATACTGCTAGACTACAAGCCCTCTGGTACATATTATTAAATTTCCGATTCTATGGTAAATATTCTACATTTTTAATGACACCCCTGAATCTTAAAATTCATAGAAACACTTTACGTCAAAGAAACTACTTGCAATCACAAAACTAACATGATCACACTTTTGAGTAAAAATATAATATAATGATTGGCATGAACATGACTAATTCTAAGCTTCTAACTACAACTTCAACAACTATCAACTAATTCAATCTCAAAACCACAAAATCATTGAACATCATCATCATTATCATACTCGGTAAATCCCACCAATAGCAAAAAGCTAAGGTAGGATATGAGGAGGGTAAGATGTAGACAACCTTACCTCTACCCCGAAGGAGTAGAGAGGCTGCTTCCAGTAAGACCCTCGGCTCGACAATAGCCTTGCATCAAGCCTTGGACATAAGGAGTCGGCAATCGGGACAAAGGCCGATTAGTGCATGTATCCTCATGTCTTTCAGCTATCAACACCACCTTATGATGCATGATCAACTATCCGTTGCTTTTAACGTTTTTTCATGAAATTAGTAAAATAACTTTAAAATTAGTGCAATTCACTTTTACCCCGTGACACACACGTATATATACATTATATACGCACACTGAAAGTGAGGTAATAAAAATCATTCAAACAAATTACCTTATAGAAGTACCTCTTTCCACCCTCCAAACCCACCATCACCCCATCATGTATAAACCCGGGATCCCTCCACCCGACACTCGTATTCGCCGGAGCATCACACATATCCTCCCTCTCATACCGCCCCACCCGAGCCCGTACCACCCGCTCCATCCGACCCGAACTCAACCCATATCTCACCTCACTCTCCCCCCCACTCCCAGTCACAAACATAACCCGCATCTCCCCCCTCTCACCCGTCAACGCCAGATGCACCTGATCCGGCCCATAACCTGACCCATGACCCGACCCGGACCGGAACCCGAATTCTTCTGTTTCCGCTAACAAATGTTTGGGCTGGGGTAACGGGTTGTGGTCGTGATCGAGTCGGTTCGGGACGATTTCTGACTCGGTCCATCGGAAAATTCGGATCTTGTAATTGGATCTGAGGTTGATTAACGGGATGGTTAAAGAACCCGACCCGGATTGCCAGGTGGGTGAGGTGTTGAGGTATAAATACCCGATGAAGTTACGGAGAGATGAGTCGGGTGGTGAGTAGATACCGAGCCAGTCGAGTTGTGAAGGTGAGTCGACTCCGGTCCATGTGACTGTGACCGAGTTGTTTGATCTAGAGAGAGAGGGTGTAGAGAGAGAAAGTGAAGCTAGGGTTGAGATTGATGGGGTTATGAATAAGAAGAAGATGAAGATGAATGAAAGATTCATTGTGGGGGGATTTTGGCATTGGGTTAATGGGGAAGATGATAAATATGAGATGATATGTGTTTTGATTATAATGAAAGCATGATGGTTGGATTGGAGACTTTTTGGTTTGTTGGTCAGTCGTGTTCTTGACAGAAGTCGAGATGGGATTCGACAAGATTGGTGGGTGCATAGGATGGTTGTACTATGAACAAGATTTTTTTTATTTGAAAAATGTTTTCACATTCTTGGAATGATAATAGTCGGGTAAAGGATGGATTTTTGATAATCTCAATGAAACCCAAATTTGATGGGAACTAGTATTTTGGCTTTTAATGGGAACGAGTATTTTGGTTCCTCGTGTGTTGCGATGTCGTGAAGCTTAAACTAACTCGAATTTATTCTGTTATATATTTTACTGACATTACTGGATTTTAAGGAACAGTATTGTCCTCGTGTTATGTTATGAAGCTAATCACTATCGAATTATATTATGTTATATATTTGTCCTGCATTATCCTATTATTAAAAGTAACATTATCCTATTATTAAATATTAATATTAAAAAGTAACACTATGAATAGTATTTTAATTATATATATACCTTTTTTATACTTTTATTATTTCATATTACCCTATTTATTAATAATTTTTTCTTTATTATTTGTTAACTTTAATGATTTTTTTATCCGGTTGGGATAAGCTTGGTATCAACCGATATCAAAAATAACATTTTGGTGATGTTCGATATCCTTACACGAAGGTAAAATCGGCACCAGTCTGGTACAAAAAAACGCCAAAAATCGGTACCGAAAATTTATATTATAAGTCATTTACTTACCTGGTACCATTTGCTCATGATCACGGGTACAGTACGAACAACAATGGTATCTTTCAACTTTTTTGTTGATGTCTTCAACTTTTAATGATTTTTTTTAAGGGTAGGGATGAGCTCGGTGTCAACCGATACCGAATCGGTACTGGTACCGAAAATACCATGAACGCCAAAAGTCGGTATTGAATTGGTACTTAAGATCTTTCGGTTCGGTACCAGTACCGAGTACCATTCGCTCATCTTTGACCACGGGTTTCATACGAACAATATCATTACCATACAACTTTTTTGGGTTGATTTTCTTTCGGTTATCTTTTAGCGTTTTTTCTACATTATCTTTTTATTCTTGTCAATGGTTCCGTTGCACAACGCGCTTTGTAATGATTTCAAAACACATGTAAACACGGACTAAATGACAAAAGAAGTTCCCTCAACGCGGCGACGGTGATAATGCTAGTGTATTTAAATAAATTTACGTTAAACCATAGACCAACTAAAAACGCACATGAAAATAAGTACGAAAACGTATTATATTTGACATGTACTAAGAAAATTAACGTCGAGAAGTAAACCAACATGGATTTATAACGAAATGTACTTAAAAATAAACAAGTAAGAAAATAGTGTTTTTAATACGTTAAAGAATGTTACTACGCGTTGGACGGAGTCGAAATACAAAGTAACTCGAATTTTACCGCCTAGTGAACACGTATTATATTTGATCGGACTCGTTTCTGAATAAAACGTAGACCCACAAAAAACGTACATAAAAATTAAGCACGTAAAACTCGTGTTGGTCAAAATGACACTTTACAAAAAAAATTAAAAGGCTAGGTGTGAGTGACAATGCTAGAAGTTGAAGGGTTAAATAGACACAAACTTCAAAGTAAAAAAACATGGGTTGATGACATTTTTGTAAATTTGTCAAGGAAAAAAAATAGAGGTGTGTTGAATACTATTTCAAAGACACCATCTTTTGTTATATATAATAATATTCGAAACATGAAATATTGAAGATGCGTATGCGATTATTTAAAAAAAATCATGGCTTTTGGGCGGATATGAGATTTGTTGATATACCCGTACACCTGACCCTATACCTGATTATAAAGGTTATGCCTCTAGGTTTTGGGTATACACATTTGTTTATTAAAAAAACTCGTTGGTATACCAAACCCAAAACTACGTATATGTTGAGTAACTATTAACCATTTACATTTAGGGCTAGAAGATGCTTACAGATTTACGAGTGAAAAGATGAGGAAGAAAGAGGCGTTGTCTTCGAAGATCGTAAGAATTTTGAAAGGTATATTTGAGTGTTAGTTAGAATGAAAGAAGTGGGATTGGGTACTAAAATGTGATGATTCGATGTCATTTTAAACAAGAAAACTACGTAGTTTAAGATAGAGTAAATTGCACAAAAACATCCTTTATGTTTCCTCAAACTTGCAGGTTCCAGCCTTAATGTTTAAAAGTTGCTAAAAACAACCTTTAAGTTTATTTTTGTTGCGGGTTCAATCCTTTACAGCTAACCACGTTATTTTCTTCAGTTAAGTTCCCTCACATGATCAACCAAAATGACGAATATACCCTCACATGTTATGCATGTGAGGGAACTTAACTGAAGAAAATAACGTGGTTAGCTGTAAAGGATTGAACCCGCAACAAAAATAAACTTAAAGGCTGTTTTTAGCAACTTTTAAACATTAAGGCTGGAACCTGCAAGTTTGAGGAAACATAAAGGATGTTTTGTGCAACTTTAAGATATATACGGCATAATTAAAATGAATAAAAAAATGTTTTTGGTATAATCGGGTAAATGGTATACATTATCGGGTAATTAGGTCGGGTAAATGGTTATGTTACCAAATCTCATACTCGTCATATACCCACGAAAAAATAACAAATAATCTCATACCAGATTACCCAGCCCCATGCTCATCCCAGATGTTTTGGACATTCCCATCGAGCTCGGGTTTAATTGTCATCTCTATGCTTGATTATAAAACTATGTCACGTACCCATCATGTACTTGTTGGTCGTTACTCACATTATTCATACCAGATTACCCGACCCCATGCTTATCCCAGATGTTTTGGACATTCCCATCAAGCTCGGGCCTAATTGTCATCTCTATGCTTGATTATAAAACTATGTCACGTACCCATCATGTACTTGTGGGTCGTTACTCATCACGTCCAGGAGTATACTTAAAATATTAAATACTTAATTGCTAACAATTATATAGTTTCGATATTTTTTACTTTTAACAAACTTAACATGTTATTTACTGTAGATTTAAGATTATATAACATATTGATATGTTTAGTTTAATGCTCGTTAATGGACTATTGGACAAACACCTTATATCCTACCCGTTCTAAACCCGTAAAAGTAATTTAAACAAAACATATACTCGTGTACAAATTTCAAATGTTGCATGTCGAGGGTTTTACCCCCCCCCCCCCCCCCCAAAATAGAAATATAAACAACCACCATACACGGTATTGTATATAAATATAATACTTTTATAAATACACGATAATGTAAGGAAAGACAAAATATGGAGGAAAAAAATGTAATTTATGTTTATTCACTACGTTTTCCTGATCATTTTATTTCTATTATTTTCATTGGGTCAACCTATTTTTACCAACAAAATTCAAAAACTACAGGTCTAAAAATGCTAAAATTCATAAAGTCGTTACAAATGTTTAGCATTGTTGTCGATGTTTTACATGTAGGTTAACATTTCCTAAATGAGACGAGATTTCTACGTCACTAATTTTAATATATGTTCAACAAAAATACAATATTATTATATACATAAACTACAAATCATATAACAACTTCAATGATATACAATAGTGTTTATAAAACATTAAGCCTCATTGACCCGTGTAAGTCGAAGTAAATCGACCGTTTGACGGTTTCAAAATCGTGTTTAGCTGTTTAAATCCTAGTTTATAGTTTAGAAAATGATGGTTAACGGTTCGATTCATTATTAAAAACTTAAGAAAGTAGTAGATTGCTTATATTGTTAAGAAAATATCATGCATATTCATTAGCAATCTCCTTACAACTTTTGTGGATGAATAATTGAATACGTGTCTAATCAGATGATGTATTTGCCACATGGCGGAGGTTTAAGACTATCTCCAATGCGTCCGAAATCCGGTTTAAGACTAGCTTATAAGACTATTCACGGATTTGAAAGAGTAAGGTAGACAACGACACGCTTGAAGAGTTTGGTGTTTGTTAGTAAGTTTCGATAACTTGTAATCCCAAATTTCCAATGCTTATAAATACAATGACAAAAAAGTCATACAAGATTTAGTAAAGTTCAAGACTGTACGTGTAAACTGCCACAAACAATTAATCAGTTACCATTTCAATAATCTTAGGGGCTGTTTGTTTACCTCTTAATGAGGCTCTTAATGGTTCAGACCTCTTACTGATTCAACACTTAATGGTTCAGAGTGTTTGTTTCATAAGCAAATGTCTGAATGGTTAAGACATTTATCTCTGAATGGTTAAGATTTATACAGATCTGAATGATTAAGACCTCTAATCTGAATTAGTCAGACGTTTGCCTTTGAACGCTTAAGCATTTTATACTGGCTCTTAATGGTGCAGACCTCTTACCGGTTCAGCAGTTAATGATTCAGACCTCTTATTGATTCAACACTTAATCATTCAGAGGTTGCCAAACAACCCCTAAATCTTAGCGGGAGGTGGCAACCAAGGGTAGTAGTAGTACCCTTGCCTCGAGTCCTCGACCGATAAAAACTCGACATGTGAAAGTTCTTAGAAATTATTCTTAAGCCACAAAACAGCAGCGGCACCTTACGCTTGTTATAAACCCCACTCTTTTACCCCACCTGCTAATCACACACAAAACTTTTAAGAGTTGGACCCCACATGAATCAACCCCACTCCTATTTTACGGGTACATCTACTGGCTGAACCAACCTGTCTTGCCTACCGTTGTGGGTGGCAGCGGTGTTATGGTACAAGAAGCAACCCGGAGAGGATACCCGTGAGTGTGCCCCGTCTCCCCTTAATATCTAATATGATAAAACAATGAACCCGGGTTAGGTACCCGCATGGGTGCCCGGCCCACCTTATGCATACTCATTAACAATCTCCTTGCAACTTTTGTCGACAAATAGTTTGATACGTGTCTACAAGGATGATCAAATGATGCAGTGGTCACATGGCGGAGGTTTAATGCTAGCGTAGAAGACTAGTGAGGGATTTGAAAGAAAAATATAGACAACGACATGGTTAAATATTTTTCAATCACAAATTTGGTGATGCTTCTAGATATCATGACCAAAACGTCATCACATAAACATTTAATCGTATACTTGGCTTTAACAAATACATAAACTCATTTATTATAATTAATATAGTCTCCAAATTTAATTTTAAATATCTTGTTGACAAAAAAAACCCTCATTTATAATTAATAGACTCTAATAATATAAATTTACGGATATAAAGGGAATAAAAATGTCATCTTGTTGACATGTTTTAAGCAATTAACGGGGAGTTAAGATCCGATGCAAATTTGATGACATCTGAAAAACATTTATAATAGATCTTGAACGTTGATTAATTGAATCAATGGCTAAGTTTGATTACAGGTCATCATTGACAATTAGTATACTCACTATTGAGACTTATGGGTATTTTAGTTATTTCGTCATTTTCCATTAAATACTAAGTCCACCTAACTCAGTTAAAATGTATCGTTTACTCATATACGACTTTAACAATACACAAACCTTATCGTGATTTTGGCAATTTACCCATTTATTCTATGTTTTTTTGTCTTTAAATTTAAATAAATAAAAATACTTATAAGTATATTATATACATACATATATACACAACGTTTATATATAAACACTTATTTTATTTTTTTAATTTTCTCTTGTCTACCTTTAATAAAAAAATTAATGATGTTTGGTATGATATATAGGGTAGGGTTCATGCAAGAACCACGAATATTGCGAGAACCACAAGAGCCGTAAACACAACAAAATAAACCCATCCCATCACCACCCAAAAACCCTAAACACCCACCGCCACCCCCACCCAAAAAACCTAAACACCCATCGCCACCCCCACCCCCACAACAACCCAAATATGACTATATACCCTTCATTCAAATGAGAAAAACGACAAAAAGTTGAGAGGTTAATAGAAATTTCTAACCCAATTTGACGATTTGGATGGAAAAGGCAACAAGTCAGGGACCAGATACAAAAAGTTTCATTTTTGAACTGATGTGACAAAAGTAACCTAAACTCAATGACCATTGTAGCATTTTACTCTTTATTATTTAATGCAATTTGATATTTATACAAAGGTATTTACTACTTTTGGTATTTATAAGATAACTTAATATTCAATTCAATCTAATCTATCTTATCTAATCTAATCTAATCTAATCTAAATCTATTAATAGAGGAAGAGAATGAACAGTGTTTTCAGCACGCGTTTTCTTAAGAATCCACCACATGTTTTTGTGTTGCCATCCTGTTTCTTCCCACGTGTGTTTTCCCTCATCTGCCAAAACAAAAGAAAGAGAGTGAAAGACGAAGAGGGAGAAAGAGAGATGTTGAACGAAGGAGACAGAAAGACTAAGAGAGAGAAACAGAAGAAAGAGAGAGGTGCGAAAGATGAAGACAGAGATCTAGGAAAGAACTCGATTTAGGTTTCGATGGCTGGATTCCCATCATCGTTTCATTAAGGTAACTAAAAAATAAGCATAACTTATCTTATTACTAATTTTTTAAGTAATTCAAAATCTAACAAAACTAAAACAATTGATAAACTAATGAAAAAGAAGTACAATCTATGTAAATTGTTAACTCTAACGCAACATGTAAGTTCCGTAATTTATAAAATAATTCATTCCTTCATACGAATTAACTTTCTTCCTTATTTTTTTATAGAAATTCAAAGCCTTTTACAAGATAACTTGTTTAAGTAGGAGATGACGATTGAAACCAAAAGTACACACTTAGAACATGCGTATTGGGGTTTATACAAGTTTTATATTAGACTATAAGCCCCATAGCACCCGGAATCCCCCTCCCCCACCCCATGCGGGTTATGTGGGTTTTGGAACATGGTGTGATATGCATAGCGGCGTCACCATTGATCTCTCTTCTCTCTTCCTACACACACACGTATATATATATATAAGAAAGATGGAAAGGGTAAATGAAAACCACCTTAGTTGTGAGAACCGCGAGAACTTTTGATTTGTGCGAGTTGGGTAAAATTTTTTTTCCCCAAACGTAGATAAAAAAATTATAAACATCTGTAAAAAAAAGTAAAATGAAATTGCCGAGTCGGTAATTTTGACTGATGCAAGTTTTTTACGGCATACGTAAATTTTGGAAGAAGATAAATATTTTTTACGCCTCATGTAAATGTGGGTATGCGGCATTTTTTTACTGAAAACAAGTGATTGTTCTTACAACTTTTGAGAAAAATATCGAAAAAAACTTTTGGATGACCTAGTTCTCGCAACTCGGAGTGGTTCTCATTTGAACCGAATCTTATTTGTATATATGATTATATATATATTATAACTGAAGTACAGACTCAAATTATATAACCATTTTTTTTAAACATTTGTCACGTGTCGTATAAGTTTAAGCTACTAAGAGTTTAAGCGCTTAAGCAACACACGTAGTCTTATAAATACCTCATCTGGTCACCATCACCATCTCTCCCAAAAAATACTTACGAAAATGAAACTCTTTCTCACGTCAACCCATCCCCCTCGCCGCAATACCCTTTTGCGCCGTTACTCCTCTTCCTCCTCCTCTTTATCACCGTCACTTCCTCCACCAATTCACCGGAAACTTCCATCCACCACCACCATTGCTCCACCACCACCCCCACCATAATACACCCAACTCCTCCCTGTTTCCCATCCCAACGACTCCACCGCCGGCCACCTCTCCCACCACCACCGCCGGAAGAAATTGAACCAAGATACGGTGTAGCAAAAAGATTAGTCCCTTCCGGACCAAACCCACTTCACAATTGACAAAAAAATCATTTCTTTTTCATTTTCTCCTCCCAATTTGTCAAAATTCCTCCATTTCATCACCCAATTAATCAAAATTCATCCTTTTCAAGATCCCCTGTTTCTTTTTCTAATTCATTCATTTCAATTTTCTTGAACACATGATCCAAGATTATATACATTTATCCCCCTTCTGAACCAAACCACTTCACAATTGATAATTTTCAGTTCTTTTTCACCACCCAATTCATCAATATTCAAAATTTTCAAGATCCCCTGTTTCTTTCTCCAAATCATTCTTTAAATCTTTTCAATTTCTTGAAACACATGATCCAAGATTACACAATTAATTTTGAATATTCTTCTTCCAAAAATGATCCAGAATCACTATTTCCATCCTTGTTCTTGAATTTGAATTCCTATTTAGAACTAGAAAAAAAAAACAGAGGGTTACAGCATTGATGGTGAATCTGCATTCTGCAACATGTTGGTCTGGAAGCAGCAAAAACAAGAATGGAAATAGCTAAAATAGATGATGAAAAGTAGTTGTACTGACAGCATTGGTGGTTGTACTTTTTTAATGTGTTTATAGGTTGGGGGTGGTATCAAGAGAAATCCATCAGTTGCATTAAATTTGCAGGCTTTTTTTCTCATGAGGAAGATGGTTGATAAATTCAATGGGAGGTTGAGGTTGTAGTTTTGTTAACTCTTGGGGGTAAAATAGGAATTTTGCCTATTCAATTGTTAAATATTTGTTGACTTTGTGTTAATGCATATAGTTACGTACTTACGTCTCTAGTTACGTGTTATGCAAATTAAGACGTTAAGTGCTGATTTATGTTTTTAACATGTGTTTTAAGTATTTAAAATAATATCTTCTTTAATATTGATTCTCTAGAAACCAACCAAAAAAAAAAAAAAAACAGTCACTATTAAATTTGGTTAAGAGATTTATAGAAAAAACATGAATCTCATGATGAAAATTTATATATTTTCATCTTTTATAATATTATAAATTATGAAAAAAAAATGTGATAGTTAATTTAATAATCTCATTACTATTTATACATCATAAATGAAATCGATAGAATTGCAAGAGTCTGAGTTAAATATAAGGGCAAATTTCATTAAAAAAAACCAACATTTAAGAGATTTTGCTATACAAAAATTAAGTTGAGGGATTTTTGTGAGAGAAACAAAAAATTAAGGCGAGTTGGCGGAGATCGCTAGTTCGATCATTGAACCGAGCGGTTTTACCTCACTGTAATTCGTGTCAGTGTTCACGGGCTTCGGCCCTAGGTGATGTTGAAAATATTGAGGAGAACATACAAGTTGGTATGTTTCCTCCATCCCACATTGGTGAGGGAAGTGAACTTTGAGTGTTTATAAGAGGATTTTCCCTTATGGGTCTCCAACGTGTTAAATGGGTTGAGAAGTGGGTCAAGCCCACACACGCGCCGCATCGAGCCGCGAGCTCGCGAATGGGCGCGTTTGAGGACTTTGCACTTCGCACGCATCCTTTTATTTTTAGCTAGGGTCTGGTTCAGTGTGTCTGATCAGTGATCGTGAGATAGGGATAAGATGATCGAAACAAGTGGTCCGGTTCAGTGTTCGTCAGTGGATCGAATGAGATAGGGATAGAGATGAGTTCGAAACAGTAGTGGTCCGTTCAGGTGTGTCTGATCATGGATCGAATGAGATAAGGATAGAAATGAGTTCGAAACAGTGAGGGTTATCTGTAAGGTAGCGTTTGGTATGCAGGAATGGAGGTGGAATGGAATGAACCAATGTGAGAGAATGAAAAAAAGAGTGTTTGGTTGGTCAACGGAATGGAATCGCCCATTCCAAAATGCATTCCATTCTCTCAAAATCATTCCATCCGCCCCCCCCCCTGTTTTTTTATTCCATCCTTACCTCATTAAAACACAAAGCCACTACGTTGCCACCCCCACCACTCTCATCCCATACCCGCCACACGCCACCACCACGCGCCATTCCACCTCGTCACCCCCGTCGTCATCCACCTCCCCACCGCTTCCCCCGACACCCACCCCATCCCGCTCACCCTTCTACAACCGTCGCCACCGCCACACCGTATCACCGCACCGCCACCCCACTCATTCATCCTGACACCACCACCCACGCCCACCTCCGATCACCGCCCGTCCACCACACTCCGCACGTCCCCACCACCCAGCCATCGCGCTACCACTCTACAGACCGTCCACCCACTCGATCACCCCCACCACCTCACTGACCCCCACCACACCCTGTCACACTCGCGCCGTCTCCCCCACACCAGTCGCTAATTGCCACCTATCACCACCCACCATCACCGCTTATCATTGACCACCGCCATCCGATTTTATTTCTTCGTATTTTCTCGCATACCAAACAACAAAAAGTAATGGTTCATTCCATTCTCACATGGTAAACAAATAAGACATGGAATGGTAATGATCAATTCCATTACCTAGTCCATTCCATTCCCCCGCCCATTCCATTATCCATACCAAACATACCCTAACAGTTTGAATTCGTATGGATATCTCTACTGGGTTCGAATTCGTGTGGGTTATCCATAGATAACCGAATTCGAACCTGGTTGATAATGGTTATCTCATTCCTTGTTTTTCTCATTTTGGTTATAACCACAGCTATAAATAAAAGCCTCCTGCTACCCATTCCATACATACAATTTTCGCAGCCTGTCATCTCTGTGCTTCAGTTTCTTCTCCAACTTCTGTGTTTTCTGGTTTCCATTGCTGTTGGAATACCATGTCAGTTCCGCATTAAATCCTTGGAGTTTACGCTGCAGCTCACAGCAATACGAGCGCGAAAAATCCTTTAAGGACATGAATCATCCGTGCAGTTCAAGAATCACGTTTCTAATTCGTCAGGTTGGTTTTAGTTTTCTGCATGTTATTTAAATTCATCCGATAACGGGACGGTCTCCTTCTATCTTTCTTCAATCAGTTTGTTCAAGTTGGAACAAACTGGTTTGGCCAATAACTCGGTAATTAATAAAATTAATATTAATTTTCTGTTTGATTAAATTGTTTTCAACATGTGAGGTTTTCCCCGGTTCAAAGGCGAGTGTATCCGGATATGATGAATTTCGCCAGTAGCCCATTTGTAGAATTCGTTGGCCATTAAAAAAATACATACATTTGTTATTATTATTTTCTTATTTAACTCTGTATTATTGTTGTTGCTGTTGTTGTCAAACTCTTTTTAATTTGTATTACAATTTATTTTTGATAATTAAAATTTGAATAATCCAGTGATTCCCTAAAGTATGAATTTAATAAGAAAAGTTTTAGATATATACATGTTATAAATTTATGGGTCCAAAAATATGTGGGCTCTTTCTACTAATAAAAACAAGGGTTTGTTTAATATTATGTTATAGTTAAGAATTTTACAACTCTAATAGACATTTAACAAAATAGCATCTGCTAATTACGTTTATATGTCGTGGAGTCCGCAAATACTCCACAAATTTTCAAGACTACGGACGGAGAAGGAGCAAGTGAGAGAATGATGGAAAGAGCGAGACATCCGTGAGAGAATGATGAAAAGAGCGAGACATCCGTAAGAATCTCCGATTGATACCCATTTGTCAGAGAGATTATCAGAGATGTATTTGAAAAAAAAATATAAAGAGTGTTAATACATCTTATCTTAACATATTATATAAAGAGACATTATATACAATTTAAAAATAGCTTGAAATAGATGTAGTTTTCAAAAGACTTGGTTTTGCTAGTTAAAAAGGGTAACGGCGAAACTTGTTGCCTGTTTACCTTCTATTTCGATGTAATTTTCACTTGAAGAGTTAATCTTTCTATTTGTTTAAATCCACTTAAAACATGACACGACTCAAAATGTTTTATCCTCAAGAAGAAACAAATAATAGTCAAGAAAGAAGTTCCCATAAATTTTCTTTTATTAGCATCCTAATTTTCAATGTTCTTCTAGATGCAAGCGCAAGTACAATCGACATGGAAATAGACAAACCTCTTTATATCTATATAAAAAAATACTTTAGTTGTTGAACGAGGTACACGCTAACTATAATTTTGTAGTTTTAGATAAAGAATCGTAAGAATCATATGATACATTTGTACGCAGTGTTAAACATATACAGTAAAAGTTAGAATTATAATGGAATAGACAGTTACATTACCATTATTTGCATCACATTAAAGTGAAATATACAATGTTTATAAGATAATCACATTTTCTATTTAAACTAGTTCTGTAACAAACATGCCCTATTGAATTAATTATGTACTCAAGACATGTGGACATATATGTAACTTTCCAACGTTATGCTCTAAATTCTTAGCTTGAGCATGTGTAGATTTCTTTATGCATGACATCGTGTACACATAAAGCGTCTATAATCTTTTAGTATAGAAGATATAAGCAATTATATAAATAAGTGAGTTTTTAGTAAGAAATTTTTTAAACTGACATATATAATGTTAGAAACGGTAGTTGGTATTCACAGTAACCGACCATCACTTTTTATGTGTTCCGGATTCAAAAACAATATTTGATCTTATATGTTAGGTGTGTATACGTTTAAGAGCTTGGAATCATGAGTGATGTGTTTATGTTTAAGAACTTAGAACTCCAAATGGTACGTGTTTGAAGGCACGTCTTACCTCCCCAAGGCTTGCTTTGAGAATTACCCCTATTCTCTTCCCTTTTCCTTTGGCTCTTTTTTTAAAAAAACTTTTATTTGTTGTTTTTTCTTTTTTTAGTTTTTCATTTAGTGAAAAAATTAATTATTTTTCTATTTACCTTTTGGACAGTTTTTTGTTCGACTTAAATGTAACTAAACAATTTTTTAGAACTTTTTTAATTTTAAAACTTTTCAATTTTTCTGTCTAGTTAACTTAATAAAAAACCAATATATCGAACATATTTTGCATATATTACGACTATATATTTTTTATTTTCTCCAGCAAATGCACATAAACCGTTCAAGCACCCGCATGACACAAAAACTCAAGTCTTATCCCATTAGTTATAATGTTTAACTTTTGTTTATAGTCCGGAATGTTAAGCGCAAACAAAACAAACGGATATTCAAATAACATGAAATGCAAAAAACAAGAGGAATCTTTGGTAGGATAAGAGTTTAGGACTATTAGGTTACGAGTTTCATTATAGCCATAAGTGAGGTTTTCTCAGATTTATTGAGTTTTCTTCTGAATTAGTGTATAAACATTATAGCCTAGAGGAGATGGATATGTTGGAGTGGTTTCCTGGTGGCACGATAATACTCTAGTATTCCGTCATGATCCAAATTTGTAGTTAAAAAAAAACAAGAGGGGCGTCATTGTTATTTTCTTAGAACTTCAGGGTTCAAATGAAAATAACTACTCAAAAACGCAAACTCAGAGCTGAGAGATCTACAGCATCATCTTTCTGCTGAAAATCTCGATCACATTTTCTGTATTTCTACTAACATCTTCATCTGATTCAACCTATATCGATCTGTATCTAATTCTACTGATCTTATATACGTATATAATCACACAACCACCGAATGAGGATCTGAAGCTCGAAACAAAAGCGAATCGCAATTGATTTGAGTGAAAATGGCGTGTGTTCGTCAATTTGCAGCAGTTTCATTGATTCTCTTGCTTCCTTGTCTCTTAAATGTTTCTGTTGACGCAAAAACGCTAAAACGAGACGGTAATTTCTCAATATGCTATGAATTTTCCGTTATTACATGATTAGGTTATGGTTTTTTTTATGTATTATTTGTTAGATTAGATTATGTGTATATGCATTTAAATCTGTTTTATTGTTTGATTCGGAATGTGTTTTGATTATGAGGATTAAGTGAGTAACTAACATTTTTAGGATTTGATAGTTTAGACTATAGAATGTATGATATTGTGCAATTGATTAAACAAAATTAGGTTAAAAAGTGAAAGTGCACTAATTTTAACGTTATTTTACTAATTTCGTGAAAATAACGTTAAAAAGCGAGGGACGGTTAATCATGCATCATGTGGTGGTGGGTACATGCACTAATCGGCTTTTGTCCAATTGCTGAGTGTTATGTGCCTTATGTCCAAGGCTTGATGCAAAACTACTATCGAGTCGGGGGTCTCACTGGAAGCAGCCTCTCTATTCCTATGGGGTAGAGGTAAGGCTGTCTACATCTTACCCTCCTCAGACACTACCTTAGCTTTGCTATTGTGGTTGGGATTTATGATGTATGATGATGATGATGATGATGATGAGGTTAAAATGTGGAAGTGAGTTTGGTTAGTTTGTGTTTAACTGATTTTGATTCATTGAGTATGGAATTGAAGTCCAAACATGAGTTATATGATAGGGACAAATGTGCAATCAGCACTCTTCTAGTCTTGGTTATAAAAAGCGATAGGCAATTAGGCGCACAAAAGCGATAGGGTCCAACCGAGGCGCGGAGTGCCAAGCGCAATAGCACACCGCTTTTCATACGCGAGGCGCATATTATTATATAAATGGTTTATCTATTTTTATAGGTTTCTAGCATCATTTACCTAATATTCAGACACATATAAGCTTTATATATGTTCTACAGTTTTAGTACATGAATTATCTACATGTACAACTGAAAAGCATGTTGTACAACATCCTGCTGCACAAAAATAAGGGATGTACACAATTATCACATTCTTTTGCCAAAAAAACGCCTTCCTGCAAAACATGCGCTTTATGTAAGCTGAAGCCAGGATGCCTGCGCCTAGGCGTGCTCTTTTAAACCAAGCTTCTTGCGCTAGTGAGTGTTCTCATGAAATATAACGTATCTGCTTTACGGAATTTTGATCACATCCTTGCATTGTTTTCGCTTAGGATGCATATTAGTAGTATACTAAGAAACTTGATTTGTGAAAATTATGAGGATGAAAGTACACAATTGACTTTTCTTGGAGATAATTAATTGTACTTGTGTTTGATTGTAGTGAAAGCGCTTAACGAAATAAAAGCATCTCTTGGATGGAGGGTGGTGTATGCATGGGTTGGAGATGATCCGTAGTGGAGATGGTGATTTACCAGCTTGGTCTGGAGTCACCTGTTCCACACAAGGTGATTATAGAGTAGTTACTGAACTGTAAGTATACGTTCATTTTGGCTCTTATTCTCGTGTTACCAGTTTATGAATCTGTGGTTGATCTGAGCGAGTATACGTTTGATCCAACTATGTAATTTCAGGGAAGTATATGCTGTTTCAATCATTGGGCCTTTTCCTACTGCTGTAACCAATCTTCTAGACCTTACAAGGCTGTAAGGCTTTCTTTCCAATCTTCTAGGTTAATTTGGTATAATATTTCAACAAGGTTTCGTGTTAACTATTGTGTTTGTGACATGTGGTGTGATATATTTTTTTTACGTTTTCTGTCGGCAGGGATCTCCACAACAATAAGCTGACAGGACCAATTCCACCTCAAATCGGTCGTTTGAAGCGTCTTAAAGTACTGTATGTTTCTTCACTTGATTCATTGGTATTAAATTATTTTGTGGTTCTTATGTATATTGCTAATGAAGGAAGCTTCACAATATCAAATTCTGAATTTCATCGTATTCGTTAAGTATATCTGTGAGTGTGTTTTATAATGTAACTTTGGAGTCAATGCACCAACTAGGTGCATTGTTCTTTATACGTACTCATTAACTAATAGCAGTAAGATTGGCGTTGGTCCATAAGATTCCTCAGTTGTCTTTATTTAGGGGGCACCTTAGAAATCAACTAATAGTCACGCACTCGAATTGAAACGTGTCTAATTCCCGATGTGTGTCATCTTTCCAGTAATTTGAGGTGGAACAAGCTGCAGGATGTAATTCCGCCTGAAATAGGCGAACTGAAGAAGCTAACACACCTGTGAGTAATTTGCACCATTTATTCTAAGGCCAGTTGTATATTAAAATGAAGAAAAAAACACATGTTGATTTAGTTACTTGACTACTTACTTGTACATCTTCAGGTATTTGAGTTTCAATAGCTTTAAGGGTGAAATCCCAAGGGAACTTGCGAATCTTCCCGAGCTACAATACCTTCATCTACATGAAAATCGCTTTATTGGGCGAATTCCAGCAGAATTAGGGACCTTACGAAATCTTCGCCACCTGTACCTTTCAACCCTTTTGCTACCAATTTTTGTTGCTAGCCTATAACTTACATTCAAAACAAATTGCACTCAATGACTTAATCTTTCCTGTTATCTCTCTGAAAACTAAGAATTTTTTTTCTTTTTGCATGTATTAGGATAATGCATGCATATGCCACTGAGTATTCTAAAGCTTCCATTAGCGCCACCCGAATGTGAATTTGTTTTCTTTCATGTTGTAAAACAATGAGATGTTCCTAAATTTGAAGTTTTTGTCACTCCTAGAGTTGTAAAATGACAAAAACACCCCGCATGCTACTCAATATGTTTTGCAGCTCATCTAGAGTTGATTCTTTTCAGTAGGTTCCGGCGTGCGTTTGTCATTTTTACAACTCTTGATGTTACGGAAGCTTCTAGTTCTTGCAAGTCTTTTGCTGAAATCGAGTAATACTTGGTTGGCTTATATACACATTATCTTTGAATTGCTATAATCAGAAGTAAGCCTTTCATTTTTTCAAAAAAGATGTGGAGGTATCTGTTAAATTTGCAAACCTGAACGATGCTGATGTGGCGAAATTATGTTTGTAGAGATGTTGGAAACAATCACTTGGTTGGAACTATAAGGGAACTGATACGTATAGAAGGTGTTTTCTGGTTCTTCGCAATCTGTATGTCTTTTTTGCTTGGAAGATTAATTCTTTTTCCTAGAAGTAGCGAAATGGGTGAGGTTGGTAACGTGTCAAAGGGTATTTCAGTCTAAGTCAAGATGGCCCATTGTTTTGTTGAAACTTTCGATAAAATAATAGTGGTTAACCATGATGACAAAACCTATATTATTCTTTGGTACCAGTCGAAACAGTTCATCTCTGGAATTTTTGAAGTCCAATCTTTTTAAAAATATAAGAGTAAAATGCCATTTTTGTCTCTGAGGTTTGGCTAGTTTTGCGACTTTCGTCCAAAGGTTTGTTTTTCCGCATCTGGATCTAAAAGGTTTGGAATTTTGCATTTCTCCGTTAACTCCATCCATTTTTCTCCGTTAAGTTAGGGGTATTTTCGTCTTTTTTGTTAACTTAAAGGGCAATTCGGACTTTTTCACTTTATGTACAAGCATTTAGCATAATGTACAAGCGAGTCGTTAAGTGAAAAAGACCGAATTGCCCTTCAAGTTACCCAAAAAAAAACGAAAATACCCCTGATTTAATGGAGAAAAATGGTTGGAGTTAACGAGTCAGATGAAAATGGCAAAATTTAAAACTATTTGGATCCAGATGCGGAAAAACAAACCTTTGGATGAAAGTCGCAAAACTGGCCAAAACTAAGGAAGAAAATGGCATTTTACTCTAAAATAAAATAGTCACTTTGTTTAACATGATAACAACAACTACTAATTACTATCTGAATCTATTTTGGGCAACTTTCGACCCGTTTGACCCATTTTTTAACTGAATATTTTGGTCCATTTGGCTCGTGTGTAATAAAAATCAACCCAAATCGACTCATTCATAAATAAATTGGTTAAAATGTCATCTCTATTATTTCCATAAATGTTTTGAAGCTTTTGTTTACTGTTGGTGGAACTTGCAGTTATCTAAATAATAACTACCTGACGGGAGGAGTTCCCGCACAGCTTGCAAACATTAGCAATCTGGAAATCTTGTAAATATTGATTATTCAAATTACTTTTGAGGATAATAGTATATATTATACTAAGTTTCTTGAACCTGACAATAATGGTGATGATTTTAGGTATTTATCTTACAACAAGATGTCCGGGATTGTACCAGCTGGACTTGCTCATATCCCAAAGCTCACTTACTTGTACGTGCCCCAAAATCTAGTCATCTATAGAAACATAGTAAAAGAAATATCGGCTTGGTTATTTTTATATCAAACCGATAAAAAAACCCGCTAAAAACGGATCAAATGGGTTGAACAGGTAAAACGTTGCCCAGGTGTATTATCAATACACAAAACTTCCTAATTCATCTATTTTCCAAAATTTATATTTTTATTGAAATGAATATAATTTGTAATCATATTTGACACATTCATTGTTTATCAACAAATGTAAAATTTTTGGACAAAAATATTACCTATCAACCCAAAATGACCCAAAAGCTATGTAGTTAATATCGGCGATATATTGGTCCCCATGTATAATTCGGTGTCAAATATAGGTACCTATATTATCAGCGATATTGACCGATATTTGGCCGATATATCACTGAATTGTTAGTGTTAGATTGCTATATATATAAATTCTGCATGATATTAAAAGTACCGATATCTCACCAAATATCTCACCAAGATAACCCATATCTCAAATATCGGTCCCTGACCGATATCCGATATTTTACCGCATAACTGCATCGTCCAAAAGTTGCCGGTTTTAACCAGTTTGACCGCCCATTTTGCCACGTCTAGAGATGAGACTAAATGTTGACCTAGAAGTTGATTATAAGGTTTACATCAGATAAAAATGTTGTTCTTCATTCTAGAATATATTAGATGTTCATGGTCATTGCTAGGATTCTTGTCTTATAACCATCAGGGGTGTTCACGGTTCAGTTTTGACGAATTTTTTTATCTAATTGTTAGAAACGGTTTTTGACCATTGTAAATCAAAAGCAAACCGTTACTAACGTCTAATGGTTTGACTTCGCGGTTTTGTCTTATTGTGCAATTACAAAAAAAATCGTAAAATACAATCAAAATAAAGAAATGATAATGTTCAAATAGTGGCCAACTATAGGTCTAGTCTAACCTTAAATATTTTAATACCCAAATAAAATATAAGAGTTACATATCTCAAAATCCTACAGTCTGGTTTGTTTTTTTTTTCCGACCAGTTTCAAGTATAAAGCGTAAACCAAACCTTTTGCAGTTTTAAAGTTTCTAAGACTGAGCATTTTCTTAAATAACCGACCGCAAAACCAAACTGATGACTGGTTTGGGCGGTAACGAGGTTTCGCGGTTTCAAACTGAACCATGAACACCCCTAATATATGTGAGTTGTATTGGTATCGTTTTTGTATTCAAGATTGGCGTATTAGTTATTAAATTTAATATAAAAAATGGACGGCTTGATTTGATCGAAGAGTTTATCGTTAGGTACCTGGATCACAATCAATTTACTGGGAGAATTCCTGATGCTTTCTACAAGCACCCTTATCTAAAAGAACTGTGAGTCTTATTCTTTTTTTATCTTTCAGTTTAGTGGGAGAATATTGCTGCTTATTATTGTGCCGTTTTGCAGATATATCGAAGGGAATTCATTCCGACCAGGTGTGAACCCGATTGGTGTTCACAAAGTACTCGAATTATCAGACTCGGATTTCTTGTTTTAGTCGCCCCGATTTGTTGCGTGTGCTTGAATATTATTAGCTTTATTATTTATTCCCACAAAAAGAAAACAGTATAAAAATATCAAAGTTTTGTTCTTGATAATCTACATCTGTTGTGTCCCAAATGGGGATTATCATCTCTTTTGTAATAGCGATTTAACTTATGGTGAGGTTTTGCTATATATAGTTTATATATATTTGAAAAGGGTTTGGTTGGTTATCAAAAATGTTTTTGATAGAATATTAGAGCTTTTTGAGGCGATATCGAATCCTCTTCAAATGCAGTCCGAGCCTGCATCGTTAAGGTTCATCAAGCTCGGCTTGACTCGTTTGATTTATGTAATTCTTTACATAAATTGAACTTGTTAAATGAATTGAGATTTAAAGAAATAGGAATTAAATGTAAGTGTTTTAGTTGATAATAATGTCACGATTGGTTTGTAAATTTGTTAAAAAATGGATGTGACTTCAGTGATGGCGGATTTGGCAGTGAGGCAAATTACTAGCATTTTTGCATTGATTTACCCAAACTGTTTGTACCTGCAAAATATGTTTTTGAAACATTTTGCAAAAGTAACGAGTTTTTTACATTCTTAACTTGATATGCTTCTGAATTGTGATAGATAAAAGAATACGCCATTTTTGTGGAGATATAGAATTTAATGCCCCATTCAATGAGTGGTAAATCCGTGACTTTCCAAATGGGAGGTCATGGGATAGAGTTTCGTTTTGGATAAATTTTGTTTCTGGGTTGAGCTAGGGGTTTTCCTAGTTGGGGGTTTCCTCTGGGTGGGTTGGGTGATCACATTCTATTTGTCTGGCGGAAAGGTGATCCGTTTACCAGAGTGACCCGGATGTCTTGAGCCTTTGCTTAAAAAATTCAACAAATAACTCAACTTGAACTATGTATAGCTATGTGAAGTTGACATGCTTTGGAATTAACTAAAACCTACATTAAACGAGATTTGGGGGAAACCTCAAATCAAGTTGACCTTTGTGCTTGACATACCAACCTTAACCGGAGCACGATCATCTAACACATGTAAGCTGTTTATATGACATGTTAAACGGGCCCGGGGATTAAAATCAAATTGTCAAGTTATGGATGGGTTGATGAGCTGCAATAACGTTGTAAACGTAGGTTAAAATTAGGTCCGGAGTCATTTTTTGATTACGAAAAGTAGTGTGTTGTTATCTCATTTTATATGGTATTGTTTTGACTTGGGCAAACAACACCATGTAAAATATGTAAAATGATATAATAACACAGTTATTCGTGCAGTGTATACACATATTAAACCAAAACATGTATTATTTTATGGTATAATCTGAAAACAAAAGTTGTGAAAGACATATAAGCTATTTTTTAGTTTAAAAATATTAGTGGAACTAGTATTTAATGGAAAACTAAGTCAACACAAAGTGTAAAATCTAATTTTTACCCTTCTCAACCTTTTCAAACTATACTATTATCGAATTAATTTTACCCATTAAACTGAATTGATCAAAAGTTCAGATTGTTTTCTACGCTCTTAGAACGTGTAAGCAGGGCGAAGCTTGACCCCCCGGTTTTGGAAAAGTTCAGGGGACGAAAACGTATATATCTAAAAATTTCTATACGAAAGTACTATTCATAACACTACGCATCGAAAAATTCGGGGGCGGGCGCCCCCTCGAAGAGCCACTAAGCTGCGCCCCTGCGTGTAAGATCTATTGCTCATGCAATTTGGGATCCAGCTTTTATTCGAGGGGGTGCTCTTATGCCAGTGAATAATATCGCCTATTCTGATGTAGTATTTATTTATTTTTCTACTTTAATTTTAAGAGGGTGGACCGTTAGTTTTACTACAACCCGATCAGAACAAATTTATTAAACGGTCTAAAGTTTCTAATCCTGTCAATTTTATATTATAGACCATACAAGCGTTAGTTATATTATATACATATGTTCTTGTCTTGTTAGATTTTGTCTACTTTGTGATGATGACAATAGAAGGTTGGATGAAAGGGAAAGTGTTGTTTTTATGAAATAATCGAGCAATATCTTCATTTAATTCGTGACAACTACACTTTGTAAGATAGTTAGGCAATTGGTTAATATTAAAACAAATTCAATTTTGTCCCGACCATGATCAGTGATCACACATGCGGACATGATATTTTATGTGGTTTAACAAAATTAAAAATACTTATGTGTGATTTGTATCACAAGTCACAACCACATGCATTAGACCATGTGTAGTGGGAGGGTAAAGCAAAGTCTCCACCCGTGAGCGTTTTGTGCCATGTGGCAATCCAGTCAGCAAGGGGGTTTTATTAGGCGTTTTTCTGAAATAGACGTAGTGGAATAAAGCCTCATTAATGATTACTCAATGATTATTATTTTATTTTCTTATTAAAAATAATGATATTTGACATGGAAGGGTCTGACTGGCCCAAGAATTCTTCACCCGGCGTTTTATTTAGCACGCTCCAACCCAATTTGGGAACAAAAACGCTCCTGGGGGCGGTGGAAGGGCTTGGTTGGGCCTTATTTTTTGGGGGGGGGAGGTAAAAGCCAAAAACCCCCCACTACGAGTGGTCTTACGATATTTTTGTGGCTTAAGCCGCTTAACAAAAGTACTATAATTAAGATAACCAATGTAACTTGTTTGAGATGTTTAAACAATATATAAATAATTTAGTACTGAATTAATAATTTTATCTATGGATAGATTATGTAAAGCGTCGTTATCAATATGTTACAGTTATTTATAGTCATTCAAATATAAATATATGTTTTCATATGTGTTTGTAACTCGTCCTAACTAAAGACTTGTTCCTTTTTAGTTCGAAATTCAACCAGCAAATGTTACCCGCACGAAAACACCTTTAAATCATTGTTGCTTCCTCGTTTCTGCCCGTTGCCCCCCCTTCCCCGTTCCGGCGGGAGTCCGAAACCCGACTCCTTTATATTTTTTTATCTAACTTGTTGGTGTTTTGAATTCTTTCTTTTTAATAAATATAATCTCTTCACATAAAATTTATGAATATCACCGGCGAGGATCGAGCATTTCAATGGTTATTTGTTTCATGTAAACATAACTTATTTTGAATTCTTAGCTCATGTAAATCAAGCATTTTATAAGCTTCATGTGTTGATTATCACCGGAGAAGACGAGTTTTTCTCTGATGGTTGGAATATCGCCGGAGAAGACAATTTAAGAAAACAAGGTTTAAATGTGTCAGCGGAAGTAAAGCGTTGGGCGTACAAATGAAGTTGACTCTATAAATATGGGTAAGATTACAAAAAATGCTCTTTAATAAGATTACAATTTTAACACTTAAGATGTGAACACTAATGCAATCTGGCAAACGTGAGGCGTAAAACAAAAAAAATCGTAAATAAAGGATAAGCGTCTCAGCGCCACCAAACCACAGTAGGTAAAATTACATTGTACTAAAAAATTAAACTTAAATATTTAGGATATTATACCACAGTCACTTTTGCAATTAATTCGCTTTTTTTTTCAAACCAACTCAAAATCTTTTTTTTTTAAAACCAATTCAATTCCAAACATAATCATAATCATGGATATTAATATTGTGACCCCAAGATCTATAATTTTTAAAAGACCTAATTTTGTTATTTAAAAAGTTGTAGCGAGACAGTTTATACCATCTATCTCGATGTAAATTCATAAGAAATGAAATTATTAATATATATATATATACTAAATCTTAAGATCTTGATATGAATAGTAGATACTTTTGTCTTTTGTGTTTTTTTTTACTTTATGGTTTTTTATTTATTTATTTTTGTTTTACAAGTTTGATTTTTATTTTTATAATTTTGTCATAAAAAGTTAAACAAGTTTAGTTTTTTATTAGTTTTTGATGTACGTTTTTTTTTCTAGGATTTGATCGTCGTTCGGTTGCTATTTAACACGATGTTTGGTAGTTTTTATGTCACTTGGTGTTAAAAATTCATGTTTTTGTATTGTGTTTTTCCCCGTTTTTTATCGTAATTCAATTGTTACTTAGCACGGCTCACGTCCCTAACCTAACAACGCTGGTAACATAGTTTTACGCCCTCCGCCCCGCAACGCGGGGTACTTTAGTTTATAATAAATAGCTCTCAGTTTTATATATTTTTGTAACCAAAAAAGTTTAAAAGAAATGTTTTATTTGTGTAAAAATTTTTTTAATTACGAATTTCCTAACATATTTAATATATACTTTATTCATCACGAGTTATGTATCTTACTGTTTAGTGATCTAAAACAAAAAAAATATATATCAAGCATGTTACGTCACATTACAACTTTTTTAAACACAATTCACAAACCCAAATTAGTCAACAACAAACAATAGTCACACACTTCATGCAAACAAATTATTACAGAAAAACATCAAAACCAACGTACAACACTTAAAACACAGTGTACAAGTCACAATGCACTTCCACTTCATCCACTCAATT
The DNA here is from genome assembly GCA_947069175.1 of Scalesia atractyloides. Classification (NCBI taxonomy): domain Eukaryota; kingdom Viridiplantae; phylum Streptophyta; class Magnoliopsida; order Asterales; family Asteraceae; genus Scalesia; species Scalesia atractyloides. The sequence continues at coordinate 2,662,966 of CAMTDV010000021.1, read as the reverse complement.
CTACTTAAAGAAACTTCCGGCAGCCTTAAAAGCATCCGCCGCTCCAAACCCACTTCCAGATTCCTCCTTCTTCTCATCCACCGGCGCCGGAGCCTCCGCCTTCTTCTCCTCCGCCGGCGGCGCCGCCTCCTCGGCCTTCTTCTCCTCCGTAGCCGGTGGTGCAGCGGCGGGGGTGGTACCGGACTTCTCATACTGGTGAAGATAATCATCAGCTTGTTTCAAATACTGCCCCACCCCTTGAGTCTCATCGAACTTTCCGTACTGCTTGGCGGCGTCAAGGAGGTCCGCGGCGGCGCCGGCGACTTTCGGTTTGTCGATTTTGTCGGATTCGTTGCTTGCGACAGACTGCGCCGCCTCCGCCACCAGTTTGGCGCTTCCTATGAGGTCACTGTTGGATGATTGGTCTGGGTTGGTTTTGTTTTTGTCGTCTCCGCCGGTGACGGCGGAGGCGGCGGCGGTTTTGATGCTGCTCATGAAGGAGTTCATTTTTTCCGGTGGGAAATGATCGTCGGAAAATCAAGAAAGTGGATATATTTGTTGAGGTGATATACAAGTTACTAGAGGATATATAGACGGGTGTTTACGGTTTTGCCCTTTATGTAAGGGGGTATTGTGTGGTGGTGGAAAAGATGATTGAGGGTATAATGGTCATTTGGGTATTTACTGCGATTTTGGTTGGCCCAGTTTGTGATTTGATAACTTTGTGGGCCATGGTTTGGATTGGTTCTAACGTGGCAGGGTGTTAGCTTTACAAGTGGTTCTCCATGACTAGTGTTGAATGCGTGTTGTGTAAGTGTAGGCCTTTAGTGATTTTCCTACAAGTTGGGTTTCTTGATACCTTAGCTGCGTTTTGTAGTGAAACCGTTAAGCTGAACAAAATATGTATAAAATGATGAATCATGCACGCGTGTTACGGCCGTATGTTAATCGTAAAAAATTAGACTGAAAAGCTAAAAAATATATAAAAACAACTAAGTCGGCTAAGGACCCGCGAGTTTGAGGGATTCGTTAAACTGTAAAAAAAATAAACGTAAAAACGTTGAACCACACACGTGTGTTAACTCGCAAAATCTAGAAGGAATCGAAAAAACGACAAATTTGGTAAAGATAAAAAGTACAAGGGACCAAAGTTGAAAGTGAAAAAGTGTTGGAGGCTAGATAGAAAATGTTTGTGTCAAATATGTGAATGATAAAAACTATAGGATTAAAAGCGTAAAAGATGAAAACTATGAAGGTTATGTAAAAGATGAAAAGGGTTTAAAATGTAGAAAATAAAAAGTAAAAAGATTAAAAGAAAAGAAAAAAAAGTGTTTTTGTGAGATGAAAAAAATTTATAAACTAGTATTAAGCAACACCGCGTTGCGGCGGGGTCGAACACCAATGCCACACTACTGTCAGCGATCACCAACACTGAAGTTGCGACGTGTTAATGCGAAGAAGTTAAACCGAAACGTAAAGCATATAAAAGAATAACTAAGTCGATCTAGGACCCGCTGTTAGGGAAAAATAGACGACGTAAAAATGTTTAACCACACACCACACTCGCAAAATTTAGAACAGAACGTAAAACAAAAATTTTGCGAAAAATGAAAAGTATAAAGGACTAAAGTTGAAAGTGAAATAGTTGTGATGTTAAATTGAAGAAGATGAAAAGTTTTGGGATTAAAAGTAAAAAAAAATAAATAGTTTTAGGTTAAAAGTAAAGATAAAATGTTTTGAGATTAAAAGTAAAGAAAATCAAAGTCTTAGGTTAAAAGTAAAGAAGCAAAAAAAATTGAATTAAAAAGTAAAAAATCATATATTTTTTTAACTCTCAAAGCACAAGTTACAACTCCTATATGCTTAAGGTTATTACATATTATAGTATTGGGTAATATTGGGTAATGGATAATTAAAACAGGGTAATTTTACCCTCACATGTTCCTAGAGGACTCTCAGTTTTACTTATGTACTTTGTAAAGTGGTAGAACACATTTAGTTTTACACACGATATGTTACTTAAGATGTTTTGGGTTTATGCGTATCATGTGTACTTTCTATTGTATTAGGCTAGACGGTATGGGGTTAGTCCTCGGGCCGTCGAGGACCGGCGACGGTCCAAACACCGTGCCGCCCCCACCGTCTCCGTCTTGATCGTCGGCTTCTAGCCGTTTGGGACGATCCAAAAGATGACAAAATCTTCCCCCCAATGCATTTGACCGTTTCAATTAAAAAAAATTCAATTTCCAAAATAAAAAGTATTTTCCTAATTTATTTGGTTTTTTTTAAGTTTAGGTTTTTTATTAAGTTTATGTAATGTTGTTTAATATTAATGAAAGTATTTTCCTAATTTATTTGTTAAATGTTAAAAAAAGGAAGATTTAAAAAAATAATAATAAAGTGGTGGGGTAGGATCATCCTCCCATTTCCACTAGTTTTGTGGGATGGACCATCCTCCAAGGATGGTGACGTGGCGATGACGTGACGGATCATCCTCCCTTGAAGGATGGTCACCGTACCATGTAGCCTTATGTAATGAAATATTAACCACTAGGATGTCCACGAAACATAACTTTAAACTCAAATAAAAAACCGGCTTCTGATTTAAGATATTCAATTATAATTCTAATAAAATATGTACTTTAAATGTGGTTGGAGTGTTGAAAGTACAATTGGAGGTAATTAAGTATGAATTTCACAATAAATGGTCATTTTGTGTTGAATAACATGTTAAAAGGTTTTAACCTAGTTATCGGTGTTAGAATGTTGTTTAATGGATGCTAAGTAAGAGTTGATGATGCGGTTGGTTTATATGATATTTTAGAACGGCCAATTCACTCGCCTTCTAAAAAAACTCCTAATACTATACAATATACACGATGGGATTAGAATCCTCAATCACCTGCAGAAAAAAAACATTTACTATATACCTTGATACAACGATGCCACAAGCCCTTTGAAGGCTCTTAACCTTCAAAAAAACACACAATGGTGTTTATTGTCCATAGAAGGATAAACATGGTGAAAATTTTATATGGTTATCGAAGAAACACGAGTTTGTGGTGTATTGACGAGATGTCATTATCAGGATATCCTTGTGGTCTCCCGGATGGCACCCATTAGTGGCGACGATTGTGTGTTTGACCTGCCGAGAATATGATTGACGGTTATGCCGCCATCAAGAATGTCCTTTGGTCTCCTAGGTGGCAACCGTTGGTGGTGACTATTGTGTGTCTGGCTAGGTAAGCTCACTCTTGTGCATGGATGTGTCTGCGTACGCACAACAATCCTGATGTGGCAGTGTGGTCCATAGCCTATCGTATGCATAAGTAATGGTCCCCTCACACCTTTTAGGCTAAAATGTGTGGGTTGACCCAGACTCCTAGACCCGCCTAGGGTCCGGGTCCTATCTCTTCTAGTTATGTTATTAGTTGCATGTATGCATAAATTTATTTTTGTAACTTGAGTTTGGGTTAGTGGCGAAGCATCTTGGTGCCCCGAAGGTGCCCCAACCCCTCCCAATTTTCGCTCGTAGTATTAATTTTGCTGAATTTTTCAAAAAATAAAATTGTAGTGTAAAATATTGGATTTTAAGATTCTGGCCCCCACTGGTTTGGGTGATGCATGCAATAAAAATGAATCTTATAAAAAGTTAATAACTTGTAAGACATGCTAGATGCAGGGGCGGACCTAGTGCATGGTAAGAGGCAACTTCCGCTACCGCTTGGCGCTCCGGCGGTAGTGTAAATTTTGGAAAAATTTGACTTTTTTCGATTTCGTTACCATTTTTTATAAAACATTACCGCTACGAACGAATCCTAGATCCGTCACTGGCTAGGTGTATAATCATGGTTCGATACATTATATGAATGAATGAACAGGGTATATTACTTGATGTAAACGTCACAATCATAAAACTGTGGAATGGTGACCTTCACTATAAAGTTAGTGAACTTCACATGAAGGGTGGACACCCACAATAAGATCTACGAAGTAGGATAAGGGTATGTAAGCTTAGTTTACCAATATGCGGATTAGTGAGTGATTAATGCATGGTATAGAACTCATTAAATCATCACAAAATGGTGACCCTTATATAGTTTTGCATAGGATCTTGATATGATCATATGCACCTAAATCTATATAGGATTAGAATATAATATGTACATGTAGATGATTTAGTTTCGACGTAAATTATTCCTTGAAATGAGTTTGGTCAAATATATGTCTTTATGTTTATTATTATGTACTATAGTTTTCGGTTAGTTTATGTTTTGATATAATTTTTTCCTGTAAATGTGTCGGCTCAAATGTAATACGTTTTCGTGCTTATTTTTATGTACGTTTTTTATTTGGTCTACGTTTTGACGTTTTTTTTTCGGAAACCAATCGGGTAAAATATAATATATTTTCATTAGACGGTTTAAATTCGATGTACTTTACGTTTCAGCGCCTCGGCAACGCGCGGACATCTTACTAGTTTTATTCATATATTATCCAAATTTAACAATAAAGAAACTGAAGTTCCAGATTACATAAGCGTAAGACATTATATATTTACTTTAAAAAAGTTGAAGTACAAAAAATATACGAAAATTGGAATAACCTTTTATGACCATGATACATAACATTTGTTAGTTATTAAATAAATAAAAAATAAAGAGATAACTTTATACTATTTGAATCAATCACATAATTTTGTTTGTGAACTCCTGTCGGCAATCCATAAATATTAAATAGCATATTCCACAAAATATTAATATTCCGAACACCACCACCCACCCAAACGTGGTTCAACTACGAACACATGTTCTGAAAGTTATATAATATCTTTGGCCGCATCAAAAGTAATTGAGATTTTCTTTAACAAAGAGTTAATCATAAATTGTGGTTTTTCAAATTAGAAATATATAAAGAAAACTACTCGGATTCTATGGTGTTAGTACAAAATGTATGTATTATTTTAAAAGTTAGAAGGTTGAGAAACATGAACATATTGCCATTATTGAGGTGTGTTCCTAGCATTCTCATGGGTTATCTGATGTAGCGTGTAAAATGATAACAAAAATTTGTTCATATTGATTCTGAGAATGCCCGTCATAATCTTCCCTAAACCACCCAAATTCGTTCCACATGACAGAGAATTTGAAATTAAAGGATGTTCTTATTGCAAAATTGATTAATGATCATCGGTATTACATGATAAGGATATAAATAAGAGCATAAATTCGAAACAGGCCAATAAAAGGCCATGGGATAAACACAAGCCCAAAAATTAAGTGCATAAAACATAAAAAAAAATACAAAATTGCCTGTAACTCCCGCTAGAATGCATTTTTTTGGACCGATGCTCCTCGTTTCAAGCTTCAATTTGACTGGTCGAACGCATAAAAAAGACACCCGTAGCAAAAGTTATGGTCGTATTCGTAAATCACCATTGGTAGCTTAATCATGGGCCTCTAGAATTGTCATGACTTGATCTTCCAAACTTGAACCTACATCATTATCTCAAGTCTTGTGTTCATCTTTATGTATTAAATGGGTTGTAAGTCATTCAAAAGTTTAAATCAATTCTAGAAACACTATGTGACACCCGGTTCAAAAAACAGGTGTTTACACTCTGATTTTGGTGGTTTTGATAAATAGGTTAAGACAGATTATTAACTACGGTTTTTTGGAACAACAAACCAAACGAGCCTGGTTGCGTGGGTTAACCAAACAAGCTGATTTGGTTGGTCTAGTTTTGATGTTTTTAACCAACTTTTAATATAGCTTTTCATAAACCATTCCTTTGTATTAAAATTTTCAAATGACAAAGATGATTCATGATTATAAGACTATAGGGTATGAGGCGGGGTTGGGGCGTGGGTTGGGTACAAACGCCCAAGTCACCACCCGGGTGGGCTTGGGTTTCGGCGTGGCCTGTTGAGCGGGGGAATCAGCCAGGGCGTCGGGCCTAGCGGTCCTCTGTGGCCGGGTGGCCTAGCCACGTGGGCTAGCCACGCCTCGCCATACCCACCCAACATGCAACTGATCAGCGGTGCCCCACCAAGTCCATGTGTCGAGCCATGCCACAAAGTCCTGCCCCACCATAACCCACGATATAATATACATAGACACGCATAACTACATATTCCAAAAGTGAAAAATATAAAAGAATAAAAGTTAAAAGGCTAGTTTCAACTTTCAAGGTCCAAACAGGATCAAACCGTTGAATGGTAAAACCAACAAAACCGAACTGTTTGGATATTTAAGGAGGCAAACCGGCCAACTTGCTTTGGTTATAACTTATAACTATTTGATCGGTTTGAACATTCAATGAACACCCTAATTTGAAATCATTACACTCGATGTTGTTAAGATGCTAATAATGGTTGGTTTAATTTTGGAATAAACAAATTGGTGTGACATATAATAATAAGATGACGACATTATGTGTGGTGATGAAGACATATGTGACATTTTGCAAGTACTCTTAAAACCATATAAATAATTTTCAGTTGCATACTTTATACTTTCAGACCATATTAATTATTATATCCTTGGCTCCACCACCAAAAAGAGCATTTCTCCACAGGAGTGACACTAAGAACACATATGGTGAATTGCAATTTACATACAAAAAGTGCATTGGTATGTTGTATTGTACAAATATCCAATGCATATACTTTTGTTTGTGAAGTCCTGTCGTCAATTGGTATGTGTTCTCAGGTCACCCCTTTGGAGCACCGTGTTTCCTTGTTGATTGTTGTACATGTACAACTTCTAGATTTACTAATGGGTGAGTGTGTGTGACTTGTGTTGGGTTTAATCGTCGAGGCTAGATTGATTTGCGTAGGGTTGGTCCGTTTTAATTTTTTAACCTTTTTATTAGTTTTCTTTGGGAAACAAATGGAAAACCTTAGTATGTAATACGTAATCTATATATACATTCCCTTATACTTGTAATGCCTCACAAGTGAGGCATATATCAATAACAAGAATTATTCTGGTTGCAGTCCATGGATGTAGATCAGCTGGTCAAACCACGTAAATCTCGTGTGGGGCTTAGGGATAATGAGTTTGTTGCTAAACACACAGCGTTGTAGGCGGAATCAAGCAAAGTAGCTAAACACGAGAAAACTTGTTTAGAGAATCAACACGTGTTTATCCCATTTTGTTTTGATACATTTGGTTCTCTAACACCGGAGGCTGTGGAATTCCTGAATAAGGTTCAGCAGGTTGTGAATTGTAATTTCTTGACCTTAAAAATCGTTTCGTCTTTAGTAGGACCGGTTTGACAATTCAAAAGGGGGTTGCGGCGCGGCTTGCTGCCCAGTTACCTGCTGTTTGTTTGTAATTTATTATTTTGACATTTTATAAAATTTCCATTTGTGGATCTTCGTTTAATTTATCTCTTGTAGTTTTTTAGATCAGCAGAGAAGTTTTTGGTGGTCAACAAGAGTTAATGGCTAGCATGAACATTTGTGGAATTGTGGATGAGTATGACTTATAGTTCCTTAACAAATTGTGAGTCAGCAAGAAATAAAGGGTTATTGAAAGTGACTAGTGACCTTAAGACGGTTTACTTGATGTTTACACATAATATATTTTAGTTTCCCACCGAACTTATAATAATAATAATAATAATAATAATATAATAATAATAATAATAAGAGTTAAATGCCATTTTCGTCCATGTGGTTTGCTCATTTTTGTCATTTCAGTCTAATTTTCAAAAATGCGTCAGTTTCCTCCCTGACATACTGGAAACGTGCCAATTTAGTCCAAAAATTAAAACCTAGTTAAGTCAGACAAGTTTAATGAAGGGTATTATGTGTCAGACATAAAATAAGGTGAAAATAAAAGATATATGAATTGACAATAATACTATTCATTAAACCTGTCTGATTTAACTGACTTTTAATTTTTGGACTGAAGTGACATGTTTCCAGTATGTCAGGGAGGAAACTAGCGCATTTTTGAAAATTGGACTGAAATGGCAAAAGTGAACAAACCACAGGGACGAAAATGACATTTAACTCTAATAATAATAATAATAATAATATTAATAATAATAATAATAATAATAATAATAACAATAATAACCTTAATTTTCATCAATTGGCAGATAGCACTCTCAATTTTAGATTTGTACCACACCACTCCCAACTTTTAACTTATTGGCTAATGGCACTTCCAAACTAACTGAACCCTAACTCAGTTAGTTTTTTGCTGATGTGGCACTTGTGCGTTGACGTGGCCACTGACATGGCATCTGAATTGGCTTTTTTAATGATATGGCAGCTGAGGTGGCAGTTGACGTTGCTTTTTTGATGACTTGGGAGGTACTGTGGCACTAGGTTAGTAATGTGGCAGCTGATGTCAACAAACTAGGTTAGTGTTGGGTTAGTTTTGAAATGCTATCAACCAATAGATTAAAAGTTAGAAGTGAAGTGATACAAATCAAAAGATGAAAGTACTATCGAACAATTGGTGAAACTTGAGTTATATAAATCCAATATCTCTTGCCTTATTACTTTTGTCTCAAAACAATTCTCATATTCAAGTTAGTTTTCGGGTGTTACAATTAGAGATGGGCATAAAAACCGGTTCCGAACCCGAACCGGTAGAACCGAACTGGAACCGGTTCCAGTTCCTACCCGACATTAAGTAGAACCGGTTCCGGGTTCAAAATACCCGTTGGTTCCAACCCGGTTCCACAATTTTACCATTTGAATCGGGTAGTAACCGGTTCCTAACGTACCCGGTTCCTACCCGTACCCGGTTTTACTAGTACCGGTTCCATCAGTACCCGGAAATGCAGTTCTAGAAGGAACCGGTTATACCGTTAAAATGTTACCGTTGGAACCGGTTATAGCCGAAAAAGTGGAGACTAACGATAGAAAGAAACACAAAAATAACAAAAACAATAGAAAGAAACATTACACAAACTTTATTAAAACACCAAACCAAACGGGTTACATCAAACATTTGAAGAACCGGTGCCGGAACCTTCTCCCGTCTCATTTTTCTTTGCCTTCGTCACTGGGCAATGCCGCTCAGTGTGTTTCTTAAGGGTTGAGTTGGCTGCGGCCTTCATAAATTTTCCGCAAGCTTTGCATCTAACCATCTCGTGGCTGTCGGACATTAAACAGAGATCAAAATTCTTCCATATAGCTGGGTTTCTTTTCGTCTCTAAGACCGTAACAACTTCTTCGTTGCATGCCATAGGTATTTTGCAAGATTTTAGAAGATGATTGAGTTTGTAAGTTGATGATGGTGAGTGTTAAGTTTTGAAATGGTAAGTAGGGAGGGGTTTATATAAAAAACCGATTTCGACTGCCAGGAACCGGTTCCCAACGGTAACATTTATCAGGAACCGGTTCTGAACAGTAAAAAAGTCAGGTTTTACTGTCAGGAACCGGTTCTGAACAGTAAAAGTCAGATTTTCGACTGTCAGGAACCGGTTCTGAACAGTAAAAGTCAGATTTTTCGACTGTCAGGAACCGGTTCTGAACAGTAAAAAGTCGGGTTTTACTGTCAGGAACCGGTTCCACATAGGAACCGGTTCCACACCATACCCGGTTCTACACGGTTCCATATTCTTGGGTGTGAACCCGGGTAGGAACCGGACCTGGTTCCACACCATACCCCGTTCCAATGACATCCAAGCAGAACTGGTTCCGGGTTGGAACCGGTTCCGGGTAATAATAAAACCCGATTATGCCCATCTCTAGTTACAATGGATTCCGAATGTGGGCATTTCCAAATGGGCTTCTTATTGATGCGCATGAGGTTATGAACTTACGGTATGTGAGATGGGCTCAAAACAATCCTCATACTAGATGGCTAGATGCTACTTGTAGAGATGCACAAATCAGTTTTTTTTTTCCAAACCCAAACCGGTTTGGTACCGGTTTTTGAAAGATCAACACTTCGGTTCGTAGTACACATTTAAAAAATAATAATACAATTTGTTTTACATAAATTTCAACTTTTACTAACTTTTAAAGTTTTTCTGAATGTGTGTGTATGCATTTATATAAATGTGTGTGTATGTATACATAATATAATATAATTGTATGTATGTGGACCGGTTTTTCTCTACCGGTTGTGGACCGGAACCGATTCGAGTCGGTTTGACTGGTTCGGTCCCCGGCGGCTTTTTTGTGCACCTTTACTGCTCATATTAAAGTTGGGTTTATGGATGTTAAAACTTATAATGGTTTCCTAATGTGGTCATGTAGGCATTACTAAATGGGCTTCTTTTTTATTCTAATGGGCTTTTGGTATGCAAGATGGGCTTTTTTAACAAAACAAATTTCTTCTAGTTTCTTTTCTTGGGCTTTTTCTTATTGAGCCATCCACTCCAATGGACCAATACATACAAAAAAAATTATAAAAAAAGCCTAACAACCACTCAACCAATGGAAGCAAGCCACGTCAGCCACTAATAACAACCAATGCCTTGTTATATCTGTATTTCAAGATCCACCACTAAAGTATATATCCACTCCTTACCCTCTCTTAACCAAACTGAAGAGAAGTAGCCATGGTTTCTTCTGCTTCATTTGGACCTACATGCCACACTTGCCTCTCAACCCCACGGTCCACCGTCACCGCCACCACCGTCACTGGCAGCCGCAGCGGCAAATACCCATGTAATATTAATTTACATTCATCACCACCAAATTCATTGATATGCCAAAAAAGAAGCTGGTTTGATAAGTCTCTTCTTCCTTTAGCTGCTTCAATGACTCTTCTTCTCTCATCATACCCTGGTAAATAGATACAACTCTCTTTGCATTGGTTAATATTACCTTTTATGTATGTATATAAATATAAATATATAATACAAGTTGTTTTTGTTGGGAATAATTCGTAAATGCTTGGATAACTCTGAAGTCGTGTAATCACTATCAGATCAAACAATTGGAGTGGCTACCAATCTTTGATCAGATAAAATCAGAAAAATTCTATATTTTTGTATGGCAATTTTTATTGTGAGATTTTGGGGATTCGTCTCTGAAAATCAAAATTGTCCAGGGTTTTCTAAAAAAAATTGGAGCGTATTTTCAGTTTTTCACAACTGCTTGCAGTTTCAATTTTGAACAAAAACATCTTTAGTCCCTTAAGTTTCCAAAAGTGCATATTTAGCCCGAAATTAAATTTCTGATGCATTTTTTATAAAGGACTTTTGTCCAAAATAAAAAATTTCCCCTTGACCCTGCTCCCAGGGGCGCTGCCCCTTGGATCCCCCGTTAGTCCCGATGACATTCAAATAAGCGTGCACTCTTATTTGACCGTCACACGCAATCTCAAATTACGCTAAAATATCCAATAGCATCATTAGTTCATTACCTTATCTACATATTTAAAAAAAATGTAATTAGTTGTTTAGACAAAGATTGGTAGTGATCTCATATACTCTCAATTAATGGTTTTCTTACTATGACTTTTTACTTGATCATGCAAATTTGATTATTTTAAATCCACATAATAAAAAAATCAGAAACGAATATTGTGACGGTTTAAGCAGATATCTGAACACCCCTCACAAGGTGTTCTGGCTAACTTATATGGTAATGTTTTTACATATATGTGAAAATTATACAATAAAAGTAGGGATGGCAATTGGACCCGAACTCGACGGGCAAACCCGAAACCCGACACATTTGGGACGGGTTTGGGGTCGGATAATCGGGTTTGGGACTAGTTTGGATTTTTTTCGTGGGTTTGGGATTTGGTGATATACCCATTTACCCGACGCGATTACCCGATAAAGTGTACCCGTTTACCCGATTGTATCATCGACATATTTTCTTATATATTTTAAATATGTATATATATGATACATTCATATTTTTTATACATATAGATACTTTTTTTTCATATACATTATGGTTATTTAATATATTTAAATGTAACCCGATAGATACACAATGGGTTTTGGGTCGGATATTCCCAACGGGTAATTTTTTTTAAATTAACGGGTTTACCCGAAACCCGCGGGTATACCCGATACCAGATGGGTATTTACCTGCTAGAAACCCGACGGGTTTTGGGACAAGCTTATCTAACCGGGTATGGGTTTGGGATTACCTAAACCCGTCCCAAACCCGACACATTGCCATCCCTAAATAAAGGTCTTTTAATTAGCTTTTTATTAGTAAAAGTCATTCATGGTTAAAAGTGAGTGAACTGGACAAAAGATCAAATACAAATATCTGTACTTACAAAACGTGCGAACTAAAGGTTTTCCTGAAAAAAACGTGGTGCCATTTTTGAAATTATTGTACTCGTAGAGTAATTATCAAAATTACTCTACAAATGATCTTGTAGGGTAATTTTGTAGAGTATCATAATTACTCTACAAATGATCTTGTGGTACTTTTGAATTGTATGATGTTTGATAAACTTGTAGAGTAATTTGATACACTTGTAGAGTAATTTTGATAATTACCCTACGAGTAAAATAATTACGAAAATGTCACCGCGTTTTTTTTAACTTTTTTCATGCCTTTCGTACGTTAAGCGTATTTGTACGCGAACTTAACTCGAACTAAGTACAATATTATGAAACTTGATTGCTAATTACTGTTCCTTTTTCCACTAAGTTAAGTTTTGGAAAAATAAATAAACAAATTATAACCTCAGTTTTTATCAACTATAAAAGTAGTTGAGTATTGAACTTAAGACTGTTTTCTAGTGCTGGAAAAAGTTTGTATAACTTCACTAGAAAAAATGATAAAACTTAATCATGCAATGTTTCGAAAATCAGATCAACCATCGATTTTACCCGTTTAGTTTTAAATAGTTCGGCAAGCTATTAAAAACCTCCTGGTCCGGTTTTAAAAACATTATTTACTTGAGAAATTTGTAGAAAAATTTACAAAAGCATAAACATTCTAAGTTTTCATAACATTTGAAGTCTAACTTGAACAACATTTAACCTTTTGAGTCCTTTAATATTCAACATTTAACCATATTTTTTCTCGCAATACTAATCTTTTTCGCGATGATGGTTATAGCACACGCTGGAATACTTTCGGGTTTCCCTGGAATAGAATCAGTCCCTGGTCCTGAACTACCAAAGTTTGATCCCCTCACTCGCTTCAACGGTATCATACGCCTTTCCAACTCTTTTACTTACACTTAAACTATTCAAATTCAAATTCTGATTTCCTAACACAAATGTATAACTTATTGCAGAAGAAAATCAAAAAAGGTATGCAGAAAATGATGCAAGATTTAGAGAGACTCCCTTGCTTAAGGAGTTGCTTGAAAGATCCAAGTTGAACAAAGAAAAGTAAGGCCCTTCCTCATATACATATGTCATACTCACATATTTCTAAGTGTTCATTTAATAATCTTTTTAATAAGCACTTGAATATAATCTGTTAATAATGTGTTATATGTTTTTTTAGGGGTAAATTGCGTTTTACCTCCTTTGAGTTTAAGTAAATTTGTAGGCGATGTCCCTTAATTAACAAAATTATACGGTGTCCTTTTGCCCTAACCCAATTAATTTTCTCGGTTAATTCTTAAGACCTGCCACTCACAAGAGGGCATAATGGTCATTTTCACTTAATAACTAAAACAAAAAAATAAAAATTACCCGTGAACCATCAAGAGGAAGATGTACTTTAAATGAAAATGACTGTTATACCCTCATGTGAGTGGCACATGTTAAGAGTTAACATAAAAATTAACTGAGTTAGGGCAAAAGGACACAATATGATGAGAAACAGTAACATAAAGGACATTCAGTGTAGTTTTGTTAGTTAAATGACAACGCCTGCAATTTTTTTTAAACTTAAAGGACGCAAAATGCAATTTACCCTTTTTTTAAAAAAACTTTATTAAAACACACGACAAAGCAACCCCGAACTGGGGAAGCCTACACCCACAAAAAAAAATTACATAATTACAAATTTACACCAATCTACCCAAGAGACCGACTTAAATTTAGACCTACTCTTGAACCAAAGAAAACCGATGGACTTGACTTCACTAATAATCTCTTCATTAACAATACGCATTTCTCAATGCAATGTACTTTCTTTGTTACCAAACCATTTTTTTAGCAAAACTGCATTACATAATTCAAATTTTGCAACACAAAAAATCAATGTGAATTATTATATATTTAAAATAGTGACTTGTTGCTCCTTTTAAATTTGTCCAACTAAGATTGTAGTTTTTTGTTGTTTATAATTGTATAAAAAGTTACTTCATGGTATTTAGCTTACTGATTCATCATTGTTACATAAGTTTTTAACATTGAGATCCAGGCTGATTTTTCTTAACAAATGAGTTTGACAAATGATTATGGTAAAGTTTGTGATTAAGCTATGAGAAATTTTCAGGAACCGACAAGCGATTCAAGACAAGTATTGCATAAGAGGAGCAGAATGGGGAGTTGGCGATTGCTCAGCCGAAGGAATGACACCACAAGAAAGGGACGAGTTTATCATGGCGTTGAAAAAGAAGGCCGGGATAGAATGAGAGTCATGTTCTTTTTGTAGACTAGTTGTATTTTCGTTATCGATTGATTATATGAACAATGGTAATGGAAAGATGGAAGGATTATGCTGCACCCTTGTATTTAAAGTATGTCCTATTGATAGGAACCTTAAAACACTTTGAATTTGATCCTCAAAAACAACCTCTAAACACAGAAACAAGGTAGTGTGTCGTGATGATCGGCTATCTCCAAGTAGGGCTGTAAACGAACTAAACATTCGTCAAACGTCTTGTGAACTTCTCTTTCATTATTCATTAAACAAACAGACATGAACAAAACTTTATTTTGTAACTTAAACAAACTTCTTCATTTATTTACGTTGTGGACGTATGTTTATTTATATTTATGCACAAATATTATATATATAGGGGTTAGTTAACATACAATGTTCCTTAACGTACGCTGTGTACGCTGGGAAATCACGCATGTTATAAAACTCAAAAACCCTAATCACGCATGTACAACATCAGAAATCACGCACGGGTACAAAACTTAATCACGCCTGTTATAAAAATAATGACTCATGTTATAAATTCCCAGCGTACGCAACGTACGTTAAACCTAATTGTACAATACACTTTCACTATATATATATATATATATATATATATATATCTTATTGTTTATATATTACAGGGAAAAGGGTAAAATGAGAACCTTCTTGAGTTGTAAGAACCATAAGAACTAAGTCTTCCAAAAGGTTATTTAAAAAAATCTCAAAAATCTTCAAAAAAATCACTTGTTCCAGCAAAAAAATGCATACAAAAATTTACATCAGGTGTAAATTTCAAGGTAGTAAATTTACATCGGGTGTAAATTTCATGTTCATTCAATTCGTTTCCCAACCCTATTCCAAGTAATCATGGGGAATTTCAAGGTAGTAAACAACAAGATAAATCATTAAATACATAAAAAAAAAGTCAACATCATTCCAACAGGCAAAATGAATCTTTTAGCTGATAAAAAAAAACAACAAAATTCTAAAACTTTATTCAAACCACATGAAGGGGGAAACCATTATTCTAATCTTCCTAATTGGAGACATAATTCCCATAAATTCTTTCCCTTTTTGCATCCTCAAACTCTCTAAGACATGTAGCATGTTTTATTCCAGCAACATGAAACTCCATCACTCTACCACTTGAACACATAATATCACAAACTTCACATAAAAACGGATTACTTATCGCTTTACCACTTCTTCTCGAGTCGCTAAGTTTGCTTTTATGTGCCGACGTTTCACCATGAACCTTTAGATGGTACGCAGTAGCACATGCGATGCGACACACCACACAAACAAACCTTGAAGAAGAAGACCGGCAGCTTCTAGAAGACTGCAGCGTGCGAGAGCATTGTTCGTTGAACGGCTGTAACTTTCTTTTCCGGTCAATCGACGTTTGACTTTCGAAAACCGGCCCCTGTATGAAACATTTTAGCAACTTAAAACAAAAAAAAAATCACTCCAATAATGCTGCATATAGATACTACTATTAACTTGATTATCATTCAATTTCATACAAAATACCCTAATAAGATATAATAAACTAAACTATTTGCAAACGATAATAACTTTCACAAAACGATAACTTTCGACAACTGGGTCCCACAATTTCTGGTTAATTATGGACTGAATTTGAGAGTGATGAATTGTGTCTTGACCCATTCAGATGAGCCTCGACTTGACCCAAACTTGAGCACGGAGATCGACATAATTCACACCAAATCGGGTTGCTAATCGACTTCTTTCGCTTCTTCATTTGAGACATGTTGACTTTGTGGTGTTGACTTTCAATGTGATAGCTAAGGGAAAAAACAGAACCGAACGTCAACTGACAAGCTTTGCAAGAAAACACAATTTTTTCTTTACGCGTTAGGCTGCCTGAAGAAAACCGCAGCATCGGAGACTTTCGAGAATTGCTCGGTGCCAACTAAGCATCCTCTCTCCTGGCTTGAGTTGGTGGGCCCTACAATGTGGATTTCTATGGTCAAAACAGTTTTCGAGAAAACTGATTATTGATAAAAAGAGTGGGCTAATTTGGATTATTTTTTATCTCTAACGGGTCAAACACGTAAAAAATAAATATAAACGGGTCAAATGGTTCAAACGGGTCAAAGTCTACACTTAATGCATAAAATGAACCAAATAGAAAAAAATAAGAAATATATGTAACACATATAAATGCAAAATCATACGCTAAAAGTGTATTTAATAGTACATATCTAGTATATTTCGTTTTAAAGGCATGTTACTTGACATACAGTCATTAGAAATCAACTAATTTATATATAACTCTCACTGACAATATTATCAGTTAATATCTAATATTATTAATTTAATAGAATAATTTTGAGAAAAGAACATGATGATTATTCACAAGGTTACCTGTGCGGATATGAGCGGTTTGAAGTCATTTTGATGTTGATATTTTAACGCTTCCATTTTCTTACGATACTCTAGCTCCCTTTTAATCGCAAGCTCCACTGGCATGATGTTACTCATTATAACCATCTCATCCTCCATCTTGACTATTTCACTTTTAGGGTTCGTATTGTATGAAACCAAACAAGTTGAATACACTATCACATCTGAAAAGTAAAAATACAAGGTAGTTAATCATATAACTAACAACCAAAGGAAACTATATAAGTGATACGTCAAGTATGGAAACTTTATAAAAGTGAAATTATGCCCATAAATATTTACATAAGCGTTGGGTTTCAAGTTATTTGTATAAAAAAGGCGTTTTAGAACCTAAATCTTTTAATTATTTTTCAGGTTTAATTTATTAAGAGTTAAATGCCATTTTAGTCCTTGTGGTTCGCATTTTGCTAGTTTAGTCCAAAGGTTTCACCGTTGCCATTTTAGTCCACTGGGTTAACTTCATCCATTTTTTCTGTTAACGAGAAGGGCAATTCGGTCATTTTATATGTAATTCTGTTAACTAGAAGGGTAATTTGGCCATATAAAATGATCGAATTGCCCTTCTCGTTAACGGAAATAATGGATGAAGTTAACCCAGTGGACTAAAATGGCAACGATTAAACCTTTTTGGACCCACAGGTGAAAAATGAAACCTTTGGACTAAACTGGCAAAACGACCCAAACTACAGGGACTAAAATGGCATTTAACTCATATATTAAACTAGTGCCAGTGGCATACTTAAATGCTTTCAAGAACTACTATATCCTTCATTCCAAATGTTTTCGACCTTTTGAAGCCAATTCTCGTACTTTCTAACTTAAAAATACTTAAGAAACATGTTACGAAATCACAAACACAATATTTGGTTGGTACTACTTTTTAAAGTTGATGAAATTATCAACTTTCCTCTAAACAAAAATAAGCAATCTCTTCTCAAAAGCCAAAGTTGCAGAGTGTAAGCATTGATTCAAAAATTTCCAAATTTACTTTTTGAGTGAATAGTGATGGAGTATTGAACTTGAAAAACAAAAACAATCCCCATGAAAATAATCAGAACTTCAGCAAGTGACACAATCATATCCCCATATATACAATAGCAATCCATCGCAATAAAAGGGATATTGGCCTCTAATGATCTCTACTATACGACATTGGCCATTAACAATCCCACATTTTTTTATTCCCCCTAGCAGTCCCACCTTTCAACTATTTTTCCTCCACTAGTCCTTAGTTAAAAAACTTAACGGAGTTAAGTTTTTTTCCGAATTACAAACTGACGTTTTTGGGCTTTTGATCAGAATGAAGATACGAGTCGAATTATGTAAAACTTACCTTGAAATTGTGCTCCAAATGACGAAAACAGTGCTTCAATTCGGGTGTTTAAACTTCCAATTATCCAAAATCAAGTCGTTTGGAGCTGCGTTTTGAGGTAAGTTTTACATCAATAGACTCGTATCCTCGTTTTGATCAAAAGTCCTAATACGTCAGTATGTAATTCAGAAAAAACTTAACTCCGTTAAGTTTTTTTAACTGAGGACCAGTGGAGGAAAAATAGTTGAAAGGTGGGCCTGTCAGAGGGAATAAAAAAGGTGGGACTGCCAATGGCCAATGACGTCTAGTAGGGATTATTTATTATTAGAGGCCAATATCCCGCATTAAAAACCAGAAATACCCTATTATCGAATTATCCGCTTTCTTAGCACTATGATAAGTTTCTTTTTTGTGTTCGTATAAAATCAAACCATTACTACCAGTTCTGCATCAGGTAAATTTAAAGTGACACATGATGAACATAAAGAAGACGATCACGGCATACAAAGTTCTCACCTTTCCAAATTAAGCTTTGCAAGAATACATAGATGGGTATATATACAAGAAAATACTGTAAAGTATTAAACTCTTAGTTTTAAAAGGCGCGAGGCGATCAGAAAAAAATGCTTCATGCCCTTGAGGCAGCGCTTCATTTACATGTGAGTGAAAACTGGGCAAACATATGATCCGGAGAAAGCTAATATATAAAAATGACCAAAACAATAAAGACATTATGAATGGTTTACTTGATTAAATTCTGACATGTAAAACAGATGAGAGAGATGCAATTTTTTGGTTGTACTTAGAGCAACACCTCATGAAACTTTTGGCAAAAAGCGACCTCAAGCGCAGGTCTCTTCGCTTCAGCCCATAAGGTGCGACTCGCGAGTTACAGAAAGCGCAGTGAGGCGCGTTTTTTGGCAAAAATGTAACCTTGAGGCTCGCACCTCATGTATATGCCATATTTTTGTACAGTAGGATGTTGATGCTTTTCAGGTTGTACATGTAGGTAATTTACATATTAAATCATATATAAGGCTTATCTGTGTCAAATATTGGCGGGTTTTCCCCGGAACTGGTGGCTTGGTGGCTCGGGTATGCCTCCAACTCTGACCGTTATGGAGGAGGGGATACATTTGCTCGATTGAGGGCATCCCAGGATGCTTATCCGGTAATTTAGTTGGCCGTTAAAAAAAAAGGGTAAATGATGCTAAAACCTATACGAAATATATAAAAAAATTATATAAAAATTTGCGCAACGCGGACAAAAAGGCAAGCGCTTTTGCGCTGTTTACGACCTTGTCGCCTCGGTGCGCTTCTCGCCTTTTAAAACCCAAATTAAACTGTCTAACAGCTGAGCAACTGTCACATAGTACAATTGTGATGATAAAAAAAAAACTTTGTAAAGATAAAAATCTTCTAATCCACAATAAATTCATAAAATTTAGGTTAAAATCCACTCTACAACCAAGACCCACAAATAAAAATGCAAACTTTCTTCCCAAAAAGCCATCAAAACCCAATTCTACAAATTATCAAGCAAAACCCCAACAAAAATCAATCTTATATAACCTTATCAGCATTCAAAAAATCAACAAAATGCAAAAAATAAATAAATAACAAATTATCAAGAAACATTCAACAATCAAGTAGATTACACTGAGTGAAGCTCCAATTAAGTCAAATCGTTGAGATGTAAATTGGGGAAAATGTGAGGATCATTACCTAGCTTCCAAATTGCAAGAATTTGATCAACACCCACTATCAATTTGTGAGGGGTGATGTTGTAATTAGGAAGATATATACAATTGATGACGTTAGGTATGGTTATGATCGGAGAGAGGCTGATTATTATTGGCTATTTATTCAACTTCTTCAGTCGACACAAGTTTTACTTTTTAATTTCAACTTGTAAACGATATCACATTGAGTTCTTGCATTTGACTAGGGATATCGAACTAAATTATCGATTTTGAAAAACGTAAAAAGTGGGTACTTGTACAAGTAGTAGTAAAAAGTGGGTATTGGTACTAGTAGTACCGTACCAGTACCGAAAGCAATGATTTTGAAAATCGTTAAAAATGGGTATCAGTACTAAAAGTGCTCGGTACGCACCTGGTATAGTACGGTATTTGAAGGTAAAAAGTGGGTAAAATATTGTACCCTAGTGAAGCCGTACCGAACCGAAAGTACTGATTTTGAAAAACGTCAAAAATATGTACCAAATTGGTACTGAAATTTGATGTACAGTTTGGTACTGGTACCAATACGGTATAGCACCAGTATTCAAAGGTAAATCGACCTAAAATGTTGTGTTGTACACTTGTACCGAACCGGTACTGAACCAAAAGTAGCTATACCAATACCCAGTACTAAAGGCCCATCATTGTTTTTATTGCGGTATATTAAAACTTCTTGATAGAATAAAAGTTTTTCCTTTGGTCTTTAGCATCTAAACGCTTTTAGTATATTTTTTTAGAAAAGAAAACAATAACTGGGGTTGTACACTAATCGAGCGAACACGAATAAGGTCTTGTTCGTATTCTTTCGTTAAGGATATAATGTGTTCACAAACGACTAATGAACACTTACCGAACGAGATTTATAGTTCGTGTTCGTTCATTAAAGAAAGAAGACTAAATTGCAAAAATCAACTTTTATGTTATACTCAAACTGCACTTCATACCTTTCACTATGAAATCCGCAAAAACCAACCTTTATGTTCATGTTTTGCTACAATGTCAACCTTTAGCACTAACCTCGTTAGATTTTTTTGGTTAAGTTACCTCACATGCAAAGCATGGGAGGGTATTTTAGTTTTTTTAAATCAATATTTAATATATATATTAAAACCATAAACCCATATCAACCCTTTACTGTTTTACACCTTCTAATACCTCAAAACCTTGATCAACCGTCATCACCATTGACCTCACTACCTTATGGTCCTTAACCTGATAGATGGAGAAGGTGGTTGTCGGGTGTGGTGTTTCATGGCCGGAGATGGCTGGTTGTAGGGTGCGGCGGTGGTGTGGTGTTTCGTGGTGGTGACCCGGGCAACCTGATCGAACTCCGGCGATCTGGGTTTAAATTCTGTTTAATATTCAACTACTACAAACAACCTATAACTGGATCCTATTTTCCTAAGCAATGTCAATGTTGAAATAATTAAATAAACCATGAAAAACAAAAATGCCCAGTAACTAATGACCTGGTGTAACTAATAACAAGAATCTAAACATCAACTTCCAAATATCCAGAAACAAACATAATTCAATCCCAGATAAAACTGGGCAGGATCATGCCTAGGCAGCCTAGACGGTCAAATGTTGGATATTTTAGTGTAATTTGAGATTGCGTGTAGTATAAGAGCAGCTTATTTGAATGTCATCGGGACTAACGGGGGATCCAAGGGGGCAGCGCTCCTGGGAGCAGGGTCCAAGGGGCAGAGCCCCTGGCTGGGGTCGAGCTAAATATGCACTTTTGGAAACTTAAGTGACTAAAGGTGGTTTGTGCAAAATAAAAACTGCCTGCAGTTTGTGAAAATTGTATATACGCTCCCAATGAAAACTGCCAAAATAATCGAAATTTGATTATTGACTATCAATAAAAAATTGCCATACAAAAATCTAGAATTTTTTCTGATTTTATCCGATCAAAGATTGATAGCCATTCCAATTGTTTGATCTGATAGTGATTACACGACTTCAGATTTATCCATGCAATTTCGAATTATTCCCAACATCACACATATCAAATTTTCATTTAGCTCTGATTAACAACCAAAAGCTTACACTTTAAACTATTAAGTATCAAAATTCTTCACAGTATATGATATGGGTGGTTGACCGTTGTTCTTCTAGCTTTCTCGTTCATCATTTCGTCGGATTCATCTTCATCGGATCGTTTTCCGGTACCGTACCTGACGGTTTTGTACCGTTTACTCTGTTAAGGGACGCTACGATTTTGTACCACTACACCGCTGCCACCATCGTTCACCTCCACAGCCACCCATCTCTGCCGACTGCCCGTCCCTGAAATACACCCACCACCGTTCACCACCAGTGCCACCCATCTCCAAAATACAAAACCACCACATCGCTTCCACCACCGTTCACCACCACAATCACCCATCTCCGCCGCCACCAACCAATGTTTACCACCACAACCACCTCTTAGATCTGAACTGATTCTCTTTCCCTAACTTTTTATCTCACACATTAGGGCGTTTGGTTGATGATAATGATGGTGGGTGGAGTTTTGTTGAAGAAGATGGTGGCCAGAAAAGGTTGAAGGAGTGTTAGGTGAGGTGGTTGCAGTGGTGTGATGTTTCTGTAAATGGAAGAAAAGGATATAGCAGAGAGATTAAAGAGAGACAAAGATAAAGAGAGAGTGAAAGAGTGGTGCGAGTGAAATGACTATAATGCCCTCGTGTGCAACACATGTGACGGCATTTAACCAAGATAACAGACGAGGTTAGTGGTAAAGGTTGATCTTGTAGCAAATCATGAACATAAAGGTTGGGTTTTGCGGATTTCATAGTGAAAGGTACGAAGTGCAGTTTGAGTATAACTTAAAGGTTGATTTTTGCAATTTTGTCAAGAAAGAAACGTGTTCACGAACAGCGGCGTAGCCAAGATTTTTTTCTTTCGGGTTCGGAGATTTTCGAGGGACGAACGATCTATTGTCTATCACTAAATTTCGGTTTTTTCTACGGGTTCGCTGTTGAAATTTCTACGGGGTGATGTCGAAATACACGTATATGTAGCACTAATTTTTTATTTGGTACGGGTGTCGGAAAAGACAACGGTGGCTAGAGATGGATGGTGAGAGAGAATCATATCTATACATATAATAAGTAAATCATACATGGAACACATGTTGCTCTATGAGTGATCTCAATTATGTTTTCCCGCCAAAATAAATAGATATAGATAATATTGTAATAGATTAAATAAAAATTTATCAGTTATCTTTATCTTTACCCTAATAATAGATATAGATAATATATGTATAATAGATTCAATAAAAATATATTATTTTAATACATGTTTTTTTATCTTTTATCATTTTTTAATAAAAAATCAAAATAAATAGATAGAGATAATATTTGTTAATAAGATTCAAATAAAAAATATATTATTTTAATCCATGAATTTTATCTTTTTATCTTTTATCATTTTTTAATAAAAATATCAAAATAGATAGATAGAGATAATATTTGTTAATAAGATTCAAATAAAAAATATATTATTTTAATCATGAATTTTATCTTTTTATCCTTTACCCTAAATAAATAGATATAGATAATATTTGTTAACAAATAAGATTTAAATAAAAATTTATATTATTTTAATATATGATTTTTATCTTTTATCATTTTTTAATAAAAATATCAAAATAAATAGATAGAGATAATGTTTGTTAATAAGATTCAAATAAAATATATTATTTTAATCCATGAATTTTATCTTTATATCCTTTTGCCCTAAATAAATAGATATAGATACTATCTGTTAATAAATAATATTCAAATAAAAAATATATCATTTCATTTTTCTGTAAATAATTTTAAACAAAATTTAAAATAAGGATAAACGTTTGTTTTTATTATCATTGTATTAAATAATAATAATAATTTTAAAGATATATCTTTTTTATTATTTATTATGGGTCATGATATATTAGGAAGTTTCTATGGGTAAGAAGGATAGGAAGTAATCTTGATCATCTATTTAGTAATCAAGGGCTAAGATTAAAAGGAGGGAATTGAAGGAAGAAAGAAGTGCGTGAGTTTGTTGAAGGGCATTGTAGTCAATACAAGGTAATAGTTTCTCCCTTCTCAAATTCCCCCCCCCCCATTTTTTAAACGTTAATAACTCATTCATACGACATTATTTTTTTATAAAAATTGCACCATAAAAACGAACGTTTTTTTATCTTTAAAACGAGCATACTATTGCTATACTTTTGAAAAAAGGTTTTCGATAACCCAGATGCGTAAAACGCAATGAAAAAAAACACATTTTTTTTTCATTTTTATAAAACACAATTGACTAAAAAACACAAAATAAAGTGTTTTTTTCTAAAAGGAAATGGACAAAAAAACACAAAAGAAAATGTTTTTTTATCTAAAAAGCAATGAATTAAAACACAAAACAAAGTTTATTTCTAAAACGCAATTGACTAAAAATATAAAAGAAAGTGTACTTTCTAAAACGCAATGGACTAAAATCATAAAAGAAAAGTGTCTTTTGTAAAACGCAATGGACAAAAAACTGTGTTTTTTCATTATTTTGTAAAACGCAATAGACAAAAAACACAAAAAATATGTTTTTTCATTCTTTTGTAAAACGCAATAGATAAAAAACAATGTTTTTTCATTTTATTTGTAAAACGCAATTGACAAAAAACACCCAAAAATTATGTTTTTTCATTCTTTTGTAAAATGCAATGGCTAAAAACGTGTTTTTTCATTATTTTGTAAAACGCAATATACCAAAAAACTACCAAAAGTGTGTTTTTTCATTCTTTTGTAAAACGCAATGTGTTTTTTCATTATTTTGTAAAACGCATTGGATAAAAAAAACCAAAAAATGTGTTTTTTCATTCTTTTATAAAACGCAATTGATAAAAAACAGTGCTTTTTTCATTATTTTATAAAACGCAATGGACAAAACACACCAAAAAGGTGTGTTTTTTCATTTTTTTGTAAAACACAATTTTAAATGAAAGTTTAAACTGAAAGGTGTTTTGTAATTTTTTTCTTTGAGACATTTTATCAAACACCTTGTGTGCAACTTTTTATTAATGATTTCTCAATGAAATTGGAACTAATGATGTTGCCCATACGCATGAATAAATTAAGAGAAAGAGTTGAATCAGAGATATCTTCACTTTAAATACAAAATTTTTGAGAAATTTGAGAAGAAGAGTACCTTTTTAAACAGAAATCTCGTGTTCCATCGCATCATGTTAAATTTGACAGAGTGGTGAGGTTGGGGAGACGATTCTGGTGGTGGTGGGCGATGGAGTGACGACAGTGGTGGTGGTTGTTGTGGTGGTGGTGGTGGTGGGGTGAGATGTATTTGAAAGAAAATGACATACTGTGTTTTTGTTATAGAACTGAGTTTTTTTATCTTAGGGTTGTTTGACTAAAATGCACTTCCCATGTTTTTTTATCTTTGACACGTGTCACTCTATCATTGCTTCATATCCTTCCTAGCTAAAACAAACTTTCTATTTGATCCTTACCCTATTTATTATATAAAATTACATTTATACAACCCGTGTAATACATAGGGTTCTAACATAGTTTTATACTAATTAAAATAATATTTTATATTTTATATTCTATACTCAATTGTATTTTATACAAATTAATTAAAATAATATTTTGTACTCAATCAATGACATTAACACCGAGACACATTCAACAGACATTTTTAACCCTTACGGATAACCATTGCTGAATCTCACCGCCGATCAAACATCTCTCCGTCGTCTCTGCCACCATCGCCGTCGTCTCTACCACCATCACCACCGTAAACAATGACACCAGCCCACACACTAAACCTCCTGGGCGTCCTCTCGGAGTCCAAACGCATCGTCAACACCCACTCCCGCCACTTCCTCGCCTTATCCCTCCTCTTCCTCCTCCCGCTATCTTGCGCCATCGTAATCTACCCCACCCTCTATCCCCCTACCCCCCAACACGACGTCGTTTCATCCAATCTCCACAACCCACAAACCCTAATCTTCCCCCTCATATACACCCTTATAACCTATCTGTGCTCTCGCCACAATCACCTACAGCACGTTCCACGGGTTTTACGGTAGACCCGTGAAACTCTTAATCAATATTATCCTCCTTCTTCCCACTTGTTTCAACCGTACTTGCAGGTAAGTTTCTATTGCGTCTTATATCCCTTAGTTTCCTCATGTTTATTTTTGTTATTGTAAGCTTGATACAAAGCCTAATGTTCGTATTCGTTATCGACAACGATTCAAAGTACTTTATATGGTTATATGGGCTCGTTATGTTTATGGCTACATTATATTTCCAAGTAATTTGGGGGTTAGCGCCAGTGATAGCGGTTACAGAGTCGAAATGGGGGTTCGAGCCGTTATGGCGGAATGCGTATTTAATTAACGGGATGAGGTCGGTTTCGTTGTCGTTGATGTTGGTTTTTGGGAGTTTGATTGGGGTTTGGGTGTGGATGGGGGTGAGGAGTGTGTCGGGTTTACGATCGTTGAGGAATGGAGGAGTTGGGAGTTTGTTTTGCAGACGGTTGTTTGTTCGGGGCTTTTGGGGTTCCTCATGTTGTTGTTGTTGCATTATGTTGCGGCGAATACGGTGTTGTATATGTATTGTAAGGCGTTGCATGGTGAGCTGGCGATCGAGATTGCTGAGGAGTTTGCGAGGGAGTATGTTAGTCTTCCGTTTGATGATGATAAGGTGCCTCATATTGTTACTGTCATTGCTTGATGATCATCGAGGTAATTGTCGTGATTTGTGTTACATATTTAGTTTGTTGGGATTCTGTGTGTATAAATAACCCGAATGTTGTATAATAGATATGGCAATAAACGATATTTGAATATATGTTAAGTTATTAACTCAAATCTTTACATTTAGAGTGATTGTTCTGCTTGATAATGTATTTATGTTGCATTATAGCTTTCATAATGTATTTATGTGGCATTAATATTGTTTCTAAGATCAAATTTCATACTAATTATGTATAATATTTGAACAAAAAGTGTGACGGGTCGGCTTAGTTCGGACAAAAATGTCAATGATCTAAGACATATTGTTTGCAGTAGAAAAATATGTGAAAGATTAGTTAGTGCTGAAGATGCTGCCACAGTTTGACCTTTTTATGTCAAAGCTGGTTTTTGGTTTGGTACCGAAAAAATATACGAAGGATTAGTCCGTGTACCTATCGGCCTATCTTTATTCGTCTTTGCTCTTCCTCCACTATCCCTCCTCCCCACCATCATCTACCCCGTCAATGTTGCCATAGCCGGAAATGGGGTGGCACGACCACAGGACGAAGCAGCCCGAGAACATTAGTGGGATAAGAGATTGGTCTGCTTTTTAGAAAACAGAGGGGAGTCGTTTTGAGATGAGGTTGAATGGCTCCAGATCGTCGACAAAGTTGTGGATGGTGGTGTTTGGGACATGGCGTGAAATGGATTATCCAAAAGGAATTATTCGTGCAATTCTCTCTAATCGCTTTAAGGCTACTGAGTAACGCCCTGGCCAGGTGGCAATGGAAGCCGACGTTACTGGCGTTAAACACCGCCCCACGAGGGTGCGTGAAGGGCAAGGCCACCGTTGAAGGAGAAGATTGTGGTGGGCCCCAAACTAAATAAGAGTATGCCTTTACCTTTTCAACAGAAACTATATGAAAATGCATAATTGTTTAACAAATAATATGCATAATTGTTCAAAACCAATCACATGTGGTAACAAATATGCTTAACAACCTTGTGTGATTACCCTGGTGGTCAACAATGTTTAGTTGCGGGGCCTCCTTCATTCACAACACAAATGCTTACAACGCGTTAATGATATCTTATGTTAAGCGTTCGCTATGACTCAGTGTTCTTCTCGAACTATGTGAGATGTTGCTATGTTGTCACAACCACCCCCGTTTGGAACTACATTGGTACTGGTACTATATAAATTTTTTATAGTTTTCTTGGCGTGTCGGTATAAAGTTTGTTGAAAATGGAGTTGTATTCGCAATAGAGTATTTTTTTATACCGTAGCTAGAACGAGTACCGGTATGATAACATTAGCGTGACGAATCGAACCATTACCAGCTGAAGAACATCGGTACAGATACGGTATTCGTTTTTATGGTTTATATCAATGTAAAACATGTGTCGATATCTTCTTGTGCGTATCTCTTTCGGTTGCTATTCTGAGTGTTGGTACCGTATCGAACTGAATAATACTGACTGAAACCGCTGCAACGCGCGGGTAATCCCACTAGTTCCTAAACAAAATGTTGTCTTATAAGGACAGTTGCACCATATGTCTTAGTTACATAACATAATGATGTGATTGAAATACCAAATGCATCTTGGTGACATGTTATGTTCGACACACAACCTCGAATTAAACTTTGTCACCATAGGGATCCATCATAACTCGTAATAACCAGCCACATAACATCATGTTACTTGGTTTTCATTGCACCTGATTTAATAATGTAGTTAGACCTGTATCGCTTGAACCGCATACTCCTTTATATTCAATCCAACCAACATGTGTTCTAACAGTTTGTACATTGACAACATTTTATATTAAAGATGTTGGTGTTTACATGATCTCGTCTTTTGGTAAGTTGATAACATCTGCCTTGCGTTAACATCACTATGTTATTAGAACTTAGCTATATAGAGATTTTTGGCCATCAACAACAAAAAAGGTAACGTTTTTAGAAGGGAGATAGAGTGAAAAAAGGGCGTGGGAATAAGACGCAGAGATGTGAGAATGGTGGAAGCCATAAAATATATTTCTTTAGTAATAATTTCTTGTAATGTTAACTAGTTTTTGCGCCGCCCGCGTTGTGGGGCGCTAGGCCAAATATTTCTCAACCAATTAAAATAAAACACTACCGATAGTTTTGCTAGAAAAAAAAAACGATGACAGACTATAATTTTGAGTAGGGGCAAACTGTAATTTGTCAGCCACAATGAGCAAGCGCTACGAATAAAAATTACACCGAGTCAACCAATTAAAACAAAACACTACTATAGGTTTGCTAAAACAAGGCTGTAATTTTGAAATCGGAATTTGTCAAAAGCTATAATGAGGCATGACTGTAATTTTGAACTAGGGGCAAAATTGTAATTTTGATGGGTAAAATCGTAATTTGTCAAAAATTACAACATGGCAAAATTGTAAATTTGAACTGGGACAAAGTTGTAATCTTAATGGGGTAAAATCGTTATTTGTCAAAAACTAAAACGATGCCAAGACTGCCATTTGAAATGGGGATAAAATCGTAATTTTGACCTGGAGGCAAAGTTATAATTTGTTCGGGTCAATGGGAAAGTTTCAGGTATTGCCTAGCATTATTCACCCGCATGCTCTTTAAATATATATGTGTCTAGCACTATTTCCCAGCATGCTCTTTTACTATAGTATATAATATATATATATGTAATAAGTAATTAATAATTGGATACAAAAGATAAATTTTTAGTAATAATTTTCTTGTAATGTTATTATTAAGGATTTTAATTAATTTTATTTGGTGGTTTCTAGTTGCTGGTTAGTTAAGTTGTTTAAGTAGATCACATCTGAGAATTAGTTAATTACACAATTTTATCTTGGTATTATAAAATCGTGTGAGAATATCTACTTGTTTGTTTTGGTAGGTCTTTTCACCTTCAACACCAAGAAATTCCATCTATATGGACTAAAAGAGGCCAATAAGCCTTTGTATAACTTATTGTTGAACAGTTTCATACAAGATTTATTAACGTGATAACATCAATTAACTTAGGAGTTGTCTGAGATAAAATAAAAATAAAATAAAATCAAGAGTTATTTGAGATATATTTGTGCATCAATGCTTCCTTTTTTTGTTAGTTTTTGTTTTTATATATTTTTTTCAGTTTTATTATTCAACTAAATAAATAAATAACTATAACTATTACATGTATGGAGGCCGGTTAACGTACAATATTCCTTAACATACGAGCGTACGTTGTGAAATTACGCACGTTGTAAAACTCAAAACCCTAATCACGCATGTTGAAAAGACATAATCACGCATGTTGAAAAGCACAACATGTTTCGTTACATATTTACAACATGTTTCATTACATAAGTATAACATGCGTGATTAGGTTTGACTTTTACAACATGCGTAATTTCACAACATACGCTCGTAAGTGGACGTGTGCGTGTCTTGCGTATCGTGTGTTTGTGTGCATGCGTGTGTGCGTGTAAAGAAGAAAGAGAAGGCCCGACAGCAGCGTCAGAAGGAAGACCTAGAGGACGGGGACGGGCCTAGGGGGCGTTGTGCAGGCATGGCGCCGCACCAAGCCGGCTCTAGGCCGTCCCCCACACCTCATAATCTTATAGGTTGGCAAGTGTTAATCTAATCTACCATTCATTACCCAATCCAATTCAATTTCCATTAATAAAAATTTATAAATCTGATTAAAAAAATAATCATTACAAATTAGACCAATAAATAACATGTAAAAGATTTCAATTCGCAAAGTAACCAAACTTTATCAATGACACATTTGAGATTCTTAGAAAACTTGTAACATGTGAATCTCGAATAAGCCTTAAAAAGGCAATAAATTGAGGGTTAAAGCTACACTCCTTTCAATCTATATTTCAAGAATTACATTCTTGACGTGCATGTGTATATTTTTAGAAATACGTAAAATCTTTCTATAAAGCAATTGTTATTTCCGTTTGCTTTTATAGAATTTGAAACAAATGATATATTTAAAGGTGTATAAACAAGCCAACACACTACTTACTATTCGAAACTGACTCACTAAAAGTATGAATCAAGCGGAGCTTAAATAAGCATGAGCACGAGCTTTCATATCAAGCCCAACTATGATTGTGAGACTAAACGAACCCATTATTTATATAAATATAACAAATTTCATAAATATAAATAATTAATATTATTATATATAAAGTTAGGGTATGAATAACTAAATTAATAGTATTAACAATATACTTAAATATTTAATACTCATAGATTAGCAAATCTTGAACAAAGCTCGATCTTTAAACATTTCACGAATTTAACGAGATGAACTCGAGTTTTAGACATATATGTTAAACATGGGTCTGATCCTTGAGCCAAACGGGTTTACCAGTAATTTCACCGTCGTGTCTACGGCGGATTACCGGGTTTCCCCCGGAATTGGTGGTGGACTCGGGTTACTTTCGGAATACTCCGTTTGCTCTAATAGGTGCCCTAAGAGTGCTCGGGATTGATTCTGTTGGTTGTTAAAAAAAGATACCTATGTTAAAACAAGCAAAACTTGAATTCAAAACCTCTTAAGTGAGTAGAGTTCAATTATTTCTAAGTTCGGCTCGCTTACACCCTTTTTGTTTTCTGGAATTTAAAAACAATAGGCAAAAAAAGTAAGCTCATGGCTTTATGGGCTAGTGACATCTTGAGAGTGAGATAAGATTTTAGGACTAATAGGTTCTCGGTTCGATTCCTACAAGGAGGTCTTTTTCTGTATTATCCAAATTTCCGGTTAAAAAAAAGGTAAAAAAATAAAATAAAATAAAAAACTATTTATTCCCCAAAATCAACGCAAATCTCTATATCTTCTCGGCTTCTCCCATGAAATCACCTCATTTCCCTCCTTTTTCATTTCCCTAAATCACTCACCACCTTTTCACCTTCTTATCATCATCACATTCTTGTGTAATGCAACCATATACATATACATATACATATACATGTATCACACCAAGATCACCATAAACCCATCTTTTCAATCCAAACCCATATTCAGTTACCTCAATCCAAACCTCAATCACTATGCAATATTACCATGAAATCACTAGATATCCCAGAAACTAAACAAAAAACCGAAACCCCTGTTTTCGACAACATTCTTCGATCAAACCAATCGTTTCGACCCACTAGTTCGTTACAA
Source organism: Scalesia atractyloides (assembly GCA_947069175.1). Classification (NCBI taxonomy): domain Eukaryota; kingdom Viridiplantae; phylum Streptophyta; class Magnoliopsida; order Asterales; family Asteraceae; genus Scalesia; species Scalesia atractyloides. The sequence continues at coordinate 2,631,073 of CAMTDV010000021.1, read as the reverse complement.
ATCCTGAAAGACACCATCAGAATTCTAATCTCTAATCCAGCTACATTCATTTTTATTATCACAATTCTAATCTACCCTGTCTCAGCTATTCATTTATCGAATCTGTTCATCGATCAATCTATCGTAAAAACAACCACTAAAACACTCCTGTTGATAACCAAATCATGTGGGCTTCCATCAATGCCATTTGTCAGACAATCTTGTCAGAAAGTTTCAGAACTTGTGATCTCATCATTGGTTTCTTTTCCCTTGTATTGCACTTTGTTGTTGGTCTCAAAAGCTGCTGTTGTGTACTCCGTTGAATGTAGTTATTCGCGAAAGAAGTTTGCTTCTTCGAAATTCTTTGTTATTGTTAGAACCGTTTGGAGACGAGTTGTTTTGACTTACATGTTGGTTTGTGCATTGATTGTTGGGTTTCTCACTTTGTTTGTGATCTTGTTAATCTGTGTCATCAGATTGGTTTATGCTATCGGGTTTTCGCATAATGCAATTGCGTGCATTGTTGTTGTAACCGGGTTGTTGTTTTTGGTGGTTTTCGCTCACACCCTTATTGTTTGTGATCTTTGCATGGTGATTTCGGTGTGGGAAGATGTTTCGGGCCCCCAAGCGTTGATGAGGTCTAGAGTGCTAATTAAGGGTCAGACGCAAGTTCGTTTGGTTATATTTGTTGGATCGACGATCGGAATGGCGATCCTGAAAGGACTGTTTGAGCATCGGGTGAAAAGTTTAAGTTATGGAGATGGGTCTTATAGGGTATGGGAACGGCCTGTTTTGGTGCTCGTGTATAGCTTTGTTGTGCTTATCGATTTTATGATGAATACGGTTTTCGTCTTTAGTTGCAAGTCGTGTAGTTTGGAAGTCGTCGAGTGTGGAATGTAAAAGCGTTTTAGAAGTTGCGTAGATTGTTTTTCTTGCTTCGTTAGGACAATAACCATCATCAAGTTGCAACAATTGATGAGACTGATAACAAAACACTAAACCACCTTGCGAGAACAAAACAAATTTGTTTAATTGTTTTATCAGTGGTTTATATGTATATATTTTAATTATTTGTACTTCTTACATATCAAAATGCTAGGTACCTAATCAACAACTAATTTGTTCACATGTGTTTTTAGCGTTTAACTACACGTGCAGCAGGTAAAATCTACACATGTCTAGGTTCTATACATAAAAGAACATGCGTAAAGCGCTACCTGTATATAGAGTAAGCAAGGGAGGGTCAAGAAGGTCCATCGACTCCCCGTACCCATTTTGTTTATATGAAAGTCAAAACGTCTTTTAAAAAAAGAAGCGAATTGGATTAGTTGTAGTCACTACAGCTAAGAAGTCGCGGTTCCGCTGGTGTAAGTGTGAGAATAGACCTATCAAGATAAATCAATGACGCTTAAAACACTTGTTTGATTGCGATTATCAACCCCCCCCCCCCCCCCCCTCCACACGCCCTCTTTAATATTTCACGTCAACATTAGTCTCAACCCGCATGTGCTACTCATTCTAGAATTCGACATGAAACATGTTTTGGAACTTAATCGGACCCGAAGTCAGGAGTGTAAATACTCAATACAAGCTAGAATATAAATTACAGATCAAGTATCTATTGTGGTTCAAAAAACAAAAGAAAAAAATCAAGCATCTATTACATGTGAATCTATTCTGTACACACAAAATTCACTAAATGCTTCTTTAGTTCTTTACAAAAACTAACATGAATGTTTTATCCTAGAACTTCGGCAGCAGGGATAAGCGGTTCACGTAGACTGTTATGACTTGAAGAATACGACAGGGGAACTAATGCAGGGTCCTGGTAGGCTTCACTAACTTGCCTCAATAAACGAGGCATTTCATGTAGAGTTTGATCTTCTCTGTCTTTCTTTCGTAAAGTCTACGTTTATAAAAAGGAACATTAGGTAACGGAATTTTGGGGTGTTTGGGATTGCTTATTAATACTGTTTGTGGGTGAAGTAAAATGGCATATATTATAAGCAATCCCCAACGGCCAACACCCCCTTAACAGTTAGAAACTAGCAGTAGTGGCTAACGGGCCAAATGTGTAAAGTCAAACTGTTTAGCAAAAAAGGGAACAGGTTGAACGGGCCAGAAGTCACCCAACGTGTACTTTATTAATGTATACCATCCTCTTGTATACGTTCATTAGAAGAAAAAAAATACGGATTTTTATCAAAACAATATAATTTTGTAATCACATTTAACACATTAGCTCCATATAAACTTAAAAAACGAACAAGAAGTGTTTCTGGTTAAGCCAGCCGTAATCATGGGCAGGATTAACAACCGCATAATGATAGTAAATTATACAAAATAAAAATATATAAAAAAGTATATATACAGTTTTGTGATAGCACGGTTGTCGCTTTGGCTTTATTTTTATTCTTTTGTAGAGGTGGGATGCGTAATGGGTCAAAACATGTAATTTCTTGGAACAGTTCATGTCAATCCTTTTAGTCGGAAACTTTCATTCTCTTTATAAATAATTAGTGTGTCAAATAAGATTACAAAATCAAATTATTTCAACAATAATAATTTTTATTTAAATTAATTATGAAATTTTATGCATTAAAATGCACTTTGGGCGACTTTTGACCCGTTTTCATTTTACCTAACTATTTTTGTTACCCACCAGAAATAAAAACATAACCTCAATCAGCCCGTTTATATGTATATGGCCTCAAATTGCCACCTCTATTATTTTTAAATTTCACAATATTTAGACGATATGTATATAACATGAACAACATACCTCGGTTGAGTAAGCCATAAATATGGGTAAAAAGCGTTTTCGACAATATTCATTGAAGAGAAGAGTGATGACCGGAAGAGGGAAAGTGACAGATGTTGCATACGGAAGCTTCTTCATTTTAAATATACCAAATGCTATGAATTGCATCAAAACAAGAGAGAAAATAGTGGAATCATGAACAACGGGCCAAAACTTCCCACCAGATTCATACTTTGGCGCGTAGACGTATAATAGCTGCATAAAAACGTTACATATATCATGGAAACAATATATTATAATCTAAAAACAATAAGCAGATATTTTATAAGTATGGAGACATTATTATGACATGTTCCCAATTTATGTAAGTTTTTTGATTACGCCCACGTGAAGACATTGAAGATAAAACACAACCCAAAGTATATGGACCAAATTGAAATTTACATATATGCTATTCACTGACTAATGTGAAAGATTCGAAAAATGCAAACAAAAGATCATTCAGTTTGTAGAAAGTGTCTTAGGTGGCGTTTGGATTGACGGTATGTTTTTAATGTAAAATGCAGAAATTGGCGATCGCAATTTACAAGTTAACTTTATACTTAATTTCAATATATATATGTGACAGTTGTAAAGTCGAAAATTCGACAATGCCTGCCAAATTTAGAATTCACTTTAAATAGGGCTCTCATGTAATGGTTTAAGTATTCAGTAGAGTAAAATGCCATTTTCGTCCCTGAGGTTTGGCCAGTTTTGTGACTTTGTCCAAACGTTTGTTTTTTCGCATCTAGATCCAAAAGGTTTGAAATCTTGCCATTTTCATCCGGCTCGTTAACTCCGTCCCTTTTTCTCCGTTAAGTCAGGGGTATTTTCGTCTTTTTGTTAACTCTTATTTTGTATGTACATTATGCTAGATGCTTGTACATAAAGTGAAAAAGACTGAATTGCCCTTTAAGTTAACAAAAACGATGGAAACACCCCTGACTTAACAGAGAAAAACGGATGATGTTAACGAGCCGGATGAAAATGGCAAGATTTCAAACCTTTTGGATCCAGATGCGGAAAAACAAACCTTTGAACGAAAGTTGCAAATCTGGCCAAACCTCAAGGACGAAAATGTCATTTTACTCTATTCAGTAATATATCAACTTTTCTCTATGTTTATCTTTTGTGTTTTCGCTCTACATCACATACCCATATGAATTCTCAAGTGCAAACCAAACGCCACCATATTTCATGGAAAACTAAGACTAGAGAATTTAAACGAACCTGGTTTCGGTAGATGATGTATGCAAGAGAAAAGTAAACCAAGAGAAAGGGAATGATGAGAGGAGCGAGGAAAAAATACGTAAATCCTAGAAGTCCAAAAAAGAGAATCTTTGGAATGTCTTTATGATAAGGAAAAGATGGAACCGTGACATCATCTGAGTTTCTTGAAAAAGGTTTACATATTAAGGTTCCTATGAACGGTATCACACGAAAGAGTTCTGATGAAGTGCTCGTCCATCCTAATGTCACCACGTATGCAATGAAAAATGATGCCTGCAAAACCAGTTTCAAAATTTTAAAGGTAAGTTCACAAGTCTTAGAAGTAAAAAAAGAAGTAGAAAAAGTTGGTCCTGGCTTCTTACAACTCTAGAACTAGGGGTGGCAATAAATGAACGAACACGAACAAGAAATTCCAGCGTTCGTTCGTTTATGTCGGGCACGTTCGGTAACGTGTTCTTTGTTTTCGTTAGTTCATTAGTGTTTTCAAATTTTATATTATATTTAAATACTTCAAACTTCTGACAAATAAAATATTAATAAGTATCACTCTATTATATATTATGTTCATGGACGCTTATTGTGTTCGTTTGTTTCCATTTGTGTTCATGAACGTTCGTTACTTAAAATTAACAAACGGACACAAACGAACACGAACACGCTCATTTCCTTAGCAAACGAACACGGACAAAAAATGTTGTTCGGTAAGTGTTCATGAACAGTTCGTGAACACGTATATTTCTTAACAGACGAACACGCGTTCGTTCGGTTCGTTTGCAGCCCTACGTATCTGGATTGGCGACAAAGATCAACCACCTAACCCCTTCAAATTAAAATTAGAACAACATAGCTTGTTAGCTCAACCCCCAACCCATTTACAAACACATTACAACCTGTTTACTTAAAAAACCAAATTACCCGCTAAGGTGGGACCCACTTACAACTGTGTCTGGCCTTAGGCAATTAAATTTTCAAATTACCACATGACCCTGCAGGGAATACGTATCCCTTTGAAATTCTATTTTGGGCCGTGATCTCACGTACCGGGCTGGGTCAAACTTGTTTAGTTCACCACTACTTCCAAGTCACAGGGCTAAACAGGAAAAATAAAAACAAAAACTCAATAGAAAATGGGTCAAATGTTGCCCATAAAAAACAAAAACTCAAAAGAAAACGGGTCAAATGTTGCCCAAAGTGTATTTTTTTAATCCATAAAGCCTTCTAAATCGACTTGTAGAAAAATATAGATTGTCAGTACATTCACAAATCTTTTGCAAGTATATTTGACTCTGTAACGATTTTATAAAACCGAGAGTAATAATTATGGAATATTTAAGAATTAGGAAAATCATTATACCTGAGCGGGGACAGAGACAGCAAGCTTGTCTGGAATATCCTTGAACTCAAGAAGTACCCATACCAGACTTAAAGCCGATGCAGATAAAACATTGGCAAAAAAGACATTCCACACAGTAAACCAAATTACTTTGTGACAAGCACTCCTTTCAATATCACTATTACAAATATATCCTTGTTGAGAGGATAATACTTTCATAATTGGAGGAACTATCTTTAAAGACAACTGAAGAATCAAATTTGGAAGGTACCCTGTAATTACTTGACTTACAATAGACCTGCAACATTATGAAACATTTCTGCTGATATGAGCTTAAGATTATTTAACTCATGGACAAGTTTATAGTACTTTTTATATTTAAATACGGGTGGGTTGAATTGAATATTACATGTGATGATCTCTTAATGTATTAGAAAATCAAAATTTTCGGTAACAGATTAACAGGTTTGCATTATGTAAAATCCCTAACTAGTTGAAGGTCCCCAAAGTGTATTTTTTATTTTGAGTTAATTACGTTTTTTGTCCCCGTGGTTTGTGAAAATAACCATTACAGCCCATTAGTTTAATAATTGCCAAAACAATACCAGTACTTTCATTTTTGTAACAACTAGTGTCCACCTCCATTAACTCCATCCAATTTACCGTTAAGTTTTGTGGTGAAAAGAGTAAAATACCTCTATTTAAAAAAAACATCTTTTTTTTATATAAAAGTGAAAGTATTGATACTGTTAAGGCAATTTTTAAACTAATGGACTGTAATGGTTATATTCAACAAACCACATGGACGTAAAATGTAAATAACTCTTGTGTTTTGTAGTTTTCTTAACATAGGGGTATTTAAGTCTTTTCACCAAATATTTAGCGGTAAATGGATGGTTAACGGAGGTGGACAGTGATTGTTACAAAAGTTAAAGTATTGGTACTGTTTTGGCAATTTTTAAACTAATGGACTGTAATGGTTATTTTTAACAAACCACTGGGACGAAAAACATAATTTAACTCTTTTATTTTTAATGCAAAAAACCTCCAGAATCCCTTTGTTCGGAAAATTGGATTGTTCTTGATATATTTCTCTGGAATCTTATTTACACAAACTATTTATAAGATAAATTAAGTTTTGGACACAAAGATATAAAGGGTCAGCTCAGCCCAACCCGATTTGAACCAAAATCACTCGTTTGGACTCGAACCTGTTTTGACCTGTTACCCAACCCGCTTAACCAGCCCATGTTTCATAAAGTCAAAAAAGATGTTATAGTTTGCGGAAACTACTTACATGGTAAGGATACCTTTGAGGGCAGGAAAGTAAGTTTCCAACTGCGCAAGATTTGTAAGTCCTTGAACTATAAAAACCGGAATAAGGAACAAAACTGTGAGTAGAACACACGATACGATGACCACTAGTCTTGAAATCCATCTTCGCATAAATGTTGAAGAAAAAAATGGCCAATAAACATCCTGTGGCTCAGGTGCTTGCTCTGTTCGCCACTGTGTGGGATTATTTGATTGTAGCATGTGAAGAGCGATTGCAGCACCGTAACGAGACGTAAATGACACGAAGGCAGCTCTGACTTCCTTTCTTATCAATAAAGTAAGTATTAATAGATAATTATTATGAATGGATACTTGAGATGTATTTTATAATAAATATACAAAACTAAGCTTGCATTATTCATAAAGAGGGAAACTATTGTATAGGAGGTAATTTACACCATCAAACTATTGTTTTTTTTTACTATTATGCCCTTACACAAAAAAAGGTAAAGAGAAAAGTTGAAGTGGTATAAGAGTATAAATATCAAATTCAATATGTTAGTATTAATCACCTATCCTAACAAGGTATTGATATATAAGGTAAAGAGAAAAGTTGAAGTGGTATAAGGGTATAAATGTCAAATCCAATATGTTAGTATTAACACCTATCTCCTAACAAGGTATTGATATATAGCAGAGTTTATATTCTGTTTGACTTTTCTGTATTATGTTGACTTACAGCAATAAATCCAAAGTATCTAGCATATAAAGAAATCTGTGATAATAAGTCATGCCACATAAACTTCATGACATATTACCAGTCAGATACTTTCTGCTATATTTAGTTAATGGCATTTAGTAGATTTTGGATCTGGTTGACTTTTCTGTATTCTGTTGACTTACAGCAATAGAATCCAAAAGTATCCGGCATATGAAGGATTCTTTTAGAGCTATTCATCCATGATGCATCAACTGATATAATATATTGAAGTTTACAGAATTTATAATCTGTTGGACTTTTCTGTATTATGTTGCCTTTACTGTATATTATACTATAGATAGATGTACGGTGCTTATTCTACAATATATTGAAGGGCTGATACCTAAAAAACCAACATACTTTTTTGTTTTGCACAAAAGTCCGTTAACTGACTTTTGACATTCTAAAGTCCTTGAACTTGTTTAATATATATATACCTATGAAATAATAGTAATAATAGTAAATGTTGATTACTTGAACTTGCTAAATATGTGTGTGGGTGTGTGTGTATAAAGTTGTAGTTGGGACTACCTCTCTGGATTTGTCCTTTTTCACTTTCCCATTCGAGTAACTAAAAAACCGTCACGTGTGAACTGTTGCTGAGTTGGCGCCTTTTTTCTAAAAATCTTTTTGTAGAGTTTCTTCACAGCATGCTGGATATATTAATATAAAAAATAGTAAAAAAACAAAAAACTAATAGCAATCTAAACAAAAAGCTAATAGCAATCTATTTACTTACAAAAATTTGGTAAATGTAAAGAAATGTAAAAAAGAAAATATATATAACTTACAGCGACGGTCCAAACTTTGCTCTTTCGGTGAACCACCACATGAGAGAGATATGTGTCTGCGTGATTTTCGGTGAAAAAGTTTTCAACACTGTTGCCAACATTGCTACCCAATGAAACAGGTATATTGCTAACTAATATAGTGAACTGTTCAGGTTGTGGTTTTGATGAACAAAAATAATCGATCCTTTTTGTAGATATATATTTGTATTCCTGAACGATGCAACATAAGATCGTTATGCTCAATCAATCATCTAAAGTACATAGTTATTTACTCAACATATTACTATTAAAAAAATAGAAATAGTAGAACTTACCGAAAAGAGTAAACAACAAACAATAATGGTGACAAAATACACAGCACCTAAATGTATCCATAAACTGCAAGAAGATTGAACTCAGCTGTTAGGTTTCAGTAAACACACACGTCTGAACGCATATTATGATATCAAGGTACCACATGTTACCTTGTTGATCCATTATTTACGTTCGAAATGCTAAATACATCCAATGTGTTATTTGTTAAGTTTATGAAATCGACAACTTGCAGCTGATTTCCCGAGCAGTTCACAGGAATCAGAATAAAGATTCCAACAAACCCCGCGATGGTGAATACTTTAAAACTGAAAATAAGAAAAACAAAATAAACCATTTATCATGCAAAAAACATTAATCTTAAACATTCGGAAAGCATTTTAATGACGTAATCACCTGAAGGTGATTATTCGCATGAATACCACTGCATCAAGTCCTGCATATGACAGCAGTTGATCTTCAGTAGGATGCCATGCGTTTTTTATCCAACCAGCGTTAGGTAACAGCCTGTTCAAATGAAATTGTCTTGGTCTACGGACACTGGCTATCCCCGCGGCAAGCAAACGTGGAGCGTAAACTTTATAAAATGAAGGTTGTTTTCTCAAAATTGAATACAAGGTGAAGAAGATTATACAAAGTGCAAAATTGATTGCTACAGACGTTAGGAGACCAGAAAGAATCATTTTGTAGTCCCAATTTTTTGTTGAAGAAAATCAGACTAGCGAGAATCGACAGTAGAGCTGCATAGAGATTAGGGGTGTAAATATGGTGTTCCAATACAATTTACTACCAACATCTTCCTAAATTAGTTGATAAACACACGGTAAAATATAATTGCACTGTCACTGTGAAACTGAAATAAGACATATGAAATCTGCACATTTGTGGCGTTGACTAACAACTTACAACAGAATCATACATAAGACAACTGAATCATTGGCTTCAATAGCCCTAACATACAAATCCAGATCAATCTTCAGCACCTTTGAACGTGACACACAAGTAAGTGCCACAAACAATTCTGAATCGATATTGGTATCCGAGAGCTTGTTAACAGTTAAATTCGCATAGTTTCCATATAATTACGAAGAACAATATCATAAAAGGAATTACTAACAAACAGAAAGAATTAACATCCATTATTGAGAACTGAATCGAGCAAAACATGAGGACCTTTACGTCCAGAGTTCAAATCATATAATTATCTGTCACTGTGAAACTGAAATAAGAAATATGAAATCTGCATATTTGTGGCGTTGACTAATTACTTACAGTACTACATAATCATAACACAACTAAATCAACAGCCCTAACACACAAATCCAGATAAATCGTTAGCACCTTTGACTCAAACAATACAATCACAGATGCATGACACACAAGTAACTGACCTAACAAACAATTACAAATCGATAGCGTCTGAACGCTTGTTAAACTCACATAGTTTCCATATAATCACGAAGAACAATATCACAAAGGAATTACTAACAAACAAAATGATTAACATCCAATCATTGAGAACTAAATCGAGGAAAACATGAGGCCTTACGTCCTGAGTTCAAATCATATAATTATACTGTTACTTTGAAACTGAAATACGAGATATGAAATCTGCATATTTGTGGCGTTGACTAACTACTTACTACATAATCATAACACAACTAAATCTACAGCTTCAATAGCCCTAACACACAAATCCAGATAAATCTTCAGCACCTTTGACTCAAACAGTACAATCACAGATGCATGACACACAAGTAACTGACCTAACAAACACTTACGAATCGATAGCATCTGAATGCTTGTTAAACTCGCATACTTTCCATATAATCACGAACAACAATATCACAAAGGATTTACTAACAAACAAAATGATTAACATCCAATCATTGAGAACTAAATCGAGCGAAACATGAGGGCCTTACGTCCTGAGTTCAAATCATATAATCATACTGTCACTGTGAAACTGAAACAAGAAATAAGAAATCTGCATATGTATGGCGTTGACTAACTACTCACTACAAGATCATAACACAACCAAATCAACAGCTTCAATAGCCCTAACTAACAAATCCAGATCTTCAGTGCCTTTGAGCTCAAACAAATACAATTTCACAATCATAGATGCGTGACACGCAAGTAACTGCCCTAACAAACAATCATTAATCGATATTGAGCATCTGAATGCTTGTTAAACTCGCATAGTTTCCATATAATCACGATTAACAATATAACAAAAGGATTTACTAGCAAACAGAATGATTAACATCCAATTATTGAGAACTGAACCGAGCAACGAGAGTATGTCTCTCGAGTTCAAATCATATAATTTAACTGCCACTGTGAAATTAAAATAAGGAATCTGCATATTTGTACCGTTGACTAACTACTTACTACAAAATCATAACACAACCAAATCAACAGCTTCAGTAGCCCTAACTCACAAATCCAGATCGATACAGATCACAATTTCACAATCACAGATGCGTGACGCACAAGTAACCGCCCTAACAAACAATTCTGAATCGATATTGAGTATCCTATAGCTTGTTAACAGTTAAATTCGCATAGTTTCCATATAATCACGAACAACAGTATCACAGATAGAATGAATTAACATCCAATCATTGAGAACTGATTAACTGAATCGAGTTAAACATGAGGACAGTATTTAACTAAGATATATTTTTAACTAACAGACCTAACTAATCATCCTCACGGAATTAGCATGATTAGTGAATAACGAATCATACCTAACTTCTGGTTCAGACCTAACGAGACTTGTGTGTAGCATCATGAACGGAATAATTACATACGTGTATGTATGTATCTAATTGCGTTTTTGAATTGACTGCCGTTGACCGATCGGCGACGGTGTGCTGCTGCAGGTGGTGAGGATTATCGTCGGCCGGAGGACGGTAAACGGAAGAAAGTAGGTGGTGAAAGTAGCCGGTTGACTTGCTGTCAGGTATGGAATGGAGGTACGACGCGTTTTGAAAATTTCAACTGCCTCGCCGCCGGTATATTGGGACAAGTGTTTTTATAAAATAAAGAAGAGAGAGAAGACTTGATTGGCCTTTGGATCGTGACATGGTATGACACTTGGTGAAAGATTTTTTTTTTTGAGTTTTTTTTTACGTGGATGTTACTATCTCCGATGGAGTGCTTAGATGTGCAACGAGCCCACTTCCTCCTCCATGTCGGCTTATGTTTTTTTTTAAAGTTAAATAAGTTTGGGCTCGGCCCGACTCGACTCATTTGCACACGCTACCCCTCATTTTACGATAAAATGCAAAAAATATATTTTTAGGATTTTTTTTATTTTATTACCCCTAAACAAATTGTGTTACCTTGATATTATTTTAGGTACCCAACAAAATTAAGCTTTTAGTGAAAACTAACTGTAAATTTATGATCAAAAGTCTACTGGTAAATGGTTAAAATGTCAATGCAATTAAAACTCAATAACTCATATAAACACAAAATATTAAAAGCCCACATGGTTGGTTAAAAGTCTAAATGATTTGGGTTCTTTGATTTTTGAACGGGAACAAACAATAGTGTCGCGCGACATCATCAACACTGACAACTAGGGGTGTTCATCGTTCGGTTTAAAACTGTGAAACCGGTCATCAGTTTGGTTTCACAGTCGGTTTTCATTTTGAATTTTCGGTCGATTGGTTTCAAATTTCATACCGTAGCGAACAGTTTGGCTTATGGTTTATACCAAAAACTAATCGTATAAAACTGGAAAGGACCATAAGTGTTGATATTATATTTTAAACTAGTCTTAAGCCCCCGTGTTGCAAGGCAGGGGGCGTACAACCGTGTTAGCAGCGTTGCGGGGCAAATGGCGTAAAATCGTGTTACCAGCGTTGCGGGGTCAGGGGCGTAAAATCATGCTAAATGGCTACTGAATCATCACCAAAACCAGAAAAGGTGTAAAACAAAAACACAAATCATTAATACCAAGTGACGTAAAAAGTATATGAAGTCGAATCTATACGTACACATATTAGAAAGTCAGGAGTGTAGGTTGGGGTGTGACAGGGAGGGGGGTACAAAAAACCGATGGACCAAAGGTAACTACAAGCTGATTGCCAAACATGATTCACAATGCGAGTATGATTCTGAAACTTTAATTCATCAATCAAGATCTTTATCCAATTTAGATTTGCGATTTTTAAGAAGCTCCACCTGAGCGATCTGAAAAGCAAAGGGAATCATGATAAAAGGAGTATCAAACCACATTTGGCACACTTTATTGGTTAGTAAGTACGAACTACATAGCTTCAATTGATTGATCTGGATTTACAAATTTTCCATCGTGTGATTTGGTCGTTTCCTTTATTTATCATGTTTAGTACATTATTTTGATTTGTATCTAATCCAAACTCTATAAATATATAACCAGTATATTTATATAGGACGAGGATCATTACAAAACATTAATTATTGTTGTGAACAAAAAGAACAACCCTAAATTACTAAATTTTGGGATTTAATGTTCATATTTTATAAATTTTATGTTTTGTACGTTCATATGTGAATTATATATACATAAAAAACCATATATTTTCACCTGCACGTAGTCTACATATGTGTAGGTAATTTAACATACACATATGTAGGTTATATAAAAATGATAATTTTTCATATTTTGTTTTAAATCGATTCCAGTAAATGGTATATGAATCAAATACGAATTTGCTATTTTAAATTCGATTCGATTAGAAACTCGAATTAAAATTATACATATTTTTATAATTTTATACATATGTAACTTTTATTGGGCTATAGTATAAATTAATCTATAAATTTATTCTAAGTATTAAAGTAACCAATTACCAATCCCATAACTTAAACAAAGTTATTACATATCTTAATTGAATTTGAAGCAAAACGAATTTATTCGAATTCAAATTTTTAATCGAGTATTAAGTAGGATTTTTATTCGAATACGGGTTCAGATTGAATTGGCTGGTTCTTAACCAAATACGAAATGAAAAGAAAAAGAAATTATCCAAAAAATCAAATTCGAGTAATTTGAAAATTCAATATTCGATAAACACCTCTATCCGCAGTGCGGCCTATAACAAGAATCTAGTTTTTACTAGTTTATTTTATAAGGGTAATGAATTTTAGTAATTTTAACTATTAAGTATTGGTTGAGAACGATCCTAATTTAAAACATAACTAGTGATGTTATTCCAATTTTATATGTGATAGACAAAAACAGGTAACACAATATGGTACCGGCATTACCCTGCGGACCCAATAATACGTGCCCACCCCCCGAGAAGGTACCATTCAACAACAACTGACATTTACGAATATCATTTCACCACCATCTTCTTCTCAAACGACTCATCATCTCTGTAAGTATTCGATCTACAATTTCAATAACTCCATACAATCTCAATCCAATCGATGCAACTAATTCAATTTCCCGTTCAATCTCACCATTAAACGTCAATTAATCCTCTATAATCGACTAGATCACAAATTAGGGTTTTAATTTTCAAATTCTGATCGATTATAGCAAAATTCAGTCTCATTTACATGGATTTATGCTTTCAGTGAATGTTAATAGCTAGTTAATTAGATTATAATCGAGATATATTTGACGGATCAGTGTAATTGTGTAAACGATCCTTTTGATTTGATTTGATGGATTTGATTTTGATTTATAAAGTAGTTTTGAGTTAGTTTGTGAATTTCGGATATGATTGTGTTGTGATTATTGTTTGGATCTGAAGCAGGTTGTAAGTGAGGGTGTTTTGTAGAAGATAGACAGAGATGAGTGAGGTGTTTGAAGGATATGAGCGGCAGTATTGTGAGCTGTCTACAAATTTGTCGAGAAAATGTAACGCGGCTGGTTCGGTTCTTGATGAAGGTATTTGTCGTTTTAGCAGTTTTTTTTAACAGATTCTGACCTGTTTGTGAGTATTTTTTTTCCAGTTAAGATTATGTTATGTACTTATATAGTTATATTATCACTTTGATCAGTAGATTATCTTTTTTTGTTTAATTTGATGTTCGTGCGGTGTTAGTGATGGATTATATACAACGTATTATGATATAAGCACAAAGCAGAAGTAGATCAGTTTATTGAAAACAACGAAGTGTAATGTTTGGCAACTTCTGAATGGGTAAGTGCTGAACCAGTAAGAGGTCTGAACCGTTAAGTGCTGAACCAATAAGAGGTCTGAACCATTAAGAGCCAATATAATGCTTAACCGTTCAGAGGCAAATGTCTGACCAATTCAGATAAGATGTCTTAACCAATCAGACTCGGTATAATGCTTAACCATTCAGAGGCAAATGTCTGAATCATTCAGACATCTGCTCGCGAAACAAACAGTCTGAACCATTAAGTGCTGAACCAGTTAGAGGTCTGAACCATTAAGAGCCTCATTAAGAACTAAACCAACAGCCATGAAAGAAGCAATTTCAAACTGTTTATAGAGAATGACTTATTTCATTCGAATAAGCAAAGATAGGCATAAGCACTTTTCTTCATCTGAACGCTCTAAATTGCTTTTTTGCTTCAGTAGCCTTATTATGAGTAATGACTCTTTAGCTTTCAGCCATGTTAAATAGGATTAGATAGCGGAATGTGAGATCTAGCATAACAATTTCTTTTACTTATTGATTTTGTACACTGTTTATGTTGCAGGGTATTTATATACATGGAATGTTTGTTAGTAGAGGATATACTAATAATACATTATAGCAAATAATCAACATCATTTTAGGACATCGACATATTTCTAAATGTAATAACAATAATGTTAGAAGGTCCACTTAACATCTGATTAGCATGTATTAAATATGTCTCAAGGGTATATTAGGCATTTGATTAATAATCATACACTTTTGATATGGGATCGCTGAGCTTGGATGCATAAACTCACTCTCACTTGTAAAAGCAACATGATGCTCTAATATGCGTGATATTTCTTACATTTGAAACTGATTTTTTACTTGTAATTGTGATGATACGAAGAGCAAAAAAGCAAAGAGATCTCAGAACTACAATCTGGATTAGATGAGGCAGACGTTCTGGTAATAATTAGTCATCTAACTATGTTTTTCTGCAAATCTTTCTATAATTTTGGTTTATAATTTGCATGTGACAAATTATTTCAGATAAGAAAAATGGATCTTGAGGCAAGAAGTTTGCAGCCAGGTGTGAAAGCAATGCTACTTGCCAAGCTTCGTGAATATAAATCTGATTTGACCAAATTGAAAAGGGAAGTAAAAAAACTTGCTTCTGCAAAATCCAGTCAAACCGCACATGAGGAATTACTCGAGTCTGGATTGGCCAATGCTCACATGGTAAATTTTCTGTTTTTAACTTGTGTTGTATTTTTACTAGGTTGAAAACTGTAGTTTTTAATTCACTCTCTATATATTGTTTCCTATGTGTTTTTTCTGCATATATTTTCAATAACCTATAATAACACCAGCATAATGTTAACAAAATTAAATCTAAGATTAATATTTCTTTTGTTATTCTTTATAATAACTAAGGATTCCGTTTTTGTGGTATTACATCCATTCTAATTTCTTTTATCGTTAGACAAATTTTTTTTCTTTATATTGATTCGTAGATACTCAGTGTTTATGTGAACTATTGAATGGAAAAGTTCTTGAGTTTTGACCAAATATGCTCTAAGTAATTCAGTAAAATATATACATTTGAATAAATTTTCACTTATGGATAATATTACAGGCATCTGCAGATCAACGAGAAAGACTGACAATGTCAACTGAGAGATTAAATCAATCTAGCGACAGAATTAAGGAAAGCAGGAGAGCTGTGTTTGAAACAGAGGAACTCGGAGTTTCAATTCTTCAAGATTTGCATCAACAACGAGAAACTCTCTTAAATTCTCATGCAAAGGTATTCTATAAGCTACAAATGTTTTAGTATCCTGTGGCACTAAATGAGTGGGTGAGAATGTTGGGTGGGTTGGATAACGGGTCAAAATGGTTGCGGGTGAAAAGTTAGCTTGGTTGACCCACAAACACACTTAGTCCTTTTTCTGAAGTCTGAACTTTGTACAATGTGTTAATTATGATTACAATAATAACCTTAAAGTTTTAATAAAAGCAACTCTAAGAGGTTATGTGCACTGAAAATAGGCTTTCAATCGTTCCACCCGGTTGACCAGATCCTCTTTTAGCTAACCTTTTTATTCGACCCGTTTAAGATAAAACTCAATCAAAATCGACCCAATAACAAAGTAAATGGGTCGAAATTGCTACCTATAGTGAAAACAAAAGAACCAAACATCTTCATATCATGAGTCATGATTCGTCGTTCATCTCTCCTCACATAAATAACCAACATTAGTTGAATCTTGTACAAGTGTTTTTGCACTGCGATAGATATAACCAATGGCAACAATCCACTTTGGTTGTATTTTCAAGTTTCACTTTTGTGCCGAACATGTCTATTTTATGTTGGTTCATGAACTTTCATTTGCTAACTCATTAGAGGTATTCTTAATTCTTAAATATATATATTTTCAAACCCGTCAAAAGTAGAAATACACACTTTGTTAACACCAAGTCTTCAAGATGGTGGTTCTGCCTTTCTTTTCATGCATTTATATTTTATAACACTTGTACTTGTTTGGTCAGCTTCATGGTGTAGATGATGCCATTGATAAGAGCAAGAAAGTGTTGACATCAATGTCAAGAAGGATGTCAAAGAACAAGTGGATCCTTGCCTCTTTGATTGGAGCCCTTGTGCTTGCAATCATCCTTATCTTGTATTACAAGCTTTCTCATTAGCAAAATCACATTCTACCATATTGGATGTACATAATCAAACATATTGTTGTTTTAAACCTTGTGTTTGGTTGCTTAGAAACCATCTCTTGTTTGAACCTTCGTTGTAAAATGCATATCAACTTTGTTTTCTTTTCAAACATGGTATGGTTATGTTATGGGTGAACTTTTGCGAACTTTAATTTTTTTAATAATAGGGTTTTGGCTATCTCAAAGAACTTGAACAAGCAAACAAAAGTATAAAGTATAATTCTACTCATACCACAACTATTAATAGGGTTCGGGAAGAGTAAGATGGGTCATCAGGCAAATCTTAAAGTATCTTTCCTATGGACAGAGAGACAACTTTTGTTATGATCTTAAAGGAGTCGAAGGAGTTGAAATTAAAAAAAACAAATCAACGTTTAATATTTTTTTAGTTATTTATTTAACATACAATTAGCTTTTTGTTATCTAACAAGATATAATTTTAATGCTTAAAAAACTTAGATTCATAGTTTTGTTTATTTTTATTTTTTTACTTTGATACATAGTTTTGCTTATTTATTTTTTGTACTTTGATATAAATCTTATTGAAAAGTAAGTTGCATAAATAAAAAAAATATAAATGATAAAATGAAAATTAGATTTGTTAAGTATTAAAGTATTATAACAATAAAACTAGATTATAAATTTATTAAAAAAATTAGAAAGGAAGAACTAATCATGTTTAGCTATCAAAATACACGTGGTCTAATGATATCAAAGTGTTTGTTAAGGTGCCGTCGTAAGTAGAAGATTCAACTCTTATTATGGATAAAATAGAGTACCTAGAATATGTTAGTTTGTCGTTAAAAAACATATCACATTTGATTCGTTTTTTGAGACAACCAATGCAAACTTTTTAATATGAACTCTTTAGTTATCTCCCTCGAGGGGACATCTTAGTGGGTAAGGTTGCGGGGCATGACTTTGTGGAGCTGAGGTGGTTTTGTTGTCAATAGTGGAACACCACCTCATTGATCATGTCGTGGCATTTATAGAGATCTTCACGAGCTCCCGACAATGTATATTTATTTGATTTTAATAGGGGAAAATTACCAAAATGTGAGTTGACCAACATGTTTTACCAAAATGTCATCTTCCTGCGTCGGTGGAGAGGGGCTTCAGGAGTGGGATGCGTCCAGCAAGCACGGGATGCGTCCGTGGAGCAAAAACCAATAAAAAATGGACACGTGGCCATGGGAAGCGTCGGCATGACGCACGGGATGCGTCCGACGAGTTTCTGAAGCGTCCGGCCAGTTTTCCGGCGATTTGCAGGCTTCCGACTAGTTTTCCGGCGATTTGCAGGTTTCCGACGAGTTTTCCGGCGAACTTTGTTTTTATTTTATCTTTAACGCTATTTTTTTACTTCTGTTATTAGTGGGACTTAAACCCAAGACGTTTCAACACTCTTGTTTCTTATTCCTGTCTTACAAGAACACACTTGCACCAAAAAAAAAATACCAAGTGAGATCTAAGCGCACTAACCTTGTAACGATATGCATCTTAGTGTGGAGAGGAAGAACCTAATCTCCAACTCATACCTTTGAATTCAACACAAAGTTTGTCGGAAAACTAGCCGGACGCTTCAGGAACTCGCCGGACGCATCCCGTGCGTCATGCCGACGCTTCCCATGGCCACATGTCCATTTTTACTGGTTTTTGCTCCACGGACGCATCCGTGCTTGCTGACGCATCCCACTCCTGAAGCCCCTCTCCACCGACGCAGGAGGGTGACATTTTGGTAAAACATGTTGGTCAACTCACATTTTGGTAATTTCCCCTTTTAATAGATGGTGGAAGGGATGATGACCACACCCGTGAATGTTGGAAGAGGATGCTATGTGACGCTAAGATGAAGGAATGTAATGTAGTAGTCATAGTGACCATGTCCTAGAAAGTGTATATATTAGGGTATTTTATGTTAAAAGAATGTGTGCGTGTTTTTTCTTTTTTTTTTTTGTATTGAAAGAAAAATTCTAGTTGTCGTTGATGAAATTGTAAAATTTTGGTGGCTTGGAGTTTGAGCAATAATCATCTAACCAACTTCCTTTCATTTCACTCCGGTGGTCTTTCAGTCGTTCACGCTGTCGGCGTACGCCACCAACTTCTCCACCACCTCCCACTCAGTATATATATATACACACATATTTATATAAACCATCACACGCCTCACACACACACATACATACACAACTAATATGGAATCTCTCTCCACCGTATCCACCTCCATCGTCCTACCTCCCTTCCACCACCACCACCACCGCCGGAGACTCTTCCTCCGATCATCTTCCTATCCTACTTCATGCCTTCATCCCGATCACCGGAATCCTTCCCGTTCAGTCTCTTCCTTCGTCACTCCTTCAAACCCTAGGTTACAGTTACAACCGTTTGGAACCAGAATTAATGGTAAATTAAACGCCGTCGGGAACCGAGGAGGATCGGATAACGGAGAAGATGACGAAGAGGATGATGATGAGGTGGAGAGAGCGTTACGATTGGACGGAACGATCCCTGGCTCTTCTAATGAGTTTGTTGAGCAAGTTTCGTCACGTGCTTACGACATGCGTCGTCATCTTCAACAAACTTTTGAGAGCAGCAGTTATGATGGTATAATTCAGTTATATATTGTTTGATTGTGTTGATTCTGCTTCTAATTGCTGCAATTGCATAGGGGAACATGTAAAGTTTGAAATGAAAATTATGGTGTTAAAATCATGCTGGATCTCTTATGAAGTTAAACCTAAAATTAAGTACAGTTAGTTGAATAAGTAAATATTACTTTTATATTCTAGTTTAGCAAATAAAATACACTACTCTTTTGTATTGATATGAGAAAGTTAAAAATGAAAGTGTTCTTTTCACAAGTCATGTTTCAAGCAAAAAGCTTGTATTCATTGATGTTTTGTTTATTTTGGTTAATATGTATAGGTTGAGCAAAACAAACATAACCAGTAAAATCTTAACTATAGCTATCAGTTGAGCAAAACAAACAAACAAACGTAACCGGTAAATTTACGCTGGAAGAGACATTAAGCAGAGTTTAGACTTGTTAGCTGTTAATACAGTGCATGGTTTTAAAAAAAGCGAGCATGAGGTGCTTGGAAATACGCCTCGCGCATATTGCATACGTGGGTCAAATCTGGTCATAGTTGGGTCTGGAAGAGGCTGATACGTGAAAATGACCAAAAGAATGAAAGGTTATTACTTATAAATGGTTTACTTGATGAAGGAGGTTGATATGTAAATAAGATGAGAGAGATGCAGCTTTTGGTTGTGCATAAAACTTATTTGGTTGTACATAGAACCATAGTTGTCAAAGGCGCAAGGCGCACTCAAGGCGCAAAGGGTGAGCCTTGGGCCTTAATGCAAGGCGCTTAAAAAGCGAGGGCTTTTTTATGCGAGTCGTTTAGTATAAAATACAGTTTTTATGGATTTTAGACATGTTTTAGACTTCTTTAGGGCTAGTTTAAGTTGTTTTAGGTTGTTTCCAGGCTTGTTTAGGGTTCTTATGATTGTTTCAAACATGTCTAAACCTGTTCAAAGGATTTTTGACCGGAAGTTCGTTTGAATTTGGCCTGAAAACGCGCCTGATGGCCTGAAAGTGGGGCTTTTGAAGCGAAGTGAGAAGGCTGGGATGAGCCTGACGCGCGCCTGGGTGAGCCTTGACAACAGAGCATAGAACAATGCCTCACGTACATGAAACTATTGCCTCGTCTTTCAGGACCTCAATGCCTCGAGTACCTCGCGCTTATTGAAACCTAGATAGAGCAGTCACGTTTTAACTATTTTCTTGGATATCTAGGAGTTCATCAAAGTTGTTCCCATGTGTTTTAGAAAAATAAATCGTTGGATATCAGTTTCCAAATTCATATCCTTGTTTGGAAAAAACTTGTTTCTTCGTCTTCTATTAATTATGGAAATAAACTACAATGATAGGCATTGGGTTAATGTGTCAATGTGCATATTCATTTGTATTTGTTTGCTTATTGGTCAATTATCCTCCATATTGAATATTTACAGAAAATCCCAATCATATAATATCTCTTTTCATGCGTTATTGATTCAGTATTGGAAGCCAACCCATGGAGAGAAGATTCAAAAGCCGTCTATGTATTAACCCGCAGGGAAAACCAGCTTTGCACGATGAAAACCCGAATGAATCGCAGGTCTGACTTCTGTTTTCTTATCAATGCAATTGTTTGTGTGTGTTGCACTTGCACCACCTTCTCCTAGGGTATATTTGTGAATTTAGCACGACAAAATAAACAGATTCTACTACTCTAGAAAGTTGGGATCTTGGTTTTAAAGTGCACGCATCAGGAGTTCATAATGCGCAATGCGCTGATGAGATCGCATCTGGTGATACGATGCGCTGCGAGGATGATGCGTTCTAAATCACATAATGCGCTCGCATGATGCGTCCTGAAGCGCGTATTTTTCTGAAATCAACCACTATAGAGTAAAATTGTACAATGAGCTTCTTCAATGTGCTTAATAAGCTTGTACAATGAGCTGATGAAGTTGTTAAGTGAGTTCCTACATAGATTACTTGTACCTTTTGCATAGACTACTTGTACACATAAGAGTTCAAGGCTTATTTTGGTTATATTGAACTTCTTTGATGGTACTAGAGCTATTTTTTGTATTTATATATTTTAATCTCCGGATTTTTAGTGTTTAAAGTTAACAATTTAAAATATTATCTATAAATAGTTTTTTAAATAATAAAGCCTCGCATACGTTATTCACGCACATTACGCATTGGTTTTGGGATCAAAACGTGCCTAATTTTCTTCGTATCGTAGCATTTTTTTCTCTTTTTGTGTGCCATAGGCAATTTCATAAATAAACGTCTAGGTGGCATTTTTGACCCATTTACTGTTATATGGGTCAAATGGGCTAAATCTGTAAATTTAGCTAAAAGGGGAACAAGGTAAACCCATTATAAGTTGATCCAAAGTCTATATTTAGTGCACGCAGCCCCCAAAATCGTTGTTATCCATATATCTGGATAGCACGCAAACCTGTTGTGAACTGTTCTCCGACTCCTCTAAAACCTCTTAAACATGGTTTGCATAACAGCGAAGTTGAAAGGGAACTCGGGATGCTGTTTTCGAAAGGACGTAAGTTAAGAAATCAAACAAAGAAACCAAGTGCCACCAAGTTCCAAATGCTTGTTGAAGACGTGAGAGATGGAGTGCTTGTAAGTTTTACACCTTTACCTAAACTCTTACTCGAAATTCATGATATGAAATGATATACGCAAAATAAACTTATGATATTTTGTCACCAAAAGGTATTTGAAGACGAGACGGAAGCGGCAAAATATTGTGATCTGTTGCAAGGTGGAGGCCAAGGCTGTGAAGGAGTTGCAGAGATTGATGCCTCGTCGGTAAGGATCATTGTTAACATAAATTTGTTTTACTAAATCTAAATAATTTCTTTGATCTAAAATAAAAGGTAGAGTAAAATGCCATTTTCGTCCCAGAGGTTTGGCCAGTTTTGGGACTTTCGTCCAAAGGTTTGTAATCTTGCCATTTTTTTTTGTTTATTTAAAGGGCAATTCGGTGTTTTTCACTTTATGTACATGCATTTAGCATAATGTACACGTCTTCGAAACCCTTTAAATTAACAAAAAAAGACGGAAATACCCCTGACTTAACGGAGTAAAATGGATGGAGTTACACGCTGGATGAAAATGGCAGGATTTCAAACCTTTTGGATCCAGATGCGAAAAAACAATCGTTTAGATGAAAGTTCCAAAGCTGGCCAAACCTCAGGGACGAAAATGGCATTTTACTCAATGCTTGATTAGTAGTAGATCGTTTTAGTTAACAACAAAATTTTCATTGTAATAATAGTCTTTGTAACCACATCTTAAGGCATTGACTATTTACAAAGAAACAGAATTAGGCCTGACCCGACCCGCTTAAACCCATATGGAAAATTACACGTTTTGATTTGCACACGCCTTGACCCGCCATTTTGCTACTTTTATTTAAAATTTAAGTGTTAACGGGGTGTGTGGGATTGCTTATTAAAGTTGATATGCATGTTTGCATTTGGGGGTGTTTACCCAAACTGTCAGTCTAGTTATATATGAGTGAAATAAGCTGTTTCCAGTTACTTAGTTTTTAATTTGAATTTGATTTATGCCATTAGATAAGTAGTTATAAGTTAAATAACCAATGATTGATACATTATACATATAATAAAATGAATATATGAAATGCTGCAGGTATTTGATCTGTGTCGGAAGATGAGGGCACTTGCTGTTTTGTTTAGGAGAGGAAGAACACCTCCACTACCAGAAAGCCTTAAGCTCAACTTAAGTGCTAAGAAGCGCTCCCTTGAAGACCAAGACCAAGACGAGGAGGATATCATATGACAAAACAAAATCTTATTACATATACCTATACTGTATATATCCTACTAAGTACTGTCGAAATTCACATTCATTAGTAAAGAATTTGATTATACGTCTTTTGCAAATGCATTTGTTTCTCTTTTAAACATACGCGGGATGCAAACAGTTAAAATTCATTTGCTAAATGGAAGTGCAGGATCATTTGCTATATGGTAACAGTTTATTACACCAAACGCGACTTACTTTTGCTTCACATATGTATCCTTGGTCTCTAATCAACAAAAAGGTATTTGGTCAACAAAAAGGGGAAGAAGAGGTAAGAAGAGCCTTTCCCACATCTGCACCACAAAGAGGACACGCAGAGGTTTTTTAATGAAAGGTCTTCGAGAAAAAAAACACTCTGCAGCCGTGGTCTGCATTGCGTTGACATAAAAGGACAAGAACTTTTCAGAAAAAAACAAACTTACACCTAACTCTTTGAAGTAGATTCTTGAAGCCTTTATTTCAAATAAAAGTTATCACTCATAAACAGAAGACCTGTAGAAAACCTTAAAAATAACATGTCCAAACATGCCATACACAAACACTTCTAACAAGTTCAGAGTAGTTATGGCAGTTAAATAAATGAACATGAAGTAACTACATTTGAATAGAGGGTTTCGTTATCAAGATAAAACAATCTATTTGTTCAATAGAGTTGTGCACGTCTTGTTCGTCAAGTTCCTGCAGTTGCTCGACTTTTCTTCATTAATGTTCCAATTATGTTGTTAGATCAAAAAAGGAATTTTTTGCAGGAATAGGGGATTTGAAGAAGGAAAGAGTGTATTTAGGTGGTCATGAAATTTGTTTGCACATGTAGGTAGTTCGCGGATTGAAACAACAAACTTCTGCACACATTCTGAAAAAGTACTGACGATATTTGTTGAAGTTCGCTATTTGATGATACCAAAAACATGTGAAGTTCGCTGTTTCTTTCTGAAAACATGATGAAGTTCGCTGTTTCATTATGAAAACATTAAGAAGTTCGCTGTTTCATTCTGAAATCATCTTTAAGATCGCTGTTTCATTCTGAAAACTTAAAGAAGTTCCTTGTTTCATTATGAAAATATTAGAAACTCGCTGTTTGACAATGGAATATTAAAGACGTCGCAGTTCATCATGCAAACGTATTGAAGTTCGCTTTTTCATCTTGCAAACTTAATAAAACAGTTTGCTGTTTCAAATGGTGTTGATTCCCCGGTTATATACTGATCTCAGGATTCATTTTAAGTACGCAAAGCCAGCCTTGTTGCAAATTTCACATGAACATGCAGACTCTTACAACTCACATGTGAACATTTTTATTTCAAACAACAAACTTCTAGGAGATACCGATTTTGAACAGCGAACCATACTATCATATTTATACCAAACAGCGAACCATACTATCATATTTATACCAAACAGCGAACCAGGGGCGCACGATACTGAGGGAGGGAGGGTGCAGCTGTCACGGCCCCCGACCCCACCCTGGGAGCGGGAGCCGTGAACCAGTCAGGTGGTACCGATGATTATTTTGAAAACATTGCAGCGGAAATTTCATCAGGACCGTAGTTAGGAAAAAATATCAGAGTTTAGAAATACCGGATTTTATTTATTAAACATATGGGAATAAAGGCCATGTTTTATAAAGGTAGCTTTTAATAAGGGATACACCCGAATTCATAAAACAACGTTTCTTTATTTAATTGATAAAATAAGCCACTTCTTTAAGCCTTTTGGTGCTGTATCCCAACTCTTAATCCGATCTACTGAAATCACCTGAAACATGTTTTAAAAATATTTTTGTCAGCAGGAAATACTGGTAAGTTCATTCAATTTGTACAAAATGACACATTCTTATATTCACAGCATTAAGAGTTTTTACATTTGTTTATCTTACCAAACTACTATTGGCTAGCTCAGGTCTTGATTCCACTTGGTTCGGTTTTTAATTGTGAATCTAATATGGGTTCTTTTGTGCCGGTTGGTTCGCCAATTACCAAGTTTCTTAACCGCTAAGTTTTCTGATCGAGTATCCAACTTTCATCGCGCATACCAGGGGTTTTAATTACGGGTTATTGCTGGGAATATTTTTGAGGGTTGTTACAGCAGACCCTATGTAGTTTTCGTATAGAAATTTTTGGGTATATACGTTTTCGAACCCCCGATTATATAGAAATTTAAGTATATACGTTTTCGTCCCCGGGCCGGAAATCTCAGGCTTCGCCACTGCAGCGAACTATATTATCATACACAAACAAAACAGCGAACTATGAAGATATTGTTCTCAAACAACGAACTTCTAATGTGTTTGTGATAAGAAACTGCGAACTATAATAAGTTTTTAACTCGAAACAGCGAACTTTCTGAAGTTTTTAATTCAAAACAGCGAACTTCTAAAGTTCTAATGTTGTTTAGATGAAACAGCGAACTCGGTGAAGAACTTTGTTCCAAACAGCGAACTTGTGTGTATTTGCAGGAAACCTGCAACTTTTGCAGGTTTTGGCAGAAAGTACATGGAGGATGGCTTTTTCAAACCACGAACTACCTAATAATGCTCACTTTTTTCAAAACCATCTGCTTGCACTCTTTGGTGGGTGAAACCACCTAAGGCTGTGGGGTATGGTGGGACGGGGGTTTGGGGCGTTGGTTGACACGTGGAAAAGGAGGGGTACCGCCTATGAAGCAGCCCAGCTGTGGGTATAGTGGGGCGGGGGTTTGGGGCGTTGGCTAGGCCACGTGGATTTTTTTTAATACACACAATATTAATTAAGAAAACCTAAAATATTATTAAACATTCCTAAAACATTACAAAAAAAAAACATACTTATTAAACATATAAAAAAAACCCGGTCGTCGTGGCTTATGTCCCCTCCCGGGACGTTTTGGTAGTAGGCCTTGAACCGCTCGGGTTTCGGTCGTAGGTTGCACCACTTGTGTTGGCAAGCGTTTAGGTTGTGCCGATCGTTCCCGACGATGCACGAGATAAGTGCAGGCTCTTCTTCGTTTGTCCACGAGGCCATGATCAACGTTTGGAAAGTGTCGGTTTCGGGTGGCGATAGTGGGTCGCGAAGGTGAACAGCGGTGGTGGGCTGTTTGGCTAAGCCAAACGGTTTGTTTTTAAATTTTAAAATGGCTAGGTTGACCGACCAATCACCATCCGCCACCTCACCCACCTAGCACCGCCCAACACCGGGTGCCAGGGTACCGCCCAACACGCCATAAGCCAAGCCCCTCCGGGTGGTGACTTGGGCGTTGCCCGCCAACTCACGCCCAAACCCCCGCCCCATACCCCACAGTCTAAACGTGCAAAAATTTCTCAAAAAAGCGGACAATTCACGCAGTTTTATTCGAGCCAAATAATATTACTGAAACACAAGCTTTAAACTTGGTAAACCATAATTAGCTAAATATGTGATCACAAAAACATTACTATGTACTAAAGAAATACAAACATATCTCAAGAGATTAATTGGCTTATGTTTCATAAGTTGTGAAAACAGAAGTAACAAATTTGAGGGTATCCCACATTGGTGGATAGAAAGAAGCAAGAGTAAGTGGTGTGATACAAAATAAAGGAGAGACCTTCAGGTTACTCACTTACCTGGACGGGGTCAATGGATGATCAAGAAGGTCCATGGCCTAGGTTGGTGACCTCCATTGCACTTCGGAGGGGTGTCCGCCTAAGGTCGGCCCAAGTGGTCGAGCCTACGTCATAATTTGTGGCAGTGGAGGCCTGCGTTCGCGCGGCCTCTTCTAAATTTTTAGTCTAAAGCCTGTTTTCTTAAATTCTCACTTTTCACCCTTCTGTTTGACAATGTTTTCAAACATCCAAACAGTTATGTAATTTGGCTTTTAGTTAATGCTATTATTATTCTCACATCTTTAAAATCTTATTTTCACACATCTACATGTATACGACCTGTATATATTGATTGTTATATACCACTTAATATTTTCTTTTTATACGAGCCATATAACATTATACGGTCCAATATTCAAGATTATTCTATACGTGCCGTATAATGTTATATGACCGTATACAGGATGTGAAATTAAGACCATATATTACTTTTTTAACTTAATTTTTTAAAGGTATACTTGCTATAATTTTTTAAAGAGTTGAAATGGTCTGTTGTTTTAGCAAATTTCAGATGCATTCCTTTTAAAACATCATAAAAATCATTCAAACTTATAACTTAAATGAATATTTACCCTTTTTCTCAATCTCTCACATATCCATGTCCTTTTTTTCATGTTAAACAATAAATTTTGAACATGTGAAATTGGTAAATAGTAAGTGGTTGACCCATTTAACCATCTAATTTAGAAATCATCTTGTCATAGACTCATAGGGCTTAACGAAGTTGAGCGACGCATTCGCCAACACTGGGTGGATGATCTAATGAGCGTGCTTCAAATCGAGTTGTTTCCTTTCTCATCGTCAATAAGGGATACAATGTTCGAATTCATTATGGGCGATGAAAACAGTTGAGCATCTCATTTGCTAAATGGAAGTGCAGGATTATTAACAGTTTATTACCACCGAAACACGACTTACTTTCGCTTCAAATTTGTATACTTTGTCTCTAATCGACAAGTGTAGCTAATTAAAGCATATTTGGTCTGTAAAAGGTGTAACTACATTTGAATTGAGGGTTTCATAATTAGGAAAACCGGTATATTTTATAACGTCATTTTCGATACAATCGTGCATGTTTGTTTGTCAACGTCCTGCATCTGATTGATTTTTCTCCTTGATTCCACTAATCTTTCAATCATCGTTGTTAGATACATTTAAAGCGGACAATTCTGACAGTTTGATTCGAGCCAGATAATAGCACCGAAACACAAAATATGGTTACTTCACTTTAAATTTGGCAAACAAAAATTAATCCTAAAACATCAGCTTACAAAACATAGATATGTATAACTACAAAAACATAAATATATAATTCACAAGTTTACAAATTCACTATATATGGACTATGGAGAGAGTACTTAATTAATGTTTCACAAGTTGTGAAAACTGAAGAACAGAAGTAGCAAATATGAGGGTATCCCACAGCGGTGTACAGAAAGAAGCAAGACTAAGTGGTGTGGTATAAAAAGGAGAAGAGGCTTTTGCTTGCTCACTTACCTGGACTGGGTCAATAGACGATCAAGAAGGTCCATGGCCTAGGTTGGTGACCTCCATTGCACTTAGGAGGGGTGCCTGCTTAAGGTCGGCCCAAGTGGTCGAGCCTACGTCATAATTTGTGGCAGCAGAGGCCTGCGTTCGCGCGGCCTCTTCCCAGTTCTTTAGTCTAAAATTAAGTCTCTTCTGGTTTGCTTTCATTTTCTACTTTTGCCCCTCATTGTTTCCAAAACACATAAGTAATCTAGCTTTATTTAATTTTGTCAATAAATCTAATTTTAATAAATTTACATAACAAGGGCAGGTAAACGGGCAACAAGCTGGGCCGTAACCCCCTTTTTCAAATTCCAATTCTACAGTAAACCCCCTTTTTTGAATACCAAATCCAATTCTACAGAAAATTTTTTGAATACCAAATCCAATTCTACAGAAAACAAAATTCTGGTTTTTCGGCAGTGCACGATCTTATATTGTTTATTCTAGATTTGAATCGGTAAAGGTGTACTTGCTATTTTTTTAAAGAGTTGAAATGGTCTGTTGTTTTTGTAAATTTCATATGCATTCCTTTTAAAACATCCTAAAAATCATTCAAACTTCTAACTTGAATGACTGTTTACCCTTTTTCTTAGTTTCTCTCCCATATATGTCCTTATTTTCATGTTAAACAAGAAAATTCTGAACATGTGAGAGTGGTAAATAGTAAGTCGTTAACCACCCGAGCCATCTAATTTAGCAATCATCATGTCATAGGGCTTAATGAAGTTTCGCCAACGCTGGGTGGATGATCTAATGAGCGTGCTTCAAATCAAGCGGCTTCCCTACTCATCGTCAAGAAGGGATACCGTGTTCGAATATTTATCCGAACTGCAGTCACAAACAATCAATTACAAAATGACATACATGTTTGATACAACTATACACATAATTAAAACATCAAATAAAACGCAAAATTGTTTCAAGAAAACTGTTGCTAACAGGGAAACCACAAATCTAACATCTATAAAAAAACACAAGTGGTTTCACAGTTAATCCAATGCAATGTTATTTCTAGATGTCGTTTTCAATCCAGTTGTACACGTCTTGTTCGTCAAAGCAACACTTTCTCATGATCTTCGATTGATTTTTCTTCGTTTTTCCATTAATGTTCTACCAATATATTTGAAGTATCCCACATCGGTGGATAGAAAGAAGCAAGGGTAACTGGTATCATATAAAGCGGAAAAGAGGCTGTTGGGTTACTCACTTACCTGGACGGTGTCAATGACGATCAAGAAGGTCCACTGCCTAGGTTGGTGACCTCCATTGCACTCCGGAGTGGTGCCCGCCTTAGGTCGGCCCAAGTGGTCGAGCCTACGTCATATTTTGTGGCAGTGGAGGCCTGCGTTCGCGCGGCCTCTCCCTAATATTTTGGTCGTAAATCTCTTTTGTTATGCTTGATTTCTTTCTTTATGTTCATATTTTAAACTTTTGACATTTTCTATCTGTAATGTTTTCAAACACTAGAGTTAAAAAGTACTTTAGCTTTTAGTTTATTTTCACCATAAACAAGTATATTTTAGATCTTGAATTGGTAAAGCTGTATGCTTTGCAATTTTTAAGAGTTGAAATGGTCTTTTGTTTTGGTAAATTTCAGATACATCCCAAGTATCATTCAAACTTTAGCAATCATAAATAAAACATTAATTAAAAATAGACACATAAATAAAACATTAATTAAAAAGCATAGTTGTTTCAAGAAAATTGTTCTGGCTAGTTGTGAAACCACAAATAAAACATCAAATGTAATGTTATTGTTTCAAGAAAATTGTTCTGGCTAGTTTTGAAACCGCAAATAAAACGTCAAATGTAAATAAAATGAATGATATTTCAGTCTGTAATCGTAAACAATATCGAGTTTTGGTATCGCTCCATAAGAACTCCATAAACACTGAGTTGTGTTTAGAATAATGTATTTTTTTTAATTATCACGACACTATTGCAACGTGCGACGAAAAAGATCACTAGTTATTTACATATTTATTTGCTTTATTGTGTTTACCTTAACACACTTATTTTGCTCAAAATATATTAACAATATTCATTGTTTATGACAGGGTATATAATGATTTACAATTTACATAAAATGATAAAAATTAATCCAAAACTCAAAACTACGGTACAAAGATTTTGAATGTTTATTTTCGCAACATAACGTTACGAAAAATAAAATACTCATAACAATGAGAACACATACAAGTATTTTTGTCGATGTTATCTAGGCCCCGATACTTGTTGTGATGACATGTACGAATACGAGTTCGGCGACGCACTCGGACTACTACTATCGATGGCGGCCACCATAAACCCGCTTGGCACTTCGATCTCCGCCCCGGTTACAACCGTTGATGGCTCGGTGAACCTCCTCCCGTAGAATCGCAAAAAGTTTAAAGACTCAATCGTGGTTCACCCACCGGCAAAGTTCCTTCTAGCATCGCCACAACGTTAACCATCGTGGGCCGCAAAGACGGGTCCTCGTGCAAGCAACATAGAGCCACTTTGACTAGCTTCGCGGCTTCATCATTTGTCACACGGCCAGCTAACCTCGGTTCCACTAGTTCTAAGTACCGACCTTCCTCGTGCATCTCCAATGCTTGTAAGGGGAAATAAAAAGCACGTGCACGAGGACGGTTATGGGACCCGGATGAAACCGAGGACTGGCCGTCGGTGATAGTACTCGGGTTTCCCGAGCCATGGCTCGGGCTTGTACGCAATTCTTTCTACCTTGAATCAATTCCAAAAGAACCATACCGTAGCTATAGACGTCTGTTTTATCTGAGATAGCCGCGTTTGTGAGCCACTCGGGTGCTAGGTACCCGCGGGTCCCCCTCATTGTCGTAAACAAACCGGATTGCTCGGGACTTAGAAATTTTGACAACCCGAAATCTGAAATTTTTACTTGCATGTTATCACTTAGAAGAATGTTTTCCGGCTTAACGTCACAATGTATGATCTTAGGCTCGCACGCACTATGCAAGTATGCAAGACCACGCGCGGTCCCAACTGCAACCTCAAACCGCTCTTGCCATTCCATTGGTGGTCCGGGGCGGAAAAGGGTTCGGTCGAGTGAACCCCGGCTCATATACTCGTACACCAAGAACCGCTCTCTCCGTGCGCACAAAACCCCTTGAGCTTAACAAGATTTACATGATGAATGTTTCCTATAATAGCGATTTCGGTACCAAATTCTTTCTTCCCTTGAGCACCTAACGCGGTGATCTTCTTCACCGCGACCACCGTCTTATCACGAAGCACGCCTTTATAAACCGTCCCGAACCCACCCGAACCAATCAGTGTACCAAAATTCACGGTCGCCTCGACAAGCTCTTCATAATCGAATCTCACCGGTAAACCCGCTATCGAAAACATTTCGAGGTCATCCGAATCGCTCGATTTCTTCGAACAATCTTTCATTTTCTTGTTCCTACTCCTTATTCTCATCCAAACCACGAAAATCGCGATAACTAGAACTCCGGTAGCCGGAAGTAGTATCAACCCGATCACCGGAAAATCCGAACCCGAATCGTCAACATTTCGAGACGTCGATAACGACTCAATTGCTTTGATGAACCCTAACTTATCATCACTTTTGTTGTTCAAGCTTGAAACAATAGACCCCAAATAATTCTCAATCAAATGACATGACCCGGATCCATCCCCATGAAACAAACCCAAACAAGAACAACTTAAAGAACACATATCTTTACATGTTGACAAACTGACCCCGGTTCGAACCGGGTTTAAAAAATCAACCAGAAAATACTTCATTCCGGTTCCGAGCGGAACATAAACATAATTTTCCGATGAGTTGGATTGCCGGAACCCTTTGTTACAAGATTGCGGCAACGAATATGAATTACCCGACAACGAGCAACCGGGTTTGGTAACCGGGTCAACCCGAAACCCGGGAGGACAAGAACAACTTCCGGTGGAGCAAAGTCCGAGCTTACCACACTTAAACGGCGACCGGCAACTGTCTAACGGCGTTAAGAAATCCGTCTCCCACTCGTTATTTAATTTTACGTATCTCAAAACGACAAGACTACCGTCGTTTCGAATTTTCAAAATCCGGTAATCGGAATCTGCAGCTGTTGAAGTTATCATAACTTTTATTGCCACGTCGGATTCAGGGGATCCGAACAGGTAAAAACCCGACCCGTTTACCATTAAAGAGGTAACGGGTCCGTTTGAGTTTGTTACTGATTTTGAATCCAGTAATAAACTGTAATACGTTAAGTTTTTCCATTGTAATATTCCGTCGCCGGAGGAGACCGTAAACGTATAATCTCCGTCGGAAAAAGCCGCCGGAGAGTTAGTCGAGGTTAACGTTCCACCTACCGGAAGTCTTTGACCGGTGACGATTGTGTCCATTGGATGATCAAACGATTGCATAACGTTTTGTTAAACCGGTCAACAAGGATTAAGTTGCCGGAATCTTGTAGTTGGAGGGAATATACAGTGGAGTGAAGTTCCGGCGTTGACCAAACGGTTTGACCGGTGTCGTCATGGATTGTGATTCCGGTGAAGGAGAGGTGAATTTGGCTGGAAACTGAGATGGGGTGGTTGCGATTGGCGGCCCAGACGACGGTGTGGGAGTCTGAGTGGTAGACGACGAGGTAGTATGATGGGGATGTGGGTTGCGGGTTGCGGATTGCGGCGGTGTAAGTGAGGTTAGGTGATCGGAGAAAGTCGCCGGAGTGGTCAATTTGTTGGAATTGGGAAGTGGTGAAGTTGGGGGTGATGGAGCCGGTGTAGATTGTGGTGGAGTGGGTGGTTGTGAAGAGGGTGAGGAGAAGGAGGACGTTGGTGGTGGTGGCGGCGGCCATCCATGCAGGTGGAGAAATGGTCGCCGGAGAAATGTGTGTAAATTTGTATGTGTATATAAAAATGGCGGTGGGTTGTCGTATTGTATATAGGGGTTGACTTTTGTTTATTTGGCTGCGCGAGCCGTAGGGTGTAATTTGATTTTTCTCATTTTTAAATATATATTTCGTGTATAATAAAGGCTTACTTGGCGGTTTATACTAGCGTGAGGTCACATTTGAATTTGGTTAACTTATGCTATGAGACGTGGAGCGGCTTGAGTAGGGGCATTGCTTGATACGTGGTGAGTGTAAAATCTACAAGGTAATACTCAAAAATTAGGGGTGTGGTATGGCGTGGTTTGGTTTGGCGTAGCCAGCCATGTGGATTTTCTTTTTTAATTAAAGTAGTCAACCAGCTATGTCACCCCCGGCCTCACGCCAAAGAGGCAACGCCATGCCCAACACTAACCCGGGGTGGAGCAGCTGGCGTTGAAGGGCCACAACGCCCAAAAGTCACGCTAGTCTTATTAGATGGAAAACGAGAGAAAAATTAGGGTTGTAACTTCTTCATGTTTGTTGATGAGGAAATAAATGTGTTTACGAATTGTTCATGAACACTCATCGAATAAGACTTTATGTTTGTGGTTGTTTATTAAGGAAATGAACGTATTCACGAATACTAATAAAATAAGTAAAAGCGATGGAGGCTAGAGCTAGAGGTGAATGACAGAGGGAGCAATGGTGAAACTTTAAGTGATAATTGTGAAAAAGATGTTGATGTGAATATCGAAGAAAGGAAAAGGAAATGATGCATAAACCCAAATGGGAATATGGTTTTTCTATTTTAATTCTTAGGGTAATAAAATAAATAAAAATTAAAAAGTAGAAGAAGCAAAAACGAATGAATGTTCACAAGCACGTAATTGAACGTTCAAGAACACAATCAAACGAACAAGACATCTGTTCATGTTCGTTCATATGACTATTTGAACGGAATTTCTTGTTCATGTTCGTTCATATGAATGTAAACGAACTTCCTGCCGAACGGTTCACGGACTGTTTGCTGAACGTTCAGTTCGTTTACAGCCTTAGCAAAAATGACAAGTGTGTTTTAAAATGGATGGCAGTAGGTTAGTAATTCACAAGGGTTTTAATGAAACAATCTAATAAAATTATATGTTCAATACTCATTATTGTGAGTAGGGCTGTCAACGAACCGAACGTTCAGCGAACAGTTGGCGGGAAGTTCGTTTATGTTCGTTCGATTAGCTTAACGAACGAACACGAACAAAAAATTTCGTTCGGTTAGCTTAGCGAACGAACACGAGCACAGGTCTCGTTCGTTCGACTGCGTTCGTGAACGTTCGGTAATATGTTTGGTTACGTTCGTTCGTGTTCGTTTGATTATATCAAAAAATAATAAATAATAAACCATTCATCTAAACATATTGAAAAATTGAAACCCTATTTTTTTTCTTAGTTATCTAAAATTTGGACATTTTAAAACATTTATGAGGATAATTATGTTTAAGTTAGTTAAACTTGATTCATCGTTTGATGGTGTAGTAGACCTCTTTGTTTTGATTTATCATTTGATGGTTGTATTTATCTAGTTATATCCAACGTTTAAGGATAATACTGTTTTTATTTTTTTTATTTTCAAGTTAAATGTTCGTTTGCGTTCGTTTTTATTTACTTGCGCTCGTCAGCGTTCACGAACTGTTCGTGAACAACTGAATTTCCTTAACGAACGAACACGAACATAAACTTATGTTCGGTAAGCGTTTGTGAACGGTTTACGAACATGTTAATTTCCTTAATGAACGAACACGAACATGGCCTTGTTCGTGTTCGTTCGATTCGTTTACAGCCCTAATTGTGAGTGAGGATCTTAGTTTTAATTCCGAGCTTAAATAATTCAAGCTACAACCCTACCTGAAGTAAGCTTGTTAAAAATCCAAAACAAGCTGCGGCATGAATATTTTTTTTTTTTTTGATGAATTATTGATAGGCAAGTTTGAGTCTTAAGTTTCATATATTAAAGTAGTCTCACGATCATGGCAAGCATTTTATTTTTACAACACAAATAACTTTTATTTTATCAAATAACACACATATATTTACATACACATAATGATAATAATACTAGTAAATATTATATATTTTGTCGTACAGCCAATTTAGATCTTGAAAAATATGAATTTAAGTATGGAGCTAAAAGCAAATCTAGTTCGAGCTCCCAATAATTAAATGAACCAAGTTTTATTAAAACAAGCTCGAGCTTGGTTCGCCTTTACCAATGTACCAAATAAGCGATATTTTTAAGAATTGTTCGTCTAGTTTCATAAACGAGGCAGGATGTTAAAAAATAGATGTGTCTGCATCACAAATAACAATATTGAAAATAATAATACGGCATTATATGTTTAAAGAATATTATGGATCAAAACTAGTATGCTTTCTTGAGTTACTTAAGAGAACACACAACAAAATATGATTTTTTTTATGGTCAAAAGTGATTCTTATATAGTCTAATAAAAAATAGGTGGTCGGTCTTGTGTTATACATCATCGTATATAAAGTAGCTTTTTATTATTTATCATAAAAAGGCAAATAATACATTTATATATAGTGTTTAACAATATAGTAAATTAAAAAAAATTGCTTGATAAACGACTACATAACCAACTTATATACCACGATTAAATCAAATTGTACAAATGTAAATATGTAGTTTTTCTTGTCTTTTGTGGTTTTTAAAGCATAATAACTTTAGTGTTTTCTATTTCTACAACATAACTTTGGGTTTTTTTTTATAACTTTACCACAAAAGAAAAATAAGTTTATTTTTTAAATTATTGGAGTTTAGGTTTTAAGGTATTGGTGTTATCAGAACAAGTATCGATATTCGCTTTCGTAATTTTCGATTAATAGAGCCGATAATTACCAAAGTGATATTGCTTAGGTTTGAGCAACAAAGTTTCTTTTCTTTTGTTTTGACCACTGTAAGTGTATCATTTATCCATTGATATTTTCATTTGTACCTTTAATACTCTTTCTTTATATATCTCCAGAGTTTTATGAATAGTAGTTTTATTTTTTTTAAATAATATAGTTTTTTAAGTATTTTTATTATTTTAGTATTACCCTAGATTATTGTTAGACTTACTTTTAACCTGAAATATATTTTGATTTTTTATTTGATGATGTATTTCCTTAGTATTACTAATGCTATATGAACAATATTAGTACCGGTGTTTTATAACATTATATTGATATCGTAATAAATCGAATCGATACTAATCAAAATCCGTCGTAAAGCGTAAAAAAAATACCACTGATATCAATTATTCAAGACAAAGGGAGCTTATTCTATATTATCTTGAAAACATTGACTTCTTCCATGATATTGAATGTTGACATCATTAATATATTAATTAATTAGTGTCCATACTCCATAAGCCCCCCAAAGGATAAAATTGGGACAATGTAACGGGTCATATAGTGCCAGGTTGTAAGACCAAGTTATGTATGTTATGAACAGCCCACAATGGGGCCCACTAGTTTGGTTGGAAGATAGAAGTTGACAACTTTGTCATTATTAGCCAACAAAGTAAGAACCAAAACTCCTATGTAACGATGATAGATAAAACCAAATATATACTAGGGTAAGCATAAAACCGAAATAATCGAACTGCAACTGAAATAACCGAATCGAAATAACTGGAGGGTCGGTTATTCATATTTTTGATAACCGCATGTTGTGGTTCGGTTATGGTTATTATTAGTTTCATAACCGCAAATAACCGAACCGAACCGAATGTTTTAAACATGGCCGAATCCATAAGACCGTAGGTTTTTAAGTTAGTGTTTAAGTGTTTAACTATTGCCCAGTCCATATTTTTTTAGTGAAGTGTTTAAGTCATATGTATGCTTCCACATAACACGTGGAAGTAAAATATAATTGATAATTCCACAATAAAAATAACCGACCTTATAACCGAACCGAAACAGCATTAACCGCAAATAACCGATTAACCGAAACCGCATTAACCGAACCGAATGATTATGTTTTTTTGATAACCGAAGTGTACGGTTATGGTTTCGGTTATAGGCAATAACCGAACCGAACCGCACCATGCTCACTCCTAATATATACATATAAAAAAACAGTCATTTGATTCTCTCAGTCGTCTAGTTTGTGGGATTTTAGATTTAAATATTTCCAGCTTTTATCAGTTTGTCGATAACATTTTCATCTTTTGATTTGCACCACACCACTCTTAACTTTTAACTTATTGGCTGACAGCATTGCCAAACTAAATGAACTTTAACCCTGTTAATTTTTTGCTAATGTGGCACTTGTGTGTTGACGTGGCATCTAACATGGATTTTTTTGATGATGTGGCAGATGAGGTGGTTGATGACGTGGCACCAGACATGGTTTTTTTATGAGGTGGCATCTGACGTGGCTATTTTG
Organism: Scalesia atractyloides; assembly: GCA_947069175.1. Taxonomy (NCBI): domain Eukaryota; kingdom Viridiplantae; phylum Streptophyta; class Magnoliopsida; order Asterales; family Asteraceae; genus Scalesia; species Scalesia atractyloides. Next base: position 2,592,921 of record CAMTDV010000021.1, on the reverse strand, counting down.
ATGACGTGGCAACTGATGTGGCGTTAGTTAGGTGACGTGGCAGGTGATGTCCGCAAACTGGATTACTGTTTTGTTAGTTTTGGAGTGCTATAAACTAATAAGTTAATAAGTTGAAACTTGAGAGTGGTTTGGTACAAATCGAAAGTTGAAAGTACTATTAGCCAATTAGTGAAAGTTGGGGTTATTGGATTTGTTGATTGTACATGGTTTTTTCATCCCCCCCCCCCCCCCCCCCCCCCCCTTAAAAAAATGGCTACCTTTTTAGGTGCTCTCTCTTCGACATAATTTTTGTTCCAAATCCAGTGGAGTGAAATATAGTACGTTTTCATTCAACAGTTAAACTTGAGTTACTATACGTTTTAACCCCACCACATCGCAAGTAGGTAAAATTTCACTTTGCAAAACACCCCCTTGATGTTAATGTGTTTTCTTTTGTCCTTCGTGGTTTGTTTTTGTAAATTCTAACTAATCCCTTTTAACTACATGTGTAGGTTTTTTCTTTATACATATTTTATGTTTTTTTTTACGCTTTCTATGTATGAGTCGGGTCACATATAAATATATTATGATTGCACGATATATTTTTCGATTTACTATATGTTTTGATTCAACCGTACGTAATGCTTCTATAGCTTACATTGAATAATTGGATATGTCGAATATTGCAAGGTGGTGGCCAAGTAACGGAAACAATCAACGGTAAAATTGAAGTGGCCAAGTAACGGAAACAATCAAATGTAAAATTGAAGTTGAAAAATCAAAGTAAGTAATTGCATTCTTATTATCATATGTATATTATTTGTACGTCAATAAGTTTCATTCTCTAATCTCTTTCATTAAAAAAAACTAATTTGTTACTGAGTTTACAAACTTTGTAACCCCTCAAGTTTATAAAGCTTTAAATTTATCCCTTTTACTCCTTTATTTAAAAAAAAAAAAACTAATGTCACTGAGTTTAAAACCCCTTTTTATAACACATTAAGTTTATACCGTTTCGAGTTGACTCCTTTCGTTCAATCATTTTTCGAAAACTAGTTTTACTGCGTATTTTGATGTACATGTCGGTATATATTTGAGTTTGTCTGCGTTTCGATGTAAATCTTTTTTGGAAACGAGTTGGGTCAAATATAAATTGTTTTTGTGCTTATTTTATGTACACATTATAAATTGTTTTTGTGCTTATTTTATGTACGTTTCCAGTCGGTCTACGTTTTGACGTAATTTTTGTTCCAACCTAGTGGAGTGAAATATAGTACGTTTTCATTCGACAGTTAAACTTGAGTTACTATACGTTTTAACCCACAACAACGCAAGCAGGTAAAATTTCACTTTGCAAAACACCCCTTGATGTTAATGTGATTTCTTTTGTCCTTCGTGGTTTGTTTTTATAAGTTTTAATTAATCTCTTTTACCTACACGTGTCAGTTTTTTTTCTTTATACACCTTTTATGTTTCTTTTTGTACGCTTCCTATGTATGACTCGGGTCACATATAAATACGTTATGTATTAGAATATTAAACTTAGTTAGTTATATTTATTATGTGATAACTGTAGTTAGGATAACTATGTTTACTATGTAGAACTTATAAATGTGAAACGGTGTGATGGTTATCGTTGGCATCAATGAACTGTCGTTTGACAATTATACCCGTCAAAATGCCAATTATCCCTAACCGTCACATATATTTGATCATCAACAGCATGGATGATCACCAAGATATTCGATCAAATCTATCTTTATCGATTATCCATTACAATTCGTTTTCTGTGTGATATGTTTTCTTTCATTGTTTCACTAGTCAAGATCAAAACTTGATTATGGAATCCAATTATGTTAGTTACAAACCCAAACATGTTAACCCTCCCGCTGCAATGAAATCTGAATATCCAACATTATGATTGTACAATATATTTTCGATTTACTATACATTTTGATTGAACTGTACATAATGTTTCTATAGGTTACATTGAATAATTGGATATGTCGAATATTGCAAGGTGGTGGACAAGTAAGTAAAGAAAACAATCAATTGTAAAATTGAAGTAGAAAAATCAAAGTAATTACCTTCGTATTTCTTTTTTAACGGCAGTAACCTTCATATTAGTTGTCGGGTGTTCAAAAAGTTCTCACCCACATTCATTCTCTCTCTCTAAAGTTGTCTGGTGTTCGAAAAGTTCTTACACACACTCGCTCTCTTTCAATAGAAACAACAAAAAGTTCGAATTCAACAATTTCATTAGTGAGGTACGTCCTAAATCCATTCATGCATGCAAGTAAATTTATGGATTCTCTGTTTCTTAATATATGATTCTAGTGGGTGTTTTCATGATTAAAACTGGTTCTTGAAAATAGAAACCCTAAAGATTTTACAATCAACGTGATCATTGTTGTTTTATCTTCATCAATGTCCAGTTTATGATGTTGTTCAAGTTGCGTTCTTTTTCTCTCTTTGGGAATCATCGATCTCATTTGTAATTAGTGGGTTTTCGTGATTAAAAACATGGTTTGAAAACAGAAACCCTAAAGATTTTACTTAAAAGCATGGTTTTTGAAAACAGAAACCATAAAGATTTTAGATACAACATGATCAGTGTTGGTTGCTCTCTCTCTCTCTCTCTCTCTTTGTTAATTAGGAATCGATCTCATTCCCAGGTTTTTATGTTTTCTCGATTAAAAAAAATGTTTGAAACGATCTTTTTTTTTCTATTGTGAATTGAAGCAGATGGCAGGAAGTACTTCATCCAACCCTCCCACATATTTGAACAATGTGCTAGCAAGTTGTACTCGTAAAAAACGATCTGAATCAAGACATCGCCATGGCCCTCATGTAGTTTCTCGTGTGCTAGGGTTTGTTGATGGGATGCATCCACTTCCTACATGGAGTCACCTCAGAAACAATATTCAGCTTTATGAGGAAGTTCAACGAAAGTTGAAGAATATAAAGAAAGGGAAAAACGTAGGTTCAACTGGTAGATGGAATAATGAGAGGTATGATCAGGCTAAAACTCGCATCTTGGAAGCATGAACTAACAACTTGAAACCGAGTAAAGAGAAATCACGATCAAGGGATGAACTTAGAAACACAGTTTTATCTCTAGTTAGTATCGAAACCAGTCTACTTGACAATGATCTCAAAGACATAGGGGAAGAAGTTACACTGTGCGGAAAATTCGTCTGCAAAAGAGGGATTAATATTTTGGATCGTAAATTTGAGTATTGGATTGAACAAAAAAAAGATAAGCTCGCACAAGAGTCCACCAATGAACAAATTTTGAGCATTAAAAAAGCTTATTGTCACGGAGTAATTTCCCAAACTCGTGTGCGGCTCTTAGTCACCGTACTAAGATCAGCCTTGACACCAACTAGCAAATCGATTTAGTGACTTGAACAAAGAGTGTGAACAAAGAGAACACTTGTATTGCTTTAGAGAACTCTTTACAAGGGAACTTTGATACAATTTTTGGAAGTAATTAGCAAATGAGCCAACATCACCTATTTATACTAATTGTTAAGTATTCTAGATTATTCCTAAGAATTCTCTTAGTCTTTCTTGATATTTTTGGGCCTTGAATCCAGAATTTTCTAAGGCAAAAATCCGCCATGTGAGGACCTTGAAGTTGGTAGAAAATTCCCGAATCTCAAGAGTTGTGATCTGAATTTTGGCTGGCTGTGACATTCTCCCCCACCTAATCCGTCGACGTCCTCGTCGAGTCTTCATGGTACTTCTTAATCTCGTCCCAGAACTGCCATAGTGAATTTTCTGTTTCCCAACTTGCTTCACTATCTGGTGAGTTCTTCCACTTGATCAAGAACTCCTTGTAGCTTGTCACTCCTCGACGTCGGGTGGTGCGATCAGATACGATCTTGGTAACCTCTCGATCGAACAATGTTACAAGGGATGTGGGTGCCTGCTTAGACACTCCTCGATTTAAGTCTTCCTCCTCGAACGATGTTACAAGGGATGTTGGTGCCCGCTTGAGAAGACTCACATGGAAGACTGCATGAATCTTTAACTTGGGCAGTAATTGTAGTCGGTACGAAACTTTGCCAACTCGAGCAATTAGTGGAAAGGGTCCCTCATATTTCTTACGAGTCTTTTGTGCAGCCCCTTAATGACTTGAATTATTGTGGCAAGAGTGTCACCATGACTTGATTACCAACTTGGAACTCCACACGTCGCCTATTATTGTCCGCCCTCTTCTTCATTCTTTTAGTTGCGATGTACGAGCCAAGTCTGCTTGTTCGTGCCATTCCTTTAGACTCTTGAAAGCAGCTAGGCTACTACCATCATAAGATGCGGCTAAGGCATTAGTAGTCAATGGTTGGCGTCCCGTTATGATCTCGAAAGGGCTTTTCCAGGTTGCTTCACTTCGCTGCATATTATAAGAAAATTGGGCAATATCTAAAGTGTAGCTCAATCACGTTGATTAACACTTACATAGTGTCGGAGGTATAACTCGAGCAATGCATTGACCTGCTCCGTTTGCTTGTTAGTTTAGGGGTGAAAGCTGATTGAAAAGTTGAGTTCTGTCCCCATAATCTTGAATAACTCATACCAGAAGCTCCCTGTGAAGCGAGGATATCGGTCAGGATCCCGGTCACTAACGATGGTTTGTGGTATGCCCCAGTACTTCACCACGTGCTAAAAGAAAAGTTTTGTCGTCTCTGCTGCTGTAACATCGGTTGGTGCGGAGACGAATGTTCCATACTTTGAAAATCTATCAACCACCACAATGATGCTTCCCGAACCTTCCGACTTTGGTAGGCAAGTGATGAAATCCATTGAAATGCTTTCCCAAGGGCCATAATACGAAAATAAAACAAAATATCAAATTAATTTTTGATCAAATTTAATACAAGTACCATTTTTACCCGTACCGATACCAAAATTACCGAATACCGAAATTAATAAAAGTAGGTACCGATACATGTACCAAATAACCAAAATTGGTACGGGTACATGTATGGTACGGTACGATACAAGTACGTGTATTGGGGAAAAAAATCTAATCCTAGTTGCAACCAAAACAGTGTTCCGATGACCAAGTCATCAACGTATGTTACCCACGACCCCTAATGGCATATGATAAAGCAATAATATTGATGGTTACATATGATAAAGCAATAATATTGATGGTTAATAATGTTAGATGCATGTGATTAATCAAAGTCATTTATGGTCAGCTAGAGTTGTTGATTGTCGATTAGAGTCGTTGGAGTTGTTGATTGTCGATTAGAGTCGTTGATGCTCAGTTATGGTTAATGGTGATCATACATAGTCAATGATGGTTAATAACATGAAATTAGTGGTCAATCAGGGTCAATAGTCGATTAAGGTCATTGATGATCAATTAAATTAAATAAAGGGTCAAATGAAAGTTAGTTAAGGTTAATGATGATTAATTAGGGTCCTTGATGGTCAATCATGACCATTAAGGTCCAAAATACCACATTATGAGATATATCGCCAATAAAACATGTATGATCAATCAATTACTAGCATGATTTATCACAACCCAATTACTAATAAAGACATGTAAAATTGATTATAATATCTAGTGTGACTCTTTCCAACCATAATTTACACATTTCGAATGGTGTGTGTGAGAAGAGAAATCAAACATATCACCCCGCTTATACACATCATGCCCCGTAGTGGATAGAGCCCCATAAAACCCGGGAGTGGTGTTCCGGGCGGTATGGCCCAAGATGGAGCCCCATAACGAGCCACTACACATGGCCTTACTATGGATGGCAAAAATACCCGAGCCCGACGGGTATACCAAAACCCGACACAAATGGGATGGGTATACCCGATACCTGACATGTATTGTGTCGGATATGGGATTAGCCGAAACCACATACCCGTTTACCCAAACTATATACCCGATCATATACCCGGATTTTTTATTTTTTATTTTTATTTTCCGTTAACCCTTCTCTATTAGTGATTTATTTTAGTATGTTCATATGTGAAAAAAAAACTAAATTTTCTTTTAGTATATGTATTTGATAATAGTATTTATATTTTGTATGTTATGAAATATATCCATATAAATGTATAAGTATTATAAAGTTTTTATTAATTTATTATAAAACTTAAATTATGTAATGTGCGTTTTTTATTCATAATAGTTGTATAAATAAATTTATAATAATTATAATAGTAAAAAAATGTATTTGGAAACCCCCCAACGTATATCTTTTAACAAATTAATGGGTATACCCATACCCGACGGGTATTGGGTCAAGTATGGAACACGATTTTACAAACGGGTATGGGTATGAGATTACCAATACCCGACCCATTAGCATCCCTACATACAATGGAATAACAAGACTCGCAAATAATGATAAAAGGTAAGATCAACTATAAAATATCATAGTTAGTTGATTCTCTCAGTCATGTAATTTGTTGATGCTACAGGATTTGAATTACAACCCATCCATATAACTAAAAAAGATCGGTATCAAATGAGCTTCTTCTTTTCAAAGAAAGATTTCAAGTGCCAAATTTGCAACCCGCGACTGATAAGCATATGAAAAGTGGAGAGAAAACTCAACCACGCCATTCTCGAATTTGTGACTTGGTTAAGCTCTTGCATCTCTCGTTCCCTGTGATAAAAAAATATGAAACTTGTGTTTAAAATAGGGTGTTAATAAAGCCACACCCCAAAATCTTATTTTTCACACCCTCTATATGGGTCGTATAGGATTATACGGCCCGTATAGAAAAATCTGACATGACAAATATTTGGTCGTATAACGCTATACGGCTTGTATAGATGGAGAAAATATTGGTTCCTATAACATTACAGACCGTATAACATTATATGGGTCGTATAATGCTATACGGCTCGTATGATGGAGACAAAAAAACATTCTGTGACATTTTTTTGTGTCAAATTCTCCTATACGGCCTATATAACCCTATACAAGTCGTATAGATGTAGGGGCGTGAAAATAAGATCTTAGGGTGTGGGAATAGTGGGAGCCTTAAAATAATACACCCCACGACGAAAATGCCCTAAAAAACAAAGACACATATACCCTTGATGATGTGCCAAAATGTTACCGGTCAAAATTATCGTTTGTTATCAATATGTCAAGTATACTTTTGCCAAAAAAAACTTCAATTTGAATAAAGTGGTATGACAAGCATCATGTATTACTACATATAATCTTTCAAAGTGTTTAGTTTAGTTTTTGGTGTTCTAGAAGGCTAAACTTCAATTTTGAACCAACATTATCGACTTCTGAAATACCAAATTTGCCGCTACAAGAGACGAGTATGAGTATTTTGGTAAATTATTCACTAACCTATCTCTGAGATATGTCATTTCGTCATGAATTGAAGTGATGGTATCTGCAAGTTTCTTCAGCTCATATTCCATTGCCTGAAAATAAGCAAATTGCCAAAAAAAAAAAAAAACTTCAATTTCATCCCATTTACTTATGAATGGGTCAACTCGAGTTCTAAGCAGTTAATGCGGTAAAAAATTGGATATCGATCAAGGACCGATATTATATCAGTAATTTTAATATCATGCTGAATTTATATATATAGCAATTTAACACTAACAATTCAGTATACTTTCCTACCATTACCAATTTACCTTTTGCAACTTGCAAAACACTACAATCGTAGCAAGTGGAACTGAATCAACTGATTAAGACTTAAACCTAACAGTTAACAATAAGAAGAAAGACGAATGGTAGAACTAATAAGAAAGGTACTGATGTCGGAAAATCGGTTAATATCACCGATATTTGACACCAATATTTTACATGAGAACCGATATTAAGTGAGTCGAATCGACTCGGAACAGCTAAGCCAATACTCGTGAGCTAGGACTCATGTAACCCTAGTCAATAACAACAATTCTTTCGGTCTACCTTTTGAGCTTTATTAATGAAGTTATTTTAGTTTAACCACGGGCTCTGTTTTATTGCTTTTAACTATTGATCTATCTAGCAAAGTTTTAAGCAGATGACCTATTTGCAATAAGCCTATAAGTAGTTGTTACAAAATACTGACAGCATCTATATTGGTACAAAGTTCTTATAATCTCTTAATATTAAGGAGTATTAAAAAATTTAATAAATAGTCAACTACTCAACTTATTATAGAAAACTGTTTATTAGGGGGTGATTATAATATTGTGAGTGATATAAATGATTGGTATGGATTTTTCTACCTATATGTTTAATGTTTTCAATTAGTTTAATTTCAGATGTGATGCTATATGTGCATGCTTGTGTATATGATTAACTAGAAAACTCCGAAAAAATTAATTATTATTTCACAAGACATTCTAAAAAAAGATATGGTGTGATATGAGGGAGTATCATCTATTCATCTATACCATAGTTGTCGAATAGCGAAATAGCGACAAGGCACCTATAGGCTACGTAGCGAATAGCGACAATAGCGATGGCTATTTATAAAATAGCGATACACTAGAAAAAGAATTTTAAAATTTTTTATATGTATATTATATTTAAAATACCCTAGTATATATGTTATTTTACATGTATATTTAACAAAAATCTATAAATCCAACTATTTTATAGCTACATCCAACTGTAATTTATGTTGGAATTTTGGGTGTGTGTGAATGGAAGTCTCAAATGGTAAAACACTTGTCCCACGTAGGTGTAGGGACAACGTGAAAGGTTATTTATAAGGTAAAACATTTACCTAACTAATATAACTTAATGACTTGTTTTACCAAAGGTCCTACCCGCGCGTGCACGGGGGTGCAAAAAATGGAGCCGGATTTAATTGAACTCATGTGTGCCCGCACGTCCTGCGGACACGAATGCAGTTCCCAAAACCTGTGTGGTTGCTGCGGGGCGTTTTTGCACTTCTTTTTTAATGATTTTTCCAAAACCAGCAGTAGCAGTTTGTTTACACCACTCAGCAGCCAAAACAAAAAAAATTGCCTGTCGCTATTCACGCTATTGGTCATAGCGACCCTTCGCCGCAACGCTAGCTACCGCGCTATAGCGGTCGCCATGACAGCTATGATCTATACTGTGACATCATACTTTGTGATGCACGCCTCACATAGTCACATTAAAGATATGTTATATCGCTTACATGGCAAACAAATATACGTTAAAATGTTAGCTAAAAAGGTAATCGGTCAGCTAAGTTCAAACTAAAAATATAAATACACATGCATAACGTCATATATGATTAAAAAAACGGATTAATGATCTTACATCGACTGAACCTTTCTTGGCAACATTTGACCAGTCTTTAGCAGCGACACCAGACCTCCAATCAAACTCAACCGGAATTTTAAGCGGTGGTTGGTGATCAATGGCAAAAAAGCAAGCCATGTAATCTCCAGCCTCGACAGACTGAAAAGCAAACTGACCCGATTGCACATTTTCAGACGAATGATAGCTATTCCCATAAGCTGAAGTCACCTGCGTTACATATAAACATCAACGAATGCAACAATTCAGTTCAACTAAATGCCGAAAGGAAAAAAACAAAAGAATCATATATACGTACCAAAACCGATAAACATAAGATTCAAACAAAAAATACACACAATCCCCAATTTCCAACAAAAACTAAAGGCAATATCTATACAAAAAAAAAACTTAAACTAAGACCATGACGTTAACGTGTAATTTGAACAGAAATATCTTATGAAGCATTATATATACACATATATAACACAGGAGTCTACACGTAAACAGCAACCAACACAACAAACAATTCAATTCAACTAAATGCCAGGCGGCATAAAACAAAAGAATCATATATACGTACCAAATTCGAATACATAAATATTCCAACAAAAAATACACACAAATCTAATTTTTTTAACAAAAATTCAAGCAATATCTATATAATCACATAAAATTTAAACAAAGACCAGGACGTAAACCTGTAATTCAAAATGAAATTATCTAATGCAGCATCATATATATAATATATATAAACACTGGATTCATACAAGAAATAGCAACTAATGCAACAATTCAGTTCAAATAATGCCAAAAACAAAAACAAAAACAAAATCAAAATCATATATTCGTACTAGGACCAAATAACATAAAATCCAACAAAAACACACACAAAAATCCCCAATTCAACAAAAACTCAACCAATCTTTATATAAAAAACAACAAACTTAAACAAAGACCATGACGTAAACCTGTAATTCATACTTAAATATCTTATGCAGCATCATATATATAACACACGATTCATACAAGAAACAGCAACCAATGCAACAATTCGATTCAACTAAATGCCAATACGCAAAATACAAAATAATCATATATACGTACCGAAATCAAATAACATAAGATTCCAATAAATACACACAAATCCCCAATTTATAACAAAACCTCAACCAATATACATATAAAATAACAAACTTAAACAAAGACTAATTCAAACTGAAATATCTCATGCTGCATCATATACTGAACACAAGATTCATACAAGACAAAGTAATTAATCCCACAATTCAGTTTATAAACCCTAAATATAAATACTACAATCCAAAGCATACAAGCTGTAAAACAACTAAAAATCCAAACTTTAAACAAATAATAACATAAAATAATCCAAAACACAAACAATAAGCAATATCTATATTACAAGCTGCTAATAAAAAAGCAAAGTTAGGTTAAAAATTGGTAATTGAACTGACCCTAAGAGTGATTCTGTGAGATTCAGGTAAAGGGGTTCCTTCATTAGGGTTAACAATGGAGTAATGACCAACGATCATCGAATTGCTCTTGATATCTTCTGCTATGCACTTTGTGTGACCCGATTCGATCTCGAAGCGAATTGAGTGAGCGATTGTGGATAAAAACCCCATGATTAGGATGATACAGAGAGCAGATCTTTGGAGCTTCATAGTTGACAGATGTTTTGATCTGTGGAAGGTGATTTTGAGTAGTGATTTGGGGATCTAGCGAACGAGATGATTTCGTGATGACCAAGAGTCAATGAGGTTTCTATAGTGTTTCATATTTATGTTCTTTTGATATCCATGGGTTAATAAGAAGGTGGGCCGGGTCGGGTCGAACCCAATATTTGTTTGGGTTGGAAGTTGGGATCGGTTGTTGGGTCAAACTACTAACTATGGTTTTGAAGAACGGTAAACAAAACCGGGTGGTTGAGAGGGTGGGCCTGACTGAAGACCGACCCGTTTCGTTGGTTTTTTTTCTTATTTTTTAGGATGAGCGGTGTAAAAAGCTTGAGGAGATTGAGAAGTAGATGGAATGGTTGTATCGAGGTGATAACTAAGATTAAGACACTTTGCTAATAACGTACCCGCCTTGTCTTGACACGTAGACGAGGCGGTCAAAGAGGTTGCATTCGAAACTACTCTCGCAAAATCAAATGTTTTAATTTAATAATTGAAGCAACTGAAAGGATTTTTTTTCCAACGTTTAAAGATTTTGAATGTTTAAAGTTCAATTTACGATAAAATAATGGTTTGGAGATTATAAATAAAACAAAAGAGATGGAAGGAAAATCGTTATATTTGCATCCACATATATTAGAATAATAATATAAATTGACATATTCGCAAAGCTATGGCATCTAGTGGTGCACACAATAGCTTGCTTTTAAACCAACACCGGTTAATAATTGAAACCATAACCAGTTTTAACCGATAGAGGTTTAACCAATGATGGGTTTTTTAACTACAGGTTAGTAACTGATTTAAGACATTATAGTCCAACATGTATAAAGATAGTTGCCAGATTTAATAACACATGATTTGACAATTCTACTTTTTAAGCATATTTACTATAGTTTAATCATCCGACTTGTGTGTTCGCTAATTAAAATGATAATTATTAAGTAAAAACTAAAAGGCTGTTATAAAATATATTATATTATGTGGTTATCAACTCTTAAAATAGGTTGGTTTGTTCTTCAAGAGTTCCTCTCCTATATATATTCCATTGTATCTCTTGTATTATACACACATGTCAATAATATAAACATCTTTCTCCCTTCATCTGTTTCTTATATTGTTTAGCTACTAGGTCTATTTCATAACACGTTATCAGCACGAATTACTTTCTAAAGTTGGATCGTATTAGTGTAAGCGTTGTTGCTTCACTAGGACAGACAAGTGTTTTTGCGAGTCTCTTGTAAGGCACACCCTTTCACGATTATGTTATTTAATTGATGGTTCTATGTATACGTATTATATGATTACAATCAATTACAATTTTTGTTTTAAAATTGACCGATCTGCGTTCTTAACTGACAGAGATTTATTAGTTTTGATTTGCGTTAATTGTTATTTTAACTCATTATCTTTAATATTTAAATTTGCATCAAAAAGATTTTCGAGTTTCTGTAAATTTATGTTAGCTTAGAGAATTTATCACCATGTTTCTTTCTTTCAATTGCCATTTATATTCTTTAAAACAAGTCTAATTATATTCCATTATCAGTTACGTCATATTTTGGTATTTAGTAATTAATTTTGATGCTATGATGACACTTCATCATAGAGATGGGCATAAAAACCGGTTTCGAACCCGAACCGGTAGAACCGAACTGGAACCGGTTCCAGTTCCTACCCGACATTAAGTAGAACCGTTTCCGGGTTCAAAATACCTGTTGGTTCCAACCCGGTTCCACAATTTTATCATTTGAATCGGGTAGTAAACGGTTCCTACCCGTACCCGGTTCCTACCAGTACCCGGAAATTCAGTTCTAGAAGGAACCGGTTATACCCGTTAAAATGTTACCGTTGGAACCGGTTATACCCGTTATAATGTTACCGTTGGAACCGGTTATACCCGTTAAAATGTTACCGTTGGAATAGAAAGAAACATTACACAAACTTTATTAAAACACCAACGGTAACATTTATCAGGAACCGGTAAGTAGGAAAGGGTTTATATACAAAAAACAACGATTTTTTAATCAGGAACCGGTTCCAACGGTAACATTTTATCAGGAACCGGTTCTGAACAGTAAAAGTCAGGTTTTGACTGCCAAGAACCGGTTCTGAACAGTAAAAGTCAGGTTTTGACTGCCAGGAACCGGTTCCCACACTATCAGGAACCGGTTCCGCACCATACCCGGTTCCACACCATACCCGGTTCCATAATACCCGTACCCGGTTCTACATGGTTCCATATTCTTGGGTGTGAACCCGGGTAGGAACTGGACCCGGTTCCACACCATACCCGGTTCCAATGACATCCAAGCAGAACCGGGTCCAGGTTGGAACCGGTTCCGGGTAATAATAAAACCCGATTATGTCCATCTCTACTTCATCATATATAATTTCTTGCTACACAATCTTGGATATTTTGGTCACGATTTTTAATAGTTCGATCGTTTCATGTTTAGATTCGTGTTATACTTGGGATTTTGTTATTGGGATTTTTAAATCTTTCATATATCTGGCCGATTAATTATTTGGTGGTGGATTTGAAGAAAAAAAATATCTCCTTGGATGATTACTAATTGAAGTATTTAAATAATTTGGAATTGGCCTTTTTACATATTGAATAAAAAGATCAGAGTTTCTTTTTAATAAGCATCAAAAGTCAATATATACATCAGATCTTATCAAGTTCTAAATCATATTACATAGCATATATATTAAATAGAACTAGGATTTTCTCATCGCGTGTTGCGGTGGGGAATTCGGGTGCGAACTACATAGGAAAGACTGGTTTCGTTTAAGTTATTATATTGTAATATATATTAAAACCAACTTTCCATGTTTATATTTCGTAACTAATAGTTTTTAAATATTTAATATTGCAGATACTATTTACAGTGTTGAAACTGTAGCAAAACCGCTACGATGTGTGGGCACCGTAAAGTCTATATTATTGTTGTTGTTTACAAATGAATAGACTTAATAAAATATACATTGATTAATTTTTATAGTTTTGATGATCTTACAAATAACTCTTGTTTTAAGCTTCTACTATTAGAAAATATAAAATTAAAAATATTGTTTATTAAGTTTATGTGGAGTTTTTAAACAAAAAAAGTGCTTAAATATTATAATTTTGCCACCGATCTTGATAGAAATAACTGAAACCATTTAGAGTAAATTGCACAAAACGTCCTTTAAGTTTCACCAATCTTGCTGGTTTCAGCCTTAATCTTTAAAAGTTGCCAAAACCAGCCTTTAAGATTAATTTTGTTGCAGGTTTCATCCTTTATCACTAACCCAGTTACTAATCCATGTTAAATGGCCTCACATGCATAGCATGTGAGGGTAAAACCGTCTTTTCATCTCTCTTACCTTAATAAAACTATAATTAAACATTAAATAAATAAAAAGAATAATCATAATCGACTTATATTAGGGTTTTAGGGTTTGCAATTGAGTTTCTGATCCACAATTTTCTTTCTTCAGATTCCAAATCAATGGAAGAACCCAACAACACCACCATCACGACAATTTTCTTTCTTCAGATTCCAAATCAATGGAAGAACCCAACAACACCACCACAAAAAGCCAAAAATCAACACAAGAGTTAGCAATTGAGGGGCAAAAATATCTAGAAGATACAATAGAATCAGCATTTCAGATTCTATCCTCGATGAACGATGAACTCTGTAACCCTCATTTCTGGTCCACTTCATCTCCACCTAACGGCCATCATCACGCGCCAAACAACGGCGATGCCACGTCATCTGACACCACACATCAGTCTGAGACCGATGGCGGAGCTCTCGATGAAGCTCGTATCCGGCACAGGTCGTCTGTTGCCACACATCAGGTTTCATCCTTTATCATTAAACATTTGAAATTACAGAGTGGGATCAAAGCCCTAGCTTTACTTTGCTCCCTTGGGCATCATCAAAGCTCTGTTAGACCACCATCTTCAACCCCAAATCGTAACCAGCACCCATGGATCGTCATTAAACCTTTGCCGGACCACCATCTTCAACCCCCATATCTGAACCACCATTTTTCAACCCCCATACGACCCAAAAATCGGAACCACCAACCATACGACCCCCCACCACCATCTCACCTCCCCATTATCCCATTCACATCGATCACACTTTCTCTCTCTAAATTCACACCTACCTATTTCATCTCTCCACCAACAATCTCACCTAACCCTCCCAAAATCCAAGCCGTTTCTCTGGAACACGGTTTCGAGATGCTCCAACCGTTCGGCGACTTGGGTGAGGTCGTTTGCCCGGACCTTGTAGCCGGCGCCGGCGAGGAGGTGGTCCATCTGGTCCGGTGGTTGCGGTGGTGGTGGCTTGGTGGAGCTGGAACACGGTGATGAAGAGGAGTTTGAAGAATTGTAAGGAGGAGGACCCATGTGGAAGTGAAGGTGAATATGTTGTACATGAATATTGTAGATTGAATTGGAGATACGGTGGATATAGAGAGATATAGAGATATAGAGAGAGAGTATAGAGAGTATAGAGACAGAGTGGTGAGTGAAACAGAGAAACGGTGCGTACAGAGGTCTGTGGAAGAGAGAGAGAGAGAGAGAGAGAAAGTGTTGGTGGAGAAAGAGTTTGAAGATAAAGAAAGAGTTTGAAGGTAAAAGAGTTTTAAGATAAAGAAAGTGGAGAGAGAGAGATGAAAAGACGGTTTTACCCTCACATGCTATGCATGTGAGGCCATTTAACATGGATTAGTAACTGGGTTAGTGATAAAGGATGAAACCTGCAACAAAATTAATCTTAAAGGCTGGTTTTGACAACTTTTAAAGATTAAGGCTGAAACCAGCAAGATTGGTGAAACTTAAAGGACGTTTTGTGTAATTTACTCAACCATTTAATCATAAAGCTAAATCAAAGTTTTTATAGATTATATATTCACAATATGAATGGCATTCCTCCTGTAATAAATAATTGTAAAAAGAAGACTTTTGTATGTAGTTATTTTTGTGACCACAAAGTCAATAAAGAGGGCACAACAATAGTAAATGGTATTTTTGTAAATAACTTAATTAATAAGAAGACTTTTTTATATACTGTAGTTAAAGATGTTATATAATATATAATAATATATAATATATAATATGCTTTCTTGTGCTCGAATATTTATTTATTTTTTAACTGGGGAAGATCAAAACACATCTTGGTGCATTTTTTTTCTCGTTAACTTAATTAATCTTATTGTTTTTTATATTTCATATTTATGGGTTCCATATACATGATAGTATGTGATTGTATAAGATTTTATATTTTCAATGTTTGGATGGTAAAATTATATTTATAAATTAAATTAGTATCGAGACGCTTGTTATAACTTTTCCTAATATATGGGATAAGAAAAGAGTTTATATACAAGTAATAAAGGAACATATTTTATTACAAAAATATCATAGGAACTTAATAAAATATTTGTTTGTGTTTTAAAGTAAAGTGACACATATTATGTACGATGTTATGTTACACTATTATTAGTATATACCATTAGTATTTTGCATGATAAGTGATTAAAGAAAAAGTAAGCAATAATATTTTAAACCATAGATTATGATTTATTGTTGATGTGTTTTAACTTGGATCCTGCTCTGGTTCTACGGGTTCAATTTTCCCCAAGCCTACTTGGAGTGTTTTAATTTTTAAGCCTTAGAGTTAATAATTTATGAAACACGTATCATTATATAAGATGTGTTTTAACTTGGATCCCACTTCGGTTCTATGGGTTCAATTTTCCCCAAGCCTACTTGGTGTTTTGATTTTTAAGCCTTAGAGTTAATAATTTATCAAAGATATATATCATTATATAACACTTTACAATAAAATATATATATGTATATATATATATATTATTTGAAACGTTAATTATTGGGTAAAGACTTGGCCATAGAGACTTTATTAAAAATTATGGGTTCTTTAAATCATCGTTCTTATAAAAATTTACTTATCTCATGTTATGTTATTAAGGCTTATGAGGACTAGATGGTAATATGTATTTATGTTTTAAATTAGAGTGACAAACATTTTTATATTAGATATACTTGTGATTACGTATATCATGATATGTTAATACAAATCATATACGTCTTGGTTTATAATAAATGAGAGAAGCATGTTATAACGTTATGCATTGCATTGTTAAACTTTGTGTATATTATCACTTTCACTATCATGATAAACACTTAGATATGACATCTAAAACATTACTCCATAAATCTCATTATGAGTTTGAAAAAAGGATATACAATTTCGGACCGACGAATCTTACATGACTCGATCATGTAGTTATTT
Organism: Scalesia atractyloides; assembly: GCA_947069175.1. Taxonomy (NCBI): domain Eukaryota; kingdom Viridiplantae; phylum Streptophyta; class Magnoliopsida; order Asterales; family Asteraceae; genus Scalesia; species Scalesia atractyloides. Next base: position 2,575,695 of record CAMTDV010000021.1, on the reverse strand, counting down.
CTCATTTTATATGATATGAAGAGAAAGATTTTTATAAGGAAAAACTAGATAAACTTTTTTCAATTTTCATATGTGAGATATCCTCCTAAAGTAGGATATATAAAATAAAAGAGTATGAAAGGTTTGAAGTGATTTCGTACTCACGTGACTGAGTAAAGAATGAAAATCAATGAAAGTTTCAGATTCTACCTCATTCCCTGAAGTGAATATGATTACATACTGTTCATTGTAAAGGTAGTGATCATGGACATAATTGAAAAAGTTGTAATTATAATATCGACCATTCAGAATTGAAATGACGGTCATATTAATAATGAGATGAACCACCAAAAGTGGTCAACTAAAGAGTGATTATAATGGTTTGAACTTTGAATTTATAAGATATTCTTTCGTATCTTACGTTTTGTATCACATATGTGAAAGTAATGCATATACGGTCATAAACCAGAAGTTTATGGACCATAATTGTTTATTTAGTTGGCATGACCGGTTAAACCACACCGAGTCAATGATGATATGAAACATAACGAAGAACTAGAAGATTCTTCAAGCTGATAATTAGTATGTAATGTTAATGTTTGCCAAATAAAGGAGGGTATGTATCCCTATATTCTGGAAGTGATTAAGGACAAACATACCCTAACATGATACCATTTAGTGTTTTAAATAGATGCATTGTCTAAATGGTTATCAATTCCACAACCCAACGTTCGTGTGATTGTGACTTAGCTAATAAGATGGCAAACATAATTTTCCAGATTACATATTTATTTTGATAATGATGGTGAATTTAATTCCCAAGTTGTTAAAAATCATTGGAATAAGTGATTTTGTTGAGATGAGCATTAAATATCTATGGTTGAAAGTAAAGTCCAATGATTATGAGAGCAAAGATTCATGTTTGTATTTGTGTGCATATGATTGTACATGCAGTGACATTATTCACATCAAGCCACCAAGTTATAATACATCCTCCCCATTACAATTGTTTTTTGGTAAGGAACCAAATATTTCCCATCTAATGTTTTTGGTTGTGTGGTATATTTAAATTCATCCACCACACTACACAAAGATGAGACCTCTAAAAGGGTTGAGAATATATGTTGGGTATAAATAATTGTATATGATTAAATACTTAAAGCCCATACGGCTGATTCATTTCACTTTAATGAATGAATGTTTCCAACATTAGGGGGAGATAACAAGCAGTTGGAAAGTGAAAAGTGGAATGAATTATCATATCATCTTGATCCTCAGACTATAAACTATGAACCAGAAGTTCAAAAGATAATTCATTTACCAATATTGAAGGATAAATTACCAGACATGTTCACTGACCTAAATAGAATGACAAAGTAAGACACATAATCAACTGCTTATGCTCCAATTATACTTTTGTCAAAAAGGGCAGCCACATATTTTGTAACGAGTTTATTGCAGCCTAAAGCATGATAGACTAATTGATTCCAATAATAAAATTCCTCGGAAATTGGAGCAAGTAATTAAGATGGTCAAGTCGAAGGTATAGTAAATAAGATATCCTGAAGAGACAATAGATATACCTGAAAATAAAGAGATCTCAATAAGTTATATCATGTCTAAAAATATGGAATCGAAACAAAATCGACGTCGTTATACTTTTGTATATAACGAATTAACGCAACCCGCGCGTTGCGGCAGAGTATTGATTACGGATATGTTTAGTATTACTATATGAGATGCGGAAATTATTAAGTTTATGCTAAACATTTTTTCATTTTGTCTTATTTGTAGCCTACAAAACTACTCTAGAGCAATTTAATTTCAAAGATAGAAAACGTTTTGAGGAATGCCCCAATTTTGTTGGTATAAATTTTGAATCGAAGATGTTTTGACCACGCCGAATATGTTTCTTTTTGTAAGTAGAATGATAATTGGAAATAGCATTATTGAAAATTCTGGTCAACAGTGTAAATGTCTTTGGTGAAAATGGCGTTGATCGGTGTTGTATTTATATACCTTAGGTTAAAATGATGAGGTGGTGTGAATATGGTAAAGAGAAATGTTGGACACGTGTGATTAAAAACAAATCCTTTTTGTGATAATCAATAAGTAAGAATTTAGGATTAAAATTATATATAACAATCATTACGTATGCAAAACAGTGTTATATGTTCACAATTTTGTAGAACGCTCCTGTCAAAACAAACAAAATTATGTTATATGAAATAAAGTAAATCACTATATTGTTTAACACGTAACTAATCAATTATTTTTATATATCAGATATTAATCGTTTGTAAGCTAAAAATATCCATATTACATAAAAAGCTTAAACATAAGCATGTATGTTTTTTCATAAATCACTAAAATTTCTTCCTAACGAAAAAGTAAATGAAAGAATACATATCAAAATAAGGAATAGTTTAAATGTAATAAAAAGCAATTTTTATCAAACCCCTAAATTTTTTTAATCAACTTGAGAGCATATCAGGTCATATGTAGTCATAAGGGGCGTTTTTTGATATGTGGCGTGCCACGTCAGCAATAGGCGTTATGACATTAGCCGTAGTCATAACGTCCCTACCTCATCATTACTCAAATAATATTTTTCATTATTTAATATTATTTTCTAACTATATAAAAATAAAAACTAATTTCATTAAAATAAAAAATTACACTAAAAATAAAAATAAAAACATTACACTTAAAATAAAAATAACATTACACTAAAACAAATAATTATCAAAACAAAAAAAAACAATAATAATAAGACACAAAAAATACCTATTGCGGGGTCCTCCGACACGTCGAGCCAAGATCGTGGTCCTCCAGAACAACCACGGGCTCGCGTACGGGCGACCCGAATGCCCATGTCGGCGCTCGAACGTGGAGGAATGAAACCTCGGTTGAAAGGATTCATGGTAAAAAAATCGTAAATTTTTATTAAAAAAAGGGAGATAATAAGATGAAAGCACGTAAAGTGTGTTGAATTTTTATAAAAAAAAATGAGAGACGGGGGGATTTATAGGTATTTAAATGAATTTTAAAATTAAAAAACCTTTTTTATCATTTGAGCATTTGCTACGGTCACATTTTGAAAATTCAACCCCAAAAACGCCGCTATGTGTATGGTGCCTCTCCACACAAAACCACCCAAAACGCCCCGGTAATGATGTGGACGTCGCTATAGGAGCGCTTTCGGCCACCTCACCCTCCCAAAACGCCCCATTACGGACAGCTCAGGAACAAAATTTAATTATCAAACCTCTAAATTTTTATACAACTTTGAGAGCAGGAACAATTTGAATTTTGAAAAACCATTTTTATGTCAAGTCAAAACCATGTCCCTAAACCGTGGTTCAAAACTCAAAACCATTTCACATCTAACCCAGCGTTATTCAACCATTCTCAAAGAAACAATAAAAAAGAGTGAGGGAGGGAGACGGACCACCAAACCTAGCCGTCAGCGTGTGCACACACGCGACTGTCACCACCGTTCGAAAAGTTGAATTTCCACCGTGTAATGTCGTCTCCTGTAAAGCCTTCACATGTCGGAACCCTAATTGATTATTCGATACGTGTTATGGTAGAGTGCCGGTGCCGACGCCGACGGTGGCTTTAAATTTCGCCGGAGGTACGACGCTATTGACCGGAGAATTATTTGATTCCGGTCGATTCGAATGGACTTTCGTCTTCCTTAGTCAGATTGAAAATACATGCATATGAATGAATCGATGCCTTCCTTGTTAATGAATCGATGTAAAAGTTGGCCGGAAACCGGCACACACCGTTGACGTAGCGTTGCGATGGTTGCCGGTAACCGTCACACCACTCTTGTTCATCATATGCATATGCTGTTCTAAATGATCATGTTAATATGGAACGATGTCGTTAAAAGCAACGGTTGGTTTGGTCATGTCTTTTTAAACGACATGTTGGTTTGGTGATTTATTTTCAAACGGTGCGTTGGTGGTCCGTTGGTGTTTTCATTGTATACTCATGACTCAAGTTGCTTTTTGTATTATATAGATAATATAGCGCTTGAAATGATGAAGTGGCAAGGATCAAGATTTAAAATCTGCCTACGAAAAAAAACATATAAATGATTGGCCAAAATCGAAAGACGCTAATAAGACAGAGTTGAATTCTCTAATGACATGGAAAGTTTTTGGACCAACAGTCCATACAATTGAAGTTGTAAAATATGTTGGATACAAATGTGTCTTTGTCACACTCCAACCGATGGCGAAAACATCAGGGTTAGTGGCACTAGGCGACCAGATTGTCTCACGAGAAATTCCGTAACAATTATCCAACAACATTGCTTAACGTTTAACATCCCATACTATTAAACATAACATTTCAAGCAACCATTACAAAAATTCTGATTTTCTCATAAAAACAACATGGTTCGATATCCCCTAGATTTTTATTACAATCGTTCTAAACAAGATAAACAAAATACTAAATAAAACTACTCCAAAGCAATCCAAGCTAAATCCTCAACCTGTTACATACGTTAAAATACAAGTCAATACAATTAAGTAAATGTGAGCATACAAGTTTGAATAATACTAGCATAGTCGAGAAAGCGTTTGCGAAACAATCTAATTGCATATCATGATACACCAAAACACTTAACATAACATAGGCTTACTTTTCATGCTAACTACCGTGAAAAGGCTTGCGCGTCCATCCTAACTAAGAGATGTGGATATTTCGTTTTCATTTCGAGTTCCCAAGTGAACTCGGCGCCGCGTTTGCCTTCCCATCGGACCTTCACGATGGGTATGTGAGAGCGTCGAAGTTTCTTGGTCTCCCGATCCATGATTTCAACGGTTTTTTCCACGAAATGGAGCGTCTCGTTGATTTGCAGATCTTCGAGGGGGACATGCAGATTTTCTTCGGCTATGCACTTTTTAAGGTTAGACACGTGGAAAGTCGGATGTACATTATTAAGTTCCGCCGGTAGTTCGAGACGATAAGCCACTTTGCCGATCTTTCCAGAATCTTAAAGGGTCCTACGTAGCGTGGCGCTAGCTTTCCTTTCTTTCCGAAGCGGACCACTCCCTTCCAAGGTGCAATCTTTAGGAGTACGTGATCTCCCACTTCGAATTGCAGGGGCTTTCGTCGTTTGTCGGCGTAACTCTTTTGGCGACTCTGAGCTTTCAAGATATTGTCTCTGATTTGGAGGATCTTGTCGGTTGTTTCTTGAATTAGCTCGGGACCGGTGATTTGTGCTTCTCTGATCTCGTGCCATGCAATAGGCGATCGACATTTTCTTTCATACAGTACCTCAAAAGGAGCCATTTGAATGCTGGTATAATAACTATTATTGTACGAGAATTCGATTAAAGGTAAATGCGTATCCCAGTTACCACCGAAATCTATGATGCACGCACGAAGCATGTTTTCGAGGGTGCAGATCGTGCGCTCTGTCTGACCATCGGTTTGAGGGTGAAAAGCGGTACTGAGATTGAGAGTAGTACCGAGAGCGGATTGAAAAGTCTCCCGGAGACGCGAGGTAAAACGACCGTCTCGGTCAGAGATGATGTCACGAGGCGTCCCGTGTCGGCATATAACTTCGTCGGTATAGATTCGGGCTAACCGTTCGACCTTAAAGTCTTCTCGTATAGCAATAAAGTGCGCAGATTTAGTAAGACGATCCACGATAACCCAAATGCTATCGTGACCAGAGGAACTACGCGGGAGTTTAGTAACGAAGTCCATAGCTATACTCTCCCACTTCCACATCGGGATTTCGGGTTGTTCGAGTAAACAGAGGGCCTTTGATGTTCGGCTTTAACTTTCGAACAAGTTAAGCACTTTGAGACGTACAAGGCGATATCCTTTTTCGTGTCCGGCCACCAATACTTAGGACGAAGGTCCTGGTACATTATGTCGGCACCGGGGTGAATGGAATATTGAGATTTATGAGCTTCGATCATTAGCAATTCATGAAGATTATCACGGGTAGGAATACAAGTGCGATCGAGATAGTAATAAATACCATTAGGCTTATATACGAGCTGAGTTTCAGCACCACATTTCATTTCTTCTTCCAAAGTATTCTCGTTAAAACAAGCGAATTGAGAGGAACGGATCTTGATTTCGAGATCATTCAAAGCTTGAGAGTCACGAACACTATATACATAGCTTCGGCGACTTAGAGCATCGGCGACGACGTTTGCTTTGCCGGGATGGTTGCGTATCTCGCAATTATAATCGTTGAGAAGTTCAACCCATCGACGTTGTCGCATGTTTAGTTCCTTTTGATCAAAGATATGTTGTAAGCTCTTATGGTCGGTGAAGATCGTACACTTGGTACCGTAAAGGTAGTGTCGCCATATCTTTACTGCACCAATTTCGAGATCGTGGGTTGTGTAGTTCTTCTCGGGGATCTTGAGTTGTCGAGACGCATACGCGATAACCTTGTCTCGTTGCATGAGAACACAACCAAGACCAAGGTTTGAGGCATCGCAGTAAACAACGAAATCGTCGTTTCCGTCGGGTAAAGCGAGGGCATGAGCGTTGCATAGCATACGCTTGAGAGTTTGAAAAGCTTCCTCTTGCTTGGAATCCCAAACAAAAAGTTTATCTTTATGAGTTAAAGCGGTAAGCGGAACGGCGATTTTCGAGAAGTCGGCGATGAATCAACGGTAATAACCTGCCAATCCAAGAAATGAACGGATTTCGGAAGCATTCTTCGGTGTAATCCAACTCTTGACGGCTTCAATCTTGGCAGGGTCGACGTGAATTCCTTGACTATTAACGATGTGGCCGAGAAATTGGACTTCTTCGAGCCAAAATTCACATTTAGAGAACTTAGCATAAAGGCGATTTCCTTGAAGAAGTTCGAGGACTAAATCGAGATGGCGCGCGTGTTCGTCTCTCGACTTCGAATAGATAAGGATATCATCGATAAACACAATGACGAAACGATCTAAGAAAGCTTTACACACACGTTTCATCAAGTCCATGAAAACCGCGGGTGCATTGGTTAGACCAAAAGGCATGACCACGAATTCGAAATGGCCATAGCGAGTATGAAAGGCGGTTTTCGGAATGTGTTCTTCCAATACGCGCAATTGATGATAGCCGGAACGTAAATCATATTAGAAAAACAAGTAGCACCTTGAAGCTGATCAAAAAAGTCGTCGATACGAGGAAGAGGGTAGCGGTTCTTTATCGTGAGTTTGTTAAGTTCACGATAATCGATGCACATTTGGAACGACCCATCCTTCTTTTTCACGAAAAGGACATGTGCGCCCATGGGCGAAGTGCTCGGGCATATAAAACCTTTATCAAGAAGCTCTTGAAGTTGACTTGATAGCTCGCGCATTTCGGATGGTACGAGACGATAAGGAGCTTTAGTAACGGGAGTAGCACCTGGAATCAAATCGATACGGAATTCAACATCTCAAGTAGGGGGTAAACCGGGTAAATCGTCGGGAAAGGCTTTAGGAAATTCACAAACAACGGGAATATCTTTATAAGTCTTCTTTTCTTTCTTCGGGTTCACGATATGAGCGAGGAAAGCAACACATCGCTTTTGCAAGCATTTGTGTGCTCGAGTACATGACAAAAGCATCAACTTCTTTGAGGGAGTTTCACCGTAGACATGAAGTTGATCACCGTTTGGGAGAGGGAATCAGATCATTTATCGAAACAAACAACTTCAGCATGATTCTCGCGAAGAAAATTTATGCCTACTATGATATCGAAGCTACCTAACTGCATAGGTATGAGGTTGATCGAGAAGATGTGGCTGTTGAGATCGAGGGAACAACCACGTAAGACGGAATTGACGGTAACGGTTCTTCTGGTGGCGACTTCCACATCGAAAGTCTTTGTGAGTTTAGCGCGCTTACATTTTAAAACCTTTTCGAATTCTAACGATACAAAACAATTATCGGCACCAGTATTAAATAAACATGAAGCATAAATACCATTAACGAGGAACGTACCATTGACAACATTGTTGTCATTCTGGGCCTGGCGGTGGTTGAGATTGAGAGCTCTGCCATGCGCAGCTTGTGGTTACTGCTGCTGCGTGCGCGGCGGCTGAGGCTACTGCTGAGGCTGCGGTGCTGGCTGCTTTTGCTTGATAGGACGATTCGGACAGACATTGGCGAAATGATTCAGATCACCACACACATAGCACACACGTGCTTTTGGAGCTTGCTGCTGATTGGCTTGAGGAGGAGCGGGTAAAGCTGGAGCTGCTGGAGCCTGAGGAGCTGGCTGACGAGGACCTGATCGGCAACTCACCGTAAAATGGCCGTAGATATTGCAGTTTGTGCAAAAACGGCAGTTGCCACTAACGGCATGATGATAAGTGCACTTAGGGCACAGAGGGTGAGGTCCGGTATACGCACGCTTAGCTGGAGGTGCGTTTGGAGCGGCTGACTAAAGCGGCTGAGGGTTTGCTGGAGCGGCGAGAGAATAGTTCTTACTTGGGTTTCCTCTTTTGCGTCCCTGACGCTTTCCTTTGGTTCACTTGATGATTCGGTAGCGGCGGTTGGTTCGACGACGGCTTGATTGGCGACTTTAACATAGTTCTTGAAATAACCATCCTGAACTCGCTGATCATTGATTTCACGGCGAGCATGTAGGTTTCCTCGATGGTTGTAGTACGAGCAACTTTCATGAAACTTGCAACACACTCGGGTAAACCACGGATGTACTTGTTGATAGTTTTTCCGTCGTATCAACCTGGCTGGGACAGATGATGCTCAAAATATTAAACCGAGCAGTAACGCCAGCATTTTCGGACCATCCTGCTTGATACCTCAAAACTCATTCTCGAGCTTTTGCATTTCATGCGGAGGACAACTCCTTCATCATTACTTCATTGATTTCCTCCCAAGATAGATTGTAGGTTTCATCATTCCCACGTTTGTTTCTTTCAGCTGTCCAACAGTCGAGAGCACGGGACTGGAAGACTCCGGTAGCGTTCACGGTGTGGAGGTCGTCGGGGCATCCACTTTGCCTAAAAGTGACCTCAATAGCATCGAACCAGTGAAACATAGAAGTCGGTCCGTCATTGCCCGTGAAAGCGAGAGGTGCACAATCCTTGAAGTTCTTGAAGCTGAATCGCGGCTTGGGATTCTCAGTTTTCGAGTCGACTGTTGAGTTACTGCGCACAGCATGAATTTCCGAGACGATTTGCGGAATGACTTTAGCTATTTCCTTGGCTACCATTATAGCGATACGCTTGTCGGCGTTGCTGCGCTGGATATTCCTTCGGGTGTGCGATCCCATTGAAGACATCTACATGAAGAATTTAGATTAGATGAGATTCGATCATAATAGAGTTATGTTTAAATAATTAGTATTATTATCATTCATTCAAGGCACAAAATCTCATAAACACGTAGCACGTAAACACGTAACACGTAAGCACATAAGCACGTAAGCACATAAGCACGTATTTCACGTAAGCATATACTTTGCACATATTCACCTTCTTATAAGTAAAGCGTAGCACGTTCGAGATGCGATATAATAGCGAGATATAAGCGATATATATAAGCGAGATAGTACCACGTATGAAAACATACGCGTAAGAGAAATGAGTGTTTTAGTTTGATTGGTGCATTATTTAGCGTTTTAGATTTCGAGAGCTGTGCGAGTAGTGCATGCGCTTAGGGAGCGTAAAGCGATAAACCGAGATATCGATAATGCGAGAAATAAATAAAGTGAGAAATCGAATAAAGTGAAAATTCTCAAAATTTTAAACACATAAATAATAATAAACTCGATGATGCGTAAATCGACGATATGGGCTTAAATCAATTGGGAGAGTCCAGGGTTTTGAGACGTTGACTATCCAAAGTGATTCGACTACCCTTTGCATTTGGACCCATGCTTTGGCCTAATAGATAAACGTTCTCCCCAAAGCGGCTAACGACGTTTACCCTTCCAGTTAATAAGTGTTCCAAACCATCGGCATAACCGAGACTTCAATGAAATTGAAAATCGAAGCACGGAATTTGTTATTAAGATGCGGTTTCACCCCTAACTTAACAACATCATTCCTAGTTGTGGCCACGCTCACCGATCACATCGGGCGTCCCACTAGATAGAAAGGGAGATGTTCGTCGAGGTTTGGATGTCACTCCTAACTCAACGAAGATATCTCGTGATGAGTAATACGCGAAATGAGCGATCTTATTGAGAGTTCTTGGTTATCACACCTAATCTCAACTTGATCCTTGTTTGTGGGATATGAGCGTTTCATAATCGTGTATATTGTATTAATCTTAGGAAAGGCATATTCAAGCATTTATGGAAAGTAGATTAGCATTTAATTCAAAGATTGGTCAATCGAGTACTTAAACATGCTACTAGGTCAAACATGGCAATTCTACCTATTATCATAAGAATTTGCTCTGATACCAATCTGTCACACCCCAACCGATGGCGGAAACATCGTGTTTAGTGGCACTAGGCGACCAGATTGTCTCACGAGAAATTCCGTAACAATTATCTAACAACATTACTTAACGTTTAACATCCCATACCATTAAACATAACATTTCAAGCAACCATTACAGAAATTCTGATTTTCTCATAAAAACAACATGGTTCGATATCCCCTAGATTTTTATTACAACTGTTCTAAACAAGATGAACAAAATACTAAATAAAACTACTCCAAAGCAATCCAAGCTAAATCCTCAACCTGTTACATACGTTAAAATACAAGTCAATACAATTAAGTAAAGGTGAGCATACGAGTTTGAATAATACTAGCATAGTCGAGAAAGCGTTTGCGAAACAATCTAATTACATATCATGATAACCAAAACACTTAACATAACATAGGCTTACTTCTCATACTAACTACCGTGAAAAGGCTTGCGCCTCCATCATAACTAGACCCTGTCGGGTGTTAGCCAAACTATAATACCATACTAGCTAAGGAGGCGAGTTAACGAAAATAAGTCCTAGTCACATGTTTCTAGTATCACGTATCGAGCATATACAATCGGATTATTCGCGTGCGATAAACAGTTTTGATTTGTGAAGTGATTTTGATATAGGAACGTATGTAACACCCAAAAAGTGCATTAAAGCGAGAATGGGTCAAGTATACTTTACTGTGGGTGCGTTTTAGTAAGACTTAAGATTCTGAGGAGAGTTGCGGAGTGCGCCAGATCAGCATGTAAACGAACAGAAGTGCATCAGTCTTCCGAAAAGCTGAAACAGTGAAGTTTGAGTTGAGCAGTAGCCAAGTTCGAGCGAACTTGTATGGTTTTGGATGGTTCAGTGTCAAGTTCGGTCGAGCTTGATGACTTTCTTTGAGAAACTTGTCAAGTTCAGGCGAACTTGTAAGAAAACCTTACTGAGAAGGCAAGTTCGGGCGAACTTGTATAGTTTCCTAAGAAACTAGGCAAGTTCTGGCGAACTTGTAGGATTTTTTGGTGATGAATACCCAAGTTCGGTCGAACTTGACCCAATATGGGTACAAGTTCGGTCGAACTTGACCTGGTGAGCTGGTGATTCTTGAGCGAACTTGATGTTTTCGGGTCCAAAATATTGCGTTTTCGCATCGTTTGCTGAGTAAATCGAGTGCCCATCCCTCCAACCTTAAGCCAATGAGTAAAGCTTAGGCCGGAGAGGTCTTTTGGAGCGAACTTAGCTATTTTACAGAAACTCGGGCTAATCTGGGCGAACTTGAAGGTTCGTACGGGTTAGTCCAGCTTGTGTAAAGTGACGATTTCGTCCTCGTGCTTCCGGATCTGAGATTTAGCTTCGACAACGCCTCGTTCCACTCAAAACTGAACAAATCATACGTCATTAGTCCGCATATTGTGTAAAAATCAATACTTTAAAGGTTTTGCTCAGATCTAAGCATAGATCTGAGTGAAAACAGAAGTTTTATGTAAAAAGATGAAGATTTATGTAAACAGAGAAGATTTGATGAAAACGAAGGCTATGCCTTGTGCCAAATTCGTTGTAAACCTTTGTAAACCGTTGATAAACGCTGTTGTAGTTGAAATCGGGTTGATTCTTACTTAGAACACGAAGGTTTCGGGTTTTGAGAGCTCTAGGCGAACTTACAGCAAGTTCAAATGAGAGGAATGAGCTGAGTATTTATAGGAGAATGCAAAAAGTGGGGCTGGTGGAGTCAAGTTCGGCCGAACTTGCATGAAATCATGCAAGTTCGAGCGGACTTGAGGGATAATTGGAGGAAATGAGCCAAGTTCGGCCGAACTTGACCCTTGAAGGGCAAGTTCAAGCGAACTTGAAGTAATTTGAAAGATTCTGAGTTTATCAGCCAAGTTCGGTCGAACTTGGAGTCACCAAGTTCGAGCGAACTTGACCCAATTTGTTGGGTTTTCGTCGTTTTTCGCGTTAAGTGTTTGTTTGGTGATTCGGTTCGTATTAGTTAGTTGTATTAAACGTTATAGTTGATATAATAGTGCTATTTAGCGATTCGAGAATGCGAGAGCGAGCGATAGCAAGCGTAATAGTAACCACAAACACACATAACACATAAATAATTTAAAACCACATAAATAATTGCGCTTTGTGATGCGATGAGATTAGCGATGCGATTTAATGAGCGATTTGATGCGACATGACATACATACTCATAATTAGTTAACATAAACTTCGTTAATAAGCGAATCTTGGATTTACAGAGGATAGATACAATCGATAACAAAGAAAAAGATAACAACGAATTTCCGAGTTGTTACAGTCTTTTATGCGAATCATGTGAAAATTAAATAAAGTGATATAAGGCAAAATGGTGGCACGAGTATTTTTCGCAAATACCTATGACGGATTATGAGGAGACGTATTCTCCAATGGTGGATGTATTGCCTTTCCAATATTTAATTAGTATGGTAATATAGATAGAGAATTGATATGCGTCTTATGAAAGTTATGTATCACTTGATACTAAAAGTTTACATGAAAGTCCCTCAAGGATTTAAATTATCAAAATCATGTAAAATAAGTTCTCGAGAACGATATGATTGTTGTATACAGATTCATATTTGAATACGTTGAATATAACTGGAACTCCTGATGAGTATCGTAAAGCATTTAAGTTCTTATAAGGTTAGTTGAAACATCTTATGTGTCACACCCCGACCCGCAGCGAAAAAGGTGATCGGGGCATGATTGGGTTATCATCAAAAACTCATGACATTTATTATAATGTTTCATATTCATTATTTCAATTTAAAAGAGATCATACAATCATATCAAACAAATACAACATGTTCTATTCATCCTTCTAAACTTCATTATTTTTTCTTCTAAGGCAATTTCCTATGTTTTCCTTGCTTCATCCTGTTCACCTGTATCATATGTAAAAATGGTTTTTGGATCAACAAAAAGTTGGCGAGTGAACCTTGTTAGAAAACATTTATTAATTTATTTCTGGTTGTATTTAATATGGAAAAATTGTGCAAAATTCATATATGAACAAACATAAATAAACATATAATAGCAACAAATAGCATACGATATTAAACAACAACAAACAATAACATACATTAACAAACCAACAACATACAATAACATATCAACTTGCATAAATATATAACATAAATGAAACTGTGCGATCAAGGCTCAATCAAACGGAGCCGATCGTATTGCATGTACTGAAAATGAAAAATGTCTGTGCGATCAAGGCTCAATCAAACGGAGCCGATCGTATGTTGGCACGCCAGGTTCACGCTCATAATGTAATGGGGAACATGCTCAACGCTCATAATGTAATGGGGAGCGGCGGCCTATGAAATTGCATGTACTGAAAATAATAAATTAAATCTATACAATAATCACACAAACAGTTTACACAGGCTGGATACACATTTATTCATGATATGATGTATGCACAATGATTTAAATATAATAAATAGTAAGACACATGATACACCCCAAAAACGTGATTTAAACGGGGAATTTGTAGAGATTCACTCACAGTGGGTGCGTTCGGTGAATGATGATGAATGCGCACGAGTTTAAAGGATTGATCGTCGAGGAATAACTAACCTAATTATTAAAGAAAAGTAAGGTAAATAAATGGATTTTATTAACAACTTTAATAGGATTTTTGGATATATTTTTGTGAGTTTTAGGCTAGTTTCTAACCTTAAAAATGTTATTTTTAAGTATTTTTAATTGATTTTTAAATAAAATAAATAAATAAAAATAATAAAAAAATGTTGACTTTTTGACCGTTGACCGTTGACTGTTGACTTGTTGACCGGTTTATTGTGTGTATGTATATGCGCCGGGTGAGGCTCGAACCCGAGACCTCCCGTACGCGTGCACGCAGCTCTACCAACTGAGCTACGTGTCTAACCCGAAATACTTCTATTTTAATTATATTTATACACTAATTCAATTAATCCGAAAATTATTTATTTTTAAAAAGGGTTTTAATGTATCGGACCGGTGTTGTCAACAGGTCTCGAACCCGGGACCTGTGACTTAATGTTACACACAGTCCACCGCTGGACTGTGTGTCTAACTTGGTTAAAATACAGATTTTTATTATACTTAACATCTAACGGAGTTAACCCGGTTCAGTTTAAAAAAAAAGGCATTTTATTACAGCGAATGAGGTTGGGACAGGAATCGAACTCGCGACGTGTATGTGTTTATTTGCACATAGTCCACCGCTGGACTGTGTGTCTAACCCGTTTATAATCTGATTTTAGTTAAACTTATATTATAACCTGCCTTCGTCTTCTTCGTTAACTTTACCCAGAAAAACAAAGTCCGAATGTTTCGACTGATTTATGTCTAATTTGATTTTCAAACATCCATAGTAATTGAAAGGAAATGTATGGAGAGAGTTTGGGGGAAAGGAGGTACCGATCCGTGTCTTTCACAGAACTCCGGCAGAGGTCCGTCGGCTCCGATAGTGAACTTCGGCTGTTAGGATTAATTATTAGTTCTGCTCGATTAATTATGAAATTGAGGTACTTAAACAAAGATTGACAGGAGTTTGAAGGGTTATACCGATTCACAGTGCTATATCAGAACTTTCAGAGATTTTCCGGCGAAGGTTGAATATTCCGGCTATGACGCCTGGGATGGATTCTGATCGATGAAATGGTGTTAGAATTCGTCTTATAATGGAATGAAACAGAAACATTGAGGTAATTCCCGTGTAGATGAAAGTCCCGGTTTTCCGGTGACTTGCAGAGAATTCCGGCGAGTGCAATTTCTTGCGACAGAGGTTCTTCAGAGGTTTAAGGTGAGTGGGTATGATGTCAGTACGAGTTCTATGATCTTATTTTTTGGTAAGAAGAAAAGATGGGTTGAATTCGGTTTTCCGGCGAAACTTTCCGGTCAATTCACAGAGAATTCCGGCGAAGCTTTCTGAGCGAAATGTTGAGTGTGTTTGATAGAATTCGCGAGCCTAACTGACGAACAAGGTACAAATCCCGGAATTGAATTGTATTTTCGGTTTCAATAAAAATTTAAGGCAAATGAATGGAATTGATGGTTTTGTTTCGGTTATAACCGATATGACAGTAAATGCGTCCGTTATGACAAAAGAAAAACGTCAATAATTGACGAATTCGTCGGAATTTCCGGCGAGAGCGGATTTAGGCGCGCTGTGCACTGGGTTTTGATTTCCAGACTGATTTATGTATTAATTGGTTCAATATATTAACAAACATCACAAGTGGCGGAGTGGTTGGAAGTGTGTGTGTTAAATCGTTGCTTGTATCTGGTTGACCCGGGTTCGAAACCCGGCTTCTGCCATTTATTTTTAACTCACTATTTTTAATACATTTTCAAAATAGATTTTATATTCTAATATACTTATTAGTTATGTATCGTTTAAAATTAATTTGGGCATTAAATACGCAACGAAATTTTTATCTGATTGTTCGGTTGATAAACGGAGCGGGTTTGGTAAATCCGGTTTTTGGCGGATGTTACATTATGGATGTAATCTTGTACACCAATAAACGTACATAGAAAAACTGTACTCGGTGATTATGGTATCTCAATGTACAATGTACAAGCATGGTACAATATGGATTTTATAAATGAAGCAAGTGTTCAAGACATCTTTACATATGATATAGAAATCAATGAATCAGTTTATGTGATGGAACTCCTAAAGAGTGTATGCACATATATAATTAGTCAAAGTGGAAAGAGGTTCGTGAAAGATTATAAATGTCTAAGGCATTGATTTTCAAAACCTCAGCAATGAATCTTTATAAAGTTAAAAAAAGATTTGTATGGACTAAAATAGTAGAGTTCAATGTGATATTATCGACTTACTGATGAGCTACAAAAGAGAAATACATATGGTGTAGTTGGTTCATTTATTTTCATTAAAAGAACAATATGAGATTTACAAGTATTATTGACTATGCTGACGATGTCTTTGAATCTCCTAAAGAGATTAAAATGAGCTCAAATATTAAACAAAGAATTTACAAATTAAAGTTGGTACTGCAAATTTATGGCTCAATATGTAGAACATGCATTTGTATTATTATCCATCAATGATAATACATCTAGAAGATGTTGGACATATGATACATACAAAGCTTATGGTGTAAATACATTTAATGATGTCCAAGTAGTTGCTATAGAGAATGACTCTTATCAACTCCTATCAATTTTAACATTCGTCGAAAAACGGGTTTCAAAACCCGCTTCGTCTATTAATCGAATATACAGTTATAAGTTCCGTTGCGTATTTATTGTTCATATTAATTTTAAACAATACATAACTAATAAACGTATCAAGAATTTTAAACCATAATTATTAAATAACAAAAAAATAGTGAATAAAAAAAATAATGGAGACGCCGGGTTTCGAACCCGGGTCACCCACAAACACAAGCACACAACAAACCACTCCGCCACACACTGCCTTTGTGATAAACACGAAAACAAATAAGATTTATAATAAAACCGAAAGTCAAATCTGCAATCAGCGCGCCCAGAACTCGCACTCATCGGAAAAACCGACATTTCCCCGATTTTGGCTACCTTTCCTTTGACTGAAACGCACAATTTAATCTCGACACCAGTTATAACCGTTGCCGGCAGTCAATTTCGGTCATAACCGCCGGAAATCCTTAATCACAAACTTTGACCTTAAATCAAACTCAATTCAGCTGTTCATCCCTATAAATACCCACTCAATCATCTAGAAATCCTTTCGCTCAGAACCGCACACTTTTTCGAAGCTTTAATTCTTCCAGAGCACGTCGCCGGAGTTCCTCTGCACTCGCCGGAATATCGCCGGAATCGTTGATCAGAAAACCGTATTCGTTCATCAGACGGTATAACTGTCTAAACTTCTCTGCTATCTCTTGATTTATACTTTAATTGTTCAAACCAATAATCAAAACTGTTAAAACAGTTCATACAGCCGGAAGTCGCAAAAATCAGAGCCGACGAACACTGCCGGAAATCTGAGGAAAACGCTCCGTCTTGATATACCATATCACTTAATCTTCTTTCCATTTCAAACAAGTATAAGTTATGATCGATTAACCTGAACAGTCGGATTTCACTGTTCTGGAATTTTTAAGCGAAGAAGACGAAGATGCAAACGTGTATTAGTATAATTAAAAACAGATATGCAAGCATGCTCACAAATACATGTTATTATACAATGCTCATCATGAATCATATCCTCATAACATATCATATCCATGAGAGCACACACCTCACGATTACCATGATTTTTGCAATGATTTTTGTATTTTCAAATCACATCAAAGTGAGTTCTCATGACGGGCATGTAGTAACTGGAAGGGTACGAGTACCGGTAGTCGGAACGTCCTATCTAGGCTTTGCATTCGTATAAATCCAAAATAAAGGACCAGTTTGCCTACCTGGGGACTAACGATGAGAGTACGAAGGACCTATTAGGCCAAAGCATGCTATACCAAACGTCGTGTGAGCTAACCCCACTTTGAGTTGTCATTGTGTCTACACCTGGACACCCTCCTACCATACATCTCGCAATTATATTTTCTGATTTTCATTCGGGTGGTGCGAGTGTTAATCCGCCAACACCAATGTGAATCCTACCAAGCCCAATAGTCATGGGGGCCCACATGACTACACAGGCGATGGTATGGGGGACATTGGAGGCCCAAACATGAGCAAACCCAAGACATCCTATGGATGTAGTTGAATTATTGTCAGTTATGTTATTTTTCATTCTTTTTACGACACATGACACCTAGAAACTTCTTAAACTCACAATCTTCCTATAAATGTTCCTGTAGATGTCGGCTAGGCAACTACGTGGAGGTAGAAAGTCAGGAAGATCAAATGAACGCTTGGCCACACAAATTGCTAAACAAATGGCCGCAGTGCTTCCTGACATCGTGATTCAAGTTTAGCAAGCTCTCACCGCAAATCCCATCAACCCTCCCAATCAAGAAGACCAGAGCGTCGCCAACCCTCCTTCCAAAAAGTGCTCCTACAAACACTTCAAATCTTGCGATCCCCCAAAGTATGAAGGGACCAAAGGTGTTACCGCCCTGCTTCACTGGTTTGAAGAAATGGAAAACACTTTCCTCAATTGCGATTGTCCCGAGGATCGCAAGGTACGTTATGCAACTGGAAGACTGTTTGGGGTAGCCCTTACCTGGTGGAACACAGAAAAGGGTAAACGAGGAATTGAAGATGCCATGGCCTTAATATGGGAAGAGTTAAGGGAACTCATGACAAGACGCTTCTGTCCAAGAAGCGAAATCAAAAAGTTGGAAAATGAATTCCACGCGCTGAAACAAAAGGTAGGAGATCGCACCTCCTATAATACGCGATTTCTCGAGCTGAACCAAATGATCCCTAATTTGTTCACCCCCTTGTACCGCTTAGTCGAACACTACATTCGAGGCCTCCCCTCGAAAATCCAAGATTCGGTTTTAAGCACTTCGCCTGCAACACTTGAAGCTGCAATGGAATTAGCTACAGAACTCACTGAGAATCGCATCCGAAACGGCAAATTTAAAGATGAAAAGAAGAAAGCACCCATAGAGACCTCAACTACAAACCACTCAGTCTCATCCTCAAAGTTTGCTGGTAAGAGGAAACGAAACAGCAAGAATTTTGCTGTCACTCAAACCAACCCTCCTATTGTAACATCCGTCCAAAAACGGATTTACCAAACCCGCTCCGTTTATCAACCGAACAGTCAGTCAAATTTTTCGTTGCGAATTAAATGCCCAAAATAATTTTAAACGATCCGTAATCACTTATTATGCGGGGATATATATTTAGTTTTTGAAAAACTGATAAAAATAACAAAATAAAAATGTTTGAATCATGCCGGGTTTCGAACTCGGGTCTCTACCGGTTCAACCAAACACTTAACTCACACACCGTAAACCACTCCGCCACTTTGATTTTCTGTTAAGTAAATGGATTTATTAAATCAAATAATGATGTGCGGAATTCAAACTCAGTCAACTCGCGCCCCAAACAGCTGTCGTCGGAAATTCCGACGACTTCGCCCATAAATTACGCAATCGCTCAATTTAACCAATTAGTTGACTCCAGCGACAGCTAGCCAACGTCTGGAAACCGCGTCATCATCCAAAATCGCCGGAGAACAGTTGACTTCGAATATAGACCGAATTCAGACCCCATTCATCCCGTTGCTACCCTATAAATACACCCACAACTCGCCAGAAGTTTTTCACACTCAAATCGCACCCTTTCTCGGCGAAAAATCACTCGCCGGAGATTCTTGATACTTCGCCGGAAAAACGTATCAGTAATCTCTGAGCTTACTGAACCCCCTAAACCTTCACCGAAGTCACCCACAACCTTTTCAAGCCTTCGGAAGACTCTCTGCTGCAAGATACTTGTCGCCGGAAAAAGACTTCTGCCGCCGGAGTTCTGCCGGAAAACAGAGTAAACTCAGTCGGTACCCTTCACGCCTAATTCCTTTCCTTTTTACTTTTATCTCGTTTGTAAATGATCATTTAACGCTAAAGAAACATGAATCAACATTATGAACCAGTCCGTCGTCACTTCCGGTTAAAACCGGTGAAGAAGACGAAGTTCGATAATGGTTAAGTATAATTAAATTCAAGTTATTTACCGGGTTAGACACACAGTCCAGCGGTGGACTGTGTGCACTTTTAACGCTAAGGTCACGAGTTCGATTCCGGTTTCACACACGCCGCCTCGATAAAAATCCTTTTTTTTTTACAAACTGAACCGGAGTCGCCTGGAGTATATGTTAAGTATATTGATAACCGGGTTACAACCAAGTGTGACACACAGTCCAGCGGTGGAGTGTGTGTCCGCTAACCCACAGGTCCCGGGTTCGAGACCTGTGGAGCGCACCGGTTATTGAGATTAAATTCGTTTTTAATAATAAATGATTTCTGTTAATTCTAATTAATATATATATATAATTAAAATCGGATATATAACGGGTTAGACACGTAGCTCAGTTGGTAGAGCTGCGTGCACGCGTACGGGAGGTCTCGGGTTCGAGCCTCACCCGGCGCACAACAATATGCTATAAACCGGTCAACGATAGTCAAAGTCAACGGTCAACGTGTACTGTAGCAATAAAATAAAATATTTTTTTATTATTTTTATTTAATTATTTTAATTAAAAATCAATTATAAATACTTAAAAATAACATTTTTAAGGATAGAAAATAGCCTCCAACTCACAAAAATACACCCAACAATCCTACTAAAATAGATTAATAAAACCCGTTTACTTACCGAACCATTATGCGATTTATCTAGGTTTAATCTCACTTGTGGTTAAAACCACTTCGCGTGCAATCAACGTCATCAACCGAACGCACCCAATGTGAGTGAATCTTACAATCTCCCCTTTTAAATTACACGTTTTGGGGTGTGTCATGTGTTATGAAATAATTAATTTATTTATTTAAACTTGTGCCATACCACATCGTGACTTAAACTTAGATTGATTTATTGTTGTGATTTACTTATATTCCGTTTGTCAAAATACATGAAACTCATACATTAAGCCCATCAGTTCCTCGTGGGAAACGAGTAGAACATCGCGTGCTTCATTTCAAATTCATTATTGTTCATGTGTGTTGTGTTATTCATATTATCATGTTTATGCAATTCATTCATCAGGCCCCTCAGTTCCTCGTAAGAGACGAGTTGAGCATCGCGTGCCTTTAATTGTTCCATTATTATTCATGAGTGTTTCATTTAACATTCTATGATTGCCGATTAAGTTACATCTATTTTTACTCATGTATGGTTGTGCACATATTTCATAATCAATTTAAGTAAATTGTTCAAATGTTTTCCATAGGATTCACTCGCCAACATTATGTTGATCCAAAAACCTTTTTACACATGATACAGGTGAACAGGTTGAAGGAAGAAAAACATAGGATATGCCTTAGAAGAGAACCAAGAAGCTTAGACTGATAGATAGAAGATGTTGTATATTTTATTTCCATTAAATTGTATTAATGAATATGAAACATATAATAAATGTCATGAGCTTTGATGATAACCCAATTATGCCCCGATCACCTTTTCCGCTGCGGGTCGGGGTGTGACACCTATCACTGCTGCACCAATCACCCAAATCGCTCCCTTGGCTGCACCATTTAAAAAGCCATACACCGGCCCACACCCAAAATGCAACCGTTGTCAATACCATCACCCTCCCGAAACTCTTTGCCAACATTGCACAAGCTGTGGCCGCGCAGGTCACACCATCCAAACCTGTCGTACTCTTCAACGAATGAACCGCAATCAACCCCCAACCCAAACCCACCATCAGATAGTGGGTCAAGCCCAACAACCCTTACTTCTACCACCTGCACCACACGCAGCCCAAACTTACTACTAACCCAACTACCCCATGATGCAACCCATGCGAGCTTGTTACAACTGTGGGGGACCCAAACCACTTCAGAAACACTTGTCCACGCTTAGTGAACATCATCCATGCTCAAGCCCAAGCGAACCCAGTAAACCAAGCTAACCAAGCTCCTCCACCTGCCAGAGGAAGAGCTTTCAACATCAATGCCAACCAAGCTAGGGCTGACAACAACGTGGTTAACGGTACGTTTCTCATCAATGGTAGTTATGCATCCATGTTATTCGATACTGGCGCGGATAAGAGTTTTATGTCCTTAGAATTTGAACCTATCCTCAACCAAACTCGTGTTAATCTCATGGAATCTCTAACGGTGGAAGTTGCTGACGGAAAACCCGTTTCATTAAATACTATTATACGCAATTGTACCCTCACTCTAAACGATCACGATTTTCCAGTTGACCTCATTCCCATGAAGTTGGGAAGTTTCGATGTTATAATCGGTATGGACTGGCTCAGCCAGCATTACGCTGAAGTAGTGTGCCGCGAAAAGTTCATTCGCATTCCTCTTGCAGACGGTCAGACCCTACGTATTTTTGGAGAAACCCCTTCGAAAGGGCTCAAATTAATGTCCTGACTTCAAGCCCGAAAATATCTCCGCAAGAACTATGTCGCATTCCTAACTCACGTCGTCAAAAAGGGAAACAAGGAGAAGAAACTCGAAGATATCCCCGTTGTGAAAGAATTCCCACAAGTCTTTCCCGACGATATTTCAGGACTCCCTCCTGTAAGAGAAGTCGAATTCCGCATGGATCTTGTACCTGGCGCTACACCAGTCGCAAAATCTCCTTATAGGTTAGCCCCATCCGAAATGCAAGAGCTGGCCAGTCAACTGCAAGAGCTGACTGACAAAGGATTCATACGTCCTAGCTCCTCGCCTTGGGGTGCACCTGTCCTCTTTGTGAAGAAGAAAGATGGAACGTTTCGCATGTGCATTGATTATAGAGAACTCAACAAGCTAACGGTTAAAAATCGCTATCCACTACCTCGCATCGATGACCTCCTAGACCAACTTCAAGGCGCCACCTACTTTTCAAAAATCGACCTTCGTTCTGGTTATCATCAGCTTAGAGTACATGAAGAAGATATCCCAAAGACCGCTTTCTGGACTCGTTATGGTCATTACGAATTCATGGTCATGCCATTCGGTTTAACCAACGCCCCCGCTGTATTCATGGATCTAATGAATAGGGTATGCAAACCCTACCTCGACCGTTTCGTCATAGTCTTCATCGACGATATTCTTATCTACTCCAAGTCTAAATCCGATCATGAGCGACACATTCGACTCATCCTTACACTTTTAAGGACTGAAAAGCTCTACGCTAAGTTCTTAAAATGCGAATTCTGGTTAAGAGAAGTACAATTCCTTGGACATGTCGTCAATGACAAGGGAATACATGTCGATCCTTCAAAAATCAAGGCAGTACAGGAATGGCAAGCGCCACGTACCCCTACCGAAGTAAGGTAAGTTCTTGGTTTGGCTGGTTACTATCGACGCTTCATTGCCAAATTTTCCCGTATTGCTGTCCCACTCACGGCCTTGACTCATAAAGGAAAACCCTTCATATGGGGACCTAAGCAAGAAGAGGCCTTCCAAACTCTAAAGCAAAAACTTTGTGACGTACCTATCCTCACACTCCCGGAAGGTTGCGATGACTTTGTAGTATATTGCGACGCATCAGGGCAAGGGCTAGGCTGTGTATTAATGCAAAGAGGAAAAGTGATAGCCTATGCTTCTAGACAACTCAAAGTTCATGAGAAGAATTACACCACCCACGACCTGGAACTTGGAGCCGTTGTGTTCGCTCTCAAGATATGGAGACATTACCTCTACGGTACCAAGTGTGAAATATACACTGACCACAAGAGTCTCCAACATATCTTCAACCAAAAGGAGTTGAATATGAGGCAACGAAGATGGGTCGAACTTCTCAACGACTACGACTGTGAAATTCGGTATCATCCTGGCAAGGCAAACATGGTGGCTGATGCGCTCAGTCGAAAAGGTTATGCGAACTCCATTCGTCTTCTATGTTCGCAAATCATAACCGACATCAAAGATCGAATCCGAGCAGCTCAACATGTTTCTGTATCAGAAAATGACGTACGCGATGAGCTGTCATGTGGAGCTGAACTCAAAATCGAAACTAAATCCGACGGTATTCTATACTATTTAAACCGCATATGGATTCCTGATCGCGTAACCTTCGTGATTTCCTCATGAATGAGGCACACAAAACACGATACTCTGTACACCCAGGAGCCGACAAGATGTATCAAGACCTACGATACACCTACTGGTGGCCTGGCATGAAAAAGGATATCGCTGTTTTTGTTTCCAAGTGCCTTACCTGTTCCAAAGTAAAAGCTGAACATTAAAGACCTTCAGGACTTCTAGTCCAACCCGAAATACCTGTATGGAAGTGGGAAAACATAACCATGGATTTCATTACCGGGTTACCTCGCACCTCCAGTGGGTATGACACCATATGGGTAATAATTGATCGTCTTACAAAGTCATCTCACTTCATTCCGATTCGCGAGAACTTCAAGAACGAGAAGTTAGCTCGTATCTACATCAGCGAGATCGTAAGCCGTCATGGTGTACCATTAAGCATCATTTCAGACCGTGATGGTCGTTTCACTTCACGAACATGGCAAGCCGTACAAACCGCCTTGGGGACACGGTTAGACCCCAGTACCGCTTTTCATCCTCAAACTGATGGTCAATCTGAACGCACCATCCAAACCCTTGAAGACATGCTGCGAGCATGCGTCATAGATTTCAAAGGGAGCTAGGACGCGCATCTATCATTAGTTGAATTTTCGTACAACAATAGCTATCATTCAAGTATCGGCATGGCTCCTTTCGAAGCTTTATATGGTCGTAAGTGCCGATCTCCAGTATGTCGGCACGAAATTGGGGAATCACAAATCACCGGTCCAGAATTAATTCAAGAAACAACCGACAAGGTCATTCAAATTCGAAACAATCTTCTAGCGGCTCAAAGTCGTCAAAAGAGTTATGCAGACAAACGACGAAATAAATACACCTATTTTCATATCGTATTTCCTAGTTTTTTTATATCGTATTTCCTAGTTTTTTCGTACCCTATTTTCAGGTTTCTAAATACACTATTATTACCCTATTTTCTCGTCTTTTTGTTTATTATTATCAAATATGCATTGTATAATGTAAAAAAAATTAAAATAAATACACCATCATAAATTTGAAAGATAGATATTAGAATCAGGTATCGAGTATAGCCGGATATAATTGGTTCCGGTTCTTGTCTGGTTTCGGGTATTTATCAGGTATGATCGTTCTGGTTCCAGGTATTGAGATCAAAATGTATACCCTGTCTATACCCAACGGGTTGTGTCGGTTTCGAGTATAGAATACCCAAATATTAAATAACCGGTTCCAGGTCAACCTTAACTTGGTTGAAATAAATCCCACCTTAACTTGGTTGAAATAAGTTGTTCAATTCACTTCGTTCAATTATTGTGTGACAATAAGTTCGTCCAATTCGGACTTAAGACAACGAATTCGTCCAATCTAACGGACTTAAAGACAGTTTTCGACAACTTTGTATGATTACAGACCACAACGTTCGAATAAAATAAGACAGTAAGTATATGCACCAACAGACTTGTTCGAATAGAAACTAATGCCTGTCTGTACGCCCACACACAACCGACTTAATACATTGTTTGAAAAAAAATACTTATAAAAAACAAATTCGTTCAGAATAACTTGTTGGTGTATTTGACAGACGAGAAACAATTTGGTGTTTAACAAAAAGCCGGTTAAAGTTAATAAAATTATAGGTGGGATCATGCACTTAAGCTTCATGTGGATCAAAAATCGGGCCAGGAGTGTGAATCTGGATTGGACAAAATGGAAAAATCATATTTTGTAGTGAAGTTTGCTGTTCCAAAAAGATCTATAATAATTAAAATTTTCCAAAAAAAACTAAAGAAAAACAATCTATCATTATAACATACACATAACCCCAAAGATAAAACAATAATGTAGTTAAACTGTCCAATCGCTAAAACCGAGCCATAACCCCCATAACCCGAACTGTACGGATCTCAATCCACCCAACCGGCTGACTTGCTCCTCTTTAGTCTTTACACATTTCGGTACAACCCAACCGACCGACTTGCTCCGCTTTTCACATTTAGGTCTATTTTAACGATTTATAAACACCCCTACTGAGGATCCAACGTCCAAATTAACAAGTGTTTCTTTTTCTTATTCAACCTCTAACCCATTTGGATATATTGTTTTGACTCTAAAGTTTGACCAAAAAAATCCCAAACTGACAGTATAATCAACTACTTGAATTATATATGTTTTTATCAACCTGAATTGGCGGAATCAACTCAGAATGATCTTGAGTGTGTCGATTCAGTATGAATGATATGAACAATCCATCAGAACAAGAAAACCAAACGCGCATGAATGAACATCAATACAAAATACAAACCTCTGATTTGATTTCGATAAACTTGCTCATGAGTACAAAATGTTCGATCAACCCTAAGGCCATGCGTTGGTGTTAATTATAACATCCTGCCACGTAGACAGTGAGTTTTAACCAACTAGTTAAAAGGAGTAGGATCAAATACAAACCACATTTTGTGTACAAACTGTAAGAACCATTTAAAAAATATAATATGACATCCAATCAATTATAGAGAAATGGTATAATAATAACCTAAATAATATCAATTATATTGAATTCTCTATAATTATACAAACAAGCAGTTAACTCTTTATTTGGATATTTCATTTATTTTAGATGTGCTGATAAAGAAAAGTGCTGATATTATTCTAAAATCAATCATCTTGATTAATTTTAATGTGCTAATATAATTCAAAAGTGCTACTTTTGTGTGTGTATTGTTTTAATACGTGCTAATTTAACTTTTTTATGTGTTGGAATCTGTTCTTACGGTTTGTAGGATAAATATGGTTTGTATCGGAACCAACCTCTTCTTCCGACTTGGTTTTGGGAAGGTTTGAGCAACAATGGGCCTACAAACATTATACGACGTCGTTTCTCTACCAAAATGTTGAAACGGTACGCATATGTGATCTTCCATTTCAAATCTCATAAACCCTAGAAATCTCATATTGTAAACCCTAGAATCAATTATCAAAATCACAATGTCAGACAACATTCCGTTCGATCTCCAAGAGCTAATCATCAACAAGCTTCCGGTGGAACCGTTGATTCGATTCCGATCGGTCTGCAAAGCGTGGAAGTCACTGATCGACAGCTCCGATCTCATTCGAAATCATATCAGCCAACAGAAACAGCAACATCTGCTCGTAAGGTATCAAGACGCTCTTAATTCCGAAGAAAAATACGTTTCAATTACTGACAATGATACTGATACTGCTACTTTCCCCCAACATAAGGTTCCTGTTACTATTCCCCAATTGGTAGTGAATTCGGTTGAACATTATACAAGAATTGACAGCTCTCATGGATTATTATGTTTGTTCGGTACCGACAATAAAGCGGTTATTTGGAATCCTTCTGTTAGGAAAGCGGTTGATGTTGTTCTGCCTCGTATGGTTGGTGATGGGATACATGTAAATGTGTTAGGGTTTGGGGTTTGTCCGGAGACTATAGACCCGAAGATTATTAAAATTAGGATTAATATGGAAGATGTGATCCCGTGGCAGGTTGAGGTGTTTACGCTAAGTACGAGGGCTTGGAGAAGTGCGTATAGCAGCAATGTACCGAGTAAGTGTTTTTGGTTTGTTGGGCATCAGGTGGTTGTAGGTGGAGTTGTTTATTTTCTTGTTAGTGATAGGGTTGATGGTGGAGATGGGTGTGGTAATTTGATTGTTTCGTTTGATCTGACAAGTGAAGAGTTTGGAGAAGTGAAGCTTCCGGACAGACTTACTCGTTGTAATTTGTCTATACTTAAGCTAAGGGAGTCACTTGCTGTGATCGAAGCCGGTCTAGAGGAACTCGGTCAAGAGGAAGTCGGTCGAGGGTACTATAAATTTGTTTACCATGTATGGAGAATGGAGGGTGGTGTTTCAAAGTTGTTTGAAAAGCTCTACACTATCGACTACTCGCCAGATGGATCAGATGTTGATATAAGGGGCTTTAGGAAGACTGGTGAAGCTTTAGTCGGATGGCTAGCTCCTCCTGACTTCAATAGAACGCTTGCTGCTTATGAACCCTATTCTAAAGTCATCACTAATCTTGGGATTGACGGAAGTTATATTTCTGTGTATTCCCGTTTACAGAAACACTGCTTCTGCTTTGATCAGCCCGTTATTACAGTTTATGAAAAAGGTAATCTCATTTTTTTTCTAATTCGTTTTCATTCCCTATGCGTTCAATGTAGTAAATGCCTTTTTAAATGAATTTTGTATCAAATATTATGCATGTCGTTTAATTGTGAACTTCTTTGAGTTATACATGCTGGGTGCATGGGCGAAGCTTTTAAGGGGCGGGAGGGGGCGGCTGACCCCCCGAACTCTTCGCTCAGTAGTTGAGAGTATGTAGTTTTTGTTTAGAAATTTTTGGGTATATACGTTTTCGACTTCTGGTTTTATAGAAACTTTTGTCCAAGGCTTGATGCAAAACTACTATCGAGCCGGGGGTCTCACTGGAAGCAGCCTCTCTATTCCTACGGGGTAGAGGTAAGGTTGTCTACATCTTACCCTCCTCAGACCCTACCTTAGCTTTGCTATTGGTGGGATTTACTGAGTATGATGATGATGATGATAAAGGTGGTTTTTGGTACGGTCCAGAACCAGATTTGAACCAGTTATTTATTTAATTATTTATTAGGTTTAAAAACTTGAAAAAGGATTTAATTAGGTTTAGTTAACAGTCCAGGTTTGGGACTGAACCAATTCAAACAGGTAAAAGTTAAAGTTAGGAATGGGCCAAAAGACGCTACGTGTACTTATAATGCATACAACTAGAGGTGGGCAAAAAAACGGTTAAATAACCAGAACCGGTTATTAACCGGTAGAGGATTACCCGGTTAGTGGTTTAGTTTAACCACCGGTTGGTAACCGTTATAGATATTTAGTATAGGAACCGGTTAACCGAAAAAATCCAAAAAAACCAGTTAACGGGATTAACCGGACCAGTTAAAGCAAAAGGTGGAAATTAACCGTCATAACCGGCTAACCGAACCGGTTATGGAAATCAAGGCCGGCCCATAAGGCTTATCAACCTAGGCTAAGGCCTAGAGCCACCAAAAAATAAGGGCCTCCAATTTTTTTCTTTTCATACAATTAGACTTGTTTTTTTGCCATTTAAACAACGTTTCAAGCCCAAGATTTAGGATTTTACACTAGGGGTCCGCACTATCCGTGCACGCAACACATCAACCCTCGTTACTTGCGGCATCTTTTGAATAAACCAATGTGCAACTGATTGCAGATTGAGCGAAATAAGGGCCGAGATTAGGAAAAACACCGCTATGGTTATTCAATGTCTCAAAGCTCAATCTGAATACCTTTATACCAATTCAACAGGGCCTCGATTTTGTAGTTCGCTTAGGGCCTCCAAAAACGTTGGAACGGCCCTGATGGAAATTAACCGGTTTGTGCACCTCTCCACATACAAATTCCTAAATCTTATATTTAGAAAAACCAGATTATACTGGCATAATATAACTTTTATAATTATATTTGATATAATGTTTGTTTATATGAAAATTATAGTATTTATGGACGAGAAGTGTTTCAGAGTTGACCCGGCGCATTTTGACCTATGCAGCTAAAGCAATACAATACCTGAAGAACACACTCACTTAAATTTGAAGGAAGGTAGGTCTCAGTCTCATACAACTTAACTTTATTGTTTTCACTGATTCTATCTGTACCTGTTGGCGGCGAATGATATTTACTTGAGACTGTAAAAGACCCCTTTTAACAGTATGAGCAATCGAGTTTTGACACCTCACATCCGAAGATTTATATCCAGAACAAGCAGGAGTTTATCAACTCTCTGTCGTGGGTATGTTCGTTGTCATTTAGTTATTTATCTTTGTAAAGTTCTTTGATTTTTCAAGGCCCTTAACGCACACACAACTTAAGAATTCAATGTCTATTGTCGTTTGGATCGTTTGATGTAACATATGAGGCGTAAGTTTGTCATGACAAGGCAACAAATCATCATGGCAAAGCAAAATGAACATCATAACAACTAAATACACAACAAATAGTACCCCAAGTAAACCCTACCCAAAGTACCCCTTAAACCCACATGAATCATAATCAACTTGCAACTAAGAGTTTAATATGTACCCTAGTTTTGATTGTGTTAAGTTAATATCACGGTTTATGGTTATCCGAAACAAGCTTAATAAACGTGTTTCACATACACTCCGGCTCTATTTCTATGGATAGTTCGTAATATGAGGCCGAGAGTGATGGAATTTGACATTAATCACAATCTCAGTCAATCTAGATATGAAGCTCATCCTAGTGATTTCATGTAATGGCAGCGTCTATGATATTCCTTCATAATGATCTTCAAGAATGGTTTACCATAACAAACTTGATGATATTGACTCAATAATAAACAAAAATAATAGTAAATAAAATGCAAAGGGTATTCTTCCTTATCTTAATAGACTATCAAAAGGTATTTATGCATGATCTGTGTTAACCATTACACATTTTCTGAAAGGATATTATGTGACGGAAAATTCTCATTAGGTGGTATTAAGTATTACAGATGGTCTAATTTGTTATGTGGGGTTATTCAGTTAGATTTGTATTTCAAACCGAGATAGACTGATGGGGTAGTCGGGTAGGTGTCGGACAGTTCACAATGGTTAATAAACTTGTTTTTTTTTCTTTTATATGTTAATCGATTCAATCTCAATATCAAGAAACTAATATAAATCATCTTAATACATTCAACGAAATAATTTCTCACTCTCATCAAATTCTAATTTTGAATTTAAATTTCTACCTATGAAAAGTGAATGATCCCATTTCCTTCATCTTTCTTTTCTATTATGTTTTCTTACCAAATTCAGAATATCAGATTATCAATTACACAATAAGTACACGATTATTTTCTATTAGGCTTTATAATATTTCATATAGGGAGAGCACTGATTGGTTCATTTCATTTATGTGTTTAAACGGAACAATGTTTCAGTTTTTATGTTTATGTTGTAAAAGTGGTTAGGCGCTCTCTAGTTGGATTCGAATGTACTTAGGAAGTACTCGGCCTAGGCGGAGATTACTCGGAATATTTGCTAGGCGAATAGTATTCGGGCCTTGGCAACCTACCTTGTAGCGAGTACTCGGAGCCTAGACGGGACTTGTACGACTATTATCTTACCTCTTGATTTCGGTTATAAGCTAATGGATTAACTTGGTTATTGAAAAGTTGGGCTAGTTCATTCGGCTAACCGAGCTTTGAACTTTGAATGTAGGTGTATTTAAGCTAATTTCATTTGATAAACCCAGACTATCGTAATTTATCGAGGTGACTAAGTGACGATTGTATGTTATCGTAGTATTATAACAAAATTCATAAAGATATAACATATTATTCATAAAAATTAGTATTGGTTTTACCTTCACTAGATGAATTATAACTTATCAATCGATCAATCATTTATTTCTATTCCGATTTCTGTTTTTCGTTATAAAGTTTGGGTATATTAGAGCATTTACAAATGGACCCCTTATATTTATATGAGTGGGTTAGGTATATTATAAGAATGATTGTGAGTGGTTCTGAGTAAATGCGATAGAAAATATTTGAGAATGTTACGGTTTGTCTGTAAATATATGGAAACACTGTTCACATGTATAATTTTTTTTATAGTATTTTTAAAGGTAGTCATGGGTAGAGAAGAGAGAAAATGTAATAATAAGGGTATAAAAATATTATTTAATTAAAATAATAAAAAAATAGTAACTTTTATTGTAGTTATATTGATATGGATAAAAGGTTTTGGGTATATAAAGGCATCATGTATCTTTATTTAATAAATAATGTTACACACTCGATTGAATAAAGAAACTTTAAATATTAAGGGGCTGTTTTTTACATGTTAATGAGGCTCTAAATGGTTCAGACCTTTTACTGGTTCAACACTTAATGGTTCAGACTGTTTGTTTCGCGAGCAAATGTCTGAATGGTTAAGACATTTGCCTCTGAATGGTTAAGCATTATACTAAGTCTGAATGGTTAAGACCTCTAATCTGAATTGGTCAGACATTTGTCTCTTAACGGTTAAACATTATACTGGCTTTTAATGGTTCAGACCTCTTACTGGTTCAACACTTAATGGTTCAGCATTTAATCATTCAGAAGTTGCCAAACAACCCATAAATAATAAAAAGTAATAATTGTAACACGTGACGTAGGAGATACTTAATTTTTTGTGTTATATTTTTCAATATTTATTAGGTAGTTTAGATTAGATATTTACTAGGTTAGAGCCCATGTGTATACGTGGTTTAACAAATGAAAATACTTTGAATTTGTTTGGTTTTAATTAAAATAATAAAAATTATTTTAATATAAATAAAATAAACTTAAAAACCCATATGATAGGTAAAAAATACAAAGAATAATTGAGATTTCACTAAAAAATTCCATGTACACCACATTGGTTGTCTTATTTGTAATATTCTCATTGTTACCTAAGTTGAATGTTTAATGGTCTTGATTGAAACTAAAATTAAACATACATAAAAAAAAGTTGAATATACATACTATATAAGTCTAGTGAAAAAGTGAAACTATCTTAGCTTGTTTGTCGCTCAGTTGTCGCATTCCCTTACCATATGGAAGTATATATAGACGATCTCGGCCATAAAAACAACCCGTTAAAATGATTAATTTATGAAAATAACTAACAAAAAAAATCAAAAGAGTTCTAAACAAAATAATCCCATGGGGATTACGCCTACCAACTTTAGTTTTTTTTTTGTATTTTTATTTAAATTTAAGACATGATAAATATAAATGAAAACAAAATAGTAAAAGATAAAGTTTATGGATTAAAATAATATATTTTGTATTTAAATCTTATTAACAATATTATACATATCTATTTATTTAGGGTAAAGGATAAAAAGATAAAATTCATGGATTAAAATATATATTTTTATGGGATAACTTTGCTAAATAGTAACCAAGTTTCTGAACTGTTCCAATCTAGTCACTCATTATTTTTATTGTTTCAATTAGGTCACTAAAATTCATTTTGATGTTATAGTTCTAGATGTTCTACATAAATAAAAGGTTATCCATCATATATGGCATTTATTAGGTTTTTTTCTTAAAAAAATAGTTTGCATGACTTATAAATGCCAACATAATTTTTTTTAAATTGCCAAATATTTTTAAAAACTGCAAAAAAATTAAACAAAAAAATGGGACTCACGAGATTATTATGAAATGAGATTTTTATAACATAATCAAAATTTCCTTTTCCACGTGAACTTTATTTTAAATCAATTAAATGTTTCTTTTTTTCTTAAGTCTTACTCCGTGAAATCTTACAAATTAACTATTGCACATGCTCAGTGCAAGATATACAAAAAAAAAGAAGCAAACAAATAACATTGAATAATATCTGCAAAGTCTACATTTACAAACATGGGTATACGCAAATTGGGAAATAAAGTATGATATATGCTTACGGATGTACGAAGAACTCACGATAATTATATATGAAATTCCTTGAATATATAGTAAAATATTAAACTTGATCTATTTTTTTATTCGTTTTGTATAAAAAAAATTAACTAATAAAATGACATATTGTGATAGTTTACCTGCATTCAGGTAAATTATATATGATTAGAACATAAATAAACTTTAATGACTTAATTAGAACAAAAATATTTACGAGTGACCTAATTTAAACACTTCTAAAATTTTGTTACTATTCTGTGAAATATTTATGAGTGACCTAATTTATTATTTGAATCTTATTAAGAAATATTATCTGTATCTATTTATTTAGACGACTAAAAATAATTGAGATTAATAATAGAGATATTTGCAAAAATTGTCGGTCAAAACAAGAGATAAAATGGAGAAGAAATCAAATTTCATGATTGAAATAACAGATTGGTCAATTTTTTTAGTGATAATTTTTTTATAGAACCGTGATACCAACATCTATATTTATTTGGTAGTTTAAATTTACATTAGATACAGATATAGATTTATTATTTGTTTTGTATATTATTTCCTAACACCTTCCTCATTACCTCCAATAAAACCCTAAACCACCGCCACCACCACCACCACCACCACCGTCACCACAACAACCACCATGTCTTCATCCCAATCCGACGAACTCCAAAACCCATCACCCGATCCCACAACCACCAACCCCAAAACCCCAGATCAAGAATCCACAGGCCCATCTCCAACAACAAAAGAGAATAATCAAGATCACGAAGAGAAACAACAAGAAGAACAAAAGAAGAAGAAGAAGAAGAAGGAGAATGTGGGTTTTGTTTGTTCATGAAAGGAGGCGGCTGCAAAGAAGTGTTCATCAACTGGGAAAACTGCATCGAAGAAGGCGAGATAAACAAGGAGAATATAGTGGATAAATGCTTCGATGTTACTTCCGCTTTGAAGAAATGTATGGAGGCCCATTCAGATTATTATGCGCCTATTTTGCAGGCCGAGAAGGCGGCCGAACAGGAAGCTATTAACCAGTTGAATCAGGAGAAAGCGGCGGAGGCGGAGGCGTTGGCCGGAGCATCGGAGGTACAGAATCCGGCGAGTTCATCAACTGATAATTGAAAAAACTTTTTTGAGTTAAATGCCATTTTAGGCTTTGTGGTTCGGGCGATTTTGCCAGTTTAGTCCAAAGGTTTAATTTTTCGCCAATGGGTCCAAAAAGTTTTCGTCGGTGCCATTTTAGTCTGCTGGATTAACTTCATCTATTTTTTTGTCAATGATCGGTGGCCTAAAATGGCAATAATGAAACCTTTTTGGACCTATACGCGAAAAATGAAACCTTTGGACTAAAGTGGCAAAATGACCCAAATCACAGGACTAAAATGACATTTATTGAGGTAATCAGAGGAAAATGTTTTGTTGTGTTTTTGAAATAAAGGTACTTGAATTGATGATTTTGCAAGTTAATTGGTTGATTGATTGATGATATTACACAGAAAGTTATTGGTTTAGTTTTTATCAAAGAATGATTTAACTTTTAATACTGTGTTAGGATTAATCTTTAGTTTGTGGTAACTCTTGCTTTGATTAATGTTGGTGAGGATTATTGATTTGGGGATGAACAGTATGAAGGTTTAGTTTTTTTAGGTTTTAGAATCATGGGCATGCTTTAGGCTAGTTGTTTTAATCGTGGATTCGACCGATAGTTTCATCAACGTTTGGTTATTGTGCTATAACGCCCCAAACACCGCCTTAGGTGTGCCAAAACCTCCCACGTCAAGCCATTATTCGGCGTTAAGGGGTAAGATTGTGGGGTCCACCCCCAATCAACCAATCACATATTTTTTTTAGTAAAACCTCATTTTCGTCCATGAGGTTTGGCCACTTTTGCGACTTTCGTTCAAATGTTTGTTTTTTTTGCATCTAGATCCAAAAGGTTTGAAATCTTGTCATTATCATTCAACTCGTTAAAAAGAAGATTTTTTTAACGTCAAGTCAGAGGTATTTCCGAATAAAGGTTTATTTCAATTAAAAATGTCTAAAATGACGGAATTACCCCTGACTTAACGTTAAAAAAATGGATGAAGTTAATGAGTTTGATGAAAATGACAAGATTTCAAATCTTTTGGATCCAGATGAGAAAAAACAAACCTTTGGACGAAAATTGCAAAAGTGGTCAACATCAGGGACGAAAATGCCATTTTACTCTTTTTTTTTGGTTATTTTCAGTTTTTAGTTAGACCACAACGTGATAGTTAAAGGGTGGGGTTGGTTCCGGTACAAACCATATTTATCATACAAACAGTAAGAACAGATCCTAGCACATAAAAAAAGTTAAATTAGCACATATTAAAACAATACACACACAAAAATAACACTTTTGAATTATATTAGTAATTAAAATTAATCAAGATGATTGATTTTAACACATATGTGAATAATATCAGCACTTTAAATGAAATATCCAAATAAAGAATTAATTGCTTGTTTGCATAATTATAGAGAATTCAATATAATTGATATTATTTAGGTTGATACTTAGGCAATATGACATTTTTTAAATGGTTCTTACGTTTGTACACAAAATATGGTTTGTATTTGATCATACTCTCACTCCACCCACCTAATACAATTACAAGAAGATCTATTTTTAACCCAAGCGTAACCTCTGGATTTTATCTCCGCTATGATATCTTGTGGATTCGACTGATCTGATTGAACATCATCTCGTTTCTCCCTTTCCAAATACACCAGCACGAGATAATAACCAAGCCGTAAAGGACCTTTTTCTCCTTTCCCATCCGAAGAAAGTTTTGGACATCCAATAAGTCTTTGAAATCGAAAGTGAATATCGGTGGTATTTTGCACCAAGCACTGAACGCCGACCATACCCTAATAGCCATCGAACACGCAGTAAATAGGTGCTCCACCGTTTCTTCATAATCATCGCAAAAAGGACACATAACCGATGTAATATCCACATTCCTTTTTCTTAAGTTAACTCTCATAGCGAGCCTGTCCAGATTGGAGCTCTTTCTTAATCGACACACAACCATGCCATATACTATATATATATATATATATATATATATTTATATAATCTTCCTCGCCACACGAGACACGCTATATATTATGCTGATCAGAGATGAACAACTTCCCAAATTCCTCAAATGCTATTTCACCAAATACCTGAAAACAGAAACCATATTCTGAGATTTACACAACTAATCTGGAACATAATCAATAGCCTGATCAAGAAATGCGATCGAAAAGCAATTGAAAGCCCCGATTCAGCAACTTCTGAAGTAGTTAAACGACGAATATGGACCATAATCACTAGCCTCATCAAGATTCAAGAAATGCAATCAAAAGCTATTCAAAGTCATCAACTGAAGTAATCAACCAACTAATCTGGAACATAATCAATAGTCCGATCAAGAAATCAAGAAATATCGTCAAAATGCAATTATAACTAACACTCCAAGAACATCTTACCCTCCTCAGACCCTACCTTAGCAGCCTCTATCGAGCCGGGGGTCTCACTGGAAGCAGCCTCTCTATTCCTACGGGGTAGAGGTAAGGCTGTCTACATCTTACCCTCCTCAGACCCAACCTTAGCTTTGCTATTGGTGGGATTTACTGAGTATGATGATGACGACGACGACCCAACCTTAGCCTTTGTAATGGTTATTTGAAATATTATCTTTAATAGTATGAGATGTTAGACGTTATGTAATATTGTAAAATAATTGTTATGGAACTTCTCATGAGACAATCTGGTTCGCTTAGTGCCGCGCCCCGATGATTCCGCCATCTGTTGGGGTGTGACAGTTATACCGAACAAAGAGACTTGTCAACTGCTGTATAACGTCTAACGAAATGACTTATCAATTGGGGAACTACTGCTGTATCACGTCCAACAAAATTAACTACCAAT
Organism: Scalesia atractyloides; assembly: GCA_947069175.1. Classification (NCBI taxonomy): domain Eukaryota; kingdom Viridiplantae; phylum Streptophyta; class Magnoliopsida; order Asterales; family Asteraceae; genus Scalesia; species Scalesia atractyloides. Next base: position 2,538,230 of record CAMTDV010000021.1, on the reverse strand, counting down.
TGGGGAACAGTAACAGACACCTTATGTAAGGGGAATGTATCAGAATCACTAGCATCATCATTGTCAGGAATTGAAACATATTTTAGCTCGAGATTATCTTGATACCTTACGAGCAGATGTTGCTCATTCTGTTGGCTGATATGATGAAGAATGAAATCGGAACTGTTGATGAGTGACTTCCATGCTTTGCAGACCGATCGGAATCGAATCAATGGTTCCACCGGAAGCTTGTTCAGGGTTAGCTCTTGGAGTTCGAACGAAATGTAGTCCGACATTTTGATTTTGGTTATGGAGGATGATGATTGATTCTAGGGTTCATGAGATATGAAATGGAAGATGACATATGAGTACTGTTTCAACATTTTGGTAGCAAAACCCAACATAAAGGATGAGCATTTGGTATCGGGTGTTGGTACCGAACCATACGGGGCATATTCGGTACCGATACCCATTTTCTCCGTTTTTCGGTACCGGTATGGTACCGTACCGGTACCAAATTTCCCCGTTTTTTCGGTTTCGAACGGGTACCCTCATCCCTACTTTCAGGTACTTCAGTTAGTGGACTAACAAATCTGGTTTTGTGAGAGTAGTTTCAAATGTAGCCTCTTTGGCCCGTCTCGCCTACGTATCAAGGCAAGGCGGATATGTTACTAGCAAAGCATACAAAGGCAATGAGCAAACTATTTAAGATTTGAGAAACAAAGTTATTGAAAATGAGTATTGGTTGATCAAAGATCTAAGGAAAAATAAGATGACTTTTATCAAAGATCAGAAGAAGACGAAAGGAAAAAAAAAACACATTGAACTAGTTTCTGTAACACTGGTATTTATGAGGTCCTACTAATTAGTAATACACGTTGGACAAAAAAAGAATTTCTGTTTTGGGTCAACCAAACCTGACCCGTGTCGACCTATTGAAAATTATCTGTTTTGACCAGTCACCTAACCCACATGGATCCGTTCATTTTTCCACCTCCAATTTATGCAAACTAAAGGAGTCCGATTTTGACCCATGCACCTAAAAGTTGCAATAGGTCAGGTTGAATGAGTTGAAAATGGCCCAAAGTGTATTCAGATACTTACACATAGAGATGGGCATAATAACCGGTTCCAAACCCGACCTAGTAGACCCAACCTGGAACGGTTCCAGTTCCTACCCGCTTTATTGAAGAACCGGTTCCGGGTTCAAAAAACCCGTAGGTTCTTACCCGGTTCCACTTTTTATAAAAAAAAATCGGTCCGTACCAAGTTCCTACCCGGAACCGGTTCCTCCGTAACCAATCCCGACCCGGTGCATTAAATTCTTGATGATGTTACCGTTGGAACCGGTTCCTAGCCGTTGCAACCAAGCATTTAATGATTTTGTTACCGTTGGAATCGATTCCGACGGTATAAAACAGTGCACATTATTCATTTGATCATCACCCTACCCAAAATCGGTTAGTATCGGTTCTAATATTGATGGTCTAAAACCAGGTAGAAACTGGAACCGGTTCACCCGTTCCATTCACACTCATTCAAGAACCGAGTACGGTTAGGAACTGGTTCCGGGTATAAAAAAAATCCAAATATGCCCATCTCTACTTACACCCATCTAAATTGTTATAATTAAGAAAAGTTAGATGAATACTTTGTTATCATATCTATTACTTATTAATATATTTACTAGTCAAAGAAACTGTACCAGAATAGTGTTGGTGTAAATTTTGCCACCTCTATGCGTAACTTTGTTTTCCTGACTGATTTATATTTTTGCAGACGGTTCTTAGGAGTTGATATGAAGAGTAAGGAAACTGGCTCACAACTTGCAAATTGATAGTGTTGGTTTCAAAATAGATCTTGCTTTGTTTAGACATTTCAAAATATGTTTTTTTTTCTCGGAATATTGGATTTTAATAATCCCAACTATTCGTCGTTGGTTGCCAACAGTCCCAACTTTAAAAATAACCACTGGCACTCCCAACTTTTAATATATTGGCCACCAATGGACCCTATCTAACAGAACCCTAACGATGTTAGTCTCCGGTCGCCGGAAAACCGTTTTTCGATAGAAAAAAGTTTCTAAAGGTCCAATATAAGGTTACAAAGAGGTTTGAGATGAAAATGTTAAGTTTTATGCCAAAAAGTTGAGTTTTCCGGTCAAAATGAAGTTTTCCGGCAAAAAATGAGTTTTCCGGCGACTTCAATAATTGAAGCTTTTACTATAAAAAGGTTCCTAAAGGTCCATAATAAGGTTACAAAAAGGTTTGGGTCGAAAATGTTGAGTTTTCCGGCCAAAAACGTTTTCCCGGAGACTAACGACGTTAGGGTTCAGTTAGTCAGGGTCCATTGGAGGCCAATATGTTAATAGTTGGGACTGCCAGTGGTTATTTTTGAAGTTGGGACTGTTGACGGCCAATACCGAATAGTTTGGATTATTAAAATCCAATATTCCTTTTTTTTCTCGTTATAACTTCATTTTATTGGTCTTTTTGTAGGTTTACTAGGCGACAATCGTCTTTACAAAACGAGCCGATCATATCATAATCCATATACACTTGAAGCTATTTCTTAACTGACACACACCCATACCCTATACTAACTATTATATATCTTCAAGCTCCCATATATCATATGTTCTTCAAATGCTTTTTCACCAAATACCTGAAAACAGAAAGCATATATATACAGAGATTGTAATCTGATGCATATCATATTTTAGCTGATTCTCCTAGCTGATTCTCCAAGGTTATTGAATCCATCTATTCTGGACCACAATCACTAGCTTCATTAAGAAATCAAGAAATGCCATCAAAGTAATTAAACATCTAATCTAGACCATAATCACTAGACTGATCAAGATATTAAGAAACTCACCAGACACACTTTGAGTTCTTTTATACAAGTATAAGCAGGTTGATTCTTGACACGTTGATCTATACTTTAACTTTGACCTGGATTGCCTTAACCCTCTTTAGACTATGTCTAACCCATTTCACTATATCATTTAAATCGATTTCCACTAACAAATATATCCCAAATAATACACAATCAAACGACATGCATAATATTTGGTACAAAATTCATTCAAAAAGACATTTACTACATTGAACGCTTAGGGATTGAAGACTAATTAGAGAAAATGACATTACCTTTTTCATAAACTGGCTGATCAAAGCAGAAGCAGTGTTTCTGTGTAGGAACGCACAGAAATATATCTTCCATAATTCCCAAGATAACTGATGGCTTTAGAATAGGGTTCATAAAGTGTTTGATTGAAGCCAGGATGAGCTTTCACTTGGATTACAGCTTCACCGGTCTTCCTAAAGCCCCTTAAAAAAACCGTTGATCCATTTGGTGAGCAACCACTGATAGTGAAGAGCTTTTCAAACAACTTTGGAACACCATCCTTCATCCTCCATACATGGTAAACCCGTTTACGGTCCTCTAGACAGAGTTCAATCACAGCGACGGACTGCTTTAGCTTAAACAGTGACAAACTAAAATACGTAGGGGCAAATCTATCCGGAAGCTTCACTTCTCCAAGCTCTTCACTCGTCAGATCAAACATAACTAACAGCTTATCACTATAACGATCAACCATATCACCAGCAATCCAATAAACAACTCCACCTACAACCACCTGTTCTTGAGTACCAAATCCAACAAACTTACTAGGTACATTGCCGCTATACGCACCTCTCCAAACCCTAGCGCTTAACGTAAACACCTCAACTTGCCATGGGATCACACCTTCCCAATCTATCCTAATCTTAACAATCTTCGGGTCCCTAGTCTCCCGACAAACCCAAACCCTAAAACAGTTCTATACATATCATCATCATCAGCCATATGAGGCAGAACAACATCAACCGCTTTCCTGATAGAAGGATTCCAAATAACCGCTTTCCTGTCGGTATAATCGAACAAACAGAATAATCCGTGAGAGCTGTCAACAGTGGTATAATGTTTACCCATATTAACTACCAATTGGGGAACAGTAACCTTATGTTGGGGGAAAGCATCATTGTCAGCAATTGAAATATAATTTAGGTCGAGATTAGGAGCGTCTTGATACCTTATGAGCAGATGTTGCTGTTGTTGTTGTTGCTTGATATGATTTTGAATGAAATCGGAACTGTCGATGAGAGACTTCCAGGCTTTGCAGACTGTTCGGAATCGAATCAACGGTTCCACCGGAAGCTTGTAGATGATTAGCTCTTGGATGTTGTCTGACATTTTGATTTTGGTTATGGACGATGATGATGATTGATTCTAGGGTTTATACAGATATGAAATGGAAGATCACATCATGTGAGTACTGTTTCAACATTTTGTTTTTAAGTACTAGCGTGATTACCACGCTTTGAAAAAGCGAGTTTCGCTTGATATCGGATCGGTTCGATATGGTATCAAAACTCGGAATAGTAATCAAAAGAGACATGTACGGATATAAATATCAATTGAAAACAAAAAAATGAATATCGTTACCGATAGCGATGTTGTTCGGTTGACACCAGTTCGGTTTATCACAGTAAAGTTACTAACCGGACTCTATAGCTTAAGGTACCAAAAAAATCTTTATTGCAAATACAACTCCATCTTCAATAAACTTTATACCGCGACATTGAAAACGCCATAAAAATAAATACACTACCGGTAGTGATACTGATGTTCAAACGATATGGTCGAATTCCATACGGTAAAAGTTGACTATATTTGACTTGTTCGAATAAAGCTATAAATGAAAAACAAAATGTACTCAAAATATTCTATTGATAAAATAACAAATAAACTAATTTTAATTACTTTTTAATAATATAATTAAAAAATTAATAGTTAAAAAGTAAACTAATAAAATATATTAGTAAAAGTAAAGAAATAGTATTAAAATATTAATCCATTATATCCATCAATCTAAAAAACATGAGATATGATGATTTTCAAAAAAGAAAAGAAAACGCTAATAGTTAAAAAAATCTAAGTTATAATAAAAGAATACAAAAAATGCTACATGACATTCTCTCCTTCAATCTCATAAATTTTATTAATATTTATTTAATATTAATATCAATAACTAATATATATCACTTATTTTTATCTTTATCTTTATCTAAGATTAATAAATAACTTCAATTTACAATTTAGACTCTTTGTTTTTTTAAATTTTAACCCAAAATTTTTCATCTTTTGCAATTTAATCCCTACTTTTTTTTTTGGTCTATTATATTTTTCATCTTTCCCAAGTTTTTCGTTTCGTTCTAAATTTTGTGAGTTAACGCACCGCAACGTGCGTGTGGGGCTTAACATATTTTCATATATTTTTTCCCGTTTGACTGGCCCGCTGCAACACATTTATTTTTCTCCGTTTGACAAGTTCGTCCAACGCGCGGGCCCTGGATTAACTTAGTTATTTTTTTCTATGTTTTACATTTTAGTTTAATTTCTTTGCAACGAGCGTTCATGATTCAAAGATTTTACGTCTGCTTTTCGTTCGACATTATTTTTTTCGGTTTTTTTAATTTGTTTTTACGAGCTTTTCCGGTGTTGATGGTTGCTGACAGTGGTATAGCATTGATACTACTTGACACAATTTTAAGACAACCGCTGCAACGCATGAGCTTAATACTAGTCAACTTACAAAGAAACTATTAGTAAAAGTAAATAAATAACATTAGAATATTATTCTACGGTACATCTACTTGAAAAATGTAACATATAGTAATAGTAATAGTAATAATTGAATTGAATTTTTTTTTCACTGCAGTCTCGTATTGTTGTGGTTCCAACAGTTTCATTAGCCAAATAAAATAGAAGAAAACTAGAAAGCAATTTAGAAAGGATTTTTATTCAAATTTTCTGCATATCCATTACATAGACCAACAAAACTTTTAAATAATACAAAGAAAAACTAACCAACCAGTACTTAGTAACCATACTTCCCATATCACCCTTAGTTTACATGAATTATAATAAAACAAACAAGAATCAAATAACTAAAAAATTTAAAAAATAGAACTTAAGTAATCGTATGCATAACACACACATCTAGCTCGACCCACAAGAGTATCCAATATGGTGGCTTGGGTCATTCATGTGACACACATCAATTCGATGCGAACCGAATCGTATATTAAATGGTCCTAAGAAAATAAAAAGGAACTTGAAGAAATTTAGAGAAAGCAAGACTTAATTCATTTCTTTTCATACCCTTTAAACAAATACAAACAGACTATAAAATAGCCTTAGAAACAAGGACGCAAATAACAAAAACTAACATGATTAACCCACTAATCCACTAACCTAACTTCACCTAGTAGTTAGGAAACAATCAATGGAAAACAATCTACTCATATGAAAATAAAGAAACACAAGTTCAATATGCAAAAACCCCCACGTTTGTATGACGTGGCAGAGGGTGGCACATATCACATATGTAATGAAAAAGTCCACAATAAATGTTGAGAATGAGGTTAATTGAGTTAGTATACAAATACAACTCACAACAACGATTACATGTTTACAATACACCCTAAATCATGGGTAAATTTTTGTATAGTATGTGCAAATTGTGTGGACAATTTGATTTGTTTTTCATATTATAACATACCTTTATTTTCCTTAAAGTCGTATATGTTAACCGATAATATCATTTGGATATTATTGGTTGTTTATTTGAATATATTGTATTTATTTTGTCAATATTTTGTGTAAATAAGTCTGATGTATATCTCGTAAGTTCGTTAGCATTTGTTTGACTTCCTCATTGTAAAAGGCTTATTTATAGCCAAGTATTTTTGATAATCAATCAAGGAATTTTCATCCACTCTCACAGTTTCACAGTATAATCTTTTTATCTAACCTGTTAGATAAACAGATAAACGGGAAGATGGGTTGGCATTTTGTAAATGGCTTGACTGGTTGTAAATGATCTGTAATCAAATTGTAAACATGTTAAATGGGCAGGCAGGTTATAATAAATGGGTCGTAAACGGGTTGACAAGTCATTTTACTTTATTGGATTAAAGAGGTCATCTCAAGCACAATCTTTTTAATTTAACAGGTCCACCTGAATACAATATGGTGCTTAAAGTTGTGTCAAAATCTCATTATTTCCGTGTCGTGTGATTAACGTTGTGTCACTAATTGTCATCTCTATCTATGTTTACTTTAGAATTTTGTTTCAATTTGTGTAGGCTTTTGAGGGAGGTATTGTGTGTGTCAACTGTTCACATCCATGCTTCTCTCAAGCTCCATCGGGTGGGAAAAAGCATAGCGATTTTGGTTGTGAACTTGAGAATGGTAATAATTATATTATACTCTTATGCAATTAGCAACTTGGGTTCTGTCTTATTTGTTTAAAAGTCACACCATTTACTTCATTTAACTTACACTCTTTCATTTTATACATAACTGCCTCTCGCATATGTACTTGATTAAACTCTTCAAATGAACTGAGGCATACTTCAATTAACAACTTGAGTTATGTCCCATTTGTTTAAAAAAAATCTAAAACGAGTTTCACTTTATTACTATGTTCAAGCCTGCACATCAACGCATATGGTTTCATGTGATGGTTTTCTTTTGCTTTATTTTTTAGATATGTTTTAAAGCGTGTTAACCATAAACGAGATTATTGTTAGTATTATTATAATAAATTTTACCGTCATTGTTGGTTTTTTTTTTTATGTATACAAAGTTTACCTTTTAAACTCATTTAACTAGATTAGTTTGATATTGATCTATGTTTTCGTTATTTAAAAAAAAAAAGTTGAATACACAATTATTTCCTATGTTGAATTTTTGTTGTTGTATTGTTACGTTGATTTTAATCGAAAATAAATTTACTTTTAGTAGATAATTGGGAGATATTGAATTTTGTTACGACGATACGTTGAAATGTGCAACATATGTAATCTATAAACTATGTTATTTTTGCCTACATTTGTGTTTTAGATGGATGATGATATAGGTTATGCGAAATTGTGCCTATTACAAACTTTATTCAAGAAATACATTTGTTTGCAATTGATTTTTTCAAGAAACACCTCTATGTCTATTATTGTCAAATGGGTTTTCTTAGCAACAATTAACCACATGATATGTCTCAACTTTTGATACGATGCCTTTTAAGCTTTAAGAATGACAAATTTGTTTTAGGCGATAATCGCATAAAAATTTGCACCCAAGTTTTGTTTCGAAAATCGCACAAACAAAATTGCTACCAAGTTTAGTTTTGTTGTATTTTGTTATGGGATTTTGTTATTATTGTCAAAAGAATTGAAAATTAACCCCGTTTGGATGCAATTTGTGAATGGACTAATCATATTAAAAAAAACTTATTTTCAACACCCCGCTGCAACGCACGGGTTGACGTCAACTCGTTTATAACATTTGTCTAATATATATATATATATATATATATATATATATATATATATATATATTTGGAATGTTGTAACTTATATATCTGTTGTTTCCAGGGAACTTGAGAATTACTTGAGCGTGAAGAAGCCTTGGGGAGGTATACACCTCCATCTTCTAAGTTTTATGATGACAAAAGGTCAATGTACCATTTGGCACGTGTGTTCTTGTATTCGTTACTTATTATGTAATATGTACAAGTCAAACTCCGCAGATAGATTTTTAATAATTAGTAAGACTTATGCTTCTTAAGGGAATGACACACTGATAAAGACTTAATATAACATTGAACTACCTGGACTGTGAACTATTAATTGAGCTAACATATATTTCTTTATAATCAAATAATGTTGTTTAGAATGTCATACACATACCCTTTTTATCATCTTTTGTTTAGAATGCAAAGAAAAAAAAATATATATGTCATTATGACATTAAAATACCCATCCATCTGACGAGTATTAAACTAGTTCATGTGGATGTTGCCTGTTGGCTTGAAATATTCACTCCAAGTTTACTACCGATGGTAACATACTATGGCTTAACATATAAGCATAAATATATTATTTGTTGCTAAAATATATTTTTAGCAAAAAGGTAAGGAAAGGAGAGTACTCCAAAAAATATACACAACACATCCATACGATGTTTGCACTTGCACACACGTGTGTATGAAACATAACGTGGGTCTAGGGCCCTCGTATTATCAGTAGGGCCGTCTAAATCGCTCGGAAAATGTTGGTTCGATATGAGGCTCGGTTGTAAATGAGGCCACTTAAACCTTTTAAGATATTGCTATAACCACATTGTTGAAAGTCAGCATTTTATGTTTCATATGGCATTGACTCACTGGACAAATATGGGTATTTAACTGGTCAAACTAACAGCATCCCATGGTTAATAGTTTTTACAGTCCTCCCCACTTGTCCCCTACATACATTCAACTTGATTATACCCAATAATGTTGCTAGTAAATTCTGTCTCCCCACAAACATATATTCATAAATTATATCCCATGTTACTAAATCATATGCTCAAATAATTGTTCTTACAATTCTCAAACATCAACTTCAATCGCATAAATAGCCAATGGTCCAAACTCCACAAATAAAAAGTTACATGCCTTAAATATTTGAGCTGTTTGATGTTAATATTCTGCAAGATTGTTTTTTAACTATGAAAGATTGCAATATCCACCAGCCCCGATCCCGACCCGTTGCACGTTTCTAAATTTTGTAATTATTTTTATATACACATTGACAACCTTAGCCATGAATCACTGACACAACGGTCCGGGCCAACAAAAGCGAGGATGATGGATGTCATACACAATGTTTGTTTGTTGGCGTCATGATTTGCTGATCCAGCTATATTTTCTCTAACGTGTTAAACGAGTTAATGGAATAATTTAGCTTGGAATAAAAAAGGTCAAGTGGGTAAAAAATCATTCAAAATATATATATTTTTACTCCATATAAGATACAATCTCTATTACACTTTATGCGTGACTATTTTGTGTTTGTTTTCAATACACTAAATGTTTATAAAAAAAATCAAAGTATGAACTGTTATCGGCCGTGGATGAAAGTTGAAATTATTTAAATCCAATATCTCTTCGTTTATTAGGCTTATCTTCATAGTTCATAGCAAGCGACATTCTGTTCCATAATGGAATGTTTCTTCCAAAGTAACTCCTTTTTGCACATACATGAATACACATTATACATTCATACACACACATATACATGTATACACATGACATGATTCTATAGTAATTCACAGCGAACATTTTAGGATTTCTAGGAAATTCAACTCCAAAAGCTAATAATTCTTGATTACTATTTAGTAAAAAAACATTATCTTTTTTTATATTGGATTTAAATAACCCCAATTTTCACCAATTGACCGATAACACTCATAACTTTCGATTGTACAACAGCACTCCCAACTTTCAACTTATTGGCCGATAAAACTCCTTAACTAACTGAACCTTAACCTAGTTAGCTTATGTCAGCTGCCACGTCATCAAAAAATGTCACATCAACTGCCACATCAGCAAAAAGGGCCACATCAACAAAAACTAACTGGTTTAGAGTTCAGTTAGTTGGGAAGTATTATCAGCCAATAAGTTGAAAGTTGGGAATGCTAGTGTACAAATCAAAAGTTGAGAATGTTATCGACCAATGGTGAAAGTTGAGTTATTTAAATCTAATATTTTTTTTATATATTCTTGTAAGTTCCATAGGAAAAATTAGATGACTTTTATGATGGATAAAGAACATTATCTTTGAATCTTGTTGCATTTCTTTAAAAATATCCCCACACCAGATACTAATCTTTTCATGGATAAAAACATTATCTTTGTATCTTGTTATGTTTTAACAACAAACATGAGTCTTTCCTTTTCAAAGTAACAAAAGTTTCCATCAGGGACCATTTTCTTAGTTTTCTTATTATTATCATTTATTATTTTATAACGAAAAAAATACCTTATATCATTTATTATTTCATAAGGAACAAAAATACTTTCTTAGTTCTCTTATTATTACGATTCAGTTCGGTTCGTATCAATTGGTATCAGAGCAGCCGTGAACCATAGTCGCTCAAACTTCTGAAGACGGGTACGCCGACAGGTATGTGAAACCATGGCGAGACACGAGTCCCAGCTTCAAACCATCTTCACCGGGCTTCGATCTATTCGGATCACACTCGAAGTCCTCTACACCCCATCACCCGTTTCCGCTACCATATCTAGTCAATGTCTTGTGTTAATCTATCATAAATCATAAATGAATAAATGAAGAACTTGGGTTGCCACGTGGCACCCTTGTCAATCCAGAATTTTGGAGGGAAAAATTTCTACAATTTAGAGATTTATTAAAGAGATTAATTAGTTATAACTAATTAAACAAAATAACAGATATATCCACAATTATCGTTCCGGTTTGAGGCTCTCAATCGAAAACCTTTTGATTTCTTCACGTTCCTTTTCAAACCCTTTTTTTTGGCTTTGGTTTCATCCGAATTGCATGTATTCAATCACAGGAAGGAAGCTGAGATTTGAAAAATCCATATCCATATCCATGTTTGAGAAATGGGTGTGAATGGAAGAGGAGTTATTTTGGTAATAATTGGGTTTGTTGTTTTGGCATCATCATCATCATCAGGCAATGTGGTGTTAGAGGTTCACCATAAATTTGCCGGGAGAGAAACGACTTTAAAAGAAGTTATATCTCACGACGCTAACCGCCACCGGAGAATTCTCTCCGCCGCCGAACTCCCTCTCGGTGGCGACAGCCGCCCCACCTCCGCAGCGTTAGTCTCCCTCCCTCCCTCCCTCTCCCAATGCACTTTTCTTATTGTTATTTTGGTTTAGAGTTGTCATTTTGCCATTTAGCCTAGAGGTTTCATTTTTCACCCGTAGGTTCAAAAAGGTTCAACCGTTGCCATTTTGGTCCACTGGGTTAACTTCATTAATTTTTTATGTTAACGAGAAGGGCAATTCGGTCATTTTACATGTAATTCTGTTAACTAGAAGGGTAATTCAGCCATATAAAATGACCGAATTACCCTTAACGTTAACAGAAAAAATGGATGAAGTTAACCAAATGACTAAAATGGCAATGGTGAAACCTTTTTGGACCCATAGGCGAAAAATGAAACCTTTGGACTAAACTGACAAAATGACCCAAACCACGGGGACTAAAATGACATTTAACTCTTTGGCTTATTAAGTGAAATTGTGATTTATTTTGTTGATAGATGTGTTTTGTTGCTTGAAACGGACAATATTGGTTGTTATGAGGAACCAGTTGTTAAAAATTATTTTGGGCCACTTAGATTGTAACCGCCCGAATAGTAGTTTTTACTTTTTATAATGCTGCTATCTTGTAACAGATGTGATATAATATTTGAATTTAACATTATGATCATATTGGAAGATAACCTTTGTTGTAGATTTATGTGCAAATGTTGTGTATATGTGCAGCCTGTATTTCACTAGACTTCAAATCGGGTCTCCGCCAAAGGATTACCATGTGCAGGTCGATACAGGGAGCGATCTTCTATGGGTTAACTGTATCGAATGTGAAAACTGTCCTAAGGAAAGTGACCTTGGAGTATGTATCAAACTTCACTACTTTCTAAATATGAGTTAAATGCCATTTTAGTCCCTGTGGTTTGGGCGATTTTGACAGTTTAATCCAAAGATTTCATTTTTCCCTGTGGGTCCAAAAAGGTTTCATTGTTGCCATTTTAGTCCACTGGGTTAACTTCATCCAATTTTTCCGTTAGCGAGAAGGGCAATCCGGTCATTTTATATGTAATTCTGTTAACTAGAAGGGCAATACGGCCATATAAAATAACCGGATTGCCCTTCTCGCTAACAGAAAAATGGATGAAGTTAACCCAGTGGACTAAAATGGCAACGATCAAACCTTTTTGGACAAACAGGGGAAAATGAAACCTTTGGACTAAACTGGCAAAATGGCCAAACCACAGGGACTAAAATGGCATTTAACTCTCTAAATATTTTGATTAACAGATTCTTCTGCTTTGATTATTATTATTAAACTTTTAAACTGTATGATAGATACCCTTGAGATTGTATGATCCAAAGGACTCTTCAAGTGCCAAAAAGGTTGGTTGCGATGATGAGTTTTGCAAATCTACGTTTACTGGCCCAAGTGACGAGTGTAAAGCGGGAATGTTGTGTGCATATGCCGTTAAATATGGTGACGGGAGTTCAACTACCGGTTATTTTGTCAATGACAATGTACAAATTGCCCAAGTTTCTGGAAACCGTCAAACTACACCTATGAGTGGGAATGTAATTTTGGGGTGAGTCTTTTTATGCTCTCTTACATTTTTGTCTAAGTTAAGCCAGGCAAAAGGGGTGGGTTGGGTCGGGTCAAAATGGGTTGGGTTTGAAACGGGCTGTTTTAAAGAGTTAATTACTGTTTTCGTCCATGTGGTTTGTCAAAAATCACTATTTCAGTCCATTAGTTTAAAATTTGCGATTTCGGTCCCTGTGGTTTCACTTTCGTAACCATTTCAGTCCACCTCGCAAACATTTCAGTCCATGTACTTACAGAATAAATGGATTGAAGTGGTTACGAAAGTGAAACCACAGGGACTGAAATGGTACGAAAGTGAAACCACAGGATGAAATGGTTACGAAAGTGAAACCACATGGACTGAAATCACAAATTTTAAACTAATGGACTGAAATAGTGATTTTTGACAAACCACAGGGACGAAAACAGTAATTAACTCTGTTTTAAAAAAAGTATTAGTTTGGTTCGGGTCAAAACAGGTTTAACTTACTCGTAGGGCTGCAAACGAACCGAACGTTCAACGTACAGTTCGTGAACTGTTCGACAGGAACGTCGTATGTGTTCGTTCGTTTACTTAAATTAATGAACATGAACAGAGGTAGCATTCATTCATTTATGTTCGTGAACGTTCGGTAACGTGTTCGTTTATGTTCGTTTTTGTTTGATAGTTCATTAGCGTTTTTAGTATTAAATTTTATTTAAATACTTCAAAATTCCCGTCAAATAAAATATTTAATGAGTATCAGTATAGTATATATATTCTATTCATGGACGATTGTTTGTGTTCTTTTGTTTGCATTTGTGTTCATGAACACAGTTTTTGTTCATGAACGTTCGTTTGCATTCGTTGCCTAAATTAACAAACGAACACACACGACCATGTTTATTTTCTTAACGAACAAACATGAACATAAAACTCGTACAATATATATTTCCTTCACAAACAAACCCGAACAAGGTGTTGTTCATGTTTGTCCGGTTCGTTTGCAGCCCTACTTACGTGCATTTACATCTCTAAGTTGAAAAAATATAGCCTAATTAGTACTAGAATTGCTTCATTTTTTTTTGAAAAAAAAAGGAATCAAGTCTATGAGTTTACATGTAATGTTGTTAACTTTATGATCCAAGATAGATGTGGGGCTAAGCAAGTCGGGCAGCTAGGTTCATCAGACCAAGCACTCGATGGGATTCTTGGGTTTGGGCAGTCGAATACATCGATGCTTTCGCAGCTTTCTTCGGCTAAAAAGGTGCGAAAAATGTTTTCACATTGTTTGGATGGTAGAGGAGGAGGTGGCATTTTTGCTATTGGAGAGGTGGTGCAGCCAAAGATAAAAACAACACCACTTATAGATGATCAGTAAGTTGTGTTTGTTTACATTTGCATTATGTTATATTGATTGTGAGTGAGATAGATGTGACCGGTTTCATGTGATTTACACTAAAAATGAAATAAAAATTTGATCTTTCCATTTACTGAATAAGATTTTGAAAGTAACTGTACTTGCCAAGTTACATCAAAACAGAAGGTAGACGGGCAACAAGCTGCGCCGCCAACCCTTTCTGAATTGCAAACCTAACATTCCAAACACAAATCCCTGCCCCCTTGGGGTTGAACAATTGCTGTGAACGACCCGTTGAACCCTCGTCAAGAAGTGGTATGGTATATGAAGTTGTGGTTTGTATACATGTTGCAGGACACATTATAATATTGAATTGAAGTCTATTGATGTGAATGGTGAGGATATAAAACTTCCAACAAGTATACTTGACTTTATAAAGAAGCAAGCAGTTGTAGTTGATAGCGGTACGACTTTGGCTTATTTTCCTGATGAGGTTTACAACCAACTTATGGAAAAGGTATGCTAAAATATTTAAGCTCCACATGTAAGTTATTTATTTATTTATTTTGTTAATGCTTTTGGAATTTTTTAACAGAGTTAAATGCCATTTTAGTTCTTATGGTTTGGGTCATTTTACCAGTTTAGTCCAAAGGTTTGAAACGTTGTCATTTTAGTCCAAATAGTTTCAAATGTTGTCATTTTAGTCCACTGGGTTAACTTCATCCATTTTTTCTGTCAACTAGAAGGGTAATTGGTCATTTTTTATGTAATTATGTTAACTAGAAGGGCAATTCGGCCATATAAAATGACCGAATTGCCCTTCTCATTAACAGAAAAATGGATAAAGTTAACCCAATGGACTAAAATGACAACATTTGAAACTGTTTGGACTAAAATGGCAACGTTTCAAACCTTTGGACTAAACTGGCAAAATTGCCCAAACCACATAGACTAAAATGGCATTTAACTCTTTTTTAAATATAATTGTTGATGTTATTCTTTTGACCCTAGATCATGGCTGCACAACCAGGAAAGAAGCCACATGTAGTTGAGAAGATGTTTAAATGCTACATGTACTCAGGGAAGTAAGACTTCTTTTAACTAGTGTAAACAAACCAAGCCAAGCCCAACCCCAAGCTTGAGCTTGGCGGTTTTAACTTAAGAGACCTAAAGCTCTAGTTTGACTCGTTTCGAACTCTATTTCTAAAGCTCAAGCTCGGCTTGTGAATAGTTTTTTAAGCTCGAGCTAGATTTTTCAGCTTGATTAAATAAAGGAGCCAAGCCGAGTTGGCTCGTTTAAGTTTGAGCTCGAGCTCAACCTGGCTCGCTCGATTACAACCTTATTTGCATTTGACCATTAATTTTTTTATGGGTATCGAGGTTTTCTTTCTAGAGTTAATTACTGTTTCCGTCCCTGTGGTTTGTCAAAAATCACTATTTCAGTCCATTAGTTTAAAAATTGCGATTTCAATCCCTGTGGTTTCACTTTCGTAACCATTTCAGGGACGAAAACAGTAATTAACTCTTTCTATTTTTTTTTGGGATATCGGATTTAAATAACCATAACTTTCACCAATTGGCCGCACGCTCCCAACTTTCGAGTTGTACACCAGCACTCCCAACTTTCAACTTATTGGCCGATAACACTCCCTAACTAATTAAACTCAAACCCATATAACTTTTGCTGACGTGGCATCTGATATGCCCCTTTTGCTGACGTGGCTTTTTAGATGACATGGCGGCTGATGTGGTAGCTGGCGTGGCATTTTTATGACGTGGCAACTGATGCGGCAGCTGACGTGGTATTTTGTGATGACGTGGCAGCTGACATCAGCTAACTAGGTTAGGGTTCGGTTAGTTAGGGAGTAAGTTGAAAGTTGGGAGTGTTGGTATACAAATCGAAAGTTGGGAGTGTTATCGGCCAATTGATAAAAGTTGAGGTTATTTAAATCCAATATCCTATTTTTTGGATTTTCAGCTCAACTTGTTTTTCTTACCATGCTTCGCAGGGTATCAATGTGTCTACCTGAACTTAATTTTGTAGCATACAAATTTGTTTCTCGTAGCACATTCCCAATTTTTTGATTTCATACATATGCATTTCACATTTGACTTTTGACTTTTGAGTGTCAAAGAGTTGTTTACTTTGACTACAAATATGACCAAAATGACTTATTTTGTCTTCTGTTTCCTGTTTGCAGCATCGATGATGGTTTTCCGGTTGTCAATTTACACTTTGCAAATTCACTTTCATTGAAAGTTTTACCCCATCAATATTTCTTCCAAGTTGAGGTATATATTTTGTGATATTAAACGTAAAAATAATCTGATCTATTGCTTGAGTTTTAATAAAGATTTTGCATGATCTTCCCTCTTCAGGATGATGAATGGTGCATCGGTTTTCAAAACAGTAACCTTAAAGAAAAAACGGGAAAGGAACTAACTTTGTTAGGAGGTAGTGTTTATTTTCTTTCTATTAACAACTAAAACGGGTCAATTTGGGTCGAGGAAAAACGGGCTGGGTCGAGTTGAACCGTCAACCATTCACTTAATCTTGTAAATAACTTAAGAGTTAAATGCTTGGTTGGTCCCTGTGGTTTGCAAATATTGCAGACTTGGTCCCAGTGGTTCACTAATTACACGTTTGGTCCCGGTGTTTGTAATTTTTGCACTCGTGTAGTCCTTACCACTAACCAATGTTAAATTTCTGAGTTAAGTGAGTGCAAAATGACTAAATTATCCCTAAAAATTAAACACATAAAAAAACAAAAACAGATGAGCCCGCCTTCTCATCTTCTTCTTCCCCACCCCTCTCTCTCTCCCTCTGTAAAACCCACCACCAACTCCACCTCCAACCCACCACGACTACCACCTCCTCCACCGTTAACCCACCACCTCCACCCGTCATTATAACCACGCCGTCACCATAACTGTGCATTATCTTATATTAACTAAAAAACTAGTTGCCTGGAAGTTAAAGATTATATTATACAATTTATGAGGTAACCTTCATACTTCATATTGTTCAGGAATTAAGACACAACAAGCTGACATTAACTGATTCACATGTTAATAATTCAACGAATCCTAATTTACATTAACAAAACAGATATTAAAGAAGATGAAATGAAAAACTTAGCACTCTCGCTCTCGCTCCTCCGCCGCCTCTCCTCATCACTCTCGCTCTCGCTCTCATCTTCCGACGAATACTTTGAGCTCCCGGTCTCCGACTCTGATTCCGATGAATCGGAATCGGAATCTGATCGTGATTTTGACCTGGAGCGACGGTGTCTCCTCCTTTTAGTGCTCCGGCTGCCGCTGCCATGATCGGATTCAGATGGGATATTGGACTCGGGTAGGTCTTCGGATTTCCTCTTGGATTTGTGGTGAGCGAGTCTGTCGTCGTCTGGAGAATCCTCTCGGTCTTTGGTCATTGATGAGGGTTTTGATGAATTTTTGTGAGTGAGAAAGAAGGGGGGAAACCTAGCACGCAAATGACAAACCGTTTTATGTATTTGTTATTTTGATGTTATATGAAGTAAAGAATTTTCATGAATCACTTTTGTATGGTCCAACGCTTCACTTTTGTGGTTATAATGCATAGTTATGGTTCCAGGTGATAGTTATGGTGACGGCATGGTTATCATGACGGGTGGAGGTGGTGGGTTGACAGTGAGGAGGTGGATAGTGGTGGTGGGTTGGAGGTAGAGTTGGTGGTGGGTTTTACAGAGGGAGAGAAAGGGGGTGGGGAAGAAGGAGATGATAAGGAGGGCTATCTGTTTTTGTTTATTTATGTATTTAATTGTTTAGGGATAATTTAGTCATTTTACACTCACTTAACTTAGAAATTTAACATTGGTTAGTGGTAAGGACCACACGAGTGCAAAAATTACAAACACCGGGACCAAGCGTGTAATTAGTGAACCACTGGGACCAAGTCTGCAATATTTGCAAACCACAGGGACCAACCAAACATTTAACTCATAACTTAAATTGATGACTGTTATTATTATAGCAGCCAATTTTTTGAATAAATCATTTTAAAAATATTGTAAAAACTTGATCATGTCATGGGGATATCTCTTTTTACCCGAGCTTTTTCAGTTTTACCCGAGTGAACCCGCCTCGCATGAATCAATGAATTTGGCTCCTGTATAAGTTGAACCAATTTTATTTAATTTTAGCCAATGGAATCTGAATTACCAAGTGCCTTTTGACTTTTAGAAGTCAAACTTACATTTCTTCAAAATAAAATTTGAGCATATATTTTATTGCTTTTTAATTTAAACAACGCTTTCGATTCATATACTCTGTGCAGATCAAAACTGCGCAGCGGTTGTTCCCATCTCGGTGAAGGTTTGGCCCGGGGTTTTACCCGGGTTCGAGGGCCGGGGGGGGGGGGGGAGTTTTACCTATTCCATGGGGTTTCTACGCATCAGGGGTGTGCTACGCTTTCTAGCGGTGGTCGAGTAGTCGGCCTTTGGACATAGCTTCGAAAGGGTGGGTTTACACGTGGAAAACAGTTAGCCGTTAAAAAAAAAACTAAAAAATAGTACTTCCTTCTACAATCAATGTAATTCGTGTCAGTTGTGAAGTTAGAATAGACACCTTTGACTCTTGAAAGTCAAATCTGAATTATATGAATATTTGAGCAGCATTATTTTAATTAGGTGTGGATTTTTATTGGGTTTATCTGAAATTTTCCATTTTCTTTTCTATATGCAGATATTATTCTATCAGATAAGTTGGTTACATACGATATGGAGAAAAAAGTAATCGGATGGATTGATTATGATTGTAAGTACAATGTTTCGGCTGACCAGTTTAACCCGCTTAATTAAACGGTTCATGTCCCACGTTGACACATTTAATCCATTTAATTAGATAGGTTGATAAGGCCAACCCGTTTAAACCCATTTTATAAAAACATGTTTACAACCCACCAACCCGTTTACAACTTGATTACAAACCATTTACAACCATCAACCTGCTTGACTCGTTTAGATAAATGGGCTCACAGATTGTGTTCGGGTTACATGTTCTTAAGTGTATGGGTTGGGCTGGTTTCTTCGACACAAATAAATATATAGGTCGTATTTAGGTTCTTCAGTTCTATCAGCCAACCGACATAATTGACACCCCTAGTATCTAGTAGCCGAAGAAAGCTGATTATTTGATCATCATTTAATGAAATCTGTTCCGACACTATGGTGTGTCAATTTGGAATCATTGGGCAGCAGTTAGATGAATTCTTAGATATCTTCATGGTACAAGTAGTCATGGCCTTTTGATATCCTGATCTTCGTCCTCCATCTTACATGCTTATACAGATGCCGCATTTAATTCCTTGAGTGCCTTCTCTGATGCTGCTGATGCTGATTGGGCTGGTTGCTCGGATGACCGTCGATCCACGAGGGGATATGCAATATATCTTGGATCTAATTTAGTTTCATGGTCTGCACGAAAGCAAAAAACTGTATCACGGTCCTCTACGGAGTCTGAATACAAGGCACTAGCAGATACGGTCGCGGAATTGACTTGGCTCGAGACTTTGCTTTCGCGAGCTTCGTGTTTTAATGAAATATGTTCCGATACTATGGTGTGACAATTTGGGGGCTACATATCACCTGCTAATCCAGTGTTTCACACGCGTACAAAGCTCGTAGAAGTTGACTTTCACTTTTCACTTTGTTGGAGAAAAGGTTGCTCAAAGGAAACTATCGGTTCCGTTTATTTCAACGAATGATCAGATAGCCGACGTTTTTACCAAGCCTCTATCAAGTCAACGCTTTCTCCTATTGAAGTCCAAGCTAAGAGTCGATGCCCGACCTTAGTTTGAGGGGGAATATTAGACAAGATATTATATTATATATATATATATATATATATATATATATATATATATATATATATATATATATATATATATTATATTATAATAATTAGAGGGCCCTTGATTTATTATATTATTTATATATACATTGTAATTATCTAAATCGTAACATACAACAATATGTTCTCTTTACCAAAGTTGACTATTTTTTTAATAATCAATTTTGCTATTCGTGCGGTTTCAGGCTCGTCAAGCATCAAAGTGAAAGATGAAGAATCCGGAAATGTGTATGAGGTCGGTGCTCAAGATATTTCTTCTTCACATTATAGATGCAACGCGAGAATGGTTTTGGGGTTGCTTTTCGTCCTTGTATCTACATGCTTGATCAACTAGACCACCAAATATGGGATTGTATTTGCTTAAAACCATGAGAGACCAATTGGGTTTTTGGGTCATGTATATATTCTTCAAGATGTATATATTCATTACCAATTGTTTAGTTGTATGTAGTTATTTTGTTAGCATCTTTGTGTTGTTAAAATTTCATTACAACTTTAAATATTGGCAATGAAATGAGTTGTTTAGTTGTATGTAGTTATTTTCAATTCATTCTAATTGCATATCCAACCCCATTCACCAGACATCCTTCTTATGATTTTGTATGGTTAGTACTTAATACTCTCTGTTGACCAGCCAGCTTGACTTTTCTTGTTTGGTGCTGAGGAGATACCAATAGATTTGTTATAGATTCAGATGTTGTTCAAGAATTCATAGAGCAGCTTTCCGGAACTTGTGCTTTTTCTCGACATAGATCGTTGGATATATATACAGAGATTTAGACATCTAATCTGGAACATATTCAATAGTCTGATCAAGAAATGTGTTCAAAAAGCAACAATCAAACTACTTAACACCACTGAACTCATCCACAAACAATTTCCTATTCCCAGGCGCAACTATCAAACTCCCAAACCTTCTGTATACCTTTTGCAGCCTTCTTCTTCTTCGCTAACGCAGAAAACCACATCAGCCATCGCATCATCATTCATATAAACCTCATCTTTACACGGAACGATCATGTTAAACCCTTTTGCCCTCAAATCATGCCGGCTTTTGTCCTACACCTAACAAACTAATTTTTTTTCTCAAAAATCGAGTCCGTAGTAGAAAACTTCTCCCCCCAAGCTAGGGCTAGTGTCTCATTCTCTTTCATTCTTACCAGCGAAATACAATTAATATTATTAATACAAATTACATCAAACTCTCTTCATAAACATCCTTAACCCCATATATCCTCCCTGTGCATGAAGAATCCAGCCAATGAAAACCTAAATAATCTCGAAACACTTACGATTATAACTAACACTCCAAGAACAATCTGCATCCTACCTAAAATTTGCCCTAATCTAAACTCTGTCATCAGCATCATCATACTCAGTAAATCCCACCAATAGCAAAGCTAAGGTAGAGTCTAAGGAGGGTAAGAGGTAGACTCTGGAAAGCAAGAAACCCTCAACTTGGAACCCTAATTGAACAAAAAACCTCAGTCAAGCAAAAAAAAAATCCCCAATTACTATGATCTAACAAAACCATAATTGAACATTTCACATGTAACAGAGAGCTTACCGGATCACTATACAAGGTAACAGGAAGCCTATACGGCCAGATCACTACCCCACGCTTTATCTCAATTTCTACCTCACAGATTCTACTCTCAACACTCATAAACAAATATAACTCAAACAAGTTCACAACTAAACAACATGCATAATATTTGGCAATGTTGTTGAAGGCGCTAGGCGCTAGTCGGGCGGTGAGGTACCGCCTAGGGATTAATCGGGATTAACAGGGATTAATTGGATTGGACTTTTTATGTATATTTTTACAAAATTATATAAATATATGTAGTTAACTTTATACTTTTTATATACAAATTTACAAGTTTGGGAACCATATGTAAAGTTGTGAAAGTTAGAGGGGGTTAAATGTTAAAATACCCAAACTTAATTAAACCTAACCCACCATCTCTTTCTTTACACGGCTGCTCTTCCCCCTCTCATCTGACATGGCGCACAAGAAACAAGCCGCAACCCCAATTTTGTTTCCAATTTAGTTTCAAACAGGGTAACAACTCATTCCATTAGATCGATTCAGTCCAATTTTGACCGATAAGGTCCATTTTTGACCGATTTTCTCTGATTTTGACCGATTTTGACCACTGCCGCCTAGTTTGACCGATTTGCCAAAATCCAGGCGGCAGACCTCCGATGACCGTTTAATCTCCGCCTAGTCGCCGCCTAGGCGCGATTTCTGCAACATTGATATTTGGTACAAAATTCATTCAAAAAGGAATTTACTAAATTGAACGTATAGGGATTGAAGACTAATTAGGGAAAGTGGCATTTACCTTTTTCCTAATTTGTAATATCGGGCTGATCAAGCAGAATTAGTGTTTCCGTGTAGTAATACACAGAAATACGTCTTCCACTTACTCCAAGATTAGTGACGGCTTTAGAGTAGGGTTCATAAGCAGCAAGTGTTCTAATGGAACGAAAATACGCTTGTAACTTGACTAAAGCTTCACCTGTCTTCTTGAATCCCCGTACAGAAGAAACCAGTGATCCATCCGGTGTATGACCACTTATGGTGAAGAGCTTTTCGAACAACTTTGGAACACCATCCTTCATCCTCCATACATGGTAAACCCATTTACGGTCCTCTACACAGAGTTCAATCGCAACAAGTGGCTCCCTTGGCTTAAACATACACAAACGACAATTATTATAGGCTAATCTATCCGGAAGCTTCACTTCTCCAAACTCTTCACTTGTCAGATCAAACGAAACAATCAAATTACCACCCCCATCAACCACATACATAGCAAGCCAATAAACAACTCCACCTACAACCACCTGTTCCTCACCAAATATAACAAACTTACTCGGTACATTGCTACTATACGCACTTATCCAAACCCTCGTGCTTGTTGGATATTTTAGTGTAATTTGAGATTGCGTGTGACGTTCAAATAAGAGTGCACACTTATTTGAATGTCATCGGGACTAACGGGGGATCCAAGGGGGCAGCGCCCCTTGGAGCAGGGTCCAAGGGGCGGCAGCCCCTGGCGGGGTCCAAATTTTTCAGAGAAAAAACCCTGGACGAATTTTGATTCAAGACTAATCCCCAAAATCTCACAATCAAAATCCCATACAAAAATCTAGAATCAAATCTGATTTTATCCGATCAAAGATTGGTAGCCACTCCAATTGTTTGATCTGAAAGTGATTACACGACTTCAGATTTATCCAAGCAAATTTTGATATTCCTATCAAAGATCAAACAATTTTAGTGAAGATGACAAGCGGTGGTGAATCTTCGAATGCTATGACGAACAAATTTGCGAAATTGGACAAGTTTGAAGGGCAAGACTTTCGTCGCTGGCAAAAGAAGATGCATTTTCTGTTGACGACTTTGAAAGTGGTGTACGTTCTGAGTAACCCGATGCCCGAGGAAGTGGTGGATGAACCGCTGGAACAAACTAGGAAGCGTGGAAAGTGGTTGAATGTTGATTACATCTATCGTGGGCATATTCTGAATGGTATGTGTGACTCTCTTTTCGATATTTATCAAAATGTTGAATCTGCAAAAGAACTGTGGGAATTACTAGAGGCCAAATACATGGCTGAAGACACATCTAGTAAGAAATTCTTAGTTAGTGATTTTATGAATTATAAAATGGTTGATGGTAGACCCATCATGGAGCAATACAATGAATGTCTAAGAATTCTGGGTCAATTTGTACAACATGGTTTGAAGATGGATGAAGCAATTTCTGTTCCATCTATCATTGATAAACTTCCTCCTTCATGGGAATATTTTAAACATACTTTAAAAAATAAGAAGGAGGAAATGAATCTGGTTGAACTTGGAAGTTGTTTCGAATTGAGGAGTCTTGTCGGGCCATGGAAAATGTTAACAAAGATAAACACGTTGGTGGGTCTTCTGTTAACATGGTTGAAGAAAGTGGTCCTAGTTTTAAAAGTTCTAACAAGGGAAACAACAAAAGGAAGTTTCAAAGTGGGCCTAACAAGAAGAACAAGGCTATGAAGTATGTAAAACAGACCAAGGATCAAGGTTGTTGGAAGTGTGGTAAACCGGGACACTTCAAGAGAGATTGTCGTGTTGGTAAAGCCAAGAATGAAGCTGGTATTAGTGGATCCTCGAAGGATCCAAAGCAATAAGGTCAGAAATTAAACTTTAATTATAATTCGGATGTGAATTATGTGTCACTAATTTCTGAAGCATTTTATGTGCAGGATGATTCTGTTGCTTGGTGGTACGACTCGGGAGCAACAAGTCACGTATGTAAGGATCGAAGATGGTTCAAGGACCTTACCTTAATTGAAGATGGATTTGTTTTAAAGATGGGAAATGTTGCAACCGAGCCAATCCACGGAATTGGAAGTGTAGTACTAGTATTTACTTCGGGAAAAACTATAAGTTTAAGTAATGTATTGTATGTACCCGGCATTCGGAAAAACTTGTTATCCGGTATCGTATTAAATAATTGCGGGTACAAACAAGTGTTAGAATGTGACAAGTATATCTTGTCAAGACATGGTTCTTTTATCGGATTTGGTTATCTATGTAATGGTATGATTATGTTAAATCTAGAAGTGCCGTTTAGTGATAATTCTGTTTGTATGATTGATTCGTCATCTAGTGTAAATTCGTCAAAATATGAATTATGGCATGCTAGACTAGGACATGTACATTATAAACGACTTATGGAAATGTCTAAAATGAGCTTAATTCCAGCAATTAATTTAACAAATGGAAAATGCCATATCTGCAAGTTGAATAAAATAACTAGAAAACCATTCATGCAACATGTTACTAGAGAAAGTAAACTATTAGATTTGATACATAGTGATCTATGTGATTTTCATGGTACACCATCATTAGGTAACAAGAAGTATGTTGTAACCTTTATAGATGATGCTACTAGATTCTGTTACGTTTACTTATTACATGCAAAAGATGAAGCTCTGGAAAAGTTTAAAATCTATAAACAAGAAGTGGAGCTTCATCGAAGTGAATTGATCAAAAGCCTACATACGGATAGAGGTGGTGAGTATTTTGATCCGGAATATTTCCAATCAACTGGAATAATACACCTTACCACAGCTCCTTACACACTGGAACAAAATGGTGTGGCGGAAAGGAAGAATAGGACGCTAAAAGAGATGGTTAATACCATGTTGTCCCATTCGGGTTTAAATAATGGGTTTTGGGGATAGGCTATGTTGACAGCCTGTTATTTGTTAAACCGGGTTCCTAATAAAAGGAACAAAACAACCCCTTTTGAGCTTTGGTATAAAAAGCCACCCGAGTTGCAAAAGCTAAGAGTTTGGGGTTGTAGAGCCGTGGTTAGGCTCAATGATCCTAAGATAAGAAACTTAGGGGAAAGAGGTATAGAATGCATTTTCATTGGATATGCTGAGCACTCATTTGCTCACAGGTTCTATGTAATAGAACCAAATGACCACGTTTCAGTATATACGGTTATTGAGGCAAGAAGCGGAAATGTAGAATATGATGAAGAAAGATTCACATCTATACCAAGGCCAAAGGATATGAATCCTTCTCTTAAGATTTCTAGTGAAAAAGAAATCATGCCTTCAACTAACATTGAACCAAGAAGGAGTTCAAGAGAAAGAAAGGCCAAGTCTTATGGTGACGATTTTCAACTCTACTTAGTTGAGGGATCTAGTATTGATATTGATTTTCAATATCAATATTGCTTCCATGTTGATGAGGATCCAAAGACATATAGTGAAGCAATGGCTTCACGGGATGTTTCATTTTGGAAAGAAGCCATCTAAGAGGAAATGGATTCTATTTTGCAAAATAACACTTGGAAATTGGTGGATTTACCTCCTGGTTGTAACCCATTGGGAAGTAAATGGATCTTCAAGAGGAAGATGAAGGTGGATGGTACTATTGATAAGTTCAAAGCCAGATTAGTAATCCAAGGGTTTAGACAAAAGGAGGGTATTGACTTTTTTGATACATATGCTCCTGTAGCAAGGATATCCACCATTAGATTATTATTAGCACTTGCTGCTATACATAATCTTGTAATTCACCAAATGGATGTGAAAACTGCATTTCTAAATGGTGAATTAGATGAGGAGATTTACATGAAACAGCCAGAAGGGTTTGTAATGCCTGGAAGTGAAAACAAGGTGTGTAAACTAACTAAATCTCTTTATGGTTTGAAGCAAGCACCCAAACAGTGGCATCAAAAGTTTGATGAGATTGTATTGTCTAATGGTTTTGCTTTAAACCAAGTAGATAAATGTGTTTATAGCAAGTTTGATGCTTCTGGAAACGGAGTCTTGATCTGTTTGTATGTAGATGATATGTTGATTTTTGGCACTAACCAAGAGCAAGTTAATAGAACAAAAGAATTTTTATCATCTATGTTTGCTATGAAAGATATGGGGGAGGCTGAGGTGATTTTAGGTATTAAAATCAAATGTGAGAACATGGGCATTTCAATCTCTCAATCACACTATATTGAGAAGATCTTGAACAAGTTCAATTTCAAGGATTGTTCTCCCGCAAGTACTGTTGATCCTAGTCTGAAGCTATTACCTAATAAAGGCATTGCAGTATCTCCACTTCAGTACTCAAGAGTGATTGGATCACTTATGTACGCTATGATCTGCACCAGACCAGATATAGCGTATGCTGTTGGAAAACTTAGTAGGTTTACTAGCAATCCTAGTACTCATCACTGGCAAGCACTAGGTCGAGTATTCAAATACTTGAAAGGAACCATGGATTATGGTCTAACTTACATTGGATTTCCTTCAGTGATTGAAGGATATTCAGATGCAAGTTGGATAAACAATAAGGAAGATCATTCTTCCACAAGTGGTTAGGTATTCCTACTTGGGGGAGGTGCCATTTCTTGGGCTTCAAAGAAACAGACTTGCATAACTGATTCAACAATGGAGTCTGAGTTTGTAGCGTTAGCCGCAGCTGGCAAAGAAGCTGAGTGGCTAAGAAACTTGATTTATGAAATTCCATTGTGGCCAAAACCAATGGCTCCCATTTCTAGAAGGTGTGATAGTGAAGCTACACTGGCTAAGGCGTATAATCAAGTGTATAATGGCAAGTCAAGACACTTAGGTGTGAGACATAGCATGGTTCGTGAGCTCATCATGCATGGTGCGATTTCGGTTGAGTATGTGAGAACTCAACATAACTTAGCTGATCACTTAACCAAAGGGTTAACTAGAGATCTCGTGAAAGGATTAGCTGTGGGATTAGGGTTAAAGTCCATCTGAAAACTCTCATGTTAAGATACCCAATTCCCACCTAATATGACGTTGGGTGCAGAATTCAATGTGGAAAGCTTAACATCTAGAGTTTGGAACACAACATTAAAATTATCCCAAAGGTATGTGTTTAGATCTGCAAGTTAAGTAAGGTTGAGGTATATCTTCTTAATAGCTCTTTTGAAAAATTGCATTTGCAGGTGCAAGAGTAAAAGAGCTACCTATATGAGCATGAAGTTTAGCTGCTTCAAGAAGCTTGGACTTGGCTTTGATATGCTTATGAAGGATAGGGACATAGGCTAGTAAAAGATAGTGTCAAGTTAGATCTATGTATGTAAACTAATGTGTATATTATCTTCATGTATTCAGTATGGATATTAAGGGTTCAATCCTTAGAGACACCCTTAAATTCGAATATTTGGAATGTGTAATATACTAATATGAAATTCAATCGTCATGACATTTCATTTATGCATTAGTTTGTTTGATTGTTGTGAACAAGTTAGGTAATCCTTGATTACACTAAAACGAGGGAGATATGTTGGATATTTTAGTGTAATTTGAGATTGCGTGTGACATTCAAATAAGAGTGCACGCTTATTTGAATGTCATCGGGACTAACGGGGGATCCAAGGGGGCAGCGCCCCTGGGAGCAGGGTCCAAGGGGCGGCAGCCCCTGGCGGGGTCTAAGGGGCAGTCCTTTTGGGCTAAATGTGCAACAGAAACTCATTTTTGGGCTAAATGTGCAATTTTGAAACTTGAGGGACTAAAGGTGTTTTTGTTCAAAAATTGAAACTGCAAGCAGTTGTGAAAAACTGAAAATACGCTCCCAAATTTTTCAGAGAAAAAACCTTGGACGAATTTTGATTCAAGACTAATCCCCAAAATCTCACAATCAAAATCCCATACAAAAATCTAGAATCAAATTGATTTTATCTGATCAAAGATTGGTAGCCACTCCAATTGTTTGATCTGAAAGTGATTACACGACTTCAAATTTATCCAAGTAAATTTCAATTTTCTTATCAGTGCTTAACGTAAACACCTCAGCTTCCCACGGGATCAAACCTTCCATATTCCAACTAATCTTAGCCTTAACAATCTTCGGGTCCGTAGTCTCCCGACAAACCCCAAACCCTAAAACAGTGTTATACATCTCATCATCACCCATATCAGGCAGAACAACATCAACTGCTTTCCTAATCGAATGATTCCATATAACCGCGCTTTCCTATAGGTTAGACCGTACGAACACAATAATCGGTGAGTGCTGTCAATTGCTGTATAATGTTCATCTAAATTAACTACTGATTGGGGAATTGTATCAGTATCTGTATCATCATCATTGTTAGCAATTGAAACATATTTTAGCTCGAGATTAAGAGCGTCTTGATACCTTACGAGTAGATGTTGCTGTTCTTGTTGTTGCTTGATATGATTTCAAATGAAATCGGAACTGTCGATCAGTGACTTCCATGCTTTGCAGACCGATCGGAATCGAATCAACAATTCCACTGGAAGCTTCTTCATGATTATCTCTTGGAGTTCGAACGGAATGTTGTTGACATTTTAATTTTGATGATCGATTCTAAGGTTTACAGAGATATGAAAATTCTAGGGTTTATGAAATTGAATATCACATATGTGAGATAGATATATGCTTTTTGTTAGTTCAACATTTTGGAAGCAAAACGACACCATATTGCTTAAAGCCGTTAGAAGTTAGAACCTGATGTTGCTAGGCCCAATTATTAAAGTGAAGCCCGCGAGCCCAGACCTCAAATCAAGTGCATAGAGGTGCACAATAACCGGTTAATTAACTGTAACTGGTTATTAACCGATATTGTAACCGGTTAGTAATCAATAACTGATTAATGATTATTTTTAACCGTAGATTAGTAACAGTAGATATCCAGTATTGGAACTGATTATTAACCGGGTTTTTAACCGGCAGAACGGTTAACCGAAAAGTTAAAAAAACCGGTTATTAACCGAAAATAACTGGTTAATTAACTGAATTGGTTAAAGTAATTAATCGGACCAGTTAAAAAATAACCGGTTAAAGTAAAAAAAAGTCAACTTAATCGGTTATTAAAATTAACCAGTTTGTGCACCTCTATTGGCACGCATTGCGGGTTTTTTAAGCTCAGGCTACGAAAGTCATTAATCTTTGTCAAACTGCAAGTTATAAAGGTTATGATATTCTAAACAAGAGGAAAGTTGATTTAAAAAAATCAACTTTGTAGTAGTTTTGGAAATAGAATTAAAATACATCTTTTTTAGCTGAATTTGAATCGGATTGAATAAACTCGAATCCGAATCAAACTTTTTGAATCTAATATCGAATTCAGATCGAATTTGAATCCAACTTCAAATTTTCATAATTTAAATAAGTCAATTTGATTAATTTGAGTAATTCTAAATGCGACTTCTTAAACACCCTAGTGCTTGTTGTTGTCTACGGATGATGGCTAATGACAACGATGAAGTGCTTTGTGCCCCTTCATTTAGTCGGGTGTAGTAGACTATCCTCCATGTGAATTTATGACGATGTAAATATTACAATGAAACAAAAAAAAAAAACGAACGATGAAAGATGAATGGATGAATAAAACCAAGTGATATAGATGACACGATAAACACAAATACACAGATGAAGATATCAACATGATAAGATGTTATGATAATGATAAAGACAAATACAAAGATGAAGATATCTACGTAATAAGATGTTATGATAAAGACGATACTTAAAATGATAGGCTCGCCTTATGATGAGTTGCCTGATTATGTAATGTTAGCATAAATTTTAACTTGCAATCTTATGAAATGAAGAACGAGATGATTTGAATAATGATTTTTTTTTTGTATATAATAATTATTTACTTGTTTTAGTTTTATCTGCTGTATATAATAACTAGGTTATCACCCGTGAACTTCGCGGGTTGAAAAATTTAATCTACATTATCACAAAGTTATAAATAATATAAATACAAAAGCAACATATTACATAATAATGACAAAGTGAAAATATAGTTAAAATGTATTGAAGTATAAAACATTATTTTTTTTTACTTTTATTAAGAATTAAAGTGTCTCAAGACGAATAACAATTACTCTTTCTCAGAGCCATCTAGAATTTCTGGCTACGACCATCGCTATAGATCTGCAAATTAAAAGACAAATATTAAATAACATCAAAAGGTAACTAAGCACCCAGTGGAAGACATGTTCACAAAAAAGTATAAAAAAATTAAAAAAATATTAACAACTAAATTTAACCAATACATTCGACCACAATTTAAAATTGAGAAAATATAACAAGGGATTTTGAGTTTTCCCAATAATCAAATCATATACTAATTTGGTATTCACACACTCATTTCACAATCTATACTAATTTCAGAAAGATAATCATATTCAACTTTCAGATATATAATTAAAATTAAAAAAAACTTTTTGGAAGATGCCTACCATGTTAAAATCCATAATCTTTGTATTAATAAGAATAAATGTTACAAATGTCATTCCTAGAAAATATGTTCGGTCACATGATAGGCTATATGTTACTACCGAATTAACATATGTTGAATTCATACATAAATGGTTAAAACTTGTTTTCAACAATATCTAAAACTTGTTGAGCATAAGTATGGAGTGTAAAGGCTTCAATAGTGAGTTTTAATGAAAATGCCATTGAAAGTCACCTAATGACTTAATACGCCAATTTGTCATTTTTTTCCTTTTTGTAAAAGAGACTCTTTAATTTGTGTCCATTGCATGCATAACTTGTTTTGACCCAAGTTTTTTTCCGAACTCGTCTTGCTTAGAATCTATTTAGGCTGGGCTCAATTTGACCTAACACCCAATCCAACATGTCCATTTTGCCAAGCATATATATATTCTAACTGGAAAATTGAAAAACTAATACTAACAAATCAAAGGCAGGCCTATCCAATGACCCCTTCCTCTTTCGGACCGGTTAGGTCCCAAACGAAACCATAGTTTGTATAAAATTTTAGCATTATATAGTTTGGAAAATATAGATATTAAACATCACTTTAAATTGAAAAAAAAAAGTTTGGACCAGTAATTGATTTCTATAGATAATGTGAGATGAGAACAATTTCCTATCTATATAGCCAATAACTGAAATAGAAAAGTACTGGTACCTTTAGTCCATTAAATGAAATGAAAACTCACATCCTTGTTTACCGAAACCATGCCATAACTCTGCAATTCAATGATCAAATCATGTGATTACATCTAATTATACAAAAAAAAGATACATAAAAAGATCCATTTTTAATTAAAAAGGTTATCTCAATGCTTGTGTAATGAGCATAGAGATCTCCAACATATTCGCCAACATCAAGTATATTTCTCGTGTTCAAAATGTTAATATCAACAAATGGTTCTTCAATTTAACTTACTTAAATTATAAGAATTTACCTGTTTATAAGTTTTTATTCAGGGGCTCAACCAGTTTTTATTGATTTTGATATTACTGACAATACCTATATTAAAAAACAACCCTGAATGAGAAAATGAATAAAAACAATAGTGTAAAAAATATATATTTACCTGTTAAGGTTTTATTCATGTATAAAGGTAAAAAATGGTAGTATTTAAAAAAAGGTAATCAAAACAAATACATAAACATAGTTTTAAAAAATGATAATCAAAACTATAAAAAATGAAAAAAATTAATATAACCTTAGAAAAATTCAAGAGAGATAGATTGAAATTCCGACATAGGAACATCAAATGATTCTGATATTTGTTTGAAACCCCTCCAGAATTGAACACCTACAATATATGAGTAAAATATAAATATATAAGATATTGGAATAGTTATAATGATTTGATTAAAAAATAACATATTCAAATATTTAATTAAGGAAAGAGAAGTTAAATTCGAAATCGTAATATACTAATTATTCTATAAAAAAATAAAATGAGTTTTATATAAATTAATAACTTAATTAGTTATTAATCTATGCGCTAAAATTAAAAGTTAGTAATAATAACTGGATTAGTCTTAAATTAAGAAGTCAACAAATGATAATCTATACTATATAATAAAAGAAACCACTAATGAGACACTTGTTATCATATTAGGCCATTCTTATAGATAATTATTATTTTAGTTTAATTTCTTCTAATTAATTATGGATAATCATCCTATTAATATTATTTAGTTTAATATCTTATGGATAATTATTATTTAATTTAATCTCTTTTAATTAGTTATAGATAACTCTCCTACTAAATATTATTTTGGTAGACATAATATAATTATATGTATAATATGCACTTTATAATAAAATAATACCAAACAAAATAACAAATATAAATTCATTGATTTTACTAATAATAACAAAGTCTTAATTTTTTTAACTTAGATTTATTACGGGTTTTTTTAAATATAATTTATATTTTATCACTCAAATGATTATTTATTTGTTTCTTGAATAACATGTTTGACCACTATATCTTCTTTTCAATAATCATCTCCGCAATCACCATATCTATCGCGTACCGAGTATATCCATTAATTTTTTTAAATATAATTTTCTTATTATTTGGTACATAAAATCTATTTTATTCAATGTGTAATACATGAGGGTTTTTAAAGATATAACATTTTTATTATTTGGTAAACAATACTACATTTATTCATCCCGTGTAATACACGCAGTTTTAAAGATATAACTTTTTTTTATTATTTGGTATATAAAATTATATTTATTCAACCGTACAATATGATTCCTGTATAATTATTTTAATATATAAAATTACATTTATACAACACGTGCAATAAAGGAGGTTTTTAAAAATATATTGTTTTATTATTTAGTATATAAAATTCATTTATTTAACCCGTGTAATACACGGGGTTATAACCTAGTTACAAAAAGAATAACTGAAATTGATTTAGAAATCCGCCATAAATAAACGAATTTAAAATTTAAAATTTGAAAAAAAATATACATAACTGAATATGATAATAATTTAGACAATTGTTAACAAATTTAAGATTCAAATTATTCAATAGAATAATCTATGTTTCAAAATTATAAGTTAGTAAAATAATAACCTGATTGGTTTTAATTTGTTCCATAATTATATACCTTCATAATTAAATCTTTTATATTCGACAATAAATAATTATTTACTTGTTTTAGTTTTATCAGCTGTATATAATAATTGTTTACTTGTTTTAGTTTTATCAGCTTTAAAAGCTTA
The DNA here is from genome assembly GCA_947069175.1 of Scalesia atractyloides. NCBI lineage: Eukaryota > Viridiplantae > Streptophyta > Magnoliopsida > Asterales > Asteraceae > Scalesia > Scalesia atractyloides. The sequence goes on along the minus strand of CAMTDV010000021.1, from coordinate 2,504,221 downwards.
CACTTATTAAAAAAAAACGATGTGCAGCATTTCATGTGCAGTTTAGGCCAGTTAATTTTGAATCCAGTCAATTTTAGGCTAGAGGACTAAGGACAATACTTGATAATTTTAGCTTATTCATGTGTATAACTATTTGTAAATATTGTGGATTTTATTATACGTGTTAGACTCTTACGAACCGATTTAATGGTTTTGTAATTTAAAATAAATAATGTCAGGGAATTTATGCAACTAACTAAAACTATTTGAAAATATGAAACAAGACTATTAGACTATACGTTGTGAAAGGATTTGAAAATGGGGCGTTATGCAATATGTGTACGACATATAAGCACGCATCAGAAATGAGGTGTGATGCAAAAAACGGGAGGTATGGGAGCGGCGTGTTTAGTGGCGTTTTTATATAAAAAAACATCAACCAATTAAAACCCACCCAAAATCCACCCATCAATCAAGAGCCTCTGCCTCACAATTCAAATGCCCCACACGACGGTGGAAAACTCATGCCCTCATCACCACGCCATGTACGTGACGCCACCACAAGGCGTGGTGTTACCGGCGTGGAAAGGTCGCCACACCACTTTTCCACGCCCACACCATGTGGTATTACAATGGAAACACGTTCATCAATACTTGTGACATTATTATATTATAATAGACTAAGTTGCTAGCTATAATAACATTAAGTTCACATGTTATTGAGTCACAACCAAATCATAGATTGCCATGTGCCTTTTGTTTATATAAAACACAAACTAGAGCTACAACGTCAAGTGTAATTTTGTAATTTCAAGTCCACTTTTACTAAGTGTTGAAGCTCATACAGAAACCTTCTATTTCTCAAAAGTTTGTAGAAAATGAGATATAGTGGGCTCCATTGCATGTGGCTTCTTCATATACACATCAATAAAATATACACGTATCAACCATACTTTCTGTGTACCTGGTTATTTTCCTGTTTTCTGTAATACCAATAAGCAAACTCTGAATTTACTTCTTTCAACTATTAAATACAAATAAAAATGATTGATAATCATCATCATCATCGTACTCAGTAAATCCTACCTATAGCAAAGCTAAGGTAGGGTGATGTAGACAACCTTACCTCTACCCCGTAGGAATAGAGATGCTGCTTCCAGTGAGATCCCCGACTTGATAATAGTTTTGCATCAAGCCTTGGACATAAGGCACATAACACTCAACAATTGAGACAAATGCCGATTACTGCATGTACCCCTTTGTCTTTCGGCTATCAACGCCACCACATGATGCATGATTAACCATCCCCTCTTTTAACGTTATTTTCACGAAATTAATAAAATAACATTAAAACATGATATGTAACATCAAGTATTAAAAAACGTTGATTTCATCAAATTATATATATTATTAAAATGTTGTGTCGTTATCATTTAGAGCATATCACAACTTTATTTTTCAGGTTTTCTTTTTTGTTTGTTATTCTAAGTATCAGTATCATAATGAACCAAATCGACGTTGATCAAGTTTCCGCCGCAACGCGCGAGGTAATTCTACTAGTTATCAAAACATTATCTAAGTAACCAAATCAGAATTTTGCAGCTATACCTATGGTGTATGTAAGTAACCAAAGAGTGAATTGTAACTAACCAACTGAGCATCCCAATTGGGTCCGGTCTTCGTTGACCATTAAGCCTCCTAAAGACAAAATGGGCCAACGGCCCAACTTCGGACTTGGGCATTATATATAAATATAACTTTCAACATGGATAGGCATTGTGTGGTTGTACCTTACGCTTAATTGATGATATATGCTTTATATGATTGTACATAATGCATAAAAGGCATAAATGAGCTTTTTTTGGTTTGTATTACTTACAAGTGTCCCTCTCACAATATTCCCTTTCATAATCTTATACTCTTCTTTTTTTCACTCTTGCAAAACACAGCTGATCCTCTCCAACGAACGACTTGGATAGTGACGGGCCAGTAAATTGTATTGTTCTTCAATTTCAGATTCTACTATGGATGATTCTTACGTTTAAATCTTTATCAGGTTTTCGCTATTGGACTTGAAGTTGAACTCTTCTTAGTTTGGTTTGTTGTTTTGGCAAGCGGGTATTCATACCAAAGATTTCTTTGATTCATAAAGACCCAGAGCTTCCATTTCAATTTAAAAGAAAACAATTTCCAGTAAGGCTATGCTACGCAATGACCATATACAAAAGCCAAGGGCAATCACTAGACAAAATAGCGATCTCCTTGCCACAGCCGGTATTCACACACGGTCAATTATATGTTGCCGTATCAAGGGCAACTGCTCCCGAATCACTACGAATACTTATAGTATCAGATGGTAAAAATGATGAGAACATTACCAAAAATATAGTTTACACTGACTTTCTTGCTGAGATTAATAGTCTTTGCTAAAACACACACATACACATAATTTACTTTGCAATTGAACATAGTCTACACACTTGTAAATAAAGTATAAAAAGGATTTTTTTGGGTCTACGAACGGTATGCATTAAGATTTCCTATATAATATGTATCTTTTATGTTGGCGCATAAATACCTACTACTTCCTACATAAATACGTGTGATTATTTGCTTTAAGATTCTATTATACTTTACCAGCACAATCTTATTCTTATTACCAACGTAAAGCGTTATTTCATTCATACTGACCTTGTAGCTTATGGCAAACATGCAGCTACATAACATAAAGTCGATGGCAATCAAGCGCGTACGAGATATCAGGCCTATGGAGAAGCCGCAACTTATAGAAATCAGGGTTGTTAAGAAATGGATTGCGGTTGCTAAGCCAACAATGAACAAGAAGGATGAGCTTTGCTATCAGTTTGTTGATCAGCATGTAAGACATACCAAAAAAAATGTTATCTTTCTCTAAAGTGTACTTAGAGCCATTGTATTATAGTAAATTATACAATGGGTTTTTAATTAACCAAATATCCTTTATTGGAAGACTATTGTTGAATCAACAGGAAATTTAAAATGATTCTTACAAGCTATCTTTGTACTTGCTAAACGCTAAACATGATTATCAATGCAGGGCGATGGTATTGAAGCCACCGGTGAGCCACTTGAAATTGAGTACATTGACTCAATAATTCTCCTTAACGCATGTTATAAGGTTAGTGGGTATGTCTGTACAAAGGCAAGAGGCTACATGGCTACTGTTAACCACACTGCCTCAATCGTAATTGGACGGGAAGCAAAATTTGTGCCTGTTGAGAACCCAAACATACCGAGCATGTGTTTTAGTTTTATATCATATGACCTTCTGTTCAACAGGATCAAAAACAACAAAGTACTAACAGGTACATCTAAACTCTAATATATAACTAACACTACACTAATCTATTAATAATCGTCTTTGTTGCTTGAAAAATTCCTAGATTTTATTGGTCGTGTCGAGAAGAACTATCCATTTACTACCAGCAAGAACGTAATCCTTACAAAGGTGGTCCTACGCGACGAGCGGTAAGCTTAACAAACATTCCTAAATGGTACCACTATTGAATCATAACAACAACAAAAAATCCTTTACAATACAGGATGAAAAGGGTAGAGATAACTCTTTGGCCAGAGAAAAGGCATCTGATTGGGATAAATGTCAGACCGGGCAACATTGTGGCAATCACATCAACACAAGTTTCAAAATACTCAAGTAACTATATTTATTATAAATTGGCTCGCGAATATAATCTAGCCTTTCATTACCTAACGTTTGCGTGACCAAAAACAGTGATGCAACTTGAGTCCACCCACCTGACAAAAGTTGTCATAAACCGTGATACGCCACAAACTGCAGAATATGTTGCCAGGTAACAAACCAAACCCAAAAAAATAACTTGTGTTAGAAATATATCTCTAAAAAACAAGAAGTAAGTGTTTTTATCTTTCTTTTGATGAATACAGGCTGAAAGCGCTGCCAACAGTTCAGCCGGAAGACTTAGAAGATCCAATGCTTACTCTTCAGGAATTAACCTCAACACAAAGAGCACAAGAGCAGGTTAAAGCATTTAATTACACAATAATTATTTATCTTACCAAGATAATTATGATGTTAGGTCATTCCAATAGCTAATTATAACCACCACAACGCAGAAATCTACACGGTTCAGGTGCCATGCGTGGATTGAAAAAATTCATGAAAATCGTGGCTGGTTCTACGTTCACTGCTCAAAATGCAACAAGAAAGTCTACCCAGAGCAAGATGGTTCCTTAAACTACGTCTGTAAAGATGACGAAGATATTTCACTAAAATTCTGTAAGCTTTTGGCTATCTTAGTAATGATAAATTTATACATGCACTGAACCATTTCTAAACACCTAAGCACATCTAACAAAGCAGGTTCTCCCTCAACGCAATTATCAACGACTCAAGTCACTCAACAAAACCAGTTGATGTCACATTCTTTGATGAAGGAATGGTCTCCCTGCTGAAAACAACTTGTGCTGAAATGATGACAAAAAATGGCTACATAGATCCTAAAATGATTCCAAAGGAAATCCATGACATGATAGGAAAGGCAAAAATTATGCACATATCCATTAGAGGGAAACAATATGTCGTTACCAGTGTTTCGGATCCTCCTGTTGTGCAAGCATCAACCGACAACATTCAACAACAAAACATGGGCGCTCCTCCACCAAAAACACCAAATCCCAAGCTTAACCAACAAAAGCGCCCTCTAGACGAATCTCCAGGTAAACATAACAAACTTAACACCACTTGATGTCCATGAATTGCTTAATAAGTCTGTCTTAATTTTCGGCTTTTGTTAACCCAGTAATCTCGCTGAACATACATACTTTTTTGGGCTCTCTTTAGCCCATGGGTTGGATAAGAACTTTGTTAGTTCTGGAATTTTGTTAGCCCATAGATTGTATAGAAAATTTCTTTTACCCAATGACTTTGTTAAAGATACCAAGTGACTAAAGTCTTTCTCAAACTAATAGAAAAAGTAGTTACTTGTAGATTAGAAAAAAAGTGTATTTTATTATTCTTTTGCCAAAAGATGATGCATTACATGTTATAGTTAAGAAGTTGGTACTTGATTACACTCCGAATACCACATGCAGATACACCAATGTCAGGTCACACAAAGTGTATTTAAATTGAAAAAAAAAATAATTTTTGTTTGACTCTTTATAGAATATTGATCAGGATGGATCATGCATACTTGAACCATTTTAAAACTTGAAATCTCATTTCTGTTCACTTTATTCTCGTAAAATACTTTACTTTTAGAACATCCAATTTGAATGTTTGGAGTTGTAATACTCTTGTAAGTTGATTTGAGCAGATATGTTCTTTTATAAGTTTAGAAGTATATATCAAATACTCTATAAAGGGTCAAACAAATATTTTTTTTTTCAATTTATTATTTGGACAAATAAGCTTAAAGCAGGCGTATTTATCTTAAGTTAGTGCGTTGGAATTTTTATTGTAATCTTTGGTTAATTAATGCTTCGCTAAATTAATACTCACATATCTTATTACACAAACCTTACTAACTGTCTTTTTACCATCCCAGATAACAGCAACACTTCAAAGAAGAGACGCATGGGACGCGAGGAATGATACGGACGTCGAACACCTTTTGTACGGTTGCCAAGTAGAAAAAAACCGCAACTTTAGGCCGTAGTTAGGCGAGCCATGTCCTCAAGGAATATGTCTTTTGTGCAACTTATGTAACTAACATGCTTACTGTTAGTAACCTAAGTTGCAACTATAACACATGTACAAACCAGGACACAGACTCTTGGCTGTAGCTAATCTATCTAACCTAACGGATGTAACTCAATGACAACTAGCTTAATGTAAATATTAATCGCGGCGGGTTACTTTTCTAGTTCTTTATAAAGATAACGAATTAGTGGCCACTTATATCATATGGAGTTGCAATTGGTCTTTTTTATTCTCTCTTTACGTATTTAAAAAATTAAATTAAACTTCAGTGGTCCGTTAGTGATCCAAATTTGCGTTTAAAAAAAATAAAATAACAAAATAGAACTTGATTAGTGTATTCGTTATACAAATGTATTAAGATGGTTCATAGTTTCTTGAAATTAAATTAAATTAAATAGCATGTATAAATGATTTGGGACAAAAGAAAAAAACATTCTATTAACACCATGAACTATCGCCACCAGCCCCACCATGTTCATCAGGCTAGGCGGTGCGGGGGTCGGTTTGGACTCGGCATGCCCCGTCGCCGCCCCCAACACCATCCCCTCTCATCGTCGTCAAGATCGTCCACTTCCAGACGATTGAGACGCCCCACTAGAAGACAAAACCATACTCACACACACATATACATACAACTCATATATATATTATAATATATATATATATATATATATAATTATATATATATATGGCTCATCCCCATTTCCTTACCTCCATCCTCTTTGCCCCATCCTCACATCCGATCTACGTAGCGCTTACGTGGCGGATCATCCTCCAAGGTGTAACACCCCAAAACTCGAATATTTATATTCGCGATATGCCTCCGTATGGTATAGCGTAAAGTAAATAAATTAGATTCTTTGAGGTAACTAAGTTACTTAAGTTAGCTATCTTATAAGTTCAATAACTAGGGGTGAAACCTCATGGCTAAATAAAAATAACAAACAATACTATAGGGGTCAAATTGAAAGTTTATTAGATAAAAAGACGGAGAATAAAGAATAGCCCATTTTTGGGCAGGAGCATGTGTCGACACACACACCTAGTGTGTGTGTGTGTGTTCTTGTGTGTTCATCACCTCATAAGCATCAAGTAAGTACCTAATTCACCCCTTAAACCTTCTTGATTGAATAACTTGGTGGGTTTTGATGAATCAACCCCAATTGGGTAAATTGGGGGTATTAGATGGTTGAAATTGGGTATGAATGCACTAATCTGGCGTCAATAATGAATTAATCATCTCGATTAGGAAATTTTAATGAAAGAACCCATGTTCAAGAACTTGGGGTTTTTGATGGTTTATGTTTTAACATGAATGAGTTGGGAGAACTAGAGATTTTATTATGATTGATACTTGTTGTTTAGTAAGAAAATGGATGTTGATGGCATGAGCTAGGTAATCAAGCATGAATAAGTTGTACACTATGCTTAAAGAGTGGTACGCAAGGTGTTTGACGAAATGCCTAAATGACAATATTATATAAACTTGTATGCTAATAATAGATGAGCATGTGTCAAAATGTAACAATAACATAATTGGTGGTAGTTATACACGAACAATGCATTGTAGGAGGATTTCATGAGGAGGCGTAGTTGATGGTATGATTTGGGTAGAAATATGCATTAGGAACTTGTACTCTCTGCGTGAATGGTGAGGTGCTTACCATATGATGGACCCTTACATATTATATTCGATGACATGTTAAATTTCGTGAATTTGGAATGATGTGTCATTGAATCTATGCCTTGTGTTTGTTACAAACGATTATTGAAAGTCTAATGCGAATTTAATATGATCGTTGATATGTACAATCATGTATGCTAACGAGAATGTGGATATGATGACATGAAAGTATAGGGATCATGTCAATTGGATGGAAGCATGGAAGGCTAACGGGTCAAAAGAGGCAAGAAGAGTATGTGATTACGGACGCTTAAGGTAAGTAAACTCCATAGTATATAAATGAAGTTGTTGGAATAAAGATTGGAGGTCATGTAGGAAAGATTATGGGATGTAAGAAAATGGGTAGGAAATGTTGTCATAAGATGTTTTGGGTTATATGTGATGGTATATGCTTGGTGAGATCAAACGGGTCGAACATAGAAAGTAACTTATCAAGTTGTGGTGGTTGGTTTGATCTTGGGGTTAAGTACTAGAAGGATATGAGAGCTTGGATATGGTCAAGACACGTCTTGGAACTTCCGGGATTCACGACGAATAAGCAAAATGACCAAATAACGGCAAATCAGCGTTTGGGGTGCAGAGGGGGCGTCGGCGACGCCGACCCCTTTTGCTGCCGACGCCATATGTGGCTGTCTACGCGGGTTTGATGCCGGAAACTTGTTTTTTGCATTTTTTGCACTTTTTCTTGATTCCAAGGCCTCATTTAGCTTCCCAAAGGTACCCCGAGCCTACCTTAAAGTGTTTATGGGGTTTGGGTAATAACAGAGGCATATAGGACGCGTACAAAGACGTGTATGTACACTAGAACATGTAAATGTGGTTGTTATGATTTGGCTAAGTCTTATAAGTAAGTTTATTATTATATGTACATGATGTAGTGTAATGTGGAATCCATCACTAAACGTGATTAGGTACGAATATACATGTAGACTAGTATGTATGAGAATTTACGCATAGATGTCGTGTTTATAATTCTTTAATGGTTATATAAACATGTAAGGCAAATGTAAGGGATTTAGTAGGGAGGCATGTATGTTCATAAAAGGTCTTTCATGCGAGGAAGAGTTGTGTTAGATGATTTTGTATACGTGATATTACATCATATGTTTCCAATGAATGAGTCTCGTACGAAGAAATAGATGGTGTTAACATATAAGGATTTAAGATGTAACTGAATTGTTTTGAGAATGAAATGAAGAGCAGGTATATTATCGTATGCTCATCAAAGGGTATACTTTGGAATGAAAAGCTCGAATTCAGAAGGATAACTATATGGAATCTATAGGAGGATAAAACGCAACTTGATCCTTTAGTTATATGCTTAGATTATATAGTGCTTCAAGTACTAATAATGTGTACGTATGTGGTGAATGCAGGTTGTGTAGATTTATGGTATTCATCATGGAGTGTAAGCGGTTGAAGATCGAGTCAAGACACGGATTGTACGAGTGAGTGTGGTCACGTAATTTAATATACTTATGTCAGGATATAATTAACTTATAGAAATGATTAATGTGTTTAACGTAATAGAGTGATTTATCGTGTTTCCAAGTAAGTTAGAATAAATATAATGAAAGAAATTTTTAGGTTCGTATTTCCGCTACGTCATTTGGTTAAAACATGTTAGGGCCTTACAAGTTGGTATCAGAGCCCTAGTTTGAGCGAAATCGACTACACATAGGTAAGTACTTGAACTCAAACTTGCGTGCTCATGTGATATGAACCGTACAATCCAAGACTTGATCAAGACCCACAGGTAAAACCGAACGAACAATGGTTATATGTACTACACTTATATGAAGCAACTAATTGTGTGGTATGTGTAAGGGTGAGCTTTGATAAATAAGAAGGACGATCCAAGGATGCGATCTTGAGCAAGCGCCAAAGCATGTGATTGGACTATCGGATCCCAGGTACACAATTTAATAAGTATGAATACCAGTATTAGGGGAATCACCCAAGATGGGATTAATGATAAATGAATGATGTCGATTTTGTGTTAGCGGGATCCGGATTGAAACACGGGGTTGGTGTTCCAACGAAAGACATAGATATTGACTTGGTAAGGTCTTATAGAGGATGCACGAACTGAAACCCACATCTACGGGCATAAAGTGATGCTTACCTGATGGCACAAGGCTAGTATGTGGATTGCGTGCCTGGCCAGTACGCAAGAAGCATATGAAACTGGAGACGCCATGATAACCATCACATGTATGTTCTGTAGAATTGGAAAGTAAGTGGCCGTGCGGGTGAAAGGAATTATAAGACTCTCAATAAAATGAGGGTATTCCACAAGAATGAAAGGTTTAAATCCGTAGGTGAGTACAGATTAAACAATGTAAGAAAGGAATGTACGAATGAAAGCTTTAAATCCGTAAGTAAGTACGGATCAAACACAAAGAACGAAAAGTAAGAATGAAAGGTTTGAATCCATTGACAGATTCAAACGTAAAAAGAACGAAAGGTAAGAATGAAAGGTTTGAATTCATAGACGGATTCAAACATAAAAGAATGCAAAGGTGAGTGAAAGATTGAAATCCATGGGTAATCACGAATCAAAGTTATAAGAAATGGAAATTAATATCCGTAGGCAAATATGGACCTAATACATAGGAGTAATATGTAAGAACAAGAAGATTGGAATTCGTAAGTAAGTATGAACAAAACACGTAAGAATGAAGAATCGGTTCATAAACGATCAAGAGCCGAATAATGACGAAGGAGGGATTGCATTTCTCCCCAAATCTAAGGAATGTATAAACTCAGTAAGTATGTGTATTGGTAGCTCTACCGGGTTAGGTATGCCTTGTTAAACTGAAGTAAGGTTTTTGTACATCTAGTGTATATGAGAACCATGAGTGAGAAAGGTCGTGAGTAATGAATGAAAAGTGGGTTAGACTGTAGCTACAAGTTGACCCTCTGAAAGGTCAACGAAATTAAGTTGATTCATTATAAATTAAGTAATGGTAAAGTAACATGAAAGGCTCGGTTTATTAAACGAGCAAACCGTCGAAAGCTGAAACTGAAGGGAAATATTAGCTAAGAAGAGTATTGAATAAAGTTACATAGTAGCCACATTGTAACATGACTCATGAGAAATTGGGGCATATGACGGGCTTAGACCTGAGCGAATGGCTTAAGTATCGGTGGGAAAGAAAAGTATTTGTTATATATGCTAAAATTATGAAATGCCGTTTTGAAAGTATGTTCGAACTGAAAGTAAGTACACAGTGTAATCCAAAATGTACAAACAACGAGTAATGAATGGCGGTTAACTTTGATAAGTCGAACTGCGGAAGTTGACAATAATTAACGAGCTGTAAGAATAGTATGTAAGAAACAAAAGGTGTAATGTAGTATAACTTGTAAGCAAGAAAATTTTTGAAAGAAATATAGGTGAATAAACGCTGAATCGGAATATACATTTGAAAAAGAAGTGCTAATCGACAATTCTGTAAATACAAATGGTAGAATGCTTGAAGTATGAAACTAGTACAGTTGGTAAAAAGTGTGCGTTAGAAGGTTTGTACAAAACCGTACTGCAAGGTGGAGTGAATTTCAAGAACGTTCACAATGATCGTCGGGTGGTACACTACCTGGATGATTGTAATTAGGGAAAATTGAAATAGAATATACAAGACGACATTAAGAAATGTTAAGTTTGATGCCGGGCTTGTTGGCCATGTTCATCTGAACAAGACATTGTTGGAAAGATGCGAATAGAAGGGAACTAAACAAATGAATGGATGCAATCAATCCAGGTATTGCATGAACTCATGAGGAATCGGGCTGAACCGTTGGTTATGCAATGAAACCAAGGTTAGTAAAATGTTTAGTTTGCGATTATGAGTAACCATTGGTATATTGAATGTTTAGCTTTAATGGTATTATAGGAAGGAAATTCTGTCATTAGGAGGAAAGTTTCAAAATCCTTAAGTAAAGGTTTAGGGTATTGGTTAAAGGCTTGCACAAAACACTCACGCAACATCCTTGCGTAGTAAGGAAAAGTAGTGCGTGGAGTGAGCTAGTAGTAAAGTGATATGAATGAGATGCCTTGAGATCAACTTAAAGATATGCATGGTATAAGTAACAATAGTAACCATGGAACGAGGGTTAATCTTTGTGTCAAGAATGAATAAGTAAGTTTAAGTTGGGTGGTTTTGTTGTAATATTAATAAGTCTTTGAATGATTATAGAATGTGTATGATAATACGTTGACCCCTCACATGAAACATGAAGTTAATCAGAAGTAATGTTAGTAATGGATGTTGAGGATGGCTCATAGTGAACAAAATGAAAGATCGTATACGATGTATGAGTAGAATGAAATCAGTCGATTTATTTAGATTAATAAACGTATGAATGTATTAAGCTTAGAAAGTTAGGAACAAGCCGTAGACGTAGATCTGTGCGAGCAATGGTATACATTTGAAATAAATTCAACGAATAAACCGCTAGTGATGATGCGTGCTAAAAACTAGCATTATGAAGTGAAGATGCCACTAATAAGAGCTCTGGATAAGATTACGACTCTTATGTGAATATGAAGGTAACTCACTAACTTAAGAAGGTGGGGACAATGTGTGTAATCATGTGATGTATGAGTAAAACCTTTGTCAAGATCTCGAATGTATTCATGTTAAAGTGTGCCCTTGGAAATAAGAAAGGTTTCAGGGACGAAACCTCCTTTAAGGGGGGTAGACTTGTAACACCCTAAAACTCGAATATTTATATTCGCTATATGCCTCCGTATGGTATAGCGTAAAGTAAATAAATTAGATTCTTTAAGGTAACTAAGTTACTTAAGTTAGCTATCTTATAAGTTCAATAACTAGGGGTGAAACCTCATGCCTAAATAAAAATAACAAACAATACTATAGGTGTAACGCCCCGTGTTTTAAAGTCTTCCACTTATTTGTATTATTTGATTTATTATTATTATTATATTATTACTTTCTTTTTTAATAATAATAATAATAATGATGATATTAATATAAAACGTTCACGTTGATCGGGTTCTACGAACGGGTTTCACGACACGTTAGCGGGCTTTAGGCCCAACCCCCCACACTAAACCTACCTATATAATCCACTTAAACTCTTGCAAACCCTAGCCCCCACTAAACTCTCAGCCACACACTCACCTCTCCCCCCCCTTTCCGGCGACCGAACGCCATTCCGGCGACTCTCTAGCAACCTCAACCCTGCCGGCAAACAACCACCACAGCACCTTCACCCCCAGCCTCCTCCTTCTCCGACGCAAACCCGCACCCGCAACACTCCTCTATCTCCCCCTCTCCCACCTGTTCCATCTCCGACGAGAACCACCAGCTCTGCTGGTGGTGACCAAACAACCTCTGCCAACCCCTTCGTCTTTCCGCCAATCAACCACCCCTGGAGTGGCGGCGACAGACAACATCAGCGGCAACAGACGGCTGCGACGTCGGCTGCGGCAGACGCCTGCGACGGCAACGTGGTTCCAGGTTCGAGTTCTGTTCGAGCTATACCCCGACCTGTTTGAGTTTTGTCCCCGGTTCAGCTCCGTTCAGATTTGGTTTCGAGTCTCACATCAGGTAAACTTTTTCGGTTAGCTCGATTCGATTTGGGTTCAGGTCAGATCTAGTTGGTTTGATTCGAGATTGGATCTTGTTTCGGTTCGTGTTTCAGGCATCGGTTCGATCCAGAGTCGGTTCAGGTTGATTTGGGTATGTTCGGTTCAGCTTCAGGTTTTGACTCGGTCTCGGTGCAGTGGGACGGGTCAAACCTGGTCAACATAATTCTACATCAATTTCGGGTCCCGTTTCGGTTCGGTCAAGCTGGTCAACATTAGTCAACCAGGTCAACTGTTGGTCAATGGGTCAGATTCGATGTTCGGTAAAAATTCTAACGACTCGATGTTCATTTCTATTAGTTATGTTACTGCTATTTTAAACGCGAGACTCGTTGTAATGACGTGTATGTCGATTTGTTTATTTTCTATTTAGATATTGATGTTATAGCGAAAACGAACCCTATATAACTGTTTATAAAAATACATAGAAAATTTATATATTTATTGAAATGTTGCGTTTTGACAAATAATATCGACACTTGTGTGTCGGGATCGTCCAAAAACAAGGGGAAACTATGGCCGTTTTTCGTCAAAACAAACGATTATATATTTATTACATCTTACGACAATATATATTTCTTTAACGACAAAATATATATAAACATATTACACTTTGACAAAATATATTTAAAAACTTTACGATGGAATATATTTATAATTATTGTACATCTCGATAAAAAATATATGTTTATTTATATTATACTTTTCGACGAAAATATACCTATTTCTTTATTATGATTTTCTACAAGAACATCAATTTATTTATTATTTATAATTTTCGACAAATACATTTATCTAAACGACCAATTATATATAGATATATTATTTTTTTTACATATATGTTCAATGACACAATATTTGTACATTAAACCTTTCATCAAAATATATACATATTTATTTATCATACCTTCGACCAAAATATACTTATACATATTAAACCTTTTGTCGAAACATAGATGCCTATCATGTTTTTCGTTAAAACATATAAACATATATATATGTTTCTATTTTGCTTTTCATCAAAAAGACTAAAGATAACTTATCAGATTCGAATAATTTTGATAATTATAAAGGTATATGTATCGTTCATTTTGACGGCACTCCTAGAACGCTTTTGACGAAATTAAATTTAGAATTGTTACACTAACTATGTTAAATATACACGTACATCCAAATTCCATCTCAAATCCTCCTACTTAATTCCGTTTACTCATACACCTTCGTTTGCCATATAAGGTGTCCTCGACGTCTCATTCTCCAACTCATTAACTCGTCGCGAGTTTTCAAGAAGACTTAGCAAATTTTGTGAGTACACTCGACCCACTTTTGTTTATATCACTTTTTAGGTGTAACATGTTTACATATACAAAAATCAACAACACTTAAATTTTATAAAACGCACAAACAATCCTATACACATGACTACTTGAATCGTATACTTGTTGCTTGTCTGGGATATTCGTTATGCTATGCTTTAGTCATTAACTATTTTTAGCCTTCGTTTGACATGCTTAACGCTATAGGAATTCACGCATCCACCTCCATCGTGTTATTCGTGAGGTCATGTTAAAACGTCGTGGTTGCGTTACGGGTTTGATTATTAGTATTGCATGCCTTGATATTGCTCTTGTATAGATTTGGTTGCCATGAGGATTGTTAAAACTTTATTCGTATACGTATGCTATGCTTAAACTTGTGTACTCGCCTTTGCTTTTGCATTGACTTTATTTTAAAACATGTTACAGGTTGAAGGGGATGATGCTATGAAATCAAAATAGCAAGGACTTAGATACACACATTTTAGACGTTAGATTTATAAATGTTGTACCAAATTTTGTTATGTTTTATGAACTTATTGTATTGCTTCATGTTGTATTTGACAATGTTGTGAAATGAAATTTGGATTTAATTAAATATTGTCATTTATTAGCGTTGTGAGCAATGAGTAATCTCGTTTTCGTCTCATCCCGATGTTTCCGCCATCGGTTGGGGTGTGACAGATTGGTATCAGAGCCATAACTATAGGGAATTAGGCAAATTGCTACGCTTTTGACCTAGTCTATAGTTAAGTACCATACTTGACCATACGTGATTCACATGCTAATTTCTTAAAGCGTCCTTTATGTGCTAAATTCATGAAATGTTTTACGTATTCATACTTGTTTCATTATCTCGATCATACGCCTTTCCTAATGCATTTTACTCGATTATATTAAACTCGAAAACACTCGTATTACACAAGTGAGACGACTTCTCCAAAATAGGCGTGATATCCCCAATTTGGTGAACGACTCTCATTCCGCCAATTCTTTATTTATTTATTTATTTTTTCACGAAGTTACACCATCAAGTTAGGAGTGACATCCACACCTTGATGGGAAACTCTATTCAAACTCTAGTGGACTTTCGTCAAGTGTTGAAATTAAGTTTTACCCGACGAGTACCAACCACACTTAGAGTACGAAATCGTCGAGTTAGGGGTGAAACCCGCACCTTGTCGATTAAGTCCCATTCCTCGATTTTCAATCTCGCCAAAGTTTCGATTTTCCAACCGATTAGAGACGTGTAATAACTGGAAGGGTAAAATGCCGTTAATCGCTTCTCGACGAGAGCGTTTTACCTATAGGCCAAAGCACGTTTCTCTAATTCGAAAGGATCTTCGATTCACTTTGGAATAGTCGACGTTTCTCTACCCGAAACAGTCTAATGTTTTCTGAGACTCTCTTTTATACCATTTCAATTTATACATGACTTTTTATATACTTGTTACCATTCATTTGAAATTTCCAATTTATTATAAGGTTTTTACGCAATTCATATTAAACCTTTTCATCCACTTATACATTATTTGCATAAATGATTTCGAAACGTCATCAACTAGACTTATATTTCTTGAAAAATCCTAAATGGAGACCGTCGTCGAGATAGGAGTGAATTCCTTACCTAGACGATCAAACTCCGTTTCTTTCCTTCCTTAAAACGACATCACCAACGGTAGGGGTGATTCCCATACCTCGGTGATCGTTACCAACCGTCCTTCTGAGAGACTTTATTTCACAAACCACAGTTTAAATTGCATACCTAAATCTTTTATCATATTGTCAAAATTATTACTTAGAGAATTTCAAAACGTACTATTTTATCAAACGTATTTCCCATCCTGTAAATTTTATTTCATATAATCATATACTTGGTCACCACATGAAACGTTTTGTTTCACGATTTTCAAAATTCGACAGAATGCTACCTACCAACTTAATCGGTCCAAGGAATACCTTGCCCACAAATCTTATGTTTAACATAATCACTAAAACACGGTCACGCGATAACTTCACTTAAGAGCTTTCATTTGTAAACAAAAGCCAAACCAATTTCTTATAGACATTATGGGATCGTTTTACTAAGGGTATGTTGGGATTGTTATTTTTTTATTATTTTATTTGTTTTATTTGTTTATTATTTATTTTTAACCAGATTCCTTTGATTATTGTGTTTTTTTAAGCGCAAAAAAAAAAAAATTAGTGTTTGGTAAGTATATAATAATAAAAAAAACTGCTTTCTTTCGTTTTGTAGAGATCAAAGCTTATTTATTTATTTATTATTATATATATATATATATATATATATATATATATATATATCAAACACTCAAATAGTTGATTATCTGGTTGTTGGGATATCAAACAACATAATCAAATCCAAACGCTATCTTTCTGCAGCACGTTTTGTTACAGCTAATTATCTGATTCTGGTTATTCAAAATGCATAAACTTTTCAAAACTCAACCCCAAACACCCTCTAAACCTCTTATAACGAGTAAGAAGACATTTTGCTAAACACCTTTCAACGATAATTAAATCCATTATCCCAGATTTCCTCTCAAGGTCAACGTTTCACCAGAACCACTGAATTTCAAATTTCTTATCTTGATGTAATATCCTTTGAAAACAATGCGAACCTACTAATTTTAGACCTTGTCATACACCACCCAAAATGTCACCTCAATTTCAAAACACGTGGGTAAGAAAACATTACAAGGACCAACCACTTTCGACTTACTTAAATTCCCCTAAAACAGTGGTAGCACTTCCGTCTATTACAAAATACGTAACGCATAATCAATAAGTATTCTTATATTCTTATATATTCACAAACTAGATCCTACATTCCAAGTCAAACTTAAACCTATTTTTAGAATCGATAACCTAAAGTTTTGGTCAAACAACTATACATGCATAACCTCGTACATGGTTTAGTCAATTGTTCCACGAAATTTTAATCATATCATTTGTTTTACATACCCTGACTTCTCGACTATTTTATGTAAATAAATTCGCTGCATTCAATTCATATCATACGCACAATCATCGTCTTTTACACTTGCTGACATTCATAATTATACCCATGATCATATTCATGTTTATGAACATACGTGTTATCACTTATACTTATGTTTGCATTCCTACATCTACACTTTATGTCCATGCTTATACTCATACTTATGCTTATACTCGTATTCATACATTCGTGCCTATACTCGAGTGAAACCCATGGGATTCTCTTACGTGGGCGACATGCTTAATTGTACGCAAACATGCTTACGCACTACGTTCATACTCACACGCAAACTCGTTTTCAGAATTTATGAACACCTTACTTCATACGCCGCTAATACAAGCTATGCGGATCATGCGACGATCGGTATAATCACGGGTGCACACGGGATTATAGTGATAAGCGCATGAGAACCATAGAGTGTGCTACCGCGTATGGTAAGACACGGAACGTAACAGCGCATCGATTAGCGAAACAATCGCAACATGGTCAAAACATGGTGGATTCGCCGCTGGTACTTCCTATATATAAGTGTTTTCGCCATGTTGCCGAACTTTCGTTAAACGTGCCATGAGAAATTCGGTGTTTTACGGACCATAATAAGACCTATTACGCAAACTCTAGCAACTCACAACTGCATTGCTAAGCGCACGATACCCGATTATCCACACGAGTCTCCATCCCTCACACAACGTCTTCATTAGTCAAATACTTATGACATCCTTATGCTCGCATTCGTTATTTAATCAAACATTTACTCTTGTGTCTTCAGTTATCCACGTTATCCTTGTCTTTATGCCATCTCGTTTGCAAATTACCGATTTAAACATTCGAACCCTAAATGCCCTCATACTTTGAAACTATCATCCATGTTGTTGAGGTGCAACATACTTACTAGGTTGTTACCTCGATAACTGAGTTATTTGAAACACCTAATCTTCTCGTTTGTCCACAAATAAACAGCTCTCTATAGAAACTAAGACTTGTCAACACTCATCAACCGTTAAGACTTTCTTACAATCTACGGACCAAGCACACTTTCCATAAAACTATACACTGTTTCGTAATGAAAGTTCCCGTTTAGATAACTTATCCTTGAGTTAATCAACCTTGTTTAAAACCACTTGTCTATACACGAGTTTACACGTTTAGTTATGTTTGATGCCTCGAATCAATTTAGCCAAACAACCTCTTTTGCTAACCTAACACTCCGTTGCTCTAAACCTCATGCTTTCCCTCGTGCATTCAGAACTCCAAGCCTTAATCATTAACCCTCATTCGTTAGCCAAACCCTTTCGCGTCTTCCTCTTAAATAAATTTCGGGACGAAATTCCCTAAAGGAGGGGAGACTGTAACGCCCCGCGTTTTAAAGTCTTCCACTTATTTGTATTATTTGATTTATTATTATTATTATTACTTTCTTTATATAATAATATATTAATGATGATAATAATAATGATGATATTAATATAAAACGTTCACGTTGATCGGGTTCTACGAACGGGTTTCACAGACACGTTAGCGGGCTTTAGGCCCAACCCCCCACACTAAACCTACCTATATAATCCACTTAAACTCTTGCAAACCCTAGCCCCCACTAAACTCTCAGCCACACACTCACCTCTCCCCCCCTTTCCGGCGACCGGACGCCATTCCGGCGACTCTCTAGCAACCTCATCCCTGCCGGCAAACAACCACCACAGCACCTTCACCCCCAGCCTCCTCCTTCTCCGACGCAAACCCGCACCCGCAACACTCCTCTATCTCCCCCTCTCCCACCATGTTCCATCTCCGACGAGAACCACCGGCTCTGCTGGTGGTGACCAAACAACCTCTGCCAACCCCTTCGTCTTTCCGGCCAATCAACCACCCCGTGGAGCGGCGGCGACAGACAACATCAGCGGCAACAGACGGCTGCGACGTCGGCTGCGGCAGACGCCTGCGACGGCAACGTGGTTCCAGGTTCGAGTTCTGTTCGAGCTATACCCCGACCTGTTTGAGTTTTATCCCCGGTTCAGCTCCGTTCAGATTTGGTTTCGAGTCTCACATCAGGTAAACTTTTTCGGTTAGCTCGATTCGATTTGGGTTCAGGTCAGATCTAGTTGGTTTGATTCGAGATTGGATCTTGTTTCGGTTTGTGTTTCAGGCATCGGTTCGATCCAGAGTCGGTTCAGGTTGATTTGGGTATGTTCGGTTCAGCTTCAGGTTTTGACTCGGGTCTCGGTGCAGTGGGACGGGTCAGACCTGGTCAACATAATTCTACATCAATTTCGGGTCCCGTTTCGGTTCGGTCAACTGGTCAACATTAGTCAACCAGGTCAACTGTTGGTCAATGGGTCAGATTCGATGTTCGGTAAAAATTCTAACGACTCGATGTTCATTTCTATTAGTTATGTTACTGCTATTTTAAACGCGAGACTCGTTGTAATGACGTGTATGTCGATTTGTTTATTTTCTATTTAGATATTGATGTTATAGCGAAAACGAACCCTATATAACTGTTTATAAAAATACATAGAAAATTTATATATTTATTGAAATGTTGCGTTTTGACAAATAATATCGACACTTGTGTGTCGGGATCGTCCAAAAACAAGGGGAAACTATGGCCGTTTTTCGTCAAAACAAACGATTATATATTTATTACACCTTACGACAATATATATTTCTTTAACGACAAAATATATATAAACATATTACACTTTGACAAAATATATTTAAAAACTTTACGATGGAATATATTTATAATTATTGTACATCTCGATAAAAAATATATGTTTATTTATATTATACTTTTCGACGAAAATATACCTATTTCTTTATTATGATTTTCTACAAGAACATCAATTTATTTATTATTTATAATTTTCGATAAATACATTTATCTAAACGACCAATTATATATAGATATATTATTTTTTTTACATATATGTTCAATGACACAATATTTGTACATTAAACCTTTCATCAAAATATATACATATTTATTTATCATACCTTCGACCAAAATATACTTATACATATTAAACCTTTTGTCGAAACATAGATGCCTATCATGTTTTTCGTTAAAACATATAAACATATATATATGTTTCTATTTTGCTTTTCATCTAAAAGACTAAAGATAACTTATCAGATTCGAATAATTTTGATAATTATAAAGGTATATGTATCGTTCATTTTGACGGCACTCCTAGAACGCTTTTGACGAAATTAAATTTAGAATTGTTACACTAACTATGTTAAATATACACGTACATCCAAATTCCATCTCAAATCCTCCTACTTAATTCCGTTTACTCATACACCTTCGTTTGCCATATAAGGTGTCCTCGACGTCTCATTCTCCAACTCATTAACTCGTCGCGAGTTTTCAAGAAGACTTAGCAAATTTTGTGAGTACACTCGACCCACTTTTGTTTATATCACTTTTTAGGTGTAACATGTTTACATATACAAAAATCACAAACACTTAAATTTTATAAAACGCACAAACAATCCTATACACATGACTACTTGAATCGTATACTTGTTGCTTGTCTGGGATATTCGTTATGCTATGCTTTAGTCATTAACTATTTTTAGCCTTCGTTTGACATGCTTAACGCTATAGGAATTCACGCATCCACCTCCATCGTGTTATTCGTGAGGTCATGTTAAAACGTCGTGGTTGCGTTACGGGTTTGATTATTAGTATTGCATGCCTTGATATTGCTCTTGTATAGATTTGGTTGCCATGAGGATTGTTAAAACTTTATTCGTATACGTATGCTATGCTTAAACTTGTGTACTCGCCTTTGCTTTTGCATTGACTTTATTTTAAAACATGTTACAGGTTGAAGGGGATGATGCTATGAAATCAAAATAGCAAGGACTTAGATACACACATTTTAGACGTTAGATTTATAAATGTTGTACCAAATTTTGTTATGTTTTATGAACTTATTGTATTGCTTCATGTTGTATTTGACAATGTTGTGAAATGAAATTTGGATTTAATTAAATATTGTCATTTATTAGCGTTATGAGCAATGAGCAATCTCGTTTTCGTCTCATCCCGATGTTTCCGCCATCGGTTGGGGTGTGACAATAGGGGCCAAAAGGGATCAAATTAAAAGTTTATTAGATAAAAAGATGGAGAATAAAGAATAGCCCATTTTTGGGCAAGAGCATGTGTCGACACACACACCTAGGTGTGTGTGTATTCTTGTGTGATCCAAAGAAAGAAGAAGGAGAAGAGAAATCCGATTATGCATGGATGATCTATGAATCTTTGAGTGTTCATCACCTCATAAGTATCAAGTAAGTACCTAATTCACCCCTTAAACCTTCTTGATTGAATAACTTGGTGGGTTTTGATGAATCAACCCCAATTGGGTAAATTGGGGATATTAGATGGTTGGAATTGGGTATGAATGCACTAATCTAGTGTCAATAATGAATTAATCATCTCGATTAGGAAATTTTAATGAAAGAACCCATGTTCAAGAACTTGGGGTTTTTGATGGTTTATGTTTTAACATGAATGAGTTGGGAGAAGTAGAGATTTTATTATGATTGATACTTGTTGTTTAGTAAGAAAATGGATGTTGATGGCATGAGTTAGGTAATCAAGCATGAATAAGTTGTACCTTATGCTTAAAGAGTGGTACGCATACAAGGTGTTTGACGAAATGCCTAAATGATAATATTATATAAACTTGTATGCTAATAATAGATCAGCATGTGTCAAAATGTAACAATAACATAATTGATGGTAGTTATACACGAACAATGCATTGTAGGAGGATTTCATGAGGAGGCGTAGTTGATGGTATGATTTGGGTAGAAATATGCTTTAGGAACTTGTACTCTCTGCGTGAATGGTGAGGTGCTTACCATATGATGGACCCTTACATATTATATTCGATGACATGTTAAATTTCGTGAATTTGGAATGATGTGTCATTGAATCTATGCCTTGTGTTTGTTACAAACGATTATTGAAAGTCTAATGCGAAATATGAATTTGATATGATATGTACAATCATGTATGCTAACGAGAATGTGGATATGATGACATGAAAGTATAGGGATCATGTCTATTGGATGGAAGCATGGAAGGCTAACGGGTCAAAAGAGGCAAGAAGAGTATGCGATTACGGACGCTTAAGGTAAGTAAATTCCGAAACTTACTTATTAGTATATAAATGAAGTTGTTGGAATAAAGATTGGAGGTCATGTAGGAATGATTATGGGATGTAAGCAAATGGGTAGGAAATGTTGTCATAAGATGTTTTTGGGTATATGTGATGGTATATGCTTGGTGAGATCAAACGGGTCGAACATAGAAAGTAACTAATCAAGTTGTGGTGGTTGGTTTGATCTTGGGGTTAAGTACTAGAAGGATATGAGAACTTGGATATGGTCAAGACACGTCTTGGAACTTCCGGGATTCGCGACGAATAAGCAAAATGACCAAATAACGGCAAATCAGCGTTTGGGCCGCAGAGGGGGCGTCGGCGACGCCAACCCCTTTTGCTGCCGAGCCATATGTGGCTGTCTATGCGGGTTTGATGCCAGAAACTCGTTTCTCTCGCTTTTCGCACTTTTCCTTGATTCCAAGGCCCCATTTAGCTTCCCAAAGGTACCCAAGCCTACCTTAAAGTGTTTATGGGGTTCGGGTAAGAACGAAGGCCTATAGGACGCGTACAAAGACGTGGTATGTACACTATAACATGTAAATGTGGTTGTTATGATTTGGCTAAGTCTTATAAGTAAGATTATTATTATACGTAAATGATGTAGTGTAATGTGGAATCCATCGCTAAACGTGATTAGGTACGAATATACATGTAGACTAGTATGTATGAGAATTTACACATAGATGTCGTGTTTATAATTCTTTAATGGTTATGTAAACATGTAAGGCAAATGTAAGGGATTTAGTAGGGAGGTATGTATGTTCATAAAAGGTCTTTCATGCTAGAGTAAATTGCACAAAACATCCTTTATGTTTCCTCAAATTTGCAGGTTCCAGCCTTAATGTTTAAAAGTTGCTAAAAACAACCTTTAAGTTTATTTTTGTTGCGGGTTCAATCCTTTACAGCTAACCACGTTATTTTCTTCTGTTAAGTTCCCTCACATGATCAACCAAAATGACGAATATACCCTCACATGTTATGCATGTGAGGGAACTTAACAGAAGAAAATAACGTGGTTAGCTGTAAAGGATTGAACCCGCAACAAAAATAAAGTTAAAGGCTGTTTTTAGCAACTTTTAAACATTAAGGCTGGAACCTGCAAGTTTGAGAAAACATAAAGGATGTTTTGTGCAATTTACTCTTCATGCTAGGAAGAGTTGTGTTAGATGATTTTGTATACGTGATATTACATCATACGTTTCCAATGAATGAGTCTCGTACGAAGAAAATAGATGGTGTTAACATATAAGGATTAAGATGTAACTGAATTGTTTTGAAAATGAAATGAAGTGCAGGTATATTATCGTATGCTCATCAAAGGGTATACCCGATATATTGGGCCGAGTATGGGTATGGAATATGGGACGGATATGGGATTAGATACCCACAACTAAATACCCGTTTACCTGAAATATATACCTGGAAAATTTTAAGTTTTATATTTATTTTCCTTTAACTATTGTTTAGTAATGTTTAATTCTTGTAGTTTTATTATTTGAAAAAATAAACTTTTCATTTGAAATATATATTTTGATGACATTATTCATATTTATATGTTATGAAATACAAAATAATTTTTTGAGATGGATATTATAATATATTTACATTTTAAATATATCAAATATTATTATGGTGATTAATCATATTTTAATATAATATATAGGTTTTAAAAACATAAAATTATAAAGAAAAGTATATAATATATATATATATATATATATATATATATATATATATACACATGAAAATCCAAACAGGTATATTCAATACCCGCGAGTATCCCCGATATCTGACGGGTAAATACTCGTCAAATACCCGACGGTTAATGGGCCGGATATATGACAAGATCTTACAATCAATACCCGGCTCATTGTCATCCCTAAACTGACTTAGTAACTCCAACTTCAGTTTTGTCCATATGTTTCTGCAAAAAAAAAAAAAAAAAAAAAAAAAAAAAAAACACTAGCGTCCATATGTTTCTTCAAAACACACCATTTATAAAAATAAAAAAATAAAATAGTCTTCTTGCAGAAACCATGCAATTTAGATCGGCTATTATATGTTTTGTTAGCTTCTTTGGTGTTTAACATGGAGATGATGAAAGATTAATACCTTTGTGCATTTATAACAATACATTTCATTAATAATCGACTATATTGTTCAGGGTTTTTTGTTCGTGATGTACACAAAATGCAACATATAAATTACATCAAATGAGGCATAAAACTAACCTTTTTTTAGTACTAAAGTTGGAAAAAACACGTTTCTTTGTTCCTTTTGTATTTTCAGAATAAAAAGAGCTCAAACGAACAAAAGAAGCAAATAAGCAGCTAAAACCAACATAAATACAGAAAGAAGGAATAACAAACCATGCCCGACCCCTCAGCAACACCCCAAAAGACAAAAAAAACCAGATCACAGAAGATAAGCACGGGCCGTGTCCACCAAGCACGTGGCTTGGTCAAGCCCTGCACTGCAAGACAAAACATTCAGAAGCTTCCACGCCCACCACGGG
The DNA here is from genome assembly GCA_947069175.1 of Scalesia atractyloides. Taxonomy (NCBI): domain Eukaryota; kingdom Viridiplantae; phylum Streptophyta; class Magnoliopsida; order Asterales; family Asteraceae; genus Scalesia; species Scalesia atractyloides. The sequence continues at coordinate 2,479,189 of CAMTDV010000021.1, read as the reverse complement.
GCTGTGTCAAGAGTAACACTGGCCGTGGTCAACTATAAGATTTGCAGAATCTAGATAGTACAGCGAACAGTTGACCACGGGGCCGTGCCCAGAGGCCACGGGGTCGTGTGGGGCCCTCTGCTGACAAATGCAATTCATGAAGAAAGAGAAGGATGTTGGCCACGGGCCGTGTCCGCTGGACAAGTGGCCGTGGTCGGGCTTCTGTTCAGACTATAAATAGGGGTGCTTGGTTACCCACAAAGGTATCCTTTGGCAAACCACTTCTCTCTCACTTTGCCACCACTCCACCACCACTACAACACCAACACCCACCACCATCATCCATCTTCCATCTTTAGAGTGTGTAGTAGTCTTGGGATCCAAGATAGATTGTAAGGGTTCTTGTCAAACAAAGGCCATGCTTGGCTAAATTCCTTACATCACTTGGTGAAGACTAATCTTTTATGTATTACTTTTAGTTTTTAATCTTTCGGCACTTTTTATTTGGGTTTGTATTAATGACTTTAATAACTAGTTTATTATGTTGAAAGTGAATTTACTTAACCATTTCTTCATGATGTCATTGATTTGCTCATTCGTGTCTTTACGATTTATATAAAGCGCGTTAACTACTTGGAAGGGGGTTAGAAGGGTGGTTTGGTAAAGTTCTTGTCTCGTTCAGTGTATAGATCCTGCGAGGACGTGGTTCAAGCCTATTAGGGCCTCCTTCAATGCTCAACGGGTATTGGATGGTGGGAGCGCGAATGGCTTGAACCCCTCATATGTAAACTACTATTAATACTTTAAACCGGCTACTTGGGATTGTATCCCTGCTGACTCAAACCACTTAGCCGAGGGTAACGTCACCTTCAAAAGAGGGGCCTACCACTTTTCGCATTAATAAATTACTTAATTGTCTTCCAATATCCCAACCTTTTGGGATTGTATCCCTGCTGACTCAAACCACTGGGTTGAGGGTACCGTCACCTTCAAAAGAGGGGCCTACTACTATAACTAAGATAATCTCTTAAAAAGTCCGAAAGTGCGAAAACTATCAAAGGATACATAAAAGAGAAGTTGGATCTAAGTGTTTCTATCTTGTCTATTTGTATTTCATTTTATTTTATTTATCTTTTTACTTATCTTTATGTTTTAAAACTTTTATAAAAAAAATTAGATTGATTAGACGTTGACGATAAACCGGTATTAAAAGCTCTTGTGTCCTTGGACGATCTCGGTATCTTACCAACGCTATACTACGCTCACTATGGGTGCACTTGCCCAAGTGTGTGTTTAGTGTTAGTAGAATTTTGTGTTTTATAAATTTAAAACTTGATTATGCGTAAAATGAACTAAAAAATGACAATAAAAATATAGTACGCTTAGCACACACCAAGTTTTTGGCGCCGTTGCCGAGGACACAAGGATTTTGAGAAAGTTTAAAATCAACGGCCTAATTATTTTTTACAAATTTTTCTTTTTCTTTTTCGGAAATTTTTGAATTTTAGGAAATCTGCATTTTCTGCAGATGTGCAGCACGGGTCGTGTTCAACTAACACGGGACCGTGTCCAAATAGCAGCAGCAACATCATCTGTTTAAAGTCAGACAGTAGCTGAACACGGGGCCGTGTCAAGCCAACACGGGGCCGTGTCCATCACCCAGTTACTGAAAACAGGATCGTCTGATCTCGACAGTCGATAGCTTCTGACACACACATGGATGATATTGATTATTTTTTATTTCGCCAATCTTACGGCGAGTGGTGTCAACTATGTGGAGGAACCCATCAAGATTTGGAATGCTACATTTTAAATCTTGAACCCCATTTTTTAGTAGACCCATCTCTCTCATGTGGAGACCACCATAAGGTTGGCGAATGTAAAAATGATCCATATTACCCAACCAAATGCACTCAAACTTCCCTTCCATACGACTTTACCTCCTCCGAATTAAGCCAAATGGAAGAAAGGATTCTCTGAAAAATAAAAGAAATAGAGTTTATGATGAAAAAGAGGTACTCCTCACAAGCTCAAGGCCAAGAAGAATCATTGAGTTCGCATTTGGAATCCCACAATGTCGAGGTCATAAAAAGTACTTTAGTCTCTTACGTTAGCATTAGCGATAGTCGTCCCTGTGTCGATTGTGCCATGAAGGACTCTCCATCGGCCCCCACCGATGCGCTCATAGACTTGAGCGATTCGACATACACCTTCTTTAACGAGAGCCCGGATAAGGGGAATAAAGGTTGGTTTCGCCCACCGGTAAGTAGATTAGTTTTTACCCTTTCCGATAACCTCTTGCGTTCATGCATAAACCAGGAGCAACTTCGGTACATTATGCACTTCGGTGTTGCTCCCTCCAGTAAAGAACCTCCCGATTACTGAGGTCCTTAAAAGACGACAAATCATAAAACTCCAACACGGGTCGTGCTCAACGAACACGACTCGCGCCCGCCGAAAAATTCAACATGGGGCCGTGCCCAGACCAACACGCCCCGTGTCCTTAATCGGACAAACGTGTCAGAACAATGTCTGACCACGGGGCCGTGTTCAGCCGGCACGGGGCCGTGGTCAGTGTGTTGTCGCTTTCTATAAAGTCAGCCTTGTTTCTACATGCTTGGCCTCATTCCAAAGACAAAGATTTGCTGAGATTTCTCACACATACCTTAAAAGGTATGTTCTTAAAGAACTTTCTCCTATCCATCTTGTCTTTGCCACTTTTGTCACTTCCCTTCTTCCTCTTGAACTCAAATCCTCCGTTGAAGCTTGAAGATCCATAGCTTCAAGCTTTATTTTTGCAAAATATATGTTTTAAACCCAAGGATTCTCAATAAACTATCTGTTTATCACATTGCTTTAAGTTATTTCTGTTCAAAAATGATCAAAACCTAAGAAAAATAAGTTAAACAATGAGAAGTTTTGAGTTCAAAACTATGCATGGGGACGAACACGGGCCCGTGTTCGCTGGGCACGGGGCCGTGGTGAATGTTTTAAAACTCTTTTTCTTTTGAAATTTCACCTTTGTTTTCTTAGCATGTCGACCCAAAACAGCGGAACGTCATCAACAACAAGAAACAACCAAAGTCGAAGAAGACCGTCGATTGAGGCCACCCTAGTTCGCGGCATGTATGCTCTAAGCCATCGACAAAATGACATCAGTGGAAGAGGCCCTTGTCGACCATGTTAACTGTTTGATGGTTGGCTTGTAGAATTGCTTGCATGAGATCAACCTTTTGCACCAAAGGTTGAACATTCTTGCACTACCTCCCATGGAACCAATCTTTCCCCAAGAAAATTGGAACCTTGCTCAAGAAATCATCATTCCAACCGGATGGGACGACCTTACCCCGGAACCTCCTCTAGACGCATTACACGAGGTTCCATTGATGGTCGCACCTCCCACTCCTCCCCCGCATGAAAATGCGGAAGAAGAGCCTTTCCTCTTCCTCCCTCGGGAGATTGAGGAAATGCTCAACAACTTTTGAGGAAGTGAATCTTCCGGGTTGAAGTTCCTAGAGGCCCCTATCCACCGAAAAATTAATTTCGGGTTTTTGTCGATCGTTTAAAGAAATAATCATCTAGGGTAGGACTTCATTGTGGTTTAGGTTTCTTTCTTCTATCTACTATTAGGAACTTTGTAATTTAATTATTAGGACTAATCTTAGGATGTTTATTTTGAACCGCGCTCTATGACATATGATGGTTTAAGTTATTTTGTGGTGTTTGTAACTTAAAATATGGCAAAAAACACACGAGAAAAGATGGAAGCTACCAAAGGGACGTCAAAACCACACCCCATGCATAAAAACAGTGTCTTCCGACGAAATTTTCAACCTTCCAGCATATGCAGCACGGGCCGTGTTCAGCCTAACACGCCCTGTGCTCAGCTTCTGCAAGAAAAGTCTAAAAAAGGTAACCAACCACAGGCCGTGTTGAATGACCACGCCCCGTGGTCAAGCTTCTGTTAAATTTGTTACTGACACTCTTGACACGGGGCCGTGCCCAGATGCCCAGTAACACATAAATTTGTTTTTAAACGCACTTTTACGCATTCGAATTAACCAAAAAATTTATTTTTGGACACATTGAGGACAATGTGTAATTTAAGTGTGGGGGGGGGGGGGTAACTAACACTTTGAATTTAGCAAGTTCTAATAACAAGCCTTACACAAAACTCTATTGGAACCGCTAATCACCCAAATCTTCTTCAAAATTTTTCATTTTTTTTACTTGTCTTGGTTTAATTTGGGAATAACAAGTTCTAACAAGTTATGTTTTTTTTCAAATTTACAACCGATAGCGTTGTGATAAATAGCACCAAATAAGAAAATTATAAAAAGGGGCATAACAAACCTTTTTAAAATTTGATTATATATACCTGTTCACATTATAAACCCATTCCCACATTAAGTGAGTTTTGAGCTTTTATCGAGCACATATTCATACATCTTTAAACTAAATGCTCATTTTCGTTTCTTGTGTGAATAGCCGCTTGGTCCTTATAACTCTAGAACTTGTCAAAACGATGCATTCCCGGTCCTTACCAACTTAAAACCCAAGTAAGTAAATGATGGAGGCATTAGGACTAACACATTTTTTTTTCTCAAAACCATTATTTTTATTTCTTTTCACCCATCATCAAAAATCCCCCTAGTCAACTCTTTTGAGCCTAAAACCTTTTCGTTTCAAAAACCCACAAAGACAAACACCTATTACCCACAAAAACCATTTTCCTTTCAAACCATTTCTTTTAGTAAAAAGCTCGGATATCTTGTGAAAAAAAATGTATATATAGCTTTTCGAATAACCAAACAAGTTCCTTAAAAAATTTTTGTTTGAAAAACGCTCGGATAAAATGAATACGAAAAGTTTTACGATATCCGACGCTATTTACGTCTTTTCCCATACTACTAACCACTAACCAAAAAATTCACCTACCTCTAGCCCAAGCCTAAACCCTTCAAAGTCCTCTTGATACTCGCAAAGGTTTATAGTTAAAAAGGAGGAGGTTTGATCACTTGGCAAACATATGGTAGAAGTAAGTTCCAAACCGGAATCGAGTGATATCACAAAAATACATCTTCGGCCGAGTGTTGAGTGATCCCTTGTGAGGTACGTGAACTTGTATATAAATAAATAGAATTTTAAAGAGGCATGTTATGCCTAAATAAATAATTTTTTTAGAAATGTTCTTAATAAATCATTACGAATAGGAACTGTAATTAAAAATAAAAACATAATTTGAATAAGAATCTTGGATTCCCGACACTCGAAGACAAGTCACAAAACTTATTCTCTACCTATTCCATTTGGGTGTGTAAGCCACATTTAAAGAGTTTTGCTTGAGGACAAGCAAAGATTCAAGTGTGGGGATATTTGATGTATACAAAATGCAACATATAAATTACATCAAATGAGGCATAAAACTAACCCCTTTTTAGTACTAAAGTTGGAAAAACCACGTTTCTTTGTTCCTTTTGTATTTTCAGGATAAAAAGAGCTTAAACTAACAAAAAGCAAATAAGCAGCTAAAACCAACATAAATACAGAAAGAAGGAATAACAAACCATGCCCGACCCCTCAGCAACACCCCAAAAGACAAAAAACCATATCACAGAAGATGAGCAGGGCCGTGTCCACCAAGCACGGGGCATGGTCAAGCCCTGCAATGGAAGACAAAACATTCAGAAGCTTCCACGCCCACCACGGGGCCGTGTCCAGAGTAACACGGGCCGTGGTCAACTATAAGATTTGCAGAATCTGGATAGTACAGCGAACAGTTGACCACGGGGTCGTGTGGGGCCCTCTGCTGACAAATGCAATTAATGAAGAAAGAGAAGGATGTTGGACACGGGGCCGTGGTCGAGCTTATGTTCAGACTATAAATAGGGGTGCTTGGTTACCCACAAAGGCATCCCTTGGCAAACCACTTCTCTCTCACTTTGCTACCACTCCACCACCACTAAAACACCAACACCCACCACCGTCATCCATCTTCCATCTTTAGAGTGTGTAGTAGTCTCGGGATCCAAGATAGACTGTAAGGGTTCTTGTCAAACAAAGGCCATGCTTGGCTAAATTCCTTACATCACTTGGTGAAGACTAATCTTTTATGTAATACTTTTAGTTTTTAATCTTTCGGCACTTTTTATTTGGGTTTGTATTAATGACTTTAATAACTAGTTTCTTACGTTGAAACTGAATTTTCTTAACCATTTCTTCATGATTTCATTGATTTGCTCATTCATGTCTTTAGGGTCTATATAAAGCGCGTTAACTACTTGGAAGGGGGTTAGAAGGGTGGTTTGGTAAAGTTCTTGTCTCGTTCAGTGTATAGATCCTGCAAGGATTTGGTTCAAGCCTATTAGGGCCTCCTTCAATGCTCAACGGGTATTGGATGGCGGGGGCGTGAATGTCTTGAACCCCTCATATGTAAACTACTATTAATATTTAAACCGGCTACTTGGGATTGTATTCCTACTGACTCAAACCACTTAGCCGAGGGTAACGTCACCTTCAAAAGAGGGGCCTACCACTTTTCATATTAATAACTTACTTAAGTGTCTTCTAATATCCCAACCTTTTGGGATTGTATCCCTGCCGACTCAAACCACTGGTTTGAGGGTAACGTCACCTTCAAAAGAGGGGCGTAATACTATAACTAAGATAATCTCTTAAAAAGTCCGAAAGTGCGAAAACTATCAAAGGATACATAAAAGAGAAGTTGGATCCAAGTGATTCTATCTTGTCTATTTGTATTTCATTTCATTTTATTTATCTTTTTACTTATCTTTATGTTTTAAAACTTTTATCAAAAAATTTAGATTGATTAGACGTTGACGATAAACCGGTATTAAAAGCTCTTGTGTCCTTGGACGATCTCGGTACCTTACCAACGCTCACTATGGGTGCACTTGCCCAAGTGTGTGTTTAGTGTTAGTAGAATATCGTGTTTTAGAAATTTAAAACTTGACTATGCGTAAAATGAACTAAAAAATGACAATAAAAATATAGTACGCTTAACACACCCAGTTTTTGGCGCCGTTGCCGGGGACACAAGGATTTTGAGAAATTTTAAAATCAACGGCCTAATTACTTTTTACAAATTTTTCTTTTTCTTTTTTGGAAATTTTTGAATTTTTAGGAAATCTGCATTTTTTGCAGATGTGCAGCACGGGCCGTGATCAACCAACACAGGGGCGTGTCCAAATAGCAACAGCAACATAATCTGTTTTAAGTCAGACAGTAGCTGAACATGGGGCCGTGTCAAGCCAACACGGGGCCGTGTCCATCACCCAGTTACTGAAAACAGGACCGTGTGACCCCGACAGTCGGTTACTTCTGACACACACATGGATGATATTGATTATTTTTTATTTCGCCAATCTTACGGCGAGTGGTGTCACCTATGTGGAGGAACCCTTCAAGATTTGGAATGCTACATTTTAAATTTTGAACCCCATTTTTTAGCAGACCCATCTCTCTCATGTGGAGACCACCATAAGGTTGGCGAATGTAAAATGATCCATATTACCCAACCAAATGCACTCAAACTTCCCTTCCATACGACTTTACCTCCTCCGAATTAAGCCAAATGGAAGAAAGGTTTCTCCGAAAAATAAAAGTAATAGAGCTTGATGAAAAAGAGGTATTCCTCACAAGCTCAAGGCCAAGAAGAATCATTGAGTTCGCATTTGGAATCCAACAATGTCGAGGTCATAAAAAGTACTTTAGTCTCTTACGTTAGCATTAGCGATAGTCGTCCCTGTGTCGATTGTGCCATGAAGGACTCTCCATCTGCCCCCATCGATGCGCTCATAGACCTGAGCGATTCGACATACACCTTCTTTAACGAGAGCCTGGATAAGAGGAATAAAGGTTGGTTTCGCCCACCGGTAAGTAGATTAGTTTTTACCCTTTCCGATAACCTCTTGTGTTCATGCATAAACCAGGAGTAACTTCGGTACATTATGCACTTCGGTATTGTTCCCTCCAACAAAGAACCTCCCGATTACTGAGGTCCTTAAAAGACAACACTTCATAAAACTCCAACACGGGCCGTGCTCAACAAACACGGCCCGTGCCCGCCGAAAAATTCAACACGGGGCCGTGCCTAAGCCAACACGCCCCGTGTCCTTAATACAGACAAACGTGTCAGAACAATGTCTGACCACGGGGCCGTGCTCAGCCGGCACGGGGCCGTGGTCAGTGTGCTGTCGCGTTCTATAAAGTCAGCCTTGTTTCTACATGCTTGGCCTCATTCCAAAGACAGAGATTTGCTGAGATTTCTCACACATACCTTAAAAGGTATGTTCTTAAAGAAGTTTCTCCTATCCATCTTGTCTTTGCCACTTTTGTCACTTTCCTTCTTCCTCTTAAACTCAAATACTCCATTGAAGCTTGAAGATCTATAGCTTCAAGCTTTATTTTTACAAAATATATGTTTTAAACCCAAGGATTCTCAATAAACTATCTGTTTATCACATTGCTGTAAGTTATTTCTGTTCAAAAATGATCAAAACCTAAGAAAAATAAGTTAAACAATGAGAATTTTCGAGTTCAAAACTGTGCAGGGGGACGAACACGGGCCCGTGTCCGCTGGGCAAGGGGCCGTGGTGAACGTTTAAAACCCATTTTCTTTTGAAATTTCACCTTTGTTTTCTTAGCATGTCGACCCAAAACAGCGGAATGTCATCAATAACAAGAAACAACCAAAGTCGAAGAAGACCGGCGATTGAGGCCACCCTAGTTCGCGGCATGTATGCTCTAAGGGAAGCCATCGACAAAATGACATCAGTGGAAGAGGCCCTTGTCGATCGTGTTAACTATTTGACAGTTGGCTTGGAGAATTGCTTGCATGAAATCAACCTTTTGCACCAAAGGTTGAACATTCTTGCACTACCTCCCATGGAACCAATCTTTCCCCAAGAAGATTTATCTTTTTACTTATCTTTATTTTTTAAAACTTTTATCAAAAAATTTAGATTGATTAGATGTTGACGATAAACCGGTATTAAAAGCTCTTGTATCCTTGGACGATCTCGGTATCATACCAACGCTATACTACGCTCATGATGGGTGCACTTGCCCAAGTGTGTGTTTAGTGTTAGTAGAATATCGTATTTTAGAAATTTAAAACTTGACTATGCGTAAAATGAACTAAAAAATGACAATAAAAATATAGCACGCTTAGCACACACCAGTTCGTATTCTTGGTCTATGTTGGAACACACGTTACGTGTTTGGTTTTGATTGATTATTTAAGGGCTAACAACATGTTAACATTATGCCTCTTCCTTGGACATGTATCAATATTAGAGTTACATCCTGATTTTTCAGTGGGCTCGGACTTGGGGTTGATTGATAATAGTATTACAAATGGCAGCAGAAGATGGAATAAAGTAAAATAATAAACATATAATCTTGAATTTAATAAAGTCATATAAGATGTTCGTACAAATATCCATAGGCGGGATCGAGATAAAAGTTACTTGAGACTAATATGGGTCTTTTATCGTGGAGTTGCAAATTCCAACATCTAAGACCAAGTCTTCTCCAGTTTATTTCGTATTTGCTTTTAACCTGCGCTTAATCTTTTGAAAATACATTTTTCCATTGGTAAATACAATTGACCGACTCTTTTGAAATCTTTTCAAAATGTATTTCATACCATTTAGGCATTTCAATTTTAAATAACTTGGGACAAAATATATCTCTTGTTACCAGTTTTACATGCTTGTCAATACAGTCAGGGACCGGAAATCAAATGTTGGTATTGATTAATAGACACACCACATTTTCATCTTCATATATATAGCATTTGCGTCTGTCAGGTGTATGCCTACACTTCGCGCTTTAAGTCGTGGCCATTTGCAATTAAATGAGTCCAGACGCCCAGACATGGTCATATTAACCCCAAATGTTTAAGTTACCAAGAAATATGGATTAATGCATTTTTATGACATCATTCGCCCTTTTGCAATATCCCAAGCCTTTAGAAAATAAAATAAGCTAAGAGTATTTACATGTGCTAGTCTTTTATAATATCAATATATTTAGCACAGGCGTATTCAAAACAATCAGCTTAGGCGCAATTTACAGGATGCTTCTAGTCTAGAATGAACGGAAATATTACCTGTTAGAATGTTAACGGGTTAATTATAAGTCTTTGACTTTGACCGGTTAACTTAAGGATACGCTTGGTTCGTTAAATTAGACGTTGACCGGATAGAATGTGGTTTATACCCTTCCGAGTACAAGGACTCCTACAATATGGGTTTCATAACCAAACATTCTAATTTGAAATGGTTTTGAAAGGTTTAGACCCGATTCGGCTAGTTTATACATTTTATTTAAACTAGCCGTACGCGTATATACAGTATCGGGTGGTCGAATAGGTCTATGATGAGTTCGTTATGTCAAAATATATTTTATAAAGTTGCATAATCAATTTTAAGGTCAGATTATATGTCTTGTAGGTTTTAAAACCATTTTTATGCCATAAGGGCATTTTAACATTTTTAATAGTATATAAGGTTGACTCGTCAACTAACCCATTAAACGACATGACCGGAAGGTATAACCTCAAAGGGTTATTACTTATTATGGTCACATAACAAGCCTTAATCGGGTTCTAAGCATGAGCAAACGGGTCAGAATCAAAAGTCAAACTGTATGACTTTCGACTAGAAAATGAGTACGAAGCTGGAAATGACGAGTTAGACATAACAAAATATGTCTTAATATGTTATATAAACTGTTATGATGTTAACATTTTGGGTTTCGTAACTTAGAAGTTCATTTATCGTAATTTGCAAAACCTGTGTTCTTTTACTTTTATTTTATACATGTTTGACTCGTCATTTCGCCTACTCAACGTGATTATCATAGGATGTAATCACAAGGTATTAACACATTCATTATTACGATCACGTTGCAAAGTTCAATTTGAACTTTGACTTGACCAAAATGGTCAGAACCAAAAGTTAAAGCAAAAGTCAATTTTCTTGACTTTCGACCAATAATTAGCCTAATAATGAAAAAAACTAAGGAAGAACACTTACTTGTGTTCAAGAGAAGTTTATAACTTCAGGTAGGAGGCCTCTACTGTCACACCCCAACCGATGGCGGAAACATTGGGGTTAGTGGCACTAGGCGACCTGATTGATTTCACGAGATGTTCCATAGCAATCATTTAACATATCACAACCTGCTTAATATCCCTTACTATTAAATGTAACATTTAAACAATTATTACAAACCGGAGATTTCTCATAAAATTCAACCGGGTTCGATTTCCCCTAGATTTCATACATAAGTTCAAAATATGAAATACATCAACAAACTAACTAAACAAACTAAACTACGCTAAGCATGCAACATCCAAGCATCCATAGCTAAAATTCTCAACCTGTTACATACGTTAAAATACAAGTCAATACAATTAAGTAATGGTGAGCATACATGTTTAAGTACTACTAGCATAATCGAGAAAGCGTTCGCGAAATAATCTAACTACACATCATGATACACCGAAACAATTCACACAGATTAAAATAGGCTTATTTCTCATGCTAACTACCGTGAGAAGGCTTGCGCGTCCATCCTAACTAGGCCCCGTCGGGTGAAGCCACACTATAGTACCATACTAGCTAAGGAGGCAAGTTAACGAAAATAAGTCCTAGTCACATGTTTCTAGTATCACGTATTGAGCATACATAATCAGATTATTCGCGTGTGATAAACAGTTTGATTTATGAAGTGATTTTGATATAGGAACGTATGTAACACCCAAAAAGTACGTTAAAGCGAAAATGGGTCAAGTATACTCACTGTGGGTGCGTTTTAGTTAGCTTAGAGCATCTGAGGAGAGTCGAGAAGATCGCCAGATCAGCCTGCATACGCGAACGGAAGTGTATCAGTCTCCGAAAAGCTGAAACGGTTAAGCCTTGGTAGGGCAGTAGCCAAGTTCGGGCGAACTTGTGTGTAAACACACAAGTTCGAGCGAACTTGTATGAACTTAGTGAGTTTATAGCCAAGTTCGGTCGAACTTGATGAGTTTCCTAAGAAACTTGTCAAGTTCGGGCGAACTTGTAGGAAAACCTTACTGATAAGGCAAGTTCGATCGAACTTGTATGGTTTCCTAAGAAATCAGGCAAGTCCGGGCGAACTTGCAAGAATTTTGTGAAGAAACACTCAAGTTCGGTCGAACTTGACCCAAATGGGTACAAGTTCGGTCGAACTTGACCTGGTGAGTTGGTGATTTCGAGCGAACTTGATGTTTTCGGGTCCAAAATCTTGCGTTTTCGCCTTTTAGAGCTGTTTTAGCCGTTTTACAAAAGCGTGGGCTACTCCGGGCGAACTCGGGGTTCGTTTGGATTAGTCCGGCTTGTGTAAACCAACATAAACGTCCTTGTGCTTCCAGATCTGGGATCTTGAATGATAGATGCGTCGTTTTATACCAGAAAATGAACAAAACACCATCAAAAGTCCGTATTTTGTGTAGAAATCAATGGTTTTCAAAGGTTTTTCTCGGATCTAGAACTTACAAGCCGAGATCTTGCAGATCTCGTGTTTGGGAAGCCTCTGCTACCACCAAACGAACTCGTATTCTGTAGATCTCAGTTAAAAACAGAAGTTTTGAAGAAAAAGATGAAGATTTTCGTAAAAGAATGGGTTTTTGATGAAAACGAAGGTAGATCCTTGTGCAAAATCGTTGTAAACCTTTTTAAATTGTTGATAAACGTTGTTGCAGTGAAATCGGGTTGATTCTTATTTAGAATATGAAAGTTTCGGGTTTTGAGAGCTCTGGGCGAACTTACAGCAAGCTCAAATGAGAGAACAGAGCTTGGTATTTATAGTAGAAGGCAAAAATAAAGGTTGGTGGGAGCAAGTTCGGTCGAACTTGCATGAAAACATGCAAGTTCGAGCGGACTTGAGAGATTTTGGAGAGCGTGGAGTTAAGTTCGGCCAAACTTGCTGAATCCCTAAAGATATAGGCAAGTTCGAGCGAACTTGAGTTAGAGGAGAGAACCTGACTTTTGGCCAGTCAAGTCCGTCCGAACTTGGGGTCACCAAGTTCGAGCGAACTTGACCCAAAAGTTGGGTTTTCTTCGATTATTTCACGTTAAGGGTTCGTTTGGTTATTCGGTTCGCATTAGATAGTTATATTAAGCGTTAATTTAAAGCGTTAAGCGTTAGAGTTGATATAATATTGCGATTTAGCGATTCGAGAGTGCAAGAGCGATGCGATAGCAAGCGTAATCATACCACAAACACACATAACACATAAATAACATAAAACCACATAAATAACTGCGAATTGCGATGCGATGAGATTAGCGATGCTATTTATTAAGCGATTAGATGCGATAATAACTACAATACCATAATTAATTAACATAAACTTTATTATTAACCGAATCTCGGATTACAAAAGAAGTACAACAATAAAAACAAGGAAAAAGATAACAACGATTTTCCGAGTTGTTACAGTCTCCCCTACTTTAGGGAATTTCGTCCCGAAATTAGGCAGTAGCTGTAACAAAGAGGTGCGGATATTTGGCCTTCATATCACTTTCCAATTCCCAAGTAAACTCGGCGCCGCGTTTTCCCTCCCATCGGACCTTCACGATAGGGATGCGAGGGCGTCAGAGTTTCTTGGTCTCTCGATCCATGATTTCCACAGGCTTTTCCACGAAATGGAGAGTCTCGTTGATTTGCAGATCTTCGAGAGGTACATGGAGATTTTCTTCGGCGAGGCATTTCTTGAGGTTAGACACGTGGAAGGTCGGATGTACGTTGTTAAGTTCCTCCGGTAATTCGAGACGATAGGCTACGTTACCGATTCTGTCTAGAATCTTAAAGGGACCAACATATCGAGGCGCTAGCTTTCCTTTCTTGCCGAAGCGGACCACTACCTTCCAAGGTGCAACTTTTAGGAGAACGTGATCTCCCACTTCGAACTGTAGGGGCTTGCGGCGTTTATCGGCGTAACTCTTTTGACGACTCCGAGCTTTCAAGAGATTGTCTCTGATTTGGAGGATTTTGTCTGTCGTTTCTTGAGTTAGCTCGGGACCGGTGATTTGTGCTTCTCCGATCTCGTGCCATGCAATAGGCGATCGACATTTTCTTCCATATACTGCCTCAAAAGGAGCCATTTGAATGCTGGTATGATAACTAGGAATGTCTTCTTCCAACACACGCAATTGATGATAACCGAAACGAAGATCGATCTTGGAAAAACAAGTAGCACCTTGAAGCTGATCAAATAAGTCGTCGATACGAGGAAGAGGGTAACGATTCTTTATCGTGAGTTTGTTAAGTTCACGATAATCGATGCACATACGGAAAGATCCGTCCTTCTTTTTCACGAAAAGGACAGGCGCCCCATGGTGAAGTGCTCGGGCGTATGAAGCCTTTATCAAGAAGCTCTTGAAGTTGGCTTGATAGCTCCCGCATTTCGGATGGTGCGAGACGATATGGAGCTTTAGCAACGGGAGTAGCTCCGGGAACTAAATCGATATGGAATTCAACATCTCGAGTAGGGGGTAAATCGGGTAAATCATCGGGAAAGACTTTAGGAAATTCACAAACAACGGGAACGTCTTTATAAGTCTTCTTTTCTTTCTCCGGGTTCATGATAAGAGCGAGGAAAGCAATACATCGCTTTTGCAAGCATTTGTGTGCTCGAGGAAATGACAAAAACATCAACTTCTTTGAGGGAGTTTCACCATAAACATGAAGTTGATCACCGTTAGGAAGAGGAAAACGAATCATTTCATCGAATCATACAACTTCAACATGATTTTCACGAAGAAAATCCATGCCTACTATGATATCGAAACTACCTAACTGCATAGGTATGAGATTGATCGAGAAGACATGTTTGTTGAGATCGAGATTACAACCACGTAAAACGGAGTTAACGACAACGGTTCTTCCAGTGGCGACTTCCACATCGAAAGTCTTTGAGAGTTTAGCACGCTTACATTTTAAAACCTTTTCGAATTCTAACGATACAAAACAATTATCGGCACCAGTATCAAATAAACATGAAGCATAAATACCATTAACGAGAAACGTACCATTGACAACATTGTTGTCATTCTGGGCCTGGCGGTGATTGAGGTTGAAGGCTCTCCCAGGCGCAGCTTGTTGTTGCTGCTGAGGCTGTGGTGGTGGCTGCTGCGGCTCTTGTTTCACGGTGCGGTTTGGGCAAACATTAGCAAAGTGGTTCGGATCACCACACACGAAGCACACTCGTGCCTTTGGAGTTTGCTGCTGGTTGGCTTGAGGAGGAGCAGGTAAAGCTGGAGCTGCCGGAGCCTGAGGAGCTGGCTGACGAGTACCACTACGGCAGCTGACAGTAAAGTGGCCGTAGATGTTACAGTTGGTAGAAAATCGGCAGTTGCCGCCAACTGCGTGATGATAGGTGCACTTAGGGCACATAGGGTGCGGACCAGTGTACGCACGCTTTGCTGGCGGTGCGTTTGGTGCTGCTGACTGGAGTGGCTGAGGGTTCGCTGGAGTAGTGAGAGCAAAGTTCTTGCTCGGGTTTTCCCTTTTGCGACCACAACGACTGTTCTATGGCTCTCAGGGCTGTTCGGTAGCAGGAGCTGCTGATTCGGTAATGGCCTGATTTGCGACCTTGCTGCTTTTGAAGTAACCAGACTGAACTCGTTTGTCATTAATCTCTGCGGCTAGCTGGTAGGTCTCCTCGATAGTAGCAGGGTGTGCTGCTTGAACAAAGTCAGCGACGCAATCAGGGAAGCATTGAGGTATTTCTTGATTGCCTTTTCGGTCGTATCCACTTGACCGGGACAGATGATGCTCAACTGTTTGAAGCGAGCAGTGAGACCAGCGTTATCGGGACCATCTTGCTTAATATTCCAGAATTTGTTCTCTAACTTTTGGATCTCGTAGGGAGGACTTAATTCCTTGATCATAATTTCCTTAAGTTCCTCCCAAGTGAGTCCGTAAGCTTCGTCGTTCCCACGCCTGTTGCGCTCGGCTGTCCACTAGTTGAGAGCCCTTGACTGAAACACCAGTGGCATTGATTGTGCTCAGAGCCTCGGGACACCCACTTTGGCGGAATGTGACCTCGATTGAGTCAAACCAGTGGAACATGGCACTCGGTCCTTCGGTGCCTGAGAAAGTAAGCGGTCCACATGCTTTGAACTGCTTAAAGCTGAAATGGGGTTTCGGGGCATCTCCCTTGGAGTCCACAGATGAGTTGCTGCTTACAGCATGGATTTCCGAGACAATTTGTGGGATGACTTTAGCTATCTCCTTGGCTACCATTGTAGCGATACGCTTGTCGGCGTTGCTGCGCTGGAGATTCCTTCGGGTGTGCGATCCTATTGAAGACATCTACACGAAGGATTTAGATTAGATGAGATTCGATTATAATAGAGTTATGTTTAAATATTTATTATTATTATAATTCATATAAGGCACAAAATCGCATAAACACATAGGCACGTAACCACGTAAGCACATAAGCACGTAAGCACATAATCCACATAAGCACACATTTTGCACGTATTCACCTTTAATAATAACAATGCGTAGCACGATACGAGATGCAAGATATAGCGAGATAAAAGCGGTATATAATAGTGAGATAAGCGAGATAATACCGCGTATGAAGCACACGTCCTCATAGGCGTAAGCGAGTTAAGCGATTAGTTTGGTTGGTGTATTAATTTAGCGTTTTAGATTACGAGAGTTGTGCGAGTTGTGCATACATTCGATGGAGCGTAAATGCGATAAATCGAGAAATTGATGATATGATAAATCATCAAAGCGAGAAATCGAATAAAGCGAAAGTTCTCAAAATTTTAAACACATGAATAATAATAAACTCGATGATGCGTAAATCGACGATATAGGCTTAAATCAATTGGGAGTGTCCGGGGTTTTGAGACATTCGACACGCCAAAGTGATTCGACTACCCTTTGCATTTGGACCACGCTTTGGCCTAATAGATAAACGTTCTCACCGCAAGCGGCTAACGACGTTTATCCTTCCAGTTAATACGTGTTCCAAACCATCGGCATGAGTTTGAAAATCGAATTACGGAATTAGTTATTAAGATGCAGGTTTCACCCCTAACTTAACAACTTTATTCCTAGCTAGAAATGGAGATTTTCGTCGAGGTTTGGATGTCACTCCTAAGTCAACGAAGGTATCTCGTGCGAGAGAATGCGCGGAGTGAATGATCTCGTCGAGAGTTCTCGGCTTTCACACCTATTCTCGACTTGATCACTCGTTTGGTGTGATGCGAGCGTTTCCATGCGTGTATTATTGTATTAGCCTTAGGAAAGGCACATTTAAGCATTTATGGCAAGTAGTTTAACATTTAAGTCATAGATAGGTCAATCGGATACTTAAACATGCTACTAGGTCGAATCATGGCAATTCTACCAATTATCCTAAAGTTATGGTGCTCTGATACCAATCTGTCACACCCCAACCGATGGCGGAAACATCGGGGTTAGTGGCACTAGGCGACCAGATTGATTTCACGAGATGTTCCATAACAATCATTTAACATATCACAACCTGCTTAATATCCCATACTATTAAACGTAACATTTAAACAATTATTACAAATCGGAGATTTCTCATAAAATTCAACCGGGTTCGATTTCCCCTAGATTTCATACATAAGTTCAAAATCTGAAATACATCAACAAACTAACTAAACAAACTAAACTACGCTAAGCATGTATCATGCAAGTATCCATAGCTAAAATCCTCAACCTGTTACATACGTTAAAATACAAGTCAATACAATTAAGTAAAGGTGAGCATACATGTTTAAGTACTACTAGCATAATCGAGAAAGCGTTCGCGAAATAATCTAACTACACATCATGATACACCAAAACAATTCATACATATTAAAATAGGCTTATTTCTCATGCTAACTACCGTGAGAAGGCTTGCGCGTCCATCATAACTAGACCTGTCGGGTGTAAGCCACACTATAGTACCATACTAGCTAAGGAGGCAAGTTAACGAAAATAAGTCCTAGTCACATGTTTTTAGTATCACGTATTGAGCATATATAATCAGATTATTCGCGTGTGATAAACAGTTTGATTTGTGAAGTGATTTGATATGGGAACGTATGTAACACCCAAAAAGTGCGTTAAAGCAAAAATGGGTCAAGTATACTCACTGTGGACGCGTTTTAGTTAGCTTAGAGATTTTGAGGAGAGTCGAGAAGAGCGCCGGATCAGCCTGCATACGCGAAGGGAAGTGTATCAGTCTCCGAAAAGCTGAAATGGTTAAGTCTTGGTTGGGCAGTAGCCAAGTTCGGGCGAACTTGTGTGTAAACACACAAGTTGGAACGAACTTTTATGAACTTAGTGAGTTTATAGTCAAGTTCGTTCGAACTTGATGAGTTTCCTAAGAAAATTGTCAAGTTCGGGCAAACTTGTAGGAAAACCTTACATACAAGGCAAGTTCGATCGAACTTGTATGGTTTCCTAAGAAACCAGGCAAGTCCGGGCGAACTTGCAAGAATTTTTGTGAAGAAACACTTTAAGTTCGGTCGAACTTGACCTGGTGAGTTGGTGATTCTCGAGCGAACTTGATGTTT
Source organism: Scalesia atractyloides (assembly GCA_947069175.1). Taxonomy (NCBI): domain Eukaryota; kingdom Viridiplantae; phylum Streptophyta; class Magnoliopsida; order Asterales; family Asteraceae; genus Scalesia; species Scalesia atractyloides. The sequence continues at coordinate 2,460,599 of CAMTDV010000021.1, read as the reverse complement.
TTGGGTCCAAAATCTTGCGTTTTCGCTTTGTTTGCTGAGGAAAATCGAGTGTTCATCCCTCCAACCCTGTGCTACTGAGCAACCTTAAGTCGGAGAGGTCTTTTAGAGCTGTTTTAGCCGTTTTACAAAAGCGTGGGCTAATCCGGGCGAACTCGGGGTTCGTTCGGATTAGTCCGGCTTGTGTAAACCAACATAAACGTCCTTGTGCTTCCAGATCTGGGATCTTGAATGATAGATGCTTCGTTTCATACCAGAAAATGAACAAAACACCATCAAAAGTCCGTATCTTGTGTAGAAATCAATGGTTTTCAAAGGTTTTTCTCAGATCTAGAACTTACAAGCCGAGAAACTTGCAGATCTCGTGTTTGGGAAGCCTCTACTAACACCAAACGAACTCGTATTGTGTAGATCTAAGTTAAAAACAGAAGTTTTGAAGAAAAAGATGAAGATTTTCGTAAAAGAATGGGGTTTTGATGAAAAAGAAGGTAGATCCTTGTGCAAAATCGTTGTAAACCTTTGTAGATCGTTGATAAACGTTGTTGCAGTGAAATCGGGTTGATTCTTACTTAGAACACGAAAGTTTCGGGTTTTGAGAGCTCTGGGCGAACTTACAGCAAGTTCAAATGAGAGAACAGAGCTTGGTATTTATAGGAGAAGGCAAAAATGAAGGCTGGTGGGAGCAAGTTCGACCGAACTTGCATGAAAACATGCAAGTTCGAGCGGACTTGAGAGATTTTGGAGAGCATGGAGTTAAGTTCGGCCGAACTTGCTGAATCCCTAAAGATTCAGGTAAGTTCGAGCGAACTTGAGTTAGAGGAGAGAACCTGTGTTTTTGCCAGTCAAGTTCGGCCGAACTTGGGGTCACCAAGTTCGAGCGAACTTGACCCAAAAGTTGGGTTTTCTTCGATTATTTCGCGTTAAGGGTTCGTTTGGTTCTTCGGTTCGCATTAGATAGTTATATTAAGCGTTAATTTAAAGCGTTAAGCGTTAGAGTTGATATAATATTGCGATTTAGGATTCGAGAGTGCGAGAGCGATGCGATAGCGAGGGTAATCATAACCACAAACACACATAACACATAAATAACATAAAACCACACAAATAACTGCGAATTACGATGCGATGAGATTAGCGATGCGATTTATTAAGCAATTAGATGCGATAATAACGTACAATACCATAATTAATTAACATAAACTTTATTATTAACCGAATCTCGGATTACAAAAGAAGTACAACAATAATAACAAGGAAAAAGATAACAACGAATTTCTGAGTTGTTACATCTACGGATCAGAAGCAGCTCCAAATGATAGAGATATAGAATTGAATGGTGCAAGGAAGAATGACCAAGAACGCCTCTATTTATACTTGAACAAGGATCACATGTTGATGCCATGTCACACCCCAACCGATGGCGGAAACATCAGAGTGAGACGAAATAGATTGCTTATCACACATAACACTATTTATTACAATATTGAAGTTCAAACCAATTTCATTAATAATCATAAATTTTCAAATACATTGAAGGAAATTCAAATACAACAATTTAAAAGACAAGTACAACATGTTCGACATAATAAAATATCCAAATCTAGTATTTCTTGTGCATTTCTATGTCTTCCCTACTAGATTCGTCATAAACATCATCATCAACCTGTAACATGTTAAAAATATGGTTCAACCCAAAAGCATTGGTGAGTACACAAGTTTTTAAATTACATAGCATAGGTATAAAAAAGAATTTACTCGAATCCACATGGCAATTGTATACAAGGTAGACTAGCATGCAATACTAAATGTCAAACCTAAGTGTCCACAAGAATTAAGTGTCCCTCGCCACAAAAGTAACGAGACTAGTTTACGAATAAAAGACTTAACAAGACCCCGACGGGCGACGTGCCACTCCTATAGCGCTATATATGTTAAGTTGGGCTAGCTAAGTTAATGACAAAAGCATGTATGTATCTAGCATGAACCTAAGCATAACAATAAGCATGTATAACGGATTGAGTGTATAAAGTATGTTGTGTGTATTTGTGTATTTTGTAAGTTAACATGTTACAACCCAAATTGTGTAAAAAGGAAAATGGATCAAGTGTACTCACAGTTTTGCAAGCTTCCACTTGTTAATCCGTGAAGAGTTGATGGTTTGGAGGTGGAACACCGAGTCCTTCTACACGAGGAAACATAGGTGTGTGAGTAGTTTGGATGATAACGGTGGATTTAGATTCGAAATTTAAAATATAACAAAAGTAGGTATACGATAAAATACTCATCTAGACTTAATACTCGTTCTTGACACTATAGAACCCATAGGGCTTAGAATGATTTCATGGGTTAAATACCCATTAGAATCTTAACGAGAATTTAAGTACTTTAGATGACGTAACCTAGCACCATGACGAATAATCACTTGATTACCATCGAGGGTTCGGTTATTATATTTTTATATATGTTCTATTTATTCTATAAAGCTTATTGTATAAGTTTAGTCCAACATGTATTACAAGGATCTCATATAAGTCATGCAAGGAGGTAGGAGGATAACCTTCCATTTAAGACCCTTTTTTGTATATTCACCAATGCACAAGTTGTTATGAAGACAACAAGGATGGTCATGAATGAAATGGAAATGAACAACTTTTACTATACTAAGTGACCAAGTAAGCATCAACCCGAATTTCCACTTCCGACATGGAAATAATCAACTAAGCGTCGGCGGTTAAACGGGGTAAGTTATCTTTAGGTCTAGTAAACCACTTAGGATATCAAGGTGAAATCATCAAGTGAGGTGGTGGATTGAGGTAGGATAGCCCAAGCTTCCAAATAATCACACACTTCCATCACAAGTCTTGTTTCAAGAACAAGCTCGGTGGATACAACACTTGTGGGTGAAAACCCTTTACAAAACAGAAAGCTTGGAGTGAATAAACACCTCCTAATTCATATGAAACAACCTTAGCTAGCTCCCTAATCATGAGCTCGATTAGAGGCACAAGTAGCAAAAGTTTGTTTAGTAAAAGTAAGTTTAACTAATGTTTATAAGTCCATCTTCCAAAACAGAAAGTTTAGCCTTAAAAATGGTATTTTTCCACCTTGGTTTTCCATGGAAAACCTATGTTAACATCTCTAGAGGCTTTACAAACTTTGTTGAGGAAGAAGAAGTGAAGAAATCATGAAAATATAGAAGTTACAAAAAGATAAAAATAAGCAGAAAATTGTAGTCACTTTGGTCCTCATTTTGGATGAGATTTCATCTTAGTTTGCCCAAGCAAACTTGTGAAAACCTTCCTAGAGGTTATCCAAGTGTTTTAGAAGAAAGAACAAGAAGAAATTAGAAGAAGAAGTGAGTTTATGGCTGAAACTTTCTGAAGTTTGCTGAAAAACTCAGCTGAGTTTAGAAGGGTTTTTGAAGTGTTTAGAGGCTTGTAAAAGTGAAATAAAGGATGGGGAAGTGTTCATTATATAGGGAAGTGGTTAGGGTTTCAATGGGTTGGGCTTTGGACAAGATTAGTGGGTCATTAAGGCTTGAAACAAGCCTAAACACACCCTTAAAGTGGGTTGTACCCATTTTTTTGTTAAATAAATGTTATTATTTGGCTAATTTGTTACCTTTTATTGGGTTCTGAACTTGTAATAAGGTGTGGCATGATATTCCTAATGTTTGGTTTTATTATATCCTAAGGTCTTATAAGCAAAATTAAAATGTTATAAAAAGATTAATCTAGACTAACAATTAACAAGTTCGTGACACCTAACGAAGTGTCAAATAAGTGTAAATCTCGCGATTGGATGATCAGGTATTGTGTATGAATGAAATGCTTTAAGAATTATGATTACACGAGAATTGCTTACAAGTTAATTTATGATACGAACTATGTTAATAAACGTGTGTATGTATCGATGTATAAACATGTATAAGTAATGTGTATTCCACATAAAGATCAATTTCATTACTATCGAAGTCTCGGATTTACAATGATTAAAGATGAGATATGATTACAAAGGAACGAGTTTCCGAAAATAGCATTACGATACATTCTTTCTAAAAACAGAAAGTTGCGAAAAGCGAGGCGTTACATGCCAAGTGTCCCTGGAGCTTTGTGGTTTTGATTAGTGGCATACCAGGTGTGGGAAGAAGGAGAAAAGTAGCAAGAATCGCGAGCAAGATGGCATGGAAGCAAGGCTGCAGCTGCCAGCTGCTGTCTGCAGACCCCTTACGGACCGTAAGGGTCATGCCTTGCGGTCCATAAGGACCCCTGGCGCGCGCACTGTTTCAAATTTCCTTACGGAGTAAGGGATATACTTCAGTCCGTAAAGGACCTCCAGAAGCCAAATTTTGACATTTTTCCAATATTGATCCCTCAACTTTGTTCCATATCCCATTTTTGATATATCTGTCCCTTTCCTCCAACAAATCTAGAATATTGGAGAGTTTCTGGACACGTGTTGCCTCATAATTCGATATTAATTTCTGAGGTGTACAATTAGCTGGTTGGGAAATTTACCAAGCCGGTATTGATACCGATCAACATTAGGATTGCAAATCAATTTGATAAAGCAAATACCTATTAGGTATAGAAGATTATATAATGATTTTGATATTATTCTACATATACAATTCACATATGATCTATGTAGCACGGGGACTCTATTTATGTGGCCGTACTCGTCTCGGGTACTTGTCGGCATGGAAACACCATATGTACTCGTTGGGGACGTTTCCTAAACGTTTCCAATGTCGGGGACGTATCTCGTAGAAGTATCCAGCCGTTCCATTTATTTTTAGGGTTTTAACCCTTTCAAATTCCACAACCGGCCATTAAATAAATAGACCTATCATATTCAGCTTCTCTAATCTCTAAACTCTCAAGTCTCATCATCTCTAATTCTCTATCGATTGCCGATCTCTCACTAGATGAACCGGAATTTGAAAAAGATTTGATTATTGATAATTAATTACCTTTGGAAGATGTAGTATTTTTTGAATTTGTTTAATATATTTTTATTTTTTATATTTTTTATTCTGTACCCGTATCTTGGAATTTTGAGTTTTATCGTTCCTCGTTCCCGTATTGTCCCCGTACCCGTTCCAGCGCTACTTATGAACGTATGAACAGTGTAACAAATAGTCAAAATTTGAAGCTTATTTACGATCTTTATTCTACATATACAATTCACATATGATCGTACGAACAGGGTAACAAATAGTCAAAAATTGAAGCTTATATACGATCCTGCCATTTCCAAAAACACAATTGTTGAACCGAGTAGTTGTATTATTAGTTTATTATCATAAATTGTCATATGTTTTTTATTTATCTATGAAACATGGACATATTTAATCTCAGTTGGACGGTCATCAGCGACTCATGGCCAATAACATTTAGTAATATTTTCAATAGGGATTCCTTTATTGTTTAATTTGAATCATTTACATTTGTTAGTTTAAAAAGAAAAATTAAATAAGTAGATATGTTTAATTATCTTTGTCAACATTGTGATATACCATTTTTTTAAACAGAGTTGTATTCAAAACGGACAGTTCGATAGGTATTCAAAGCGGTCAGAGTTGTATCACACCATACTGTATCGAACTAAACCGGAAGTTTCGATTGGTATTCGTCTTTATGGTCTTTGATAGATAAAAACATGCATTGCTATTCTTTTGTGCATAGCACAATTTTATTTTTTGGGTTTTCTATTAACAAACAAATACCGACCGAGTTCCCGCCGCATAGCGCGGGAAAATTCGACTAGTTGTAAACATAACTGGAGGCCGTGTTACAATAAAGCTTTGTTACGAATCACAAATATATTTGAAAAGGAAAGGAAATTCGTTCATTGTAATTATTTTTAATAGTGGTAATGGATTAATGCAAGATACAATCGCTCGTTTAAGCGACATAGACATGCAACCATCATTATCAAGAATACAATCGTTATCAATAGTTATTGCCTTAAAAATGAAATATTACAAATAAATGTGATAGAACGAACCATAGTGGGGTCTAAGAAACTACATAAAACAAATAAAAAATCCTCATATTAAATGTGGTTGGGACCATCTTGTTCTCTTAGCATATATAATATATTATATATATATATATATATATAGGATAGGGATCCTAAGAGAAGAGCATCCTATTTGAGAAACTTGAGAACAAATCTGAACCACACATTTTTATAAGTAATTCGTAATATACACATATGTATATTTAAAAGTGACTATATACATATATGTATATTGCATTATACACATATGTATATAGTCACTTTTAAATATACATATGTGTTATATTACGAATTACTTAGAAAAAAATGTGTGGTCCAGATTTCTTCTCAAGTTTCTCAAATAACCTACCTCTTCTCACATGATCCTAACCCTATATATATATATATATAATATATATATATATATAGGGTAAGGTTCATGCGAGAACCACCTTTATTGTGAGGACCGCGAGAACCACCTTTATTGCAAAATAAAAACTAAAAAAATAAAAAACACTCAAATTTTTTTAAAATATTTTTTAATAAAAATCGTTATATTTCGTTACAAAAAAAACTTTTTTTTTTCGAGTAACAGTTTTCCATGCACATGTGCATATGTATCATAACTTCGACAAATTTAGTAATACGTTATCACTAGTAGACAATTGCACTTTAATTTACAATACCATCCATAATACACTCAATTTTACATTAAATGCACATGTGCATCATTATGTATAACAATTATATACCGTGTTTTGGTACAAAAAGTTTGTGATTTTGAATGATGAAGTAGGCTCATATACATGTTTTTTGGTTAGTTATATCTAGTGGTTGATGGGGTCATTATAGTTGTCACTTTATGATGTAATATGTTGATTGAATGGTATAAACGGTGTTGATATACATGTAATAAAGTGAAAATATTGGTATTGGTATTGTATTATAAATGGTAGGAGGTAATGGTATTGTATTATGGATGGTAGGAGGTAATGGAAGTGTATTATGGATGGTATGATAGATGAAAGAGAAAGTGTATTCAACGTAGTGTACCAAAACACCTTATTTCATGTTGATACATATAGATGCACATGTGCATTTCTTATATTGGTAACGTAAAAAGTAGTGTATTACACATGGTGGTGTAAATGAAAGTATAATTGTCTAATGTTTGTAATGTATTACGGAATTTGTCAAAGAAATGATGAAAATGCACATGTGCATGGTAGTGTATTATGGATGGTATGATAGATGAAAGAGAAAATGTATTCAAATTAGTGTACCAAAACACCTTATTTTATGTTGATATATATAGATACACATGTGCATTGCTAATATTGGTAACGTAAAAAGTAATGTGTTACACATGGTAGTGTAAATGAAAGTACAATTGTTTAATGTTTGTAATGTATTATGGAATTTGTCAAAGAAATGACGAAAATGCACATGTGCATGGATAGTTGTTACTCAAAAAAAGATTTTTTTTAAAAATTTTTTTATTGTTGAGTAAATATAGCGACTTTTTCAAAAAAATATTAAAAAAACAAAAAAAATGGTATTTATTTTGGATTTTTTTAGGTATTACTGTTTGTGTTCACATTGGTTCTCTCGGTTCTCACAATAAAGGGTGGTTCCTAACGGATCCTTGTCCTATATGTATATATATATATATATAGGAGAGTTCATTGGGAACACTAAAAGAGTGGGGAACATGAGAACACTCTTAAAAATTGTAACGATATCGATACCGACTACTGAGAAGTTTAACATGGACCATTGTGACACCCTAGGCAAATCCCACATCGGCCGTGGGCAGGAGAGATCTTGGTTCATAAGGAATGTCCCGCCTCTTAACATCACCAACACGTTTTGGGCTTAATGGTAGTGGATGAGAGGAGAACTTCACAGTTAAGCGTGCTCTGGTAGGGGTAGTACTAGGATGGGTGACCTCCTGGGAAGTCTCCACCGAGAGCAACCAAAAAACAAAGCCGTGAATTCCTGGATGGGCAACCCATCGAGGGCAAAGCGGACAATATTGGTGGTACGAGGGGCCGGATATTACAAAAATTATACTTAATATGTTCAAAATTATTTTTTTCTAAATTTTTTTCGGCCCTTTTTCTTATAAATACATATAGAAACATTTTAAATACAAAAACTAAAAATATAAAAAGAATGTTTAAAAACAGTTAAAAAATATATATCTTATAAAATTAACTTAACATGTTAAAAATCAAATTTTTTAAATTTTTTTCAGCGCTTTTCCTTATATAAATGGGTAGAAACTATTCGAAATGAAAAAAAATTGTAAAATTTTTTTACCCTTTTTTAACTGTTTTTTTATATTTTTAGTTTTTGATATTTTATTAAAAGTGCTTCTAACAGTATTTATAAGAAGAAGCGCCGAATTTTTTTAAAAAAAAAATTGATTTTTAACATGTTAAGATAAATTTTTAAAAGTGTTCCACGCTTCCCTACTTCCCAATGAAACTCACTAGGTTTAAGATTGAACAAATTCTTGAGAGTGAACTAATCTTGGCCTTTGATCATTTTTTAGATTAAAAGAGGAAGATTGAAATTAGCCAAGTATGTTTAATTAAAATCCCTTAATTTTCGCATCTCTTAGCTCTTTCTCCTTTTTAATTATTTCTCCATCATTTCTTTATCCATAGATTTTGTTTTAATTTTAACTTTAATAAATATCATAATATATTGTTTTTAACTTTTTATAATTTTCAATAAATATTGAAAACTTTCTTTGAGATTGAAATTGTAATTATTTTTGGTCATTAACTTTTTTTTTAATTTGAGATGAAGTTATTTATTTTTCCACACATGTGACTGGTTTCGTTTTCATTAATTTCATAATTTTTATACTCGTGTGCATGCATAATATACTATATATTGTTAATATACACATATTTAACCATTTCTGAATATAATACACAAATGTATAAAAGTCTGTACACATGTGTATAACTATAAACTAACAGCTGCGTATCTTGTATAAACTGATCGTTAACGAGACTGTACACACGTGTATAAACTAACAGATGTGTATCTTGTATAAACTGATAGTTAGCGAGGCTATACACATGTGTATAAACTAACATCTGCGTATCTTGTATAAACTGATACTAGCGAGACTGTTCACATGTGCATACACTAACAACTGTGTATCTTGTATATATGGAAACTAACGAGATTTTAGAGATTTTTATTATATTGTTTAATAAATGCAATTTACAAAAGACGCAAATGCCCTTCTCTTAATTATTTTAAAGGAAAGTTAAAACATTATAATTACAATCTTGTCAATGTTTAAAAATCTCTAGATGAAGTAATCCAATGGCCCAAATTAGTTCACACAGTTCACTCTCAACCTAGTGTTCACTTTAGAACCCTACCATATTATTATATATATATGAGAACTTAGAGAACTCGGCATTCTCGTGCAAGTTTTGCCCCCATTTTTTCACAACCCTATTTTAAAATGTTTAGAAAGACAGCCTTTAAAAAATTCAAAGTGATGTTTTTCGGCCCCTTAGAGCAGCCGTAAAAAACTGATGACATTAGCATAACATCACTTTTTATAACATTTTAAATGAAAAAAAAAAACTAGTATTTTTTGGAAAAGTTGATTTTTTTAGGATTTTGTGTAAAAAATTGAAAAACCTTTCGTAAGGCCAAGTTTCTCTAATTTTCTCACAACTCGTATAAGTTTTCATTTTACCATAACCCTATATTATGGGTAGATATAATAACAAAAAGGACTTACGAGTTATTCGTTTTCCTACAAAAGTTGGGCTTTTTAATAACGTATCTTTTTTTTCTTTGAACGGCGGTTTTATTATCAAAGCTTAAGGATAGAAGGATGATTCTATTTACACCCAACTTTTTACTATTTACACCAAGTGATTTGATATTAATAAATTCAAATTTGTGTTTTGTTTTATAACTTTTGATATATAATGTTTTATTAAAAAACGAATACTGTTTTGTGATGTGCTTATTTTTATCTACGTTTTGATATAAATTGTATAAAAATGGAATATAAAATTTTACAACGACTTATAAAACATTATATTTGATAAGACTCCGTTTTTTTACAGAATTTATATCAAAACGTAGATACAAATAAGCATATCGCAAAACCATATTCGTTTTTTTGTTAAACATTATATATCCGAAGTTATAAAAGAAAAACACAAATTTGAAATTATTAATATCACATCACTTGGTGTAAATAGAAAAAAGTTGGGTGTAAATAGTATGACCCAAATAGAATTAAAAGGCTATTGCAAAATAAAAACTAAAACACTATTGCCTAAAAAAGTACAAAATGATAGCATATTTCATTTCAATTTCAATACAATAAATTAGTAAATGCTTGGGGGTTTTTCAAAAATATTAGTCTTAAAGTATTTGATAAATTACTTTTAACCCATACTATTTGAACTATTAGTTTTAAAACAATTCAATCTTACAACTTTTTTACTTTCAACTTTGGTCTTTGTACTTTTCATCTTTTTTTTTTAATTTTTCGTTTTACGCTTCTTTCTAAATTTCACTAGTTAACACGGCGCAAAGTGCGTGTGTGGTTCAACGTTTCATTCTAAATTTGCGAGTTAACACGACGCAACATGCGTGTGTGGTTCAACGGTTTTATGTCGTCTATTTTTTTCCCGTTTGACAAGTTCACCATAATGTGCGGGTCCTAGATCGACTTAGTCATTTATTGCTAAGTTTACATTTCGGTCTAATTTCTCTGTATTAACACGCCGCAAGTTTAGTGTTGGTGGCCGTTCACAGTTGTGAGACATTGATACTATTTGGCACGATTCTACACCCCCGCCACAAAACGGGGGTGCTTAATACTAGTTAAGATTAAAAAAAAGTACAACAGTATTGCATCTAAGCCCTTGCTGCAGTACCAAATCAATTCAAATCATACAACAAAGAACATCAGAGAACAACAATGATGGGGATTGCCAATCAAAAAATACCATCCATTTTTGCATTTAATGTTTTTGTGAAATGAAAAGATTACCCCTTTACTGATCTTTCATATCTTTAGAAATGCTATAAGAGAAGTTTCAATGATTTATATGTTGTGGGAAACTGACATACATATGTTAGACTTGATATCATTTCCTTAATATGTAGATGTTATAAGAAAATTTAGGGGCATATTTAGAAGAAATCATGTTAAGTGTATATATATATATATATATATTATATATATATATATAATAGATCTCTTTAAAACTGTGGACCATAAGAGACAAATTTAGATTCAAGTAGATAGTCTTTAAATGACAAATGAATTATGTCTGAATATTCCATTTGGAATAAGTACCATGAAACTTCTGGTGGACCCATACTTATTTCTTAAGCCAAGTAATGTTTTAGGGCTTTCAACATCATGATTTAAAATCACTTAGTATGAGATTAGGTGAAAAATCATCCTCATTAACCTTGTCACGATTTCTCATGAAATTTAGTTACAATGGATGGAATTTATAGGTCTCATTTTCCTTTTGTCAAATTCTCATTTGTATGGTAACAGAAGTTGTGAAAATGTATGGTATCATCTAGTTTCATCTTATTAAGGTTTCTATCTAGAAATTGATAACAAATAATATGAGAGGTAAGGTAAGAGTGACTTTATGTTGGCTATGCAAACCTCACAATTTTCATAATATAGCTTAAGCTTTGATACTAAATTCTGATTAATTTTCAGAATATGTAAGGTATCATAAAGTGTAATTAGATGACAATTTTTATGGTTCTTATAGCCTTAACGTTTAATTTAGTCACTACTCTCATGTTAGTTATTTATTGACTTCTAGCAAAGGAAACATATAGAACTAGACTCAACCTATCATGTGTAAATTGGAATATTAGTATTAGCAGACTTAAATATCTCTAATAGGTGACTACTTATTTTAGCCAATTGTTCTTTTGAATTATGGATAATCTATTTGCTTATGCGTATCTAATGGCATAATAATGCAGTGAGATTCTCCTTTGAAGAACATCAAAGTTCGAATTAGTACTTATATTTTGTCTATGAGCCTTAGAAGTATCATCTTTTTAGGTTTTAGTGGCAGTGAGGTGAATTACTTCTTATTTTCCTGTACATATGTTGGTGATCTACACATTCATTTTCTTTTGGTGCCTTTGGGTGTTATAGTTGATTTATAAGACATCAAATTGTACTAGTGGAAAAGTTAGTAGTAATGTACTGGAAAAATGTATTCATTTCCATGTGTAAGCCCCTTAATATTATGGGTCATGGTTTTGTACATTATGATGTGTTCATGGATGCCATGTTACCATTATAGTTAGACTTTAGAATGAATGCATGCATCTTAGGAGTTCTTTTGATTATTCCAAAGAAAATAGATTCGTCTTAGGAAAAAACCGAATCTGGAATAACTCTAGTGATAACATTTATTTAAATGAATTCTTGACTATCATAAGAGACATTATGTTTGACTTATCCCATTTGTCATGCTCTATTTTTTTCTTCTGTAATACTTTCAGAAAAAAGCAGTAGGATTGTCGTGTCTTAAGAGATAATCAAGAATTTAATTTAAGAGCAAATCTTATAGAAACTCTTTAGTAAGGCAAAACATACTAGGTTTTAAAATTAGAGCGTATGATATAAATGAGATACAAATTTATAAAAGAAAGTGTAACGATTTATGTTATGGGTATTAAAGTAAGTCGTACAAAAATATGATCATAAGATTAATGAAGGATCATTAATATGATGATCGTTATTTGAAGAAGTTGTGATATGTCTATTATTACACCAAACTAATAGACGAATTTTATATAAAAGTTCTACTTAAACGAAGTCAAATCACCTTTGGGTAGAAGTCAAATCATCTAGGTATGTGTGCAAAATAATTGTGACAGATCACCTTTGGGCAGAAGTGTGACAATTATCTTAGTTACGCACGGGTTAGATATGCAAGACATAAACTAGCCAAATCACCTTTGGGCAGAAGTGAGACATACATGTTTGCAAGGCATAAATAACATAGCTTGTAATTATACATGTACGATAAATAGATGTATCAAATAAACTTTGGGCAGAATTGAAACATCAAAAGCTCATTCAAGTTAAGCTATTTGGTTTTGTAAAAAAATATTTAATTTTGTATTTACAAAACCATTAAGTTTTAGTTCACAATAATAGTTCATGAGATAATGAGTTTTCAAGAAGTAATGAGTTTTCGAGAACTTATGAGATTTCTATTTGTTATGAAATATCGAAAAGTCTGGTGAAATATCAAATTTTTATTGAGATTCGAGTTAGTGATGATCTCAAATTTACCTGAGATCTCAAAATCTTTTGAACCAATCTCGAAAAAAAATTATTATCTCTTATGAATTTGTGATAAGATTTGGATGTTTTCGAATTTTAATAGATTATATAAACTTTCCTAAATTTATGCTTGATAGTTATTATCCTTAATTTTGAAATCTTGTCATTGATATAGTATATCGATATTTCAAAAAACTAAGGGATAAAATATAATCAAAGCTAGGAAAAACACTATCTTTTGTTATTGATTCATCCATAAAAGTAACAATGCTTCGAGTTTTATGATGAACACTGATGTATAGGGTGATAGTCGAGTATTAAAGTGGTTAAATGATGGGTTTTATGTATGTTGTGTGTGTTTACTTGCCTAGAATATGTTAACTACGAGATCTAGTTGTTCTGCATGTAAAACAGGTAACTTGGTGAAGTTACGGGGGATAAAGTGCAAGTGGAATATGTGAAGATGATACGTGCAGCTTGAAGTGTGATTCGAAAGCTTTTCGGTTGGATACGAGCCGTATAAGTGCGATCTGCGGGAATGGATGAAGTCTAGGGGCCATTCGGGTCTTAAGCAAAGAGTGAGTTGTGATTTATTATGTGAGAAAGTGAAGAGTTAAAAGTTCAGGGGCCTTTCTGTCATTCATGGAAAGTTGAAACAAAGGAGAATGAAGGAATGTGGCCACGACCGTCGCCGACGGTGCCCTCACTATCACTGACGGTGAGGGGTTTTGGCCAAAGAAGAAGCAGAAACAGGCCACCGTCGGTGACGGTGGGGAGACCGTCACTGACGGTTAAGTGAAACAACAACAGCAGCATCGGTGACGGCCCGGTTGACGAAAAAACGCGAGTTTTTGGTTCTTTTTGGTATATAAGGGTTTCAAAATGCCTAGTATCATATCTAAGCTTCCAAGGACGAATTTTTACCATCTCAAGCACCAAGATCAAGGCTTTTCACTCGATTGTTCATCATTCCACACGCCGATTCATCAACCACGATCATGATTTCATCCGTTCTTCAATCTTTCGTTGATTTCACTTGTGAGATGAGCGGCTAAACTCTTTTGGTTTCCTCTGGTTGGAGGGTTTTTGTAAGTTAGCTACTTTTATGTGTTCGTGACAATTGTTTTGATTCGGTGATCTAAGCATTCGATGCTTTTCACCATTGATTTGATTAATTGATTGTAAACGATTGTTTTTATTCAAACCTTGATTCTTAATCATTCAATTCCTGAGAGTTCTAGTAATTGGGATATATTTGCTAGGGGATTAGGGTTGGTAATTGCAATTGATAATTATTTGATAAACTCTCGTCATGTATTGATCAGAGTACTTAGTCGTTGATTATCACAATTGATTAATTAGGTTTAACACCTATGTCTATGTAGGTGGTTTCAATTGAACACATAGTTGTACTTAACTGCAAAACTTGAATACCGGAGGAACCATTTTTCCTCTTATTGTTAAAAACTCATTTTCTTAGGTCGTAATTTAGTTAATTCTTAAATCAATCAAACACAAGTTAAGTTTTTATAGTTTTTAGATAATACTCAACATTATTACATTTTCCACAATCCTCCTCTGGTTCGATATCCGACTTACCCTTTCTACAGAGTTAGTTGGTTTTTGCATGTTCCTTACGACAAACATCAAACACGAAGAACACCATTGAAAAAATTTATGAATTTCCATCTGGAATCGAAATAAGATAGATTTCGATTTTAACAATATTCGGATTTTTAATAAAGCTTAACCCCATAATAATTCATTCATTTTCCAGATTAATGACTATTTTCAAGAACATCATCTTATAAATTCGGTTTTGTTCAAAATTTTAGTTTTTCAGTTTTAATTCCAGATTTAGGGAAAACTAACAGAACTGATTTGAGCAACATATGCTCGGATACCAAATGTTGATCAGTTCTGTAACTATGTAATGGAAAACATGTAAATATAATACATGTTACATCATTCAGGTCCAGCAGAGAATCCAGAATAGAAGCGGTCATGGAGTTCGACATGTCAGTTAGCTTGATCTGGTACCCTTTTAGGATGTATGTGAATGATGGTAATACCGAATTCCTTAGGGTTAGGAATTCGTAATTATGGTAAAAGAGGAGGTCGAGATGTGTGACGTTATTATTAGAGTCTAACCTAAAACCATCTCTAGTCATCTCCTTAAATAGACCCAAGGGGAAACCTTGTTAGTTAATAAGGGTAATGCGGTTCATCAACAATTACCAACTAATATATTATAAGGTTTTATTATTATTTTGATCCATAAAATATAAATGATAATGATGGCATTGTTGGGTAGTTGGCAGTGGCGGAGCTTGACCAAAAGTTTCTGGGGAGGGGGGGGGGAAGTCATGGGACCAAATTTTTTTTCCTATCGCTATGTTTCGGGTTGTATGTTCGGGACAGATATTCGATTCGGGTCGGGTCAAACAATAATAACTCCAAATAAAACTACATATTCTTCTTCATTCAAAGGACGCGTTCTTACATATACATATAAAACTAAAAAAACTAAATAGTGTTTAACAAAAATAAAGACCAGATATTTATAATGATGCGAGATAAATGGTAAGTGCCTAGACGAAGAATTACAACTTAGCCCGACGACCTTTAAGATAAAAAAAAACCTCAACTTTGATTTGTATATAAAGTACTAACAAAGTTTACTTAAATTTTATAAACAATTATAAAAACTTGCTAATAGCTCGTTCTTCACATTTTTTAACTCAATACGAAAATATGTATAAATATTTTTGACAATAAATTTGGTAGAGACATTGAATTTTTAGGCAAAATAATTGGCGGGAGCGGACCTATATAATTATAACTTTTTCAGATGAAAAACTGAAATATTACACTTATAACCGAAACATTGGGGAGTGGGTACACCTCAGTCCCTTAAAAGCTACGTCCTTGAAAGTAGATCACCATTGATTAAGTTGATGACAAGTTTATAACTCTTCTTATATTGAATTTTTATATGATTTTAAGTATGCAGAGATACGGGCTCCATTTAAAATCACTTCCCCAAATCATAAAGAGATGGTGGTAGAGTCTATATATTATAAATTTTAATGCAATTTATATATAACTAGTCTAATAGATAATATTCACATTGATATACAACATAAACTATTTATGAAGTTTTCAGAAAATATACTCACATAACACATATGTTAAAATATATATATAACCATGTTTTGACTCATCTTTATTATTATTAGATTACATTTAAAATTAAAATGGGAAATTAATAAACATCAAAAGTAGGTGTAATGTATTTTCAACCAAGTAGGATCGAATTTTAGTGTGGTCGACAAAATCCCCTAAAATATAAATCTGTATAATTTGTATTGTTCCAAGTAAACTGGTTATATGATTGTGCAGATCCAATCAAATAGTTTGGTTCAAACTTAATTATTATGTATAGTTTGCCAATTCAACAAATTTATCTCACATCATGTTGCACCATCCATCATAAAACTATTGGTTTTATATAAACTTATTTCCACAACCCATAAATATACTTAACTAGTTAGCTATTCCATGCGTTGCCGCGGCGTTCCGGAAAAAAATTACGTTAAAAGGTAGGCCAAATGAAAATGTACACGAAAACGTATTATATTTGACCCGATTCATTTGAGAAAAAAATTTACGTGAAAACGTAGACCAACTGAAAACGTACATAATAATCGCATAAGGGCATATTATATTTGACCCGACTCATTTCCGGGAAAAATTTACGTCATACATAAATCAACTTGAATTTATACTCACAGGTACATAAAAATAAACACGTAAAGATTGTAAATGTCAATGCTGGAAGTTGAGGGTAAAAGTATAAAAAAGACAAAACAACAAAAAAAAGCAAAAGTACAAAAAAACCAAATTACTCTTCACCCAAGTTGATAATTAGTATATATAACTAGAATCAAGTTCCCCGCGTTGCGGCGGGGGCGTAAAACTATTTCAAATAGTACTAATGTCACACCACTGTCAGTGACTACCACTGAGTCAATCCAGGACCCGCGCGTTGCGACAAACTTATTAAAAAAATAAACGTAAAAACATTAAACCACACACGCACGTTGCGTCGTGTTAACTCGTAGAATTTTGAGTGAAACAAAAAAAAAACGTCCCACGCACATTACGTCGTGTCAACTCACAAAATTTAGAACGAAACGTAAATTTGCAAAAGATAAAAAGTATAGGGGACCAAAATTGAAGGTAAAGATGTTGTGAGGTTAAATTGAAAACAATGAAAAGTTTTGAGTTAAAAGTGAAAAAAAAATTATGTAGGGTAAAATTGCAAACATAAAAGACTTTTGGGTCAAAGTTATAAAATCAAAATTTTTTTTGAAACACCCCCAAAAGCATAAGGTATAATACCTTATGCACAAAAATGTTGCTTATTTATGGTTTTATAATTTATGGTTTTATAATGATAAAAAATATCCACGATAACGTACCGTCTCAATGCGTGAGCAAACAAATTAAAGTGGTAAAAATAAAAATAGGTGCAGATTTAAAATTACTCAACGATCAATAATGAATGAATATGTTGTACCGGTATTATAACGAACCGAATCAATATCAATCCAATGCCCGCGATAACTTACTGTCACAATGCACGAGCAAATAATTTGGAATGATAAAAAGATAGATAAACATAATAGCTTAAAATGGTAAAAAATAAATAAAAATAAATACAGATTTATAATTATTAAAAGATCAAATTATAAATTTACTATTAATAATCAAATACTTTAACTAAATACTTTAATTTTTTTTCACTATTCATCATCACTTTATTTTAATATGTATATACTTTAATATTTTGGTATCATCACTTTATTTTGATATGTATAATAATTTATATTAAAGAGATTAGGTTAGTATTGTAATAAGTTGGGAATGTTTGAATGGGTTCTTCTTTTTTTAGTTTGGGGTATGTACGAAATTAGTCCTTTTAATTTAGAATTCTGATAGTGAGAGACAATGCACGCAAAAATATACATAAAAGTTATGTTTTGAATTTTGATATATTATTTTTCAAGAAAAATAATTATAATTGTCTTTAGAACAATAGTACCTATGATTATAAAGGTTAATTATAAATACGAATCATTATCAACAGGTTTACAAGTTTGTCAACAACTTCACAAAGTGTGTACAAGTTTGTGAATACGTTTATAAGTCTGTTTAAGTGAACAGATTAATATGTCAATTTCTTAAAATTTTACACACTATTTTCATGTTATTTGTTGGGTCTATTTGACGAAATAGTTTTAATACTTTTTTATCTTTATTCTTATATAAAAATATATGGCATATTAATATATTTCTCTAGCCGTGTTCATGGTTGTAAAACAAGATTTCCAAGGCCGAGTACTCCTCGAGTAGTCGCTACAAGGTAGGCTGCCGAGACGAATTTCTTCGACTCCGCTTAATTACTCGGAGTCGGTCAAACGCGGTCAACCTCGGCCAGAATTGGATCTAGTAGGTCAACCCGGGCCTAGTTTGACTTAGATAATGATAAAACATAATTTCTATGCCTAAATATTAGAGAATGAATATCATTTTCACATATTTTGTTATAAATATTAGTGAATTTATGTTATTAGACATATACTTAATCTCCAAAAAGTCATTTCTTTATAATTCAACATGTTCGAGTACTCCCCGAGTACTCTTCACCTAGACTGAGTACTCTCAACTCCCCAGTCGATCGACTAGGGAGCGTCTAGCGACTTTTACAACCAGTGTCGTGTTGCACACGGGTGATAACCTAGTCTATACTATATAATAAAAGGACACTTTTCATTATTATAGACCATCCTTAATTGTAAATAATTATTATTTAATTTAAATTATTAAATTAATATATGTTTCAAATATTTAAGGAATTATAAAGGAAGTTCCTTAAAATATCTTATTATTTATTTATATTAATTACTAGGTTTGAAATTATATCTTAATTCCTTAATTGTAGATAATTACTATTTAATTTAAATTATTAAATTTAATAAATGTTTCAAACATTTATGAAATTATGGATAAAGTTCCATAAAATATCTTATTATTTATTGATATTAATTACTATGTTAGAAATTATATTTTAAAAATTGAAACAAATATCGAGCATTTTCATAACAAGGGTGGATGGAACGATTTTCTTGCTTAACAAATTATTTATTTATGTAATATACTTAAAATGTAAGAAGAATAATAACTACATTTATCATACTAATAAATTTATCCAAAAACAACCATCCTTTTAAGATGCAACTCACATCCATATATCTAAATTTTAAAGTTATATAATTTAATAATTACCGATAATTTATACTTATATACTTATCTAATTAATTTAAACATTATTTTGTAGCTGTAGGTTTATCTAATTGGCTAATTGCTATATGCCTAATCTGGACATTTCAACAAATTGTTTAGAACTAATAAATTAAGACCACTATTATTTAAATAAAACTTGAGTTATTAAACGTATGTTTACATAACTGTTAAAACTTGTGAGAAAGTCGATGATACAGTTTGTCTTCTAATCGATGGTTCAAATGCTTTCATATTTATAAACTTGACAAACATCACAAGTTCTGATCATACACGACACAAAATTTTGTTTGGATATTAGAAAAAGCGTCTTAAAAATATCGTGTTATAATTTTTAAATCTTCGTTATTAACTATTTGATTTTTTATTTACTTAACCCGTGTAATACACCAGATTATAACCTAGTAATTTATATATTTAATCTTACAATACATACATACATGCATGCATGCATGCATGCATACATACATACATACATACATACAAAAAACAAACATACATACATACAAAGAGGCTCATCCCCACACCCTAGACCCATCATTTTAGGCTCATCACTCACACCGCTGATGTGAACGCATATATGACAGATCATTCTCAAAGGACTACCCTCCTCACACCCATTAACCTAATGAATTTGTATAGCAATAGATCACTGAGAAACATTAAATGTCTATTTATTATTTAATTCTCTTACAACTTATAATTAAGGAAACAGTAAGTTAGGTGGCATCTCTACCCAATTCATTGATCTAAGCCTAACTAGTCGTCTTTATGGATCAATACTGTATTTTATTCAGAAAATAGAAGAAAAGGACGAACTATTCCCTAATTTATCAAGAATGTTACTCCAGTAGCTGTTATCAGCATCTTCAAGATCACCAACAAAACTTCTGTTACTCACATCATTAACCAAATGGTTTGTAAAAGCCTCCATCAAATAGTCATCTTGATATATTATGTCACCCGTGACTCCAAGTGTGTTTTGAACTCCTTCATCCTTTGGGCTCTCAAGAACAGTGTTAACCAAACCATTTGATATTTTAAAATTGTTTTTAGGGTTTTCTGTTTTCATGTCTGATGGTTCAACCGCTAGGGTTTGGTTGTTAAATGTCTCTAGTCTAGTTAAGTCACTTGGCTTACTCAAAGTGATACCTTGCCATGCTTTGAGCACATCAAGGCACAGTGGTTGTGGCACCGAGCGTGATGACTTGATAAAGGGAGCTGAACCATAATGGAACCGATGGTAAAAGTTGGAAGCAACCCTAGGCCCGCGAACCAGCCTAGCCTCGGCTTCTAGACGAGCATTATCCCACTGTGTCATGTGAATCAAATTGGTATTGACCGCGGTTCTTGACTTGTGGGTGATTGGATCGATACCCATTTTGGTTAGTCGTTTCTTGAGGTGTGTGTTTCAGTAGTTCTTGATCTCATTGTCTGTCCGTTTGGGTAGATGAGTTGCGATAGCGGACCACCTACAATTGACAGTAGATAACTAGGGTAAGTATATTTCATGGTAATATATCTTATAAGTGATCAATCAATATGGACCATATGGTTACAAGAATATGAGATACATGATCAATCAAATATGGACCATATGGTAGCAAGAATATGAGATACATTTTATTTGATGGTTCCACTTCTTTCACTTTCATGTGACCCCTTCCCCTTTGGTTCTTTAAAGACAGTCTATTTCAACAATCTATGCAACATATATAACCCCACATCCATTCACATGATAACAAAAACAACCCACAGAGGAAATAGTACAAATGTATAGATTTATTTATTTTTGGAGGACTTAACTATTACATAATAAATATTTACTTCTTCCAATAGTATCAACAAAAACACTATAAAATAATTTTGGGTAGCACTATCTTCTGAAAGTTTATAAACTTTCTTCCCAGTTGTCATGCATCGTCTGTATTTTTTACAGACCATGAGTGATGATTGAATTGTACTAAAACTACAAGAGTTGTTTAGAATCTCTAGCTACCACAAAAGCTTAAAGCAAATAGATTACCTATTGCCAAGAAGAGCATGGAGTTGGATGATGGTTTGCTCTTCTTGCAAGCTAAACTTTCCTCTTTTGATATCGGGTCTTAGATAGTTCGTCCATCTCAGTCTACAACTCTTTCCACATCTTTGTACCCTACATGTATTTTTTAACAAAACATAAACAAATAAATAAATAAATGAAAAACACTTTGTTTTATGGGAGATCAAGATCAAGATCAGTAGATAGAGTTTATGTGTCTACATACCGGCCTTGACAGGCAATGCACGCCAACTTCCATGACCATGTTCTTCGATGTACGCCACAAGTTTTTGATCTTCCTCAGTCGTCCAAGGACCTTTCTTCAACCCCTTCTCAAAACTCGGTGATCTCCCCATTGTTTCTAAATGAGCTTACTAGTTGTTTGTAACAAGTATGATACAACTTGTGGTTGGACATGAATAGGGAAGGGAGAATATATAATGGAGGGAACATTAACATGAGCTAGAGCTAGGGTTAAACAAAAGAACACGAGCCATCTGTCACACCCCGACCCGCAGCGGAAATGGTAGTCGCGGCATGATTGGGTTTTCATCAAAGCTCATGACATTTAATATAAAGTTTCATATTTATTATTTCTCTTTAAAGAGGAAGTTACAATAACATACAAACACAACCTGTTCAAATACACTTTCATTACAAACTAAAGTATTAAACAAAAATCATTCAATTACAAAGGGGAACTAAACTAAATGTCCATTCCAAAGCATTAACTTGTTTATTCTTCTAGGCCATCCTACGTGTTTCTTTTCTCAACTGGATCACCTGTATCATGTGTAAAATAGGGTTTTTGGGTCAACATAAGTTGGCGAGTGAATCTTATTTAAATATTTGAAAGGGTTAGTTATGTTGGTTATTTGACTAAAATTGTGCATAACCAAATATGAATAAACGTAAATGTAAAATTAATCACAAAACACATATATCAATTAATGCACAAGCACACACACCAAATGATGAACAATGAGATCAAGGCTCAATCAAACGGAGCCGATCTAATGAGGCACCTGATGCTCAACTCGTCTCCCACGAGGAACTGATGGGCTTAATGAATGATTTGCACACAACTTGACAAGAATGTAAACACGTATCACAACAAACAATATTTACATCGTAAGTTTAGGTCATATAATGGTAATAGCACAAGTTTGAATAAACGAAATAATTAAAGCGACACATGATACACCCCAAAACATGAATAAAAAGGGGAATTTGTAAGGATTCACTCACGGTGGATGCGTTCCTTGATAATGATGAATGCGAACGAATTTGTGATTCGACCGACGAGGAAAACTAACCTAAATAATAATGTAATAATTCGATAAATAAATAAAGTTCATTTGAAATTAATATTTTTAATTAGTGCTCTTAATAAGATTTTTAGTTTTATTTTTGTGAATTTAATGCAAGTTTTTAGGCTTTAAAACCTTATTTTGAGGTATTTTTAATTGATTTTTCAACTAAATAAATAAATAAAAGAAAAATAAAAAGTTGACTTTTTGACCATTGACCGGTAGACTGTGTTTAATTATGCGCTGAGTGAGGTTCGAACTCGGGACCTCTCGTATACGTGCACGCAGCTCTACCAACTGAGCTACGTGTCTAACCCGAAATATTTCTGATTTTAATTATATTTATATACTTACTTGTTTGAATCTGGAATTTAATTAATTAAAAAGGTTTATACTGGCTTGGACCGGACGCGCAGAACATGTTTCGAACCGTGACCATTGACTTAACTTGCACCCAGCCCGACCAACTGGGCTGGGTGTCTAACCCATCAATATCCGGGATTTTACTATATTTATATACATGTTGAAGGATGATCTGAATAGGTTTTAAAAAAGATTGGTTTTATTTCAGAAAGTCGAAACAAGTGTGGCTCGATCCCGGGTCCATGATTTAAATTTGCACACAGTCCACCACTAGACTGTGTGTCTAACCCGGTATATTTACCGGTTTTAAATTCCTTTAAACATATTTCAAACTTTATCTTCTTCAATTCATGAAACCAGAGCATCAACCCGACTGTTTAATCAATAATTCTTATTGAATTAATTGATTGATTATTACTGATAACGAAAATAATTTAAACAGAAAAGGATTTAAGGATGTTGTACCAAACAGGTGTGATCTCCGATGAAGTTCCGGTGACTGAAAATTTTTCCAGCGACGTGATATTTGAAGACAGAGAGTGCAGAGTGTTTGAGAGTTTAAGCAAGTGTATGAGCGAGTTCTACAAAGATTCAAGGATTGCTATTTATAGAGTAGAGGTAGCTATGATTTCGGTTTCATTCATGGATTAACGGTCAATGATTTCGTTCAGCTCAGACGAATTGATTCAATATTTTCGTTAAATCTGATGATTGAAAGCAGTTACATGCGTTAATCAAAAAGAAAAACGGTTATTTGGATTGATTGCTAGAATCATGTTCCGACTGTTATAGGTTCTGAGATTTGGGATTCAAATTCAAGCGTTGTTTTAGTATATAAATTAATTGCTTTAGGATTTTAACAAATATGTATGTGTAGTGTAGTGGTGTATTGTGTGTGTTGGTTGGGTGGAGACCCGGGTTCGAAACCCGGCTACCCAATTCTGTTTCTTTATTTAATTTTTCATTAATTATTATTATTTATTAATTGTGGTCTTTAATGTCACACCCCGACCCACAGCGGAAAAGGTGATCGGGGCATGATTGGGTTATCATCAAAGCTCATGAGATTTATTATAACGTTTCATATTTATTATTACAATTTAAAGGGAAACATACAATCATAATTACATTATGTTCTACACATCATTCTAGACTTCATTATTTTCTTCTAAGTCATTTCCTATGTTTTCCTTACTTCATCCTGTTCACCTGTATCATGTGTAAAAATGGTTTTTGGGTCAACAAAAAGTTGGCGAGTGAATCCTATGAAAAACATTTAAACAAGTTTATTGAGTTGATTATTAAATAAAGTGCATAACCACATATGAGTAAATGTAAATGTAAATATATTCACAAAACACTTAATATTAGATATTGCACACACATACAACAATTGATCGTTTTGAGGCAGCGTTGTTCAACTCGTCTCCCACGAGGAACTGATGGGCCTAATGAATGAGTTTTAAGGCGCGCGTTGTTCAACTCGTCTCCCACGAGGAACTGATGGGCCTAACAAATAATTTGCATACAATTTGACAATAAGTAATACATAACTACAAAAAATATTTACATTCTAAGTTTAAATCATATTATGGTATGGCACGAGTTTGAATAAATGAATTAGTTTAAGTGACACTTAATACACCCCAAAACGTGTAATTAAAAAGGGGAGTTGTAAGATTCACTCACATTGGGTGTGTTCGGTTGATGATGTTGAATGCGCACGAAGTTGGATTTAACCACGAGTGAAACTAACCTAGATAATAACATAATGGTTCGGTAAATAAGCGGATTTTATTAATCAATTTTAGTAGGATTATTGGATATATTTTTGTGAGTTTAAGACTATTTTCTAACTTTAAAAATGTTATTTTTAAGTATTTTTAATTTAAATAAATAAATGAAAGTAATAAAAAAATGTTGATTTTTGAATGTTGACCATTGACTTGTTGACCGTTGACCGTTGACTTGTTGACTTGTTGACCTGTTCGGTCGGTTATATGTGTGCGCTGGGTGAGACTCGAACCCGAGACCTCCCGTACGCGTGCACGCAGCTCTACCAACTGAGCTACATGTCTAACCCGAAATATTTCTGGTTTTAATTATATTTATATACTAATTAGATTAATCCGAAAATCATTTATTTAAAACGATTTAAATTGCATAACTCGGTGCTCGCCACAGGTCTCGAACCCGGGACCTTGGTTTAGTTTGGCACACAGTCCACCGCTGGACTGTGTGTCTAACTTGGTAAATATTCTGGTTTTTATTATACTTATATACAAACTAGATAAATTCATTTCTGTCCTTATATAAAAAGTTTGATAATTGCCAGAACCGGTGTGGTAGCCTGGACTCGAACCCGCGACGTATGATTTAAACTCGCACACAGTCCACCACTGGACTGTGTGTCTATCTTGGTTATTATTCCGGTTTTCATTAAACTTAACATTTATTTGCAAGTGGATCCGGTTCAGTTAAAAAAAGGAACATTTTTATTAAAGCGAGTGTGCGTGTGTCAAGGATCGAACTCGGGATGTATGCGTGTTTATTTGCACACAGTCCACCGCTGGACTGTGTGTCTAACCCGAGATATAACTTGATTTAAATTAAATATATATATAACCGAAAACTTCATCTTCTTCGTTAAACTTAACCCAGAACCAATGTCCGACTGTTTTCGACAAATTAATCAATTTCTTTAGTAAGTTGTAATTAGCTACATATGAGATTAATAAAAACGAGAGAGATTAGGTGTAAGATATACCGAACAGAGATCCCCTGTTTCGCCGGCGAGTTTCCGATGACAGCAGGTTATTCCGGCGACGTGTATCTTGCGGCAGAGGTTCTTCAAGAAGTTTGAGGTGAGTGTAGGTGACTTCGGTATGAGCTCTAGATGGTCTGTTTTTAGAGTAAGGCACAGAGGTGAAGGGGTTCGGTTTTCCGGCGAGTTGTAGAAAGTTTCCGGCGAGTGAAATTACGTCGAGAATTTGTGTGATTGTGAGCGAAAAAGTTATCAGAAGCTTGTGGGTGTATTTATAGTGAAAAACATCGATGAATTTAGTCCGATTACCGTCTTGATTCGTCGGTCAATAATTTTCCGGCGGTTATGACTGATGTCGCGGACTGGACATCGGTTATAACCGATGTTGAGGTTAATGCTTCGGTTAAATCAGAAGAAACCGTCAATTATCGGCGAAATCATCGGGATTTCCGACGACAGCGATTGGGCGCGTCAGTTTGAATTCGAGATTGTGATATTTGAATTAATTGTTTCGATATGTTATCAAATAACCAAAGTGGCGGAGTGGTTGGATTAGTGAGAGTTAAGACTTGTGGATTCCCGGCTGACCCGGGTTCGAAACCCGGCATCAGCAATATATTTTTATTTCATTATTTTTAATGAATTTTCAATTATAAATTTTATATTCTAATACAATTATTAATTATGTATTGTTTAAAATTAATTTGAGCATTAAATTCGCAACGAAATTTTTAACTGGTTGTTCAGTTAATAAACGAAGTGGGTTTGGTAAATCCGGTTTTTTACGGATGTTACAGTATCCCCCACTTTTAGAAATTTCGTCCCGAAATTTAAGTAATGGCATGTTTGTCTAAAAAAGGATGGTGTTTAATTTGACAGTTACATACTTAGAAAGGAGTAAGAGTTTAAACTTTTGTTTGAGGCGGTAACGTTCCTTGTAAGGGTTGAGTACCCTGCTACAGGAATCGCTTTTTGATGCCTACGATAATGACTATTGTTAAACAGAGTTGATTGACTAAATATGATTTCATGCGCAAGAGTTTTGATAGGGTTGGAAAGATAAGGTTATATCCTAAAACAAAACTTCTAATACTACAACCTACATGGAACTTCTCATAACCGCCTGACAATGCCTCTGATCCTTTGGCAAGAATACTTATATATAGGAAGTACCAGCGGCGTATCCACCATATTCTTGTCAAATTTTCATTGGTTTTATCAGTAAGTTATGATTGGTTCTATGATGTGATTCTAGAACATAAATAAACACAACAACCAATGTCTGAGTCCTAATTCTGATAGTATACATGTTTGAATGGTGACACAATCCAATTCCTTTAAATGAAGAGATGATATGAATGCTAAATCAGTGAGTATAACACAAACTTCAATCAAGACAATACTAAATCCTACATGGAACTTCTCATAACCGCCTGATAATGCCTCTGATCCTTTGACACGAATACTTATATATAGGAAGTACCAGCGGCGTATCCACCATATTCTCGTCAAATTTTCATTGGTTTTATCAGTAAGTTATGATTAGTCCTATGTGACTCTAAAACATAAACAAACACACCAACCAAAACTTGAGTCTTAATTCTGATAGTATACATGTTTGAATGATGACAGTACCTCTCTCGTATGTTATGATGGAGAGGTTAGTCTATGTAGAAAATGGAACACAATCCAATTTCTTTAAATGATGGGATGATAAGAATGTTAAATCAGTGAGTGTAAAACAAATTTCAACCAAAACATTACTAAATCCTACATGGAACTTCTCATAACCGCCTGATAATGCCTCTGATCCTTTGACAAGAATACTTATATATAGGAAGTACCAGCGGCGTATCCACCATATTCTTGTCAAATTTTCATTGGCTTTATCCGCAAGTTATGATTGGTTCTATGTGACTCTAATACATAATTAAACACAATCAACCAAAACTTGAGTCTTAATTCTGATAGTATAAATGTTTGATTGACGACAGTACCTCTCTCGTTTATTATGATGGAGAGGTTAGTCTATGTAGAAATGAGACACAACTCAACTTCTTTAAATGATGAGATTGAAATATGTCGTGAGGTATTATGATATGAATGTTAAATCAATGAGTATAAAAACAAAACTGAAATAGTAATTCGCATTAAGATCCTTGGATAAATTTCCAATTTAAAATTGAGACACGTGAAAATTGAGATAACATAAAGAAAAAAACATAAAACTAAGCGGTTGGAGTTGAATCTTGATTTTTGGTGAAGGGAACTAGTTGGGTGGTTTCGCTTGGGCCGTCATTCTCTTTAACAGGATTAGCGTTGATGTTGAAAACTCTTCCTCTTGCTGGTGGCCTAATGGTTGGGTTTTCTTGATTTGATTGGTTAACTGGGTTTGCTTGAGCTTGGGCGTTTATGATGTTAACCAATCGAGGGCACGTGTTTCTATAATGGGTAGGGTCGCCACAATTGAAACAAGCTCGAACATATGGGAACATGGGGTATTGGGGTTGTTGATATGTTTGGATCATGTTTTGAGTAGGGGGTGAGATTTGGTTTTGAGGGGTGCGGCAAACCTTGCTCAAATGACCATAGCGTCCACAATTCGCACATAGTCGACAAGGTAAGGTAGACGGATGGTGATAAAAACAGGTGTTACATTGAGGGTGAGGTCCAAGGTATGGTTTCTTATTTGGGTAAGTTAAGCTGGGTGCTACTTGAGTGATTGAGATAGCTTGGATGGGTATGGCTTGTGAAATTGGTTGATTACGTTGGGTGACAGCGAAAAGTTGCTCATCTCGTTTTCTCTTAAAAATGGGTTGAGAAGGGGATTCGGTTTGGGTGGAGTTTGAAGTTTCAGTTGATGCTTTATCCTTCTTCTTCTCCTCCTTGAAGTCTTTATTCCGGATGCGGTTCTCGGTGAGCTCTGTAGCTAACTCCATTGCTGCTTCCAAAGTTGCAGGCGTGGTACTTATTACAGAGTCTTGGATTTTTGAAGGAAGACCTCGAATGTAGTGCTCGATCAAACGGTAAAGAGGAGTGAACAAGTTGGGAACCATTTGATTTAACTCGAGGAATCTCTTGTTGTATGTGGTGTGGTCGCCTTCCTTTTGCTTCAACGAATAGAACTCATCATCTAATTTCTTGATTTCGCTCCTTGGGCAAAACCGTCTTGTCATGATTTCCTTCAACTATTCCCAAGTCAAAGTCATAGCATCTTCAACACCTCGTTTGGTCTTCTCTGTATTCCACCAAGTAAGTGCTATTCCAAGTAAACGACCAGTATCATATCGCACTTTGCGATCATCGGGGCAATCGCAATTTAGAAAAGTGTTCTCCATTTCTTCAAACCAATGGAGGAGAGCGGTGACACCTTCAGTCCCTTCGTATTTTGGAGGGTCGCAGGATTTGAAATGGTTGTAGGTGCATTTAGTGGTATTTGGGGGAGGGTTGATAACATTTTGATCTTCTTGGTTAACGGGATTAGCGGTAAGGGCTTGTTGGACTTGAATTACAATGTTGGGTATTATGGCAGCCATTTGTTGAGCGATTAGGGCAGCCATGCGCTCGCGGGCTTTTCCTGCTCTTATCTTCCTACGAGCGAGGCTAGAAGACATCTACAAGGAATACATACCAAGAGTATGAGTTGGATGTTTTTGGGATCATGGGTCGTATTTAGGAATGAACATTCATAAAATAAATATAACATAATAAATCTACTACATCCATAGGATGTCTTGGGCTTTGCTCGTAATTGGGCCTTGCATGCCGCCATACTTCACCTTCGTAATCATGTGGGCCCCCATGATTACCGGGTTTTTCATATGGTTCGCATGTGTTAGCCTGGTTACGTACACTAAAACCCGGAGAAAACCAAGAAATATGTAACGTATCATATTCGGAATGTGTCCAGGTGTGGACACGGTGACACCTCAAAGTGGGGTTAGTTCGAACGACGTTTGGTGTGGCATGCTTTGGCCTAATAGGTCCTTCGTACTCTCATCGTTAGTCCCCAGGTAGGCAAACTGGTCCGTTATATTGGATTTATACGAATGCCAACCTAGACAGGACGTTCCGACTACCGGTACTTGTACCCTTACAGTTACTACATGCCCGTCGCAGAACTCACTTTGATGAGATTTGAAAAATGAAAAATGCGACAAAATCTTTGAATAACGAAAGTATGAAGATTATTTGAATATGTGAACTTTGAAATATGTATGATGAATGTGTATGTAAGTATGTATGTTTGACTGTAAGTATAATTCACTATGTATCACAAAATGTAATATTGGAAATGTTTGCATGCATTTGTGTATGTAATAAATATGAAACAAATAAATGTCATAAGTTTGCATGTAACCGCATAAACAATTAAAATCTAGTCAACTATAGTATAGGCTCTAAGGGTCTAATAACCTATCCTATATCCCTATAGTCATGACTCTGATACCAATCTGTCACACCCCGACCCGCAGCAGAAAAGGTGATCGGGGCATGATTGGGTTATCATCAAAGCTCATGACATTTATTATAACGTTTCATATTTATTATTACAATTTAAATGGAAACATACAATCATAATTACATTATGTTCTACACATCATTCTAGACTTCATTATTTTCTTCTAAGGCATTTCCTATGTTTTCCTTGCTTCATCCTGTTCACCTGTATCATGTGAAAAAATGGTTTTTGGGTCAACAAAAAGTTGGCGAGTGAATCCTATGAAAAACATTTAAACAAGTTTATTGAGTTGATTATTAAATAAAGTGCATAACCACATATGAGTAAATGTAAATGTAAATATATTCACAAAACACTTAATATTAGATATTGCACACACATACAACAATTGATCGTTTTGAGGCACGCGTTGTTCAACTCGTCTCCACGAGGAACTGATGGGCCTAATGAATGAGTTTTAAGGCTCGCGTTGTTCAACTCGTCTCCCACGAGGAACTGATGGGCCTAACAAATAATTTGCATACAATTTGACAATAAGTAATACATAACTACAAACAATATTTACATTCTAAGTTTAAATCATATTATGGTATGGCACGCGTTTGAATAAATGAATTAGTTTAAGTGACACATAATACACCCCAAAACGTGTAATTAAAAAGGGGAGTTGTAAGATTCACTCACATTGGGTGCGTTCGGTTGATGATGTTGAATGCGCACGAAGTTGGATTTAACTACGAGTGAAACTAACCTAGATAATAACATAATGGTTCGGTAAATAAGCGGATTTTATTAATCAATTTTAGTAGGATTATTGGATATATTTTTGTGAGTTTAAGACTATTTTCTAACTTTAAAAATGTTATTTTTAAGTATTTTTAATTTAAATAAATAAATAAAAGTAATAAAAAAAATGTTGATTTTTGACTGTTGACCATTGACTTGTTGACCGTTGACCGTTGACTTGTTGACTTGTTGACCGGTTCGGTCGGTTATATGTGTGCGCTGGGTGAGACTCGAACCCGAGACCTCCCGTACGCGTGCACGCAGCTCTACCAACTGAGCTACGTGTCTAACCCGAAATATTTCTGTTTTTAATTATATTTATATACTAATTAGATTAATCCGAAAATCATTTATTTAAAAACGATTTAAATGCATAACTCGGTGCTCGCCATAGGTCTCGAACCCGGGATCTGTGGTTTAGTTTGGCACACAGTCCACCGCTAGACTGTGTGTCTAACTTGGTAAATATTCTGGTTTTTATTATACTTATATACAAACTAGATAAATTCATTTCTGTCCTTATATAAAAAGTTTGATAATTGCCAGAACCGGTGCGGTAGCCTGGACTCGAACCCGCGACGTATGATTTAAACTCGCACACAGTCCACCACTGGACTGTGTGTCTATCTTGGTTATTATTCCGGTTTTCATTAAACTTAACATTTATTTGCAAGTGGATCCGGTTCAGTTAAAAAAGGAACATTTTTATTAAAGCGAGTGTGCGTGTGTCAAGGATCGAACTCGGGATGTATGCGTGTTTATTTGCACACAGTCCACCGCTGGACTGTGTGTCTAACCCGAGATATAACTTGATTTAAATTAAATATATATAACCGAAAACTTCATCTTCTTCGTTAAACTTAACCCAGAACCAATGTCCGACTGTTTTCGACTAATTAATCAATTTCTTTAGTAAGTTGTAATTAGCTACATATGAGATTAATAAAAACGAGAGAGATTAGGTGTAAGATATACCGAACAGATGTAACATTTGTCAAAAACGGGTTTCCAAAACCCGCTCCGTTTTGTAATCGAATATCGAGTTATAAATGTCACGTTGAATATTTATGATTATTTTGATTTAAAATGATACATAATTAATAAATAAACTAAACTATAAAAATTAGATTTGATAAAAAGTTAAAACAAAATAATTAAAAAGGATATGTGGCTGCCGGGACTCGAACCCGGGTCAGCCAGAACTGGATCCAACGACTTAACACACACCCGCATCACCACTCCGCGACTTTGTGTTTTCTGTTATCTCTAGGAAACAAATGAGATTTATACACAAAACTCGGTTAAACCGGTTGCGCCAACTGAGAAATGGAAATCGGCAATTCAATCGTCAAATCGCTTGATTACTCGCGCATTCACATTTATAACCGATGAACCAATGTCTTTAATCAATTCAGAGGTGATTGAACATCAATTTTCATTACTATCGGTTTTTATAACCGAAAAGAATCAAGGTCCCAATTACTTCAACTCCAGACCCCTCTCGCGACTCAGAAACGTCATACCAATACTCCATTTCACTCTCGTCACATTTTCAGACCGTCAGAACATCTAAATCAACTCGCCGGAATTTTCTGCAAAAGTCGCCGGAAAACCGTATTCATCCTCAAACGGTAAATCTTTCAATATCATTGTAGTTCAACAATTGTTAGGCTATTTCTAACTTAAACCTCTCAATTGAAATCGAATTCAGGCACTATATTCAGCTAATTTCAGTTCGCCGGAAAGATTATGAAAATCTCTATATTCATCTGAGAATCGGTAAGGGCATTCAAACTCTCTGTTAACAATTGCTGAACACTTCAATTTCACGATTAGCTAATAAAAACGGTTAATTGTCTTGTTCAGTTGAAGAGCATAAAAACAGGGACCGACACATTGCCGGAATTCTGAAATAAACCGTTCATCAGTATGTTCACCTCTAATTACCGTCTCTGTCATTTCATTTTAGCCTTAAGAATATTTGTCAATCGTAAAAACAAGAAACGGATCAGTGATTCAGTCGTCGGAAATTTGAATGAAGAAGACGAAGTTAACTAAGTTATAAGTTTATTTAAAACCAGTAAAATGAACGGGTTAGACACACAGTCCAGCGGTGGACTGTGTGCAAAACATATACGCATATCCCGAGTTCGATCCCTGATACACGCACTCCTTATGTAATAAAATGCCTTTTTGTTTAAAAACTAAACCGGGTTAACTCAGTTAGTTGTTAAGTATAATAAAAACCGAGATATTAACCAGGTTAGACACACAGTCCAGCGGTGGGCTGTGTGCAACACTAAGTCACATGTCGCGCGTTCGAAACCCGTCACTGGCACCGGTTTGTTGAATTAAAATGTTTTTGCAATTAAAAGAATTTCGGTTAAACTGAATAAGTATATAAATATAATTAAAAACAAGATTATTTCGGGTTAGACACGTAGCTCAGTTGGTAGAGCTGCGTGCACGCGTACGGGAGGTCTCGGGTTCGAGCCTCACCCGGCACAAACAATTTCACATACGAACCGGTCAACAGGTCAACGGTCAACGGTCAATGGTCAACGGTCAACGCAAAATAAACAATTTTTTTATATTTTTTATTTATTTAATTTAATTTAAAAATCAATTAAAAATACTTAAAACTAACATTTTTAAAGATAGAAAATAGCCTTAAACTCACAAAAATATATATAAAAATTTCACTAAAATCCTTAATAAAATCCACTCATTAATATATTTTTCCGGTATTATTTAGGTTAGTATTTCTCGTTGTTCCGCTCATCTAAATCGTGCGCATCTCACCATCTCCAATCCAACGCACCCAATGTGAGTGAATCTTTACAAATTCCCCGTTTAATCACGTTTTGGGGTGTATCATGTGTCTTGATATATATTCTATACTTAAACCATTGTGCATACATCATATCATGAACTTGTGTATTCAGTATGTTTCTGTTGTGTAGTTATTGTTGGATGCAATTTATTATTTTCAGTACATGCAATTTCATAGGCCGCCGCTCCCCATTACATTATGAGCGTTGAGCATGTTCCCCATTTTATCATGAGGTTGACTGGTCCCAATACATCGGCTCGTTGATGAGCTGCCACCATTTTCATTCTATGAACGATCGGCTCCGTTTGATTGAGCCTTGATCGCACAGTTTCATTTATGTTATTTATCGTATGATGTTGGTATGTTCATGTATGCTGTCATATGTTATTGTATGTTATAGTTGTGACTGCTATTTGCCACTGCTTGATTATTTACATTTGCTCATTTATGATTATGCACAATTTTTCATTGATAAACTAACAAGTAATTCATTAATAAATGTTTATCTAATAAGGTTCACTCGCCAACTTATGTTGACCCAAAAACCCCCATTTTTACACATGATACAGGTGAACCAACAGCAGCTAGGAACACATAGGATTGGACTAGAAGAATAAAATGATTTAGAGTTGGGATTGTTATGTTTGGTTTATTTTCTTTGTATTGTATGAACATGTTTGGATATTTGGAAATGTAACTTTGACTTTATTAAATATGAAACATATTAGTAAATGTCATGAGCTTTGGTGATAACCCAATTATGCCCCGACTCTTATTCCGCCGCGGGTCGGGGTGTGACAACAGAGATCCCCTGTTTCGCCGGCGAGTTTCCGATGACAGCAGGTTATTCCGGCGACGTGTATCTTGCGGCAGAGGTTCTTCAAGAACTTTGAGGTGAGTGTAGGTGACTTCGGTATGAGCTCTAGATGGTCTGTTTTTAGAGTAAGGCACAGAGGTGAAGGGATTCGGTTTTCCGGCGAGTTGCAGAAAGTTTCCGGCGAGTGAAATTACGTCGAGAATTTGTGTGATTGTGAGCGAAAAAGTTATCAGAAGCTTGTGGGTGTATTTATAGTGAAAAACATCGATGAATTTAGTCCGATTACCGTCTTGATTCGTCGGTCAATAATTTTTCCGGCGGTTATGACTGATGTCCGGACTGGACATCGGTTATAACCGATGTTGAAGTTAATGCTTCGGTTAAATCAGAAGAAACCGTCAATTATCGGCGAAATCGTCGGGATTTCCGACGACTGCGATCGGGCACGTCAGTTTGAATTCGAGATTGTGATATTTGAATTAATTGTTTTCGATATGTTATCAAATAACCAAAGTGGCGGAGTGGTTGGATTAGTGAGAGTTAAGACTTGTGGATTCCCGGCTGATCCGGGTTCGAAACCCGGCATCAGCAATATATTTTTATTTCATTATTTTTAATGAATTTTCAATTATAAATTTTATATTCTAATACAATTATTAATTATCTATTGTTTAAAATTAATTTGAGCATTAAATTCGCAACGAAATTTTTAACTGGTTGTTCAGTTAATAAACGAAGAGGGTTTGGTAAATCCGGTTTTTGACGGATGTTACAGTATCCCCCACTTTTAGAAATTTCGTCCCGAAATTTAAGTAATGGCATGTTTTCTAAAAAGGATGGTGTTTAATTTGACAGTTACATACTTAGAAAGGAGTAAGAGTTTAAACTTTTGTTTGAGGCGGTAACGTTCCTTGTAAGGGTTGAGTACCCTGCTACAGGAATCGCTTTTTGATGCCTACGATAATGACTATTGTTAAACAGAGTTGATTGACTAAATATGATTTCATGCGCAAGAGTTATGATAGGGTTGGAAAGATAAGGTTATATCCTAAAACAAAACTTCTAATACTACAACCTAAATGGAACTTCTCATAACCGCCTGACAATGCCTCTGATCCTTTGGCAAGAATACTTATATATAGGAAGTACCCAGCGGCGTATCCACCATATTCTTGTCAAATTTTCATTGGTTTTATCAGTAAGTTATGATTGGTTCTATGATGTGATTCTAGAACATAAATAAACACAACAACCAATGTCTGAGTCCTAATTCTGATAGTATACATGTTTGAATGGTGACACAATCCAATTCCTTTAAATGATGAGATGATATGAACGCTAAATCAGTGAGTATAACACAAACTTCAATCAAGACAATACTAAATCCTACATGGAACTTCTCATAACCGCCTGATAATGCCTCTGATCCTTGACAAGAATACTTATATATAGGAAGTACCAGCGGCGTATCCACCATATTTTCGTCAAATTTTCATTGGTTTTATCAGTAAGTTATGATTAGTCCTATGTGACTCTAAAACATAAACAAACACACCAACCAAAACTTGAGTCTTAATTCTGGTAGTATACATGTTTGAATGATGAAAGTACCTCTCTCGTATGTTATGATGGAGAGGTTAGTCTATGTAGAAAATGGAACACAATCCAATTTCTTTAAATGATGAGATGATATGAATGTTAAATCAGTGAGTGTAAAACAAATTTCAACCAAAACATTACTAAATCCTACATGGAACTTCTCATAACCGCCTGATAATGCCTCTGATCCTTTGACAAGAATACTTATATATAGGAAGTACCAGCGGCGTATCCACCATATTCTTGTCAAATTTTCATTGGCTTTATCCGCAAGTTATGATTAGTTCTATGTGACTCTAATACATAATTAAACACAATCAACCAAAACTTGAGTCTTAATTCTGATAGTATAAATGTTTGATTGACGACAGTACCTCTCTCGTTTATTATGATGGAGAGGTTAGTCTATGTAGAAATGAGACACAACTCAACTTCTTTAAATGATGAGATTGAAATATGTCGTGAGGTATGATGATATGAATGTTAAATCAATGAGGATAAAAACAAAACTGAAATAGTAATTCGCATTAAGATCCTTGGATAAATTTCCAATTTAAAATTGAGACACGTGAAAATTGAGATAACATAAAAAAAAAAAATAAAACTAAGCGGTTGGAGTTGAATCTTGATTTTTGGTGAAGGGAACTAGTTGGGTGGTTTCGCTTGGGCCGTCATTCTCTTTAACAGGATTAGCGTTGATGTTGAAAACTCTTCCTCTTGCTGGTGGCCTAATGGTTGGGTTTTCTTGATTTGATTGGTTAACTGGGTTTGCTTGAGCTTGGGCGTTTATGATGTTAACCAATCGAGGGCACGTGTTTCTATAATGGGTAGGGTCGCCACAATTGAAACAAGCTCGAACATATGGGAACATGGGGTATTGGGGTTGTTGATATGTTTGGATCATGTTTTGAGTAGGGGGTGAGATTTGGTTTTGAGGGGTGCGGCAAACCTTGCTCAAATGACCATAGCGTCCACAATTCGCACATAGTCGACAAGGTAAGGTAGACGGATGGTGA
Organism: Scalesia atractyloides; assembly: GCA_947069175.1. Classification (NCBI taxonomy): domain Eukaryota; kingdom Viridiplantae; phylum Streptophyta; class Magnoliopsida; order Asterales; family Asteraceae; genus Scalesia; species Scalesia atractyloides. The sequence continues at coordinate 2,422,903 of CAMTDV010000021.1, read as the reverse complement.
TAAAAACAGGTGTTACATTGAGGGTGAGGTCCAAGGTATGGTTTCTTATTTGGGTAAGTTAAGCTGGGTGCTACTTGAGTGATTGGGATAGCTTGGATGGGTATGGCTTGTGAAATTGGTTGATTACGTTGGGTGACAGCGAAAAGTTGCCCATCTCGTTTTCTCTTAAAAATGGGTTGAGAAGGGGATTCGGTTTGGGTGGAGTTTGAAGTTTCAGTTGATGCTTTATCCTTCTTCTTCTCCTCCTTGAAGTCTTTATTCCGGATGCGGTTCTCGGTGAGCTCTGTAGCTAACTCCATTGCTGCTTCCAAAGTTGCAGGCGTGGTACTTATTACAGAGTCTTGGATTTTTGAAGGAAGACCTCGAATGTAGTGCTCGATCAAACGGTAAAGAGGAGTGAACAATTGGGAACCATTTGATTTAACTCGAGGAATCTCTTGTTGTATGTGGTGTGGTCGCCTTCCTTTTGTGTCAACGAATAGAACTCATCCTCTAATTTCTTGATTTCGCTCCTTGGGCAAAACCGTCTTGTCATGATTTCCTTCAACTCTTCCCAAGTCAAAGTCATAGCATCTTCAACACCTCGTTTGGTCTTCTCTGTATTCCACCAAGTAAGTGATATTCCAAGTAAACGACCAGTAGCATATCGCACTTTGCGATCATCGGGGCAATCGCAATTTAGAAAAGTGTTCTCCATTTCTTCAAACCAATGGAGGAGAGCGGTGACACCTTCAGTCACTTCGTATTTTGGAGGGTCGCAGGATTTGAAATGCTTGTAGGTGCATTTAATGGTATTTGGGGGAGGGTTGATAACATTTTGATCTTCTTGGTTGACGGGATTAGCGGTAAGGGCTTGTTGGACTTGAATTACAATGTTGGGTATTACGGCAGCCATTTGTTGAGCGATTAGGGCAGCCATGCGCTCGCGGGCTTTTCCTGCTCTCATCTTCCTACGAGCGAGGCTAGAAGATGTAACATTTGTCGAAAACGGGTTTTACCAAACCCGCTCCATTTGTAATCGAATATCAAGTTATAAATGTTCGTTGCCTATTTATGCTTATCTTAATTTTTAATGATACATAATTAATAAAAAACTAAACCATAAAAGTTATAATTGATAAAAAGTATAAATAAAGTGATTAAAAATAATTTGGGGCTGCCGGGACTCGAACCCGGGTCAGCCGGGTTGTAACATCAAAACTTAACACTCACACGCATAACCACTCCGCCACTTGTTTGTTTTCTGTCAACTCTAGGAAACAAATGAGTCTTATTTACAAACCCAGATGAACCGGTTGCGCCAACTGAAAACCAAAATCGGCTATTCAACCGTCTAAAACTTTTGAATAATCGCGAATTCAGGTTTATAATCGATGCACCGACAATTCTAATCAATTCAGACTTGAATTGACTTGAATTCTGATGATGATGAGTTTTATAACCGAAGCTACTCAATAATCCGAATTACTGTAATCAAAGAGCTCCTTCACGACTCAGAAACATTCCACAAACCTCCAATTACATTTCCGCACACTTTACAGTCCACCGGAGAAGTTTATTTTACTCGCCGCAAAATTCTGCAAGTTCGCCGGAAAACCGTATTCTTGCTAAAAACGGTAAGTCCTTCAATACCGTCGTAGTCTAACAATTGTTAAGCTATTTCTAACTCAAACCTTTCACTTGAAATCGAATTCAGACGCTACTATCGGATAATACCAGTTCGCCGGAAAAGTTCTGGAAATCTCTATTTTCATCTGTGAATCGGTAAGGACATTCAAACACTCTGTTAACGTTTGTTTATCACTTCAATTCCACGATTAGCTAATCAAAACGGTTAATTGTCTTGTTCAGTTGAAGTGCACAAAAACAGAGACCGACACCTTGCGGGAATTCTGAAATAAACCGTTCATCGGTATGTTTACTTCTAATTATCGTTTCTGCCATTTCATATTAGTTTGTACAATATTTATCTATCGAACTAAACAAGATATAACGGTGTAATCTACTGCCTGTAAAAACGAACGAAGAAGATGAACTGTGATAACATTATAAGAATAATTAAAATTGTTATTTTGAACGGGTTAGACACACAGTCCAGCGGTGGACTGTGTGCGAACAAAAACACGCATACGTCCCGAGTTCGATCCCTGATACACGCACCCTCTATGTAATAAAATGCCTTTTTGTTTAAAACTGAACGGGTTAACTCCGTTAGTTGTTAAGTATAATAAAATTTGTATATTAACCAAGTTAGACACACAGTCCAGCGGTGGACTGTGTGTAACGTTAAAGCGCAGGTCCCGGGTTCGAGACCTGTTAGTGGCACCGGTTCGATGAATTAAAATGTTTTTGAAATTAAAAGAATTTTGGATAAATTGAATTAATATATAAGTATAATTAAAAACAGAATTATTTCGGGTTAGACACGTAGCTCTGTTGGTAGAGCTGCGTGCATGCGTACGGGAGGTCTCGGCTTCGAGCCTCACCCAGCGCAATACAATTACACAATAAATCAGTCAACAAGTCAAACGGTCAACGGTCGCAAAAAGTCAACATATTTTTATATTTTTATTTATTTAATTTAATTTAAAAATCAATTAAAAATACTTAAAAATAATGTTTTTAAAGATAGAAAATAGCCTTATACTCACAAAAATATATCTAAAAATCTTATTAAAATTATTAATAAAATCCACTCATTTACTATATTTTCCGTTATTGTTTAGGTTAGTTAATTCTCGTTGTCCGCTCTTCCAACTCGTGCGCATCTCACCATCTCAAATCAAACGCACCCAATGTGAGTGAATCTTTACAAATTCCCCGTTTTAATCACGTTTTGGGGTGTATCATGTGTCTTGCTATATATTATATTTAAATCATTGTGCATACAACATATCATGAACAAATGTGTATTCAGCTTGTTTCAACTGTTTGTGTGGTTATTGTTAGATTCAATTTATTATTTTCAGTACATGCAATTTCATAGGCCGCCGCTCCCCATTACATTATGAGCGTTGAGCATGTTCCCTATTACATTATGAGCGTGAACCTGGTGTGCCAACATACGATCGGCTCCGTTTGATTGAGCCTTGATCGCACAGACATTTATCATTTTCAGTACATGCAATACGATCGGCTCCGTTTGATTGAGCCTTGATCGCACAGTTTCATTCATGTTATTTATTTTATGATGTTGGTATATTAATGTATGCTATCATATGTTACTGTATGTTATAGTTGTGATTGCAATTGCTACTGCTTGATTATTTACATTTGCTCATTTATGATTATGCACAATTTTTCATTGATAAACTAACAAGAAAATCAATAATAAATGTTTATCTAACAAGGTTCACTCGCCAACTTATGTTGACCCAAAAACCCCCATTTTTACACATGATACAGGTGAACCAGCTGCAGCAAGAAACACTTAGGATTGGACTAGAAGAATAAAATGATTTAGAGTTGGAATTGTTTTGTTTGGTTTATTTTCTTTGTATTGTATGGACATGTTTGGATATTTGGGAATGTAATTTTGACTTTAATAAATATGAAACATATTAGTAAATATCATGAGCTTTGGTGATAACCCAATTATGCCCCGACTCTTATTCCGTTGTGTGTCGGGGTGTGACAGATTGGTATCAGAGCCATGACTATAGGGATATAGGATAGGTTATTAGACCCTTAGAGCCTATACTATAGTTGATTAGAAACTTATAAGATTTTTGTGTGTTACATACCAAATTTCATGATGTTTATATGTTTTAGGTTAAATGTTACATTCAATGTTATGCAAGCATGTTCATAAGTATATATTATCATATAATGCCTATCATGAATCATATTCTCATAACATATCATATCCATGAAAGCACACACCACATCATGATTGCTTTTACAATGATTTTTGTGTTTTCAAATCTCATCAAAGTGAGTTCTCATGACGGGCATGTAGTAACTGGAAGGGTACCAGTACCGGTAGTCGGAAAGTCCTGTCTAGGCTGGCATTCGTATAAATCCAAAATAAAGGACCAGTTTGCCTACCTGGGGACTAACGATGAGAGTACGAAGTACCTATTAGGCCAAAGCATGCTATACCAAACGTCGTGTGAGCTAACCCCACTTTGAGTTGTCATTGTGTCTACACCTGGACACATTCCGACCATACATCTCGTAAACATATTTTGTGGTTTGCATTCGGGTGATGCGAGTGTTAAATCGCCAATACTAATGTGAATCCTACCAAGCCAATAGTCATGGGGGCCCACATGACTATACAGGTGAAGGTATGGGGGACATTTGAGGCCCAACATGAGCAAACCCAAGACATCCTATGGATGTAGTTGCATTATTGATATTTATGTTATTTTCATTTTTCTTAAAGACACATGACACCTAAAAAGACTCCATAAACTCACAATCTTCTTATGTATGTTCCTGTAGATGTCGTCCAGACAACAACGAGGGGGTAAAAGATCAGGAAGGTCTCAGGAACGCTTGGCCACACAAATCGCGAAATAAATGGCCACGATACTGCCTGACATTGTGGTCCAAGTACAACAAGCTCTCGCCACAAATCCCACTAATCCTCCCCAACAACATGACCAGAACATCGACAACCCTCCTACCAGCAAGTGCTCATACAAACATTTCAAGTCTTGTGATCCTCCTAAATTTGAAGGGACCGAAGGTATCACTGCTCTCCTCCATTGGTTTGAGGAAATGGAAAACACCTTCCTCAACTGCGATTGTCCTGAGGATCGCAAGGTTCGATACGCCACCGGGAGACTATTTGGGGTCGCTCTCACCTGGTGGAATACTGAAAAAGGGAAGAGGGAAATTGATGATGCAATGGCCTTAACTTGTGAGGAATTAAGGGAAATTATGACTAGGCGTTTCTGTCCTAGGAGTGAAATTAAAAAGTTGGAGGACGAATTTCATTCTTTAAAGCAGAAGGAGGGAGATCACACCACCTATAACAAGAGGTTCTTAGGTTGAACCAAATGGTTCCAAATTTGTTCACCCCAACTTATCGTTTGATCGAGCATTATATTCGAGGACTTCCCTCGAAAATTCAAGATTCAGTTCTCAGCATTTCACCGGTAACGCTTGAAGCTGCTATGGAGCTAGCGACTTAACTGACCGAGAATCGAATTCGCAACGGGAAGTTTAAAGAAGAGAAAAAGAAAGCCCCTGTTGAGGGTCAAACTTCAAACCATTACATCTCCTCCTCTAAGTTTGCTAACAAGAGGAAGCGCAACACCAGAAATTTCGTTGTTACACAAACCAACTCCCCTATTCCTGCTGCACCCATTACCCAAGTTGTCCCTACACCTGCACCATACAAAAGACCCTACTCTGGCCCGTCACCAAAATGCAATCGTTGCCAATATCACCATTCTCCTGATTATCCTTGCCAACATTGCATCGGCTGTGGTCGTGCAGGTCATACTGTTCAAACCTGCCGCATGCCTCAGCGAACGAACCGCCACCAGCCTTCAACCCAAACCCACCAGCAAATAATGGGTCAAGCCCAACAACCCCTACTATATCCACCCGCCCAACATTTAGCCCAAACATATTACCAACCCAACTATTCTATGGGTCAACCTATGCGGGCTTGCTACAATTGCGGAGACCCAAGCCATTTCAGAAACAATTGCCCAAGGTTGGTAAACATTATTCATGCTCAGGCCTAAGCCAACCCGGTGAATCAAGCGAACCAAGCTCCTCCACCTGCAAGAGGAAGAGCTTTCAATATCAACGCTAATCAGGCTAGAGCTGACGGCAACGTGGTTAACGGTACGTTCCTTATAAATGGTAGATATGCATCTATGTTATTTGATACTGTGCGGATAGAAGTTTTGTGTCCTTAGAATTTGAAGCTATCTTAAGCCAAAATGGGATAAGCTCATGGAATCCATAATGGTAGAAGTTGCTGACGGGAAACCAGTTTCATTAGACTCTATTATACGCAACTGTACACTCACATTAAACGACCACGACTTCTCAGTTGACCTTATTCCTATGAAGCTGGGAAGTTTTGATATCATAATTGGTATGGACTGGCTCAGTCAACATCAGGCAGAAGTTGTATGTTGCGAAAAGTTTATACGTATTCCTCTTTCAAACGGTCAGACTCTTCGAATCTTTGGAGAAACCTCGTCGAAGGGGCTCAGCTTAATGTCTTGTCTTCAAGCCCAAAAATATCTTCACAAAAATTGTGTCGCCTTTTTAGCTCATATCATCAAAAAGGGAACTATGGAGAAGAAACTTGAAGACATTCCAGTAGTAAAAGATTTCCCGCAAGTTTTTCCTGATGACATTTCAGGACTTCCTCCAGTTAGAGAAGTCGAATTCCGTATTGATCTTATACCTGGTGCTACACCAGTTGCAAAGGCTCCTTATAGGTTAGCCCCCTCTGAAATGCAAGAGCTAGCCAGTCAATTACAAGAGTTGACTGACAAGGGATTCATACGTCCTAGCTCATCGCCTTGGGGTGCACCTGTCCTTTTTGTAAAGAAGAAAGATGGATCGTTTCGTATGTGCATCGACTACAGAGAGCTCAACAAATTAACAATCAAGAATCGCTATCCTTTACCTCGCATTGATGATCTTCTTGACCAACTTCAAGGTGCCAGCTACTTTTCCAAAATCGACCTTCGATCTGGTTATCATCAACTTAGAGTACATGAAGAGGACGTCCCAAAGACCGCATTTCGAACTCGTTATGGCCATTATGAATTCATGGTCATGCCATTTGGTTTAACCAACGCTCCAGCAGTCTTCATGGACTTAATGAACAGAGTCTGCAAACCTTATCTTGATCGATTTGTTATAGTCTTCATCGACGACATTCTTATTTATTCAAAGTCTAAGTCTGATCATGAGCGTCATCTTCGACTCATCCTTACACTTCTAGAGAATGAAAAGCTTTACGCCAAATTCTCCACATGCGAATTCTGGTTAAAAGAGGTGCAATTCCTTAGACATGTAGTCAATGACAAGGGAATACATGTCGACCCCTCAAAGATCAAAGCAGTACAAGAATGGCAAGCTCCACGTACACCAACTGAAGTAAGATCTTTTCTTGGTTTGGCTGGTTATTATCGTCGTTTCATTTCAAACTTCTCTCGCATTGCTGTACCAATCACGGCTTTAAATCATAAGGGAAAACCTTTCATATGGGGACCCAAGCAAGAAGAAGCCTTCCAAACCCTTAAACAAAAACTCTGTGATGCACCAATCCTCACTCTTCCTGAAGGTTGTGATGATTTCGTGGTCTATTGTGACGCGTCAGGGCAAGGATTAGGCTGCGTTTTGATGCAAAGAGGAAAAGTTATAGCTTATGCTTCGAGACAACTCAAGACGCATGAGAAGAACTACACCACCCATGACCTGGAACTTGGAGCTGTTGTGTTCGCTCTTAAGATATGGAGACATTATCTTTATGGTACTAAGTGTGAAATATACACTGACCACAAGAGTCTTCAACATATCTTCAATCAAAAGGAGTTAAACATGAGGCAACGAAGATGGGTCGAACTTCTAAATGACTACGACTGTGAAATTCGATACCACCCTGGCAAAGCAAATGTGGTGGCCGATGCACTTAGTCGAAAGTGTTATGCGAACTCCATTCGTCTTCTATGTTCGCAAATCATAACTGACATTAAAGATCAAATTCGAGAAGCCCAACATGTTTTAGTAACGGAAGATGATGTGCGAAAGGAGATGTCCTGTGGAGCTGAACTTAAAATTGAAACTAAATCTGACGGTATTCTGTACTATCTAGATCGTATATGGATTCCTAACCACAACAATCTTCGTGAAATTCTTATGAATGAAGCTCACAAAACGCGATACTCTATACACCCAGGAGCCGATAAGATGTATCAAGACCTACGATATACCTATTGGTGGCCTGGAATGAAAAAGGATATTGCTGTTTTTGTTTCTAAGTGCCTTACATGTTCCAAGGTGAAAGCTGAACACCAAAGACCCTCAGGACTTCTGGTCCAACCTGAAATACCTGTATGGAAGTGGGAGAATATAACCATGGACTTCATTACCGGGTTACCTCGCACTTCTGGTGGGTATGACACTATAGGGGTAATAATTGACCGACTTACAAAATCAGCTCACTTTATTCCTATCCGCGAAGATTTCAAGAACGAAAAGCTAGCTCGTATTTATATCAGCGAAATCGTAAGCCGACATGGGGTACCGTTAAGCATTATTTCTGATCGTGATGGTCGTTTCACTTCACGAACATGGCAAGCAGTACAAGCCGCTATGGGTACGCGATTAGATCTCAGTACCGCCTATCACCCTCAAACTAATGGTCAATCTGAACGCACCATACAAACTCTTGAAGATATGCTTCGAGCATGTGTCATAGACTTCAAGGGAAATTGGGACGCTCATCTCCCATTAGTTGAATTTTCGTACAACAACAGCTATCATTCAAGCATCAGCATGGCACCTTTTGAAGCCTTATATGGTCGTAAGTGCCGATCTCCAGTATGTTGGCACGAAATTGGGGAAGCTCAAATCACTGGTCCGGAATTGATTCAAGAAACCACAGACAAGATCCATCAAATTCGAAACAATCTTCTAGCGGCTCAAAGTCGTCAAAAGAGTTATGCAGATAAACGACGGAAGCCTTTAGAGTTTAACACGCATAACCACTCCGCCACTTGTTTGTTTTCTGTCAACTCTAGGAAACAAATGAGTCTTATTTACAAACCCAGATGAACCGGTTGCGCCAACTGAAAACCAAAATCGGCTATTCAACCGTCTAAAACGTTTGAATAATCGCGAATTCAGGTTTATAACCGATGCACCGACAATTCTAATCAATTCAGACTTGAATTGACTTGAATTCTGATGATGATGAGTTTTATAACCGAAGCTACTCAATAATCCGAATTACTGTAATCAAAGAGCTCCTTCACGACTCAGAAACATTCCACAAACCTCCAATTACATTTCCGCACACTTTACAGTCCACCGGAGAAGTTTATTTTACTCGCCGGAAAATTCTGCAAGTTCGCCGGAAAACCGTATTCTTCCTAGAAACGGTAAGTCCTTCAATACCGTCGTAGTCTAACAATTGTTAAGCTATTTCTAACTCAAACCTTTCACTTGAAATCGAATTCAGACGCTACTATCGGATAATACCAGTTCGCCGGAAAAGTTCTGGAAATCTCTATTTTCATCTGTGAATCGGTAAGGACATTCAAACACTCTGTTAACGTTTGTTTATCACTTCAATTCCACGATTAGCTAATCAAAACGGTTAATTGTCTTGTTCAGTTGAAGTGCACAAAAACAGAGACCGACACCTTGCCGGAATTCTGAATAAACCGTTCATCGGTATGTTTACTTCTAATTATCGTTTCTGCCATTTCATATTAGTTTGTACAATGTTTATCTATCGAACTAAACAAGATATAATGGTGTAATCTACTGCCTGTAAAAACGAACGAAGAAGATGAACTGTGATAACATTATAAGAATAATTAAAATTGTTATTTTGAACGGGTTAGACACACAGTCCAGCGGTGGACTGTGTGCGAACAAAAACACGCATACGTCCCGAGTTCGATCCCTGATACACGCACCCTCTATGTAATAAAATGCCTTTTGTTTAAAACTGAACCGGGTTAACTCCGTTAGTTGTTAAGTATAATAAAATTTGTATATTAACCAAGTTAGACACACAGTCCAGCGGTGGACTGTGTGTAACGTTAAAGCACAGGTCCCGGGTTCGAGACCTGTTAGTGGCACCGGTTCGATGAATTAAAATGTTTTTGAAATTAAAAGAATTTTGGATAAATTGAATTAATATATAAGTATAATTAAAAACAGAATTATTTCGGGTTAGACACGTAGCTCAGTTGGTAGAGCTGCGTGCACACGTACGGGAGGTCTCGGGTTCGAGCCTCACCCAGCGCAATACAATTACACAATAAATCAGTCAACAAGTCAAACGGTCAACGGTCGCAAAAAGTCAACATATTTTTATATTTTTATTTATTTAACTTAATTTAAAAATCAATTAAAAATACTTAAAAATAATGTTTTTAAAGATAGAAAATAGCCTTAAACTCACAAAAATATATCTAAAAATCTATTAAAATTATTAATAAAATCCACTCATTTACTATATTTTCCGTTATTATTTAGGTTAGTTAATTCTCGTTGTCCCGCTCTTCCAACTCGTGCGCATCTCACCATCTCAAATCAAACGCACCCAATGTGAGTGAATCTTTACAAATTCCCCGTTTTAATCACGTTTTGGGGTGTATCATGTGTCTTGCTATATATTATATTTAAATCATTGTGCATACAACATATCATGAACAAATGTGTATTCATCTTGTTTCAACTGTTAGTGTGGTTATTGTTAGATTCAATTTATTATTTTCAGTACATGCAATTTCATAGGCCGCCGCTCCCCATTACATTATGAGCGTTGAGCATGTTCCCCATTACATTATGAGCGTGAACCTGGCGTGCCAACATACGATCGGCTCCGTTTGATTGAGCCTTGATCGCACAGACATTTATCATTTTCAGTACATGCAATACGATCGGCTCCGTTTGATTGAGCCTTGATCGCACAGTTTCATTCATGTTATTTATTGTATGATGTTGGTATATTAATGTATGCTATCATATGTTACTGTATGTTATAGTTGTGATTGCAATTGCTACTGCTTGATTATTTACATTTGCTCATTTATGATTATGCACAATTTTTCATTGATAAACTAACAAGAAAATCAATAATAAATGTTTATCTAACAAGGTTCACTCGCCAACTTATGTTGACCCCAAAACCCCCATTTTTACACATGATACAGGTGAACCAGTTGCAGCAAGAAACACTTAGGATTGGACTAGAAGAATAAAATAATTTAGAGTTGGAATTGTTTTGTTTGGTTTATTTTTTTTGTATTGTATGGACATGTTTGGATATTTGGGAATGTAATTTTGACTTTAATAAATATGGAACATATTAGTAAATATCTTGAGCTTTGGTGATAACCCAATTATGCCCCGACTCTTATTCCGCTGCGGGTCGGGGTGTGACAGAAGACATCTACAAGGAATACATATCAAGAGTATGCGTTGGATGTTTTTGGGATCATGGGTCGTATTTAGGAATGAACATTCATAAAATAAATATAACATAATAAATCTACTACATCCATAGGATGTCTTGGGCTTTGCTCGTAATTGGGCCTTGCATGCCGCCATACTTCACCTTCGTAATCATGTGGGCCCCCATGATTACCGGGTTTTTCATATGGTTCGCATGTGTTAGCCTGGTTACGTACACTAAAACCCGGAGAAAATCAAGAAATATGTAACGTATCATATTCGGAATGTGTCCAGGTGTGGACACGGTGACACCTCAAAGTGGGGTTAGTGTGTGGCATGCTTTGGCCTAATAGTCCTTCGTACTCTCATCGTTAGTCCCCAGGTAGGCAAACTGGTCCGTTATATTGGATTTATACGAATGCCAACCTAGACAGGACGTTCCGACTACCGGTACTTGTACCCTTACAGTTACTACATGCCCGTCGCAGAACTCACTTTGATGAGATTTGAAAAATGAAAAATGCGACAAAATCTTTGAATAACGAAAGTATGAAGATGATTTGAATATGTGAACATTGAAATATGTATGATGAATGTGTATGTAAGTATGTATGTTTGACTGTAAGTATAATTCACTATGTATCACAAAATGTAATATTGGAAATGTTTGCATGCATTTGTGTATGTAATAAATATGAAACAAATAAATATCATAAGTTTGCATGTAACCACATAAACAATTAAAATCTAGTCAATCTGATACCAATCTGTTCACACCCCGACCCGCAGCGGAAAAGGTGATCGGGGCATGATTGGGTTATCATCAAAGCTCATGACATTTATTATAACGTTTCATATTTATTATTACAATTTAAAGGAAACATACAATCATAATTACATTATGTTCTACACATCATTCTAGACTTCATTATTTTCTTCTAAGGCATTTCCTATGTTTTCCTTGCTTCATCCATGTTCACCTGTATCATGTGTAAAAATGGTTTTTGGGTCAACAAAAAGTTGGCGAGTGAATCCTATGAAAAACATTTAAACAAGTTTATTGAGTTGATTATTAAATAAAGTGCATAACCATATACGAGTAAATGTAAATGTAAATATATTCACAAAACATTTAATATTAGATATTGCACACACATACAACAATTGATCGTTTTGAGGCACGCGTTGTTCAACTCGTCTCCCACGAGGAACTGATGGGCCTAACAAATAATTTGCATACAATTTGACAATAAGTAATACATAACTACAAACAATATTTACATTCTAAGTTTAAATCATATTATGGTATGGCACGAGTTTGAATAAATGAATTAGTTTAAGTGACACATAATACACCCCAAAACGTGTAATTAAAAAGGGGAGTTGTAAGATTCACTCACATTGGGTGCGTTCGGTTGATGATGTTGAATGCGCACGAAGTTGGATTTAACCACGAGTGAAACTAACCTAGATAATAACATAATGGTTTGGTAAATAAGCGGATTTTATTAATCAATTTTAGTAGGATTATTGGATATATTTTTGTGAGTTTAAGACTATTTTCTAACTTTAAAAATGTTATTTTTAAGTATTTTTAATTTAAATAAATAAATAAAAGTAATAAAAAAAATGTATTTGACTGTTACATTGACTTGTTGACCGTTGACTTGTTGACTTGTTGACCGGTTCGGTCGGTTATATGTGTGCGCTGGGTGAGACTCGAACCCGAGACCTCCCGTACGCGTGCACGCAGCTCTACCAACTGAGCTACGTGTCTAACCCGAAATATTTCTGTTTTTAATTATATTTATATACTAATTAGATTAATCCGAAAATCATTTATTTAAAAACGATTTAAATGCATAACTCGGTGCTCGCCATAGGTCTCGAACCCGGGACCTGTGGTTTAGTTTGGCACACAGTCCACCGCTAGACTTGTGGATTCCCGGCTGACCCGGGTTCGAAACCCGGCATCAGCAATATATTTTTATTTCATTATTTTTAATGAATTTTCAATTATAAATTTTATATTCTAATACAATTATTAATTATGTATTGTTTAAAATTAATTTGAGCATTAAATTCGCAACGAAATTTTTAACTGGTTGTTCAGTTAATAAACGAAGCGGGTTTGGTAAATCCGGTTTTGACGGATGTTACATTTAATCTTTAAAATATTTATTAATTATGTATTATTTTAAATAACCGACTCGTTAAATACGCAACGAACTTTTTAACTGAATATTTGATTGATAAACGGTGCGGGTTTTTGAAACCCGATTTTCACGAATGTTACACCATTAAATGAGAAAATCAGACATGTTTCGTACTATTGTTTTCATGGTGTAATGAGTACTGTCAATATCCATAAATTTGGAGATACCCCTATCCAAGAGAGAATTTATTGTTGAAGAAACAATGTTTGCTTATGTGGCGAGCTAAAGATACCTTGTGGGTGTGTATGCGTTTGTGTAGATGGAATGGGGGCATTTCCTCCGGCGGTGGTTGTGCATTACATAATGCAGATTCCATTGCATCATTTGGGCTAGACAGTATATGCTCGATGCATTGAGACCGGAATCTATTGCATTTGCTCATGCAGCTACGTACCACACATTAGTACAGTGTTTTCATTGCAGGGAACATGCTTTTAAAAAAAATTAAGAAGAGTAGATATACCAGATTATTGTAAGCAAAAGTTCAGATATTTGAACTAACTTAATTAACTGAACGATCGATGCATTCCTAATAGTTTGATAATGATTTCATCACATTAGAATGTTATTCGTTTCTTGACGCAAACACGCTATCAATTTATGCCCTAGCTCAAGCATAAATCAATAGCGTATGCAATAAGATAATGTATGTTTCGGCTATTGGATCTATCACGTGAGTCACGTTATAATCACTAGATACAATGTCTAGGGTTGCAAACGAACTAAACGTTTAGCGAATAGTTCGTCAACCGTTCGAATGAGAAGTTCGTTTGTGTTTGTTCGTTTATTAAACAAATGAACACGAACAAGAAATGCTGTCGTTCAGTTAAACAGACGAACATGAACAAAGGTCACGTTCGTTCATTATGTTCGATTGTTCGCTGGTGCTTTAGTTTTTATATTTTATTAAAATGGTTCAAAATTCTGACAAATAAAATATTTAATAAGTGTCAGTGTATTATATTATGTTCATCAACTCATGTCTGTGTTCATGAAAATAAGTTTGTGTTCATTTGTGTTCATCTACGTTCGTTTTTATTCCTTGCCTAAAATAAACAAAACACAAACGAACACCTTCATTTTCTTAACAAATGAACACAAATAAAAATATCATTCGATTTGTTTGCAGCCCTACTCATATGGTTTCAAACTAGACGTGTGAAACTCGAATTTAAGTCAACTACTTGAGGCTAAGCTCAAGCTCGGCATGATAACTCGACGGCCCTTCATGATGTACGTAGGCTTGGGCTTAACTCGGGTATGATTCGTTTTCGACTTGAGCTCAACGAATTAATAGAAACTCAAATATGTGTATGGAAGTTATTTCTGTTGACAAAACTAAATTAAAAATATGTGTAGATTTTATATTTTCAAATATTTATATATAAGTGACTTCAACTTGTTGTGTCTATGCCCACAATACCACCTCAACTCATGATATATAAGAGTATGTATATGTATATTTTTCCCTTAGATACCATATATGTGTTATGGAATCGGTTGTGGGTGCAGCTTCCTGTTTATACAATCATTTATCTGTGTATCTGTGCTTGTATCATTGTTTATGAAATTGCTATACTTTTATGTTTAACATATGTCTGCTAACATGACGTCCATCTATTAGTTTGATAAATAGCATTTCCGACGATGACTAATGTATTATGATATGTGATATTCATGTAATCTCTATTTATTCATGGTATGTTGTTATCTTTGATAATATGTATTATGAGATGTGATATTCATGTAATCTCTATTTATTCATGGTATGTTGTTATCTTTGATAATATTTGTTGATTATGTTATCTCATATGTATCCATTATATTTGTTGTTTATGTTATTTTTGTTTATACATCATACATCATTTCTTTATGGAGGTCAATTTTCCAAGACTATTTAATTAATGGGCACCGAAAGGAGGTTTGGAGATTTTCGAGAAACTAGAATTGATTCCTTGTGTTACGGAGGTCGTATTTTAATGTGATTTGAGTGTATGGATTTTTTTTTGTTTTTACAATTTTCTTTGAAGAGAAAATAATGGATTATTTTCAACCCTTTAGACATTTTCAAAGTTTTTATAATAATAATAATAATAATAATAATGATAATAATAATATATTAATGGTAAAAATTAATTATAAATTTTGATATATATTAAATACAAGTATAATATATTTCTCTTCATTCCTTGAAGAAATGAGAAAAAACACTCACTTACTAAGGAATGAAAAATGGTTATATTTGGAAGGTGTCGCATTCTTTTGGAATGCATAATTCTATTACCACATGATAACCAAACATGCTTTTTTCATTTCATCAAAATGACTCATTTCATTTCATATTCTATTCCTTCATACCAAACGCTACCTAATCCCCCCCCCCCCCCCCCCCCCCCCCCCGTTGTGGAGGCCTTTTTTTAACGTGATTTGAGCGTATAGAGTTTTTCTATTGCAATTTTCTTTTAAGAAAAAATTACAAGCAATTACATTCAACCCTTTAGATGCTTTCAAAGTTCTTTGAGAAATAAATAGTAGTCGGATCTTATGGTGTGTTAATACGGTTGAACCTCCATCTTACCGCTATTTTGTATTTATTAATCGTAGTTGAATCTCATGGACTGTTTCAAATCGAAATTTTCAATTAATTATAGACTTTTAATAAATATACACATAACATAAATACTAAACTCATATGATTTTATAAAAGTTGATTATATTTATTATTCATTTTAATTTAACTTTAATTATACAATAAGGATGTTACCTAAAAAACATATTTAATTTATATATATATATATAATATATATATATAATATATATATATATAATTTATGAAAAATATTACAATATTAATTTAGATTTTTTATTTAAAATATATATAAATTAATGAAATAACATCACATTTCACGTGATTGGATATGATTATATTTGTGACTCACCTACATGTTAATATAATTTTCACTCTATCACAACTTATCTGATTATACATATAATAATTAAATCGACTATTGTTAAAGATTATTTTACTAAGTAGTTTGGATTTCCTTTTCGAATTGTTACTTCTCATTAACTGAGCAATTATATTTTATTATATTTTTTCTGTAATAGTGGTACCTCAGCTAAATCGTCTTTTGCAAATTGAAGTATTTTAAAAAGGAAGTTTGTGCTTAGAATTGATTTGATTCGGCAATGATAATGTGACAATGCCACTTACTACAAATCATTGTTGAATTAGTGATTAATTTATGTGTAAATCATTCATCATATCCATGTGAGCATAAACCATTTTTTTATTCGCATGTTTTCTAAAATGTGGACATTTAGATACATTCTTTTAAACATTATTCCATTTATATACTATATGTATACCTTTAGATACGTTCTTTAAAACATTATTCCATTTATTATATAATGTGAGACAAAACTAGGAAGTAAATCCCCTCCTTTCCCTTTCATGGCTGGGGTTAGAGGGGGCTACTTTTATGGTCCCTTGCACAAGTAGGCGTGCATTTTTAAAACATCACTATTTGGAGTTTAAAGCACGACTGTCTAGCCGATGAAGTTGTCAATGTCCATCGAGCAAACGTGCTAAATGAAAATAAATAAGAGTGAAGCACCTTTCTCTATTTAGAAATCATTTCTTAAATATATTCACAATATAAATTTAAGACATTAGCAATTGCTATGTGAAAAAGTAGAGGTGGGAATCTGTTGGATATGTTAATTAGTTAGGGTGATGGTATTTGGATATCCTCATATACGACATGTATAGGTGCGTCGTATAGGGTTTTAGCTGTATTAATTGAGGGTACTATACGACGCGTATAACGCTATACGCGTCATATAGCCTTTTCAGTTTTCAAAAAATTTTGTACCTGTCATATCACGTCTGGTGGTTGGGATTTATATGAGTTGTATAGGTCTATACGAGTCATATAACTCTGTATGACTCGCATTAACCTATTTTTTTAACAAACATTTTGATACAACACTTATCGTTTTAGCAAGTTTTATTTTATAAGAAAGATCTTTGTAAAAAAAAAAAAACAGATGTAGACACATACGTCACGTATAGAGCTATACTAGATACTATATTATACTATACTCAAACGATAATTTTTTTTATAAAATAAAATATGTTTTCACTAAAACTTGTTAAAAAGATAAATATTGTATAAAAATGTTTGTTAAAAAACACTAGGTTAATACGAGTCATACAAGTCTATACGACTCGTACTCGTATAGACCTATACGACACGTATGGACCCCAAGCTATACAATCGATATAGGTCTATACGCGCATAGGGCTCAATGATTATTAGTCAATCATTGGCTCACAATAAATGCGCCCTATACGACGCGTATAGCCCCATACGTGTTTCATATAGGGCACTAGGGGTATCCGGGAGATGTCCAAATAACCACACCCATTAGTTAACAGGTTGAAGGATTTTGGGTTAATGGGATGAGGTAACATGAATACACGACCCGTATATTTATATGTGTTCAAAAATATTAACCCAAATCAGAACACACTTTAAAGTGTGTATGTCTTTTGTGTTTTGATATAATGAAATTTCGATATATGTTTTAATGACATTAAACCATTGACTTAAAAAGGCATTATACAATATACATAATCAAATTGCATTATACATAAGTAGCTGTTCTAATGCTCAAGCGATGAATCGGGATAAAAAAGAGTTGTAAGAAGAAACGCAAACAACTTTGAAGTACGAGCATGTGTTCTATATTGTTAAAAACGAGCTAAAGTGGCATGAACCGGTCCATTCCAATCAAAGAGGAGTAAGCCTTCACCTCATAAAAAACAAGCCATGTCACTAAAAATTGGCCACGTAAGCAAATAAAACTAACCAAGTTAGTGCCTCGTTAACGACGGGGTGACACAACACACAAAGTTGAGGTGGTGAGCGTCAAAGTGATAGTTGGGGGTGGCAGCGGCCAGTTGCCAATACGTGAGATGATAAACTCCAATAACCCTTAGTTTAATATTTATTTTGTATTAATTTGTTCATTTAATTTCAAATAATATTCTATTGCAAAATATATATAAAATAAATAAATTATTATAAAAGTAATTTGCCTTATATTAAATTATTTGTAAAATTAAGTAATGATGTAGAGTGTAAGATGGAGTAGGGCTGCCAATTCTGACACGGACACGATAACACGATATGAACCTATATGAAGTTATCAATATTTCGTGTTTGATCTTAATATGTTTCGTGTCTAAAACAGGTCGACACGATAAGACCTTAAAAGGTTTCGTGTCTAAACAGGTTAAAACCCGTTAACTTGATAAGACCCATTAAGTACATGTTAATAACTAAAAACTAAAAAAATATTATATGTGGGTGTGGACATGGGGTCATCAGTCGTGGGACCTAGGATGAATTATACACAAACACATGCGGTTCTTTTCCCACAACCAAACCCTAAATAAATCTCTTTCACAAAGACCACCATTCCCAATTGGGTCATGTTCGTGTCTTAAACAGGTCGTGTTCGTGTCTTAAACAGGTCTTATGATACATTGGTAATTTTTTTTATGTCTTAACAAGTTGTTTCGTGTAATCTATTTATTAAAAGGTTCGTATTCGTGTTTCGAAAATCTGAGTCGTGTTCGTGTTTACATGTTTCAGGTTTATGTCTTATTGTGTTCATGTCTTAACAGATCGGATGGACCCGTTATACTAGCCCTAAGATGGAGGTTTAGAAAGTCCTTATGTTGTGAGTATTATGAAATGAAGGTTTATAATGTGTGTACCCGTCTTTAATCATAACATATATAAACAAAAAAAGTTTAAAATTTTAAAAACCAATAAAACAAACGCATTAAATAATATAAAGTCTAGAGAAAAAACCAGACGTATGGATGGAGATTAAATACGTTTAATATAATGTATCTACAAACGATAAAGACGTATATATTGAGATGCTGGGGTGGTGAAATTAAATCGAATTAGTGATGCTTTAAATGCACACCTACTAGAAAAAGTACCACAGATGCATTCAGACTCGCTATAAACCACTCAACATATCAAAGATAATATTTATTTATTTCAAATAAAGAACAAATTAAATTAATTCTTATAAGACAAAATCTTGTAAGGTAACACAGTACAAAGGTAAATAACAAATGGAGTTTGCTTGATGAGTTGAAATGAACTAACGTTGTAATTGGTGTATCTGGTTTCGAACTATATATTTAAATTAGTGGGTTACCCACTTGCGCATCGCAGCAGGTTCGAAATATATGTTGGAAAATTAGTGAATGGATATCTAGTTGATTTGTAATAAAGTGAAATTATAATTACTAGGTAAACTCTTCATATGGTAAAACTCTTAAGTAGAGTTTTATTGATGACATTTGATGAGTTTTAATATAGTTTAAGTCTATGATTATGGTGACTCTTAACTCTTCATATGATGAAACTCTTGATGACAATGGATGAGTTTTATTAGAGTTTAAGTACATAATTATTGAGACCCTTAACTCTATAAAAGACTCTTGGATATTTAGAACATGGTGTCTCATATGAAAAGTACACTAGAGAAATACAAGAGAAATCATACAAAAAATTCATGAATACATGGAGAGTTCTTAGAAAAGATGAAAAACTTGAAGACCCATTTGTTGGGTACTTAGAGAGATATGTTTCTCTATACGATTTCATCGCCTTCGTATCATAATTTTCCACGAGTTCTAACACTATAATTTTATCCGGTGGAACCTCGGGCGCGTTGCCATCTCCGGCAGTACATACTGCTTCGGCTGTTGTACCCTGGGAAACAGTCGCGTCGTCTTTAGTAGAGGCGCGAAATCTGTTTTTTGACAATGACATGTGTTGCTTTGGTCAGCTCGGAAGCTTATGTAAGCTAATGCAGAGTTGAATTCACTGATACAATGAGGTTGATCTTGTTCAATCATATTTGTATATGTCGTCATAAGTGAAGTTACAAAAATATGTTGATCAAATGGCAAGAAATGTGGGGGATGATCCATTTAGAAACAACCCTATAAGGGTATGTAGAAATGGTTTTCATCACCCCATCTGGATGATATCCTATAACGTTTAAATGTGGGGGTGTCTTGCATTTGTATCATAAAAGTTTGGCAATAAGGATTTTGTAATCCAGTCTAACATTGCAAACAAACGACTAAGTGGAGGACACAAAGGTCGTAGTGCATAATGGAGATGTGTTTGCCTTAAATGATACCGTATCTTACAAAGACATATGATATAACCAGATTCAAATGGCCACTGAGGTTATAGTCTTAGAAGTTGACAATAGGCAAAATTAACTTATGAGTTAAGAACACATCATGACAACTGATCTCAAATACACAAAGTTATTTGTTATTGTTATGGATCCAACAACCTGAGGTTTATTAGAGATCAAGTTGTGGAATGAGACTAAAGCCCATGGAAAAAAAAGGTATGTGAAGGACACCTAACTTAGTTGACTGGAGATCCCAAGATCTAAGTTCAATAGGACAACTAACTCATATGCCTAAGGGTTGTCATTGTGGGGGTATAGCTGATATGCATAAGCTAGTTTATATGGTTACACATACCCCAAAGTGTAAAAGGGTGTTTAAATACGTCCTAGTCTATTCCTATGATATTCAGTGACAAAGAGTGAGGCTAAGCATAATATGTGGTAAATGATTTGAAGAAATCACGATAACCACAATGCTTTTAATGATTCAAGGAGAATCACCTATGTTAGAGAGAAGTGGGGTCGCTTCTAATGGAATTGAGGGCACACTTCCTACAGCTCTGGCAGAACCAGGAAAGTGTTCCACGACCATTATTGGACACGACTATGAGGAGATGACCCGGCTAGGGAGAGTCTTGTGTGAAGTGTATTGTCGTCTACAAAGACGGCATAAGAGTTCAAAGACACCGAGTTCTACTCAGAGCTAGTGGGCTAAGTGCATTCATGAGCGAAGGTTCAAAGGGTAACACCTACCTATCGTATGCAAAACTCAACTGTCGAGGTTCCATTGGAAATTTTATGTGTTTTGAACGATCTCCATTCATGTGGGGGATTGTGGAAAAATTATTGAATGGATATCTAGTTGATTTATAATAAAGTGAAATTATAATTACTAGGTAAACTCTTCATATGGTAAAACTCTTAAGTAGAGTTTTAATGATGACATTTGATGAGTTTTAATAGAGTTTAAGTCTATGATTATGGTGATTCTTAACTCTTCATATTGTGAAACTCTTGATGACATTTGATGAGTTTTATTAGAGTTTAAGTACATAATTATTGAGAATCTTAACTCTATAAAAGACTCTTGGATATTTAGAACATGGTGTCTCATATGAAAAGTACACTAGAGAAATACAAGAGAAATCATACAAAAAAAATTCATGAATACATGGAGAGTTCTTAGAAAAGATGAAACACTTGAAGACCTATTTGTTGGGTACTTAGAGAGATATGTTTTTCTATACGATTTCATCGCCTTCGTATCATAATTTTCCACGAGTTCTAACACTATAATTTTATCCGGTGTAACCTCGGGCGCGTGGCAATCTCCGGCAGTATATACTGCTTCGGCTGTTGTACGCTGGGAAACAGTCGCGTCGTCTTTAGTAGAGGCGCGGAATCTGTTTTAAGGGAAGCGTGTTGAACACGTGCCTCAACCAAAACCGTCAACAATTTTTGTTTGTTTTGTAGCAGAGTTTCGAACAAGAAGGTGTGGTTGAAGTTTTCCAAAGCTGTCTACTTAAACCAAGATTGGTACAATGTATTTGTATTTCATTTATTTTCATATAGTTTTGTAACCGGATTGTACTCTCATATTTCCTATGGATAACGAGAGTCTCGTTATTATATAGTTTGCAATATAATTTTAATAAAAAGTGAACCTAGTTCCTACAATATACACATAGATAAAAATAAAGAAATCGCGAAGGTGACTGGAAAAACCATGTAGTGACGACGTATTCAAAGGCACGGAAAGTTACGTTGTTGTGTTGTATACGAATACCAAGTTAGTCGAACAAAATTTACACCAAAATGTATATTATGATATACACAATGGCCACGCATTACAACGGGTTGATTTAAACGTAGATAAAAAAACATGTCATAATGGTGTATCTAGAGTTTAGTGTCGGACGCTTTAAAAAGCTGAATGAAACTTTATTAAAGTTTAGGGGTTTTAGTGTAAATCGATTGAAAAAGAAAAAAACAATCAACTAAGTCAGGGGGTGCAAAAAAATTGAATTAAAGTGTAATGTAAAAATAAACCAACTAAATTATAAAGGGTGTAAACAAGAATTAAACTAAAGTCAATAATGTAAAGCGTGAATGAAACTTTGAATAAAAGACGAAAACACTGATAGACAAAACAGAAAATACCATAGCTAGTAGGGGTGTTCATTATTCTATAGAAAAATAATCTTATAAGAGAGTGTATACTCATGAGTCTAGTCAAACTTTATATGTAAAAATTCAGTTTGAGCTCGTTCATTATATAAGCTCTAATCCTGGTTCGGCAATGACTCGCTAAAGCTAGTCCCAAGTAA